>OU452283.1:11525384-12725384 GCA_911728535.1 Pammene fasciana
AAACTTGTATTAATAATGTATATGGTGACTGAATAAATTCAGAACAAAAAAAAAACAAAAAAATTTTTTTTACAAAAAAAAAACAAAAAATATTTGCAAAAAAAATTAAAAAAAAAATCCAAAAAAAATTAAAATAAAATATTTAAAAAAAAAAGTTTCTAAAAAAAATTTTTACAAAAAAATTAAACAAAAAAGAATTTGGAAAAAATAATGTTATGATGATTATTGTTTTATTTTAATATGCATAAGTAATTAAGTAGTGGCAGAATGTCAAAAAAAACAATAAGTAAATATCGCTTATAACCTTAAATGGCTGAATGCCATGATCCTGTGCCACAAACATATTTGGAATGGATATTAAAAAAAATGTACTTCCCGGCCTAGGCCTTCAATTTTATATGTAAATCGTTACCAGCCTGTTCTCTGGAGTTGATCCGCCCTAAACGTGATACTTTGAAGCCTATTATGACGCACATAACGAAGACATTTCATTGCATGTTTGAGAAATAGTACATTACTTCAGAGGCCGTGAAGTAAGGGATTTAAGGACGAGATTGCAGTAGACGGCCGAAGCGTAGCCGAGGCCGGATAAAGCGAGTCCTGCAATCCCTCTTCCGGCCAAGGATTGTATAGTGCTTTTTTATACTCGGCGACTGTAATACTCGAATTGAGATTGTGGTGGCGGAACTACTAGCGCATACTTTTTGATAGAGCTTGTATGGTCGCATATTGTAGCATCCATAACAATGACAGAAAGGATTTCCATACAATATTGTGAAACTGTTGTCGGGCCCCGCATTGCGTGTCGCCGCCGGCACAATCCACCGGGAGATCGAACGTTACGAGATTACATAGAAGCAGTAGGTTGTGCACGGCTTTCGTCGAACTCAATTCTTACCGGCTTGCTTAAGCACTCGTATAAAAACTATTGTGTGCAACGGTACATAATAAGGGTTCTTAAAATTCTCGGGTCTGTTTTTACAAAATTCGGCTTCGCCTCATTTTGTAACTTCGACCCTCGAATCTTAAGAACCCTCATTATGTAACTGTTGCACAAAATACTATTCTCAAACATTGAAAGAAAATATTATAATTAAAATAACTATTAAGTTATTATTAAGTAATCAAGTAACATGTTTACATTGCGCCTTTTTTATTTTTTAAACTTGACATTTGAAAAAGCTATTCTAGCACCATGTTTAACCGCTCATAAATATAGTTCTTTTTTAATTTTAATGTCGCAAGTATGCTTTCATACTTTTCATAGAGAGTGGTCGTTGGCTGTATGTGATATTTCCTTTGTCAGTGTAATCTTAGTAAGCAAATTTAAAAAGTTAGAGCAGCGGGCAATAATGTACGCTTCATACTAATTCCATACATCCATCCATCATACATCCTTAAATGAGCAACTTCATGTCTTCATTTCGTGACATTTTTCAAAAGAAAAAACAAAAAAAAAAACAAAAAAAAATTAAAAAAAAATTAAAAAAATATAACAAAAAAAATTTGGAAAAAATTATATTATGATGATTATTGTTTTTTTTTAATATGCATAAGTAGTGGCAGAATGTCAAATGAACCAAAAAGTAAATATCGTCTGGTGACAACCAAAACTCACTAAGTACTTCCACAAGTTAATAGCCAAAACCGTACTAGTCACAAAACAAGGTTGATTTTCGTTTTTGACGTGATAACGTCTTATAAATCGATGAACACGGTGGCATGTTTAAACAAATGTAGCGTTCCGCTGGGCCCACGTGGTCAAAAATTTTATGTTTCGATTGTACCAGGGTATAATGAATACATATAGTAGGTAAGACCGTAAATCCGCTTGACATCTAGCCTAATTTCGTCAAGTCCTACAAATCGGGGCGTGGCGCAGTGGAAGATGTCTGTCTGCTATGCCGTCGGCGCGAGTTCGATCCTCAACGAGCGGATTTAATTTTGTTTTTTTATTTTTTCTTAATCTTGCTTTTTATTTTGTTATTTTATTTTTTTATTAATGTTGCTTGTTAGTTTTATGTTTTAGATATTATTTCTTGGTTTTATTTCTTTATAAAAGTGTTTCATCACTTCTTGTATGTTTTCACTTTTATTTCTTTACATGTTACCTTAAGTAATTAGTTCTTTGTACAGTAGCCATCAAATGTATAGGAGCGGTCAGGGTACTCAAAAATATCTGAACATGCACTTTATCGCCTTGACAATAAAGGCGTTGTTCAGATATTTGTGACCACCTTGGCCGCTCCTATATATTTGATGGCGACTGTACAACCGATAAGTGGTATCAATCAGTGATCTATGCGGTAAACTCGAAACCTGGATGTAAAATAAACATTGATGGAACAAGACGAGTAATTAGTACTGTATACCACCGATAGGTGACACAATAAAGTCGTGTCCAGCTCATTTTGAATACCCTGCCCGCTTGGCTGCTTTTGCTGCTGACTGTACTATAGTACATTACGCACCTAGGGCGGTAAAATAAAGAACGGCTCTGATCGCGGATATTTGTGGCCCGAACCGAAGGTAAGGGCCATAGACAAGCGATCTGAGTCCTTCTTTATTACCGCCCGTGGTGCGTACACAATTTTACGTCTTCTCCTGGGTGTGAAGTGAGATTTGCCGCTGCGCCCTGGGCGTAAAATCTCACTTACCGCCCAGAGTGACGTAATATATATATATAGGTAGCAATAAGTAGAACCACTTTTCAAATATACAATCTATTTCAGTTGATAGATTAAGAGAAACATGACTGTTCATTTTATGGAGGGACTAGAGTACCATGGACGTATAAGAGGTGGGTTGGTATTTCACAAACGTAAGGTCTAAGAGCAAGAATTTAACTAGAGACCGCATACGTGTACCATCGTGAGGGATAGAAACACACGCAACGCGACTAATTTGGAAACGAATTTCAACTTGCGTAACTAACCTGCATAATTTAGTCGGTTTCATTGTTACCCTTCAAAGAGCGGTGAAGGGAAACAAACGTTTCTATTGTACATAGGGCCTTTTGGAAGTAATCAATAATCACAAGGGTGATTCTATGATAAGGCTCAACGATAATAGCGCCTTCTCTGTCATATCTATGGAAAGTCTAATAAGACAATCCCGTTCAATCTTGGTCTACGAGTATAACCGCGAAGTTCGAAATTCGAAAATCGTCTATTAGCATCACTCTCTTTCGTATGTGCAAGAGCGTTAGAGACGGGACCATCGTTTTGTCGATTTTCGAACTTCGCGGTAACCCACTTGGTATTACTATTTCCGTGTCAGGTCTATTATATATATATATATATATATATATATTGTAACGTTGTGATTTTGATCACTCAATCTTTAATGCGTTTTGAAAGGTCTCTCAAATAGTTTCGTTTTCATAACTAGCAAGTATGTCTTGAACTGGCAACAATATGAATGACAATTAATTAGCCAATCAAAACAAAAAGTAATTAGTGGGGTTGCTAATTAAAAATAAAGTAAATGTTTATAAACTTACATGTATTTAGAATATTGGAATAAAACATGGTTATAAATAGCAACAATAGTCAAAATATCAATAGAAAGAGACTCTTGATTTTTATGTCTAATATAAAGATAAATAATTAAATGGTTAATTAGTGTCATAATTAAATTTGGTTGGATGCTGACATCCCCAGCATCAGGTCGTATGGAGGTCACTTCCATGATTGTTCCCAGCCGAGATAGGCTACTTTTTCGGTACAATATATAGCCAAGTCCATCGTCACATGTTGTGACTGTTTTTGATAAAAGGATAGCGGGGATCCTTGCCACGGAGGCAGAATAGCTGATGGATTGAAGTATTTGTCGCGGCTGCTGTAAGTAGAGAATAGTGTTGCTTCAATTCCTTTCATCATTGGTGTCCATGGTACTGTTCTGACCTCATCATTCCTTTCCAGTCTGCTGGTGGGGATTCCTGAGGGCAGGGAGGGAAGCCTGCAGCAATGAGTTAGAGACACGTTTCGTATCTCCTGCTGGTAAGAAGCCAGATATTTGCTGGATCAAGTTAATGAGTTTAATCCTGCCACATGGCTAATGAAAACAATTTCTTCTTTCAGCTGGCGGGGTGTATTTTATTTGTATCCATATTCGTTATCCGTATCCACGTGGTCTTCTTTATAAGGCGGCGTCTCCCGCTTGCCTAATGGCCTTAAGCCACTTCAAATTTCCGGCTGCCGTGTGAGGCAGGGAAGGAGTCCACCGGCTGCAGCCCGGGGACCTATGGCGGTGTCGCGGTGAAGGGAAGCTGCCGGTGTTGTCTGGTGCAGGAGCCACGTGTTGGTAGCTCAGTCAATGTCGCCTTGGAAGGTCCCAGCGGTATGCGTGTGATCTGAGGTTGGTGGAATATTTCCTTTCCTGAAACATAGGGCCATAGTTAATTTAGAGAATCTGTGGTATGATGGCATTGAAACGGTAGGGATTAACACCTGATAGGCACTGTGTAAAATAATATGTAACTTCAACGACCCAACTCTACCATTGAGATTTAAGCTTTAATGTAAGGTAATTAATATTAATAGCATAAGATTGGTTTTACACAGTAAGCTTGTTGTTGTATACCTTCGCTAAATAAAATATATGAGTCACAAGAAATACTAACCTTTTATTAATCTCCCAATTTAGACGACCCGAATTTGATGGAATGCTCTCTAGTTAGTACCTTACTTCAGCATTTAGTTTTGAGTAATAATAAAGATAACATTAAGTACTGCGACAGGCATTTTCACGTTTGTCATAGCCTAGCCGGCCGTGGAAACAGCTTGTTACAATATATATATATATATATATATATATATATATAATTAGTCGCGTTTTTAATTTTTTTTATTGAAAAATTAAAAAAAAACGGTCTTAAGTACGATAACTCTCCCAGGTTTCCTTTGTTCCTCGAAGCAGAGGAAAGTTAGGATTATACGGATAATGCGGTCCTGCAAGCCCCCGTGACTGGCCTTGTCAGTTGCTGCAGCATTATAAGGGATCGATTTTTTAGGTATCTATTTAGTGCGATCGGTCTCCTCTAGAAACCAATGCTCACCTGAAAGATCATTTTTTCAAACATGCAATGAAATGTCTTCGTTATGTGCGGCATAATAGGCTTCAAAGTATCACGTTTAGGGCGGATCAACTCTAGAGAACAGGTAACGAATTTCATATAAAATTGAAGGCCTAGGCCGGGAAGTAATTTTTTTTTTAATTTCCATTCCACTGCTAGCACTGAGGATGTTTTTGGCGCTATAATGTCCTTTCTTAATGGCTCCGCAGCTGGCCTTGGCAGTCTCTCACCACAACACCTGAAAGACCTGCTGTTCTGCGGCTGCGGAGACACTAAGGAAATGCTTTTAAGAGATTTGACGGCTTTAGTTAATATCATGCCGGCAGGTGAACTTCCTAATGAAATTACAGGAATACTCTACGGAGCCAACTTGTGTGCCCTAACCAAAAAAGATGGTGGAGTTCGCCCGATCGCAGTTGGCACTACTTGACGCCGTCTCACAGCCAAAATTGCTTGCCGCTCCATCCATGATGAACTAAGTTCACTACTTCAACCTGTGCAACTAGGATTCGGGTCTAAGAGCGGCTGCGAAGCCGCTGTACACGCCGTCCGGACTTACATCGAGCACCAGGCAGGGGAGGTTCTGCTGAAGGTGGACA
Source organism: Pammene fasciana (assembly GCA_911728535.1). Taxonomy (NCBI): domain Eukaryota; kingdom Metazoa; phylum Arthropoda; class Insecta; order Lepidoptera; family Tortricidae; genus Pammene; species Pammene fasciana. The sequence goes on from OU452283.1 coordinate 11,531,061, forward strand.
TCTCTAACGCTTTCAACTCCGTAGATAGAGTCGCCTTGTTGACACAGATCAAAGACAAAATTCCAATAACTTACAAATTTCTTTGGCAATGTTACAGTACTCCTTCTACATTATTATACAAATCCAACGTTTTGTCTTCTTCTGTAGGATGTCAACAAGGCGACCCTCTCGGTCCAGCAATTTTTAGCCTTGCCATTCATCCCATAATCCAAGAACTAAATTCAAAATTAAATGTATGGTACTTAGATGATGGCACTCTGGGTGGTGAAGCGACCTCAGTTCTCAGTGACCTAGAACATTTAATAACTGACCTTAAATCAATCGGCCTGTCCCTGAACTTATCCAAATGTGAACTGTTCATTACAGAGTCTTGCGCTAATGAAGAACGCACAATAGAGAAGTTAAAGCAGTTAGCTGCGGGTATTAAAATTATTACAAAAGAGTCGCTTCACCTCCTCGTATGTCCAATTTTGGACCAATCTTTCGAAATAGTACATTACGTACCTAGGGCGGTAAAAAAAATAGCAACGTGACAAAGAGCGCACATCACCGCATTTTGCAATAGGCGTATAACTTCATCACGTTGCTATGATCAATAAGTAGGCGCAAAGTTTTTGCGTACATCTACAATCTTATGATGCTGCAGCAACTGACAAGGCCTGTCACGGGGGCTTGCAGCACCGCATTATCGTATAGCCCTAACTCTCCTCTGCTTCGAGAAACAAAGGAAACCTGGGAGATTTATTGTACTAGATACCGATTTTTTTTCATTTTTCAAATATATTTTTTTATTATGCCGCCCATTTTTTTGCATTGCAGCATAGGCATTTCGTGTTCCCCTATTAAAAACGCGACTAATTATATATATATCATCCGGGAGACTTATCGAACTAGGTTCAGTGTCATGGGCTCTTCTACTATATTGCATCATTAAACATTGTTTGTTTGTGCCAAAATTTACATACATTCTTCGCCGATCACACTTTTGGAAACACCCTACTTTGATTTCAAATTTGGACGACTTAGTTTTAGGAACGCTCACTTCCATCTTCAACATATCTTTTGGTGAAAGAACATGGTCCCAGGCTAGCTTACCCATTAGATTCGGCGGCCTGGGCATCCGCAAAATTTCTAGTGTGGCGCTACCTGCATTCTTGGCTTCGGTACACGGCGCTCAAAGCCTCATTGGGAAAATTTTAGCCCCATCCGTTGGGGTCCTGGAGGCTGCGCACTCTACCGAAGCCAAGAATGTATGGTCTGTAACATGCCCCAACACGGACCCGCCTGCAAACCCGTGTTCGCAGAGACAGTGGGATGAGCCGCTCTGTCGTCTAACAAAGACGGCACTCTTTAACACGGCGACAAATCCATCAGATCAGGCTCGTCTCATTGCAACCGCGGAATGGGAGTCGGGTCTGTGGTTGCAGGCACTCCCCTCCCCAACCATAGGCACATTGCTGGACAATACCACCTTCCGTCTAGCCACATCTTTAAGAATTGGGGCACCAACCAATGTACCCCACCGTTGCCAATGCGGAGCCACGGTGGATGGTCTCGGTCACCACGGCCTCTCATGCAGCCGAAGTGCTGGGAGAATCCCTCGACACGCCAGCATAAACGATGTTATCCGAAGGGCCCTTGTTAGTGCCAAGGTGCCGGCAGTCCTCGAACCCAATGGTCTGACCAGGGACGACGGCAAGAGGCCCGACGGAATGACATTGGTGCCTTGGAGTATGGGTCGGCCCCTTGTCTGGGATGCTACTTGCGTAGATACCCTGGCGCCGTCCCACATTCCGGGCACCAAGGTTGATGCTGGTGCGGCTACATCTTCAGCCGAAGACCGCAAGCTACCTGTTTGCGGCGTTTGGGGTTGAAACCCTGGGGCCGTGGGGGCCAAGTGCGCGTCGACTCCACAAGGAGATATCGGCGCGCCTTATTGAGGCTTCCGGTGACCAGAGGGCTGGTCACTATTTCGCGCAGCGGATAAGCATAGCTATCCAGCGCGGAAATGCGGCCAGCCTTCTGGGCACCCTACCCCACGACCGAGACCTAGGTCAGATTTTTTTTTTGTAAGTTTTTAGTTTTAGGTTAATTTTATTCTGTCTGTAGTTTTACTTATATAAGGTGGTTATAATTCCACATAATATCTTTGTGGCACAGGATCATGGCATTCAGCCATTTAAGGTTATAAGCGATATCGTCAGGTGACGACCAAAACTCACTAATTGCAAAAAAATAAAAAAACGGTTGTCTGTAAAGGCGGTTTACGGACTATAATTTTGCGTGATAACGTAATAAGAAAACTAGAGATGGTAGGGTTTTTGCCGACTACACTATCGGCTGACTAATCGGTTTTCAAATTGCCGATTAATCGGCTGACTAGTCGGTAATGACGATCGTAGGTTTTGGCTAAGGGACAAAATCCACCTGAGCTGAATTCAGCAAATTCATAGACAACATGCTTAAATTTGTCTATGTTTTGTCTATGGTTGCTTAAATTTGTATGCAGGCCATAGACAAATTTAAGCAACCGTAGACAAATTTTAGCATTTTGTCTATGAATTTCCTTAATTCAGCTGAGGTGTGTTGTGTCCTGAAACGCTCGTTTCGCTTCGTCCGCCGTGCCATAGTCTTTCACGCGTTCATGACCGGCGCTGGCGCTGGCGTGTTTGATGGCAAAAAGAAGACAAACACTATTACCAAATAGGCATCTTGCTGATTCCCGACACTTACAAGCTGTCCAGTATAAGTGAATCTTTCATACCATTATAACTATGCATAATAAGAGGTCACCTTTACATTGGTGTATTTTAGTTGCGCGCTTGTTAGGCGATGGACATTAAAGTACCAGGACCGCAGTGAGACGCTTACCAAACGCGTCTCTTTTACAAACCATTATTGCAGAGACCCCTAGATTCGTAACAACTATGCGTAATCGTAGCGCGTAGATTATTTTATACTGGTTTAATTGAAACGATCATTCGTTACCTGTCTCGCCTACACTACTCTAAATGATATTAGTTGGTCTCTGTCACACTTTCTGCAATGCGCAAAATATGGAAATCTCGCTTACACGCCCGTCTTTAGTATATTGGTGTATCTCTTTTACCCATGATGCACATGAAGATTATAGCAGTGTGTAACATTTACATGTGTGTGAGTGCCTGCCGGACCCAGGGGGTTAACATTACGCACACATATACAGTGATGAAAGAGATGTGCGCATGGACATTCGCACGCGTGCAAATGAGAAGCAATGATTCTCTGTCCCTCATCGCGTATGCGTTTTTTTCATAGACATACCACCCATAAATAATTAAGTTAAAGCGGTATTACACATTGCAACCTGCAGGGCCCAATCTGTCAGGTTGGAAGGTGTAATTGAAGGTAGGGCCCGTAGGGAGCTGAAGGAGGGGAGGCAGAGGCAGGGTACACAACAGATTGGGCCCTGCAGGTTGCAATGTGTAATACCGCTTTTAATATAGTTTGGCCAGAGTTTGTTCCACTTCAAGCATAGACAGGGAGAATCATACTGTCTTTTTCTAATGCTAGTACTCACACTACTAAAAAAGGGATGGGTATAGCATGTTACTCTGACTGTTACTGCGCTTTTGGTTTGCCAGACTATATAATATATAAGTAATTCATTTATCCAGAGACATGTAAACTATAATTTTTGACATTATTTACTGACAATTAGTTTTATCTATAAATTTTCAATAAAGCTACATTAGTTATCTGACAGTTTAATTAATTAATTTAATTTATTATAACATCGCTTATTTATTTTATTTTTCTTGACATGTCTCCATTAAGTGAATTATAATTATCATTCCTGTATTTTAATTTTAATAGAATGTTATGTTTCAAAGCTTTTTATGAGCCATGTTTGCTTGAAATAAAGATATATAATATAATATATAATATATATATATATATATATATATATATATATATATATATATATATATATATATATAGAGATACCAACATGGTAAATGTTGATCTTTCGAGACGTACGATCAGTTAATTGTTGATCTAAAAACAAATGTTGATCCGGAGGCCTTATGTTGATCTATTACGCTTTTTCTAATACTGATGTGGCTCTGATCGGATCAACATTTGCCATTTTAGTCACATGTCATGGCTGAAAATAGCGCTTGTCAAATGTGGCTCCAATATACAAATCCGTTCCGATAAATGTTGATCCGATTCAAACGGACCAATCACGATGAAGCACTTTATGACTTCTTCTGTGATTGGCCGATGGAAGTCAATGCAACGTTGCCTTTCTGCTTACTAGATTTTTTGATCCGTTGAGAATCGAAAATCAAAGTTTTTATATTTATATTAATATAAGAATGCATTCGTTTGAATTGATTTTAATAAAATGCGGTCAGTTATTGGATGGGGGGATTCGGCGGAATGAGTGATTGGATGGTTACTTGTTTGGTATGGGTTGAATGGTTGGTTGGGATAGATTTCCACGTGTTTGTGGAGGGCATCAGGATCGAAGTAAAGGCCCAGATGAAATATCTAGGCCTCATGCTAGACAGCAGGTGGCGCTTCGGCCCGCATTTAAGCGGAATGTCGGCGTGCCTGCTGAAGGCCGCGGACGCTTTTTCTTGGCTCCTCCCGAATCTGGGGAGCATGGCCCTTTCCGGGGTCACAATCTGGGCGGACTCTCTCTATAGGAGGGAAAATGCCGCTGTCATCAGCCATCCCCAAAGGGCCATGGCACAGCGGGTGGCGAGGGCTTACCGTTCGGTAAGTTTCACGGCCGCGTGCGCTCTGGTCGGCACCCCGCCTTGGTAGCTTGAGGCGTGGGTGCTCGCCAGAGTGTACGAGTGAACGGCGGCACGGAGAGCGCTTGGGGAGCGTCCGGCCCTGGAAGAGCGGGAGGCCGTTCGGCAGGAGGCTGGAAACGCACTCATCCGACACTGGGTGGATGACCTCACTTCCGCTACTTTCGGCCGCCGGACATTGGACGCGCTGGGATCAGTCTTACAAGGTTGGCTCGAGTGGTCACACGAGCGGTAATCAAAAAAACGTGCCTACGTTCCCCATACGAAATATCACAAAAATCCTTTCTTATTCCTTGCTTACGTTATAAATTAAAATTATGTCTACTGTGAAAATATCAAATCTCTTAATTTAGTAGTTTCGGGTCACGGGATGAATTTTCCAAAACAATGAAAATTTGTTTCTTAGTTTTTAATTAAGAGTCTAAACATAAAATATTACATCATTCACATCCCATGCTAAAACAAACGAATGGTTCCCATACAAATGATCACAAACATCCTTTCTTATTCCTTGCTTACTACAAATAAGGTCTACTCTGAAAATTTCAAGTGTCTAGGTTTAGTAGGTTCGGGTCTGCATTGATATGTCAGTCAGTCAGTCAGTCAGGACTTTTCCTTTTATATGTATAGATAGATGATTAGTGATTACTCATTCAACCTGTACAGGTTCAATGATCTCACCGAGAAATATTATTTTACTCAACAAATGTTGATCCGATGGGTTGTGGCATGAGTTAATTGTTGATCCTTTGGCTATTGCCAACTATTATTGATCCGAACAATTTTTGTTCATCTAATGTATGAGTCTGCATACAGACAGATGTTGCTCCGATCGGATCAACAACTGATGTCCCTTCTGGTAGGCTAAGTTAAGTCCAAATAAATAGGAGGAACGGCTATCGCAGTTAAATCCACTATAAGGTACCTGGGCATTATCCTTGACAGTCGCTGGACGTTTTGGGAGCATTTTAAATGCCTGGCGCCAAATTAATCGGGGCAGCGTCGGCTCTTAGCCGTCTTCTGCCCAATCGCTAGGCCGAACATCGGATGTCGGAGACTGTACGCATGAGTGGTATGGTCAATGGCTCTGCACGGGGCACCCATATGGGCTGGGTCCCTGTCCTCCCAAAACCAGGCCCAATTACGGAGGCCGCAACGGGTCATGGCGGTCAGAATGGCGAGGGCATACTGAACCCTCTCCTACAAGGCACCGTGCGTACTGGCGGGATCCCCGCCCTGGGACCTGGACGCCGCGGTTCTGGCCGATATTTTTTGGCGTGTCACCGAGGCGCGGGCGGGAGGAAATTTCCCCCTTCTAGAAGAGGTCAGACGGTGGAGGCTAGACTCTCGTCAACTGCTCCTAGGAAAATGGAAGAGAAGGTTGGAGGAGCCCAGTGCTGGCCACTGGACCATCGGAGCAATTCTTCTGGAGAAATAGGTCGAAAGGCGTGATAAGTTTCTCTCCTTCTACCTCACACAGATCCTTTCGGAGCATCGCTGCTTCGGCAAATACCTGTGTCATCGGCACCGAGGCGGCAAAGGGGTTTTTAGTGTAAATTAAATATTCGCCTGACAAATCCTGCTCGTAGGTAAATAAAAGATCTTTAATGTATTAGAATATTAAACCCTAAAAATAAATTTCAAAAAAATGATAAAAAGAGGAATCTCATTTATTTGGACCTAACTGAACCTGCCAGAAGGGACAGCAATTGTTGATCTCATCGGAGCTGTATGCAAAGTCATACAATAGATCCACAAAAACTCGCGGATGAACAATAGTTGGCAAATAGCGAACGGATCAACAATTAACTCACGCCACAACCCATATGATCAATATATACAATATATAGCTTACCAGAAGGGACATCAATTGTTGATCCGATCGGAGCAACATCTTTCTGTATGCAGACTCAGACATTAAATCAACAAAAACTGTATGGATCAACAATAGTTGGCAAATAGCGAACGGATCAACAATTAACTCACGCCACAACCCATATGATCAATATATAAAGCCTACCAGAAGGGACATCAATTGTTGTGTGGGGCGGCGACTGCTGGCGTATGACCTCCGACTGCCACCCTAACGGCGTCTGTGGGTGGAAGACTCGGGGACGTTTGCTGCCTACACATTGGCCCCTTAGCTGAAAGGCGAACGATTAAGTCTCTCGGTGCGCATATTAGAGAAAAAATAGGAAAAAAATGCTCACAGAGAAGAGTCTGGTGCGCGGGCAATCGCTGACGGGGTTACGGTAGTGTGCCTTATCGTTCTCGCGACCCCGACCATTAGCACCGAGGCGGCAAAGGGGTTTTTAGTGTAAATTAAATATCCGCCTGACAAATCCTGCTCTCAGGTAAATAAATGATCTTTAATATATTAGAATATTAAACCGTAAAAATAGATTTAAAATAAATGATAAAAAGGCAAATCTCATTTATTTGGACCTAACTGAAGCTGCCAGAAGGGACAGCAATTGTTGATCCCATCGGAGCTGTATGCAAACTCATACATTAGATCCACAAAAACTCGCGGATCAACAATAGTTGGCAAATAGCGAACGGATCAACAAAAACTCACGCCACCATTTGATCAACATTTGTTGAGTGAAATTATATTTCCCCGATCATCTATCTATACAAATAAAAGAAAAGGCCCTGTGCGGATTGACTGACTAACTGAAACATCAACGCAGAACCGAAACTACTTAACCTAACCTAGAGACTTGAAATTTTCACAGTAGACATAATTTATAATGTAGACAAGGAAAAAGGAAGGTTTTTTAAATTCTTTTGTTCTTACATCCATAGTTACGTGCGTTTCTTTGAACAAGCGATGTGATATTTTGAGTGTAGGTTTTGAGGTCATTGAACCTTTGAGGTTCACCTCACCGAGAAATATAATTTCACTCAACAAGTATTGAACATATGGGTTGTGGCGTGAGTTAATTGTTGATCCGTTCGCTATTTGCCAACAATTGTTGATCCGAACAGTTTTTGTTGATCTAATGTATGAGTCTGCATACAGACAGATGTTGCTCCGATCGGATCGACAAATGATGTCCCTTCTGGTAGGCTATATATTGTATATATTGATCATATGGGTTGTGGCGTGAGTTAATTGTTGATCCTTTCGCTATTTGCCAGCTATTGTTGATCCGAACAGTTTTTGTTGATCTAATGTATGAGTCTGCACACAGACAGATGTTGCTCCGATCGGATCAACAATTGATGTCCATTCTGGTAGGCTATATATTGTATATATTGATCATATGGGTTGTGGCGTGAGTTAATTGTTGATCCGTTAGCTATTTGCCAACTACTGTTGATCCGCGAGTTTTTGTGGATCTAATGTATGACTTTGCATACAGCTCCGATGGGATCAACAATTGCAGTCCCTTACAGTTTAAGATTTTAATAGATTAAAGACCATATTTAACTCTCTTATTTATTTAGAGGACACAGTTCAGGTAAGAAAGCATATCAAAAGTTTTGCGAAGCAGCCAGATTTGGATTTTATTTTTATTTTTCATTTTAATTTCACTATAGTATATACTATCTTTAATGTATTAGTATTACTGTTTTGAAAAAATAAGTCCCGCCGAGTTTCTTACCGGTAATAGTCGCCGGTCAGAGGTGTAGGGTTAGAAACGGTAGTAGTTTATTATTCTCTCTGACGTTCATAAGTGCATTTTAAAGTGCCTAAATTAGAGAATGAATATCTTTTATCTTTTCTTTTTTTTTATAAGAGCAGGATTTGTTATTGTTCATCAGTTATTGGATGCGTGGGATTTTGCAAGACGAGTTATTGGATGGCTGGTTGTTTGGTGTGGGTGTATGTTTGGTTGGGATAGATTTCAACATCTTTGCGGAGAGCGTCAGGATCAGAACTGTAAACTGATCTGATGAAGTAAGATGCAAAGTTTTTATTTGGCTCTGAAGATGGCCCTTTGGGGCCGGCGGATGTCGGCGGCATTTTGCCTCCTATGGAGGGAGTCCGCCCAGATTGGGATCCCGTAAAGGGCCATGCTCCCCAGATTGGGAGGAGCCAAAAGACACCGGCCGCAGCCATCATCATGCGCGCCGACAGCCCGCTAAAATGCAGGCCGAAGCGCCACCTGCCGTCTAGTATGAGGCCCAGATACTATACTAATAATCCGCCTCGATCTAAGAACTTGCTCGTTGACGTTTGGGGTCTTCTGACTTCAAAACCCCTTGATTGATCCCGCTCAAATTTTAATCAAGAAATTTTGTGCGCTTCAGCTGTAACCCCACCAAATTTTGTAAAGATTGGAAAAATGATACTTAAGTTATCGTCTAACAAACAATCGAAATGGAAATGCCATCGAAACGAAATGCACGGCCGTCCCACTGGCTCGCTAAAAATAAAATTAAAGAACTTCGTTCGCTACCGCGCGGCGCGCACTCGTCCAATGATCTTTAATTTATTTTAATGTCAAATTGTACAAATACCATCATTACATAGTATAAAACAAAGTCGCTTCCGCTGTCTGTCTGTATGTGTGCTGATATCTTTAAAACTAAACAACGGATTTTGGTGCGTTTTTTTAATAGGTAGAGTAATTCAAGAGGAAGGTTTATATGTATAATATCTATCTAATACCCTTTCATTGGTAACCGGTTCCGGTCCCGGCAAGGAAAAAGGAAGGATTTTTGTATGAGGTACGTGCGTTACTTTGAGCAAGCGATGATTTTGTAAGCTTTAAGGTCATTGAACCTTTGAGGTTCACCTCACCGAGAAATATAATTTCACTTAACAAATGTTGATCCGATGGGTTGTGGTATGTGTTAATTGTTGATCCGTTAGCTATTGCCAACTATCGGATCAACAATTGCCGTCTCTTCTGCTAGGTTAAATTAGGTCCATATAAATAAGATTCGCCATTTTATCATTTATTTAAAATGGTATTTTTACAGTTTGACATTAAAATATTTTAAAGATCATTGGACGAGTGCGCGGTAGCGGACGAAGTTCTTTAATTCAACTTTTAGCGTGCCAGTGGGCCGGCCGTGCATTTTGATGGCATTTCCATTTAGATTTGATAGACGATAACTTGAGTATAATTTTTCCAATCTTTACAAAATTTGGTAGGGTTACAGATGAGGCGCACAAAATTTCTTGATTAAAATGTGAGCAAGATCAATTAAGGGGTTAGGAAGCCAGAATACCCCAAACGTCAACGAACAAGTTCTTAGTTCGTGACGGTTTATAAGTATAGTACCTGGGCGTCATACTAGACAGCAGGTGGCGCTTCGGCCCGCATTTTAGCGGGCTATCGGCGCGCCTGCTGAAGGCCGCGGCCCGTGTCTCCTGGCTCCTCCCGAATCTGGAGAGCATGGCCCTTTACGGGGTCCCAATGTGGGCGGACTCCCTCCATAGAAGGCAAAATGCCGCTGGCATCCGCCGGCCCCATAAAGCCATCTTCAGAGCCGCCAAATATAAACTTTGCATCTGTCTTCATCAAATCAGTATACGGTTCTGATCCTGACGCTCTCCGCAAAGATGTGGAAATCTATTCCAACCGACCATACACCCATACAAAACAACCACCCATCCAATAACTGACCGAATTTCATTAAATATCCGCCTGACAAATCCTTCTCTTAGTTAAGTAAATAATCTTTCATATATTTGAATCTCAAACTGTAAAGGACAGCAATTGTTTATCCGATCGGAACTGTATGCAAAGTCATACATTAGATCCACAAAAACTCGGATCAACAATAGTTTGCAAAGAGCGAACGGATCAACAATTAACTCACGCCATATACCATGTGATCAATAGTTCTTGAGTGAAATTATTATTGTTACTTAAAAAAAACCCTTTTGTTTGCCGCCTCGGTGCTAATGGGCGTTGTTGAGAGAGCGATCAGGCACACTACACTAACGCAACTCCGTCAGCGATTGTCCCCACAGCGGACGCTTCTGTGCGAGCGTTTTCTCCCTATTTCCTCTCTAAGATACGAACCGATAGACTTAATCGTTCGCCTTTCAGCTCAAGGGCCCATGTTTAGGCAGCAAACGTCCCCGATTCTGCCGCCTACAGCGGCAGTCAGCGTTCGTACGCCAGCCGTCGCCGCCGCCCTACATGCTTGCGACGCATTGGGTGGGAGGCCGAACAATAGTCGGCAATAGCCAACGGATCAACAATTAAACGCATACCACAACCCATCGGATCAACTTTTGTTGAGTGAAATTATATTTCTCGGTGAGACCATTGATTTTGTACAGGTTGGATGAGTGATCATCTATAATTTATACATATAAAAGGAAAAACCCTGACTGACTGACTGATACATCCATGCAGACCCGAAACTTCTAAACCTACAGACTCGAATTTTCACAGTAGACATTATTTATAACCTAACTAACGTAAGCAAAGAGAAGGAAGGATTTTTGTGATCTTTTGTATGGAGAACGTGAGTTTCTTTGAGCAAACGATGTGATATTTTATGGGTAGGCTCTTATTTAAAAACAAAGAACTTTTTCAGCGTTTTAGAAAATTCATCCCGTTAAAGTGTTAAAGAGGGGCTAAAAGTTTGTATGGGGAACGTGCGTTTCTTTAAGTTGTCGCTCGTGTGACCGCTCGAGCCAACCTTGTAGGACTGGCCCAAGCGGGTCCAGTTTCCGGCGGCCGAAAGTAGCCGGAGGTGAGGTCGCCCGCGTAGTGTCGGATTAATGCGCTCCTCACTTCCTGTCGAATGCCCACTCGCTCTTGCGGGGCCGCGCGCTGCCAGAGCGCTCACCGTGCCGCCGTCCACTCGTACACTCTGGCGAGCACCCACGCCTCGAGTTACCAAGGCGGGGTGCCGGCCAGAGCGCACGCGGCCGAGAAGCCTACCGAACGCTAAACCGTCGCCACCCGCTGTGCAATGGCCCTTTAGGGCCGGCGGATGACGGCGTCATTCTGCCTCCATGCTCGCCAGATTTGGGAGAAGCCAGGAGAGAGCGTCCGCGGCCTTCAGAAGGCGTGCCGACAGCCCGCTAAAATGCGGGCCGAAGCGCCACCTGCTGTCCGGTATGAGGCCCAGATAGTAGTCCGCCTCGAACTAAGAACTTGCTCGTTGACATTTGGGGTCTTCTGGCTCCACAACCCTTTGATTGATCCTGTTCTGATTTTAATGTAATGATGAAATTTTGTGCACCTAAGCTGTAACCCTACCAAATTTTGTAAATATTGGTAAAACGATACGATACGGCATTTTGTTTATTATGGAGGGAGTCCACCCAGATTGAGACCCCGTAAAGGGCCATGCTCTCCAGATTCGGGAGGAGCCACCGGCTGCGGCCTTTAGTAGGCGCGCCGATAGCCCGCTAAAATGCGGGCCGAAGCGCCACCTGCTGTCTAGTATGAGGCCCAGATACTATACTAATAACCCGCCACGAACTAATAACTTGCTCGTTGACGTTTGGGCTATTTTGGCTTCACAACCCTTTGATTGATCTTGCTCACATTTTCATGTTGAAATTTTGCGCACCTCATCTGTAACCCTACCAAATTTTGTAATGATTGGGAAAACGATACTCAAGTTATCGTCTAACAAATCTAAATGGAAATGCTATCAAAATGCCGTCCCACAAGCACGCTAAAAGTTGAATTAAAGAACTTCGTCCGCTACCGCGCACTCGTCCAATGATCTTTAAAATATTTTAATGTCAAACTGTAAAAATACCATTTTCAATAAATCATAAAATGGCGAATCATATTTATTTGGACCTAATTTAACGTAGCAGAAGAGACTACAATTGTTGTACCGATAGTTGGCAATAGCTAACGGATCAACAATTAACGCATACCACAACCCTTCGGATCAATATTTGTTAAGTGAAATTATATTTCTCGGTGACGTGAAACTCAAAGGTTTAATGACCTCAAAGCCTGCACTCAAAATATCGCTTGCTCAACATGCACGGCCGTCCCACTGGCACGCTAAAAGTTGAATTAAAGAACTTCGTCTGCTACCGCGCACTCGTCCAATGATCTTTAAAATATTTTAATATCAAACTGTAAAAATACCATTTTACATAAATGATAAAATGGCGAATTTTATTTATTTGGACCTAATTTAACCTAGCAGAAGAGACAGCAATTGTTGATCCGATAGTTGGCAATAGCTAACGGATCAACAATTAACGCATACCACAACCCATCGGATCAACATGTGTTAAGCGAAATTATATTATTCGGTGAGGTGAACCTCAAAGGTTCAATGACCTTAAAGCTTACAAAATCATCGCTTGCTCAAAGTAACGCACGTACCTCATACAAAAGATTCTAAAAATCTTTCATTTTTCCTTGCCGGGACCGGACCCGGTTACCAATGAAAGGGTATTAGGTATTCTTTAATTTAACTTTTAGCGAGCCAGTGGGACGGCCGTGCATTTCGATGGCTTTTCCATTTCTATAGTTTGTTACACGATAACTTGAGTATTATTTTTCCAATCTTTACAAAATTTGATAGAATTACAGTACAGCTGAGGCGCACCAAATATCATCATTAAAATCTTAGCAGGATCAATCAAGGGGTTGTGAAGCCAAAAGACCCCGAACGTCAACAAGCAAGTTCTTAGTTCGAGGCGGATTATCTGGGCCTCATACTAGACAGCAGGTGGCGCTTCGGCCCGCATTGTAGCGAGCTGTCGGCGCGCCTGCTGAAGGATGCGGCCGGTGTCTCCTGGCTCCTCCCGAATCAGGAGAGCATGGCCCTTTACGGGGTCCCAATCAGGGGCAACTCCATTCAGAACCAAATAAAAACTTTGCATCTTTCTTCATAAAATCAGTTTACGGTTCTGGTCCTGACGCTCTCCCCAAAGATGTGGAAATCTATCCCAACCAACCATACACCCATAGTAAATAACCACCCATCCAATAACTCGTTTCTCAAAATCCCACCCATCCAATAACTGACCGCATTTCATTAAATATCCGCCTGACAAATCCTGCTCCTAGTTAAATAAATGATCTCTAATATATTAGAATCTTAAACTATAAAAACAGATTTAAAATAAATGATAAAAAGGCGAATCATATTTATTTGGACCTAATTGAACCTGCCAGAAGGGGCAGCAAGTGTTGATCCGATCGAAGTTATATGCAAAGTGATACATTATATCAATAAAAAACGGTTGTCTGTAAAGGCGGTTTACGGACTATAATTTTGCGTGATAACGTAATAAGAAAACTAGAGATGGTAGGGTTTTTGCCGACTGAACAATCAGCCGACTAATCGGTTTTCAAATTGCCGATTAATTGGCCGACTAGTCGGCAATGACGATCGTAGGTTTTGGCTAAGGGACAAAACCCACCTGAGCTGAATTCAGCAAAATCATGCATGTTGTCTTGCTTAAATTTGTCTATGTTTTGTCTATGGTTGCTTAAATTTGTATGCAGGCCGTAGACAAATTTAAGCATCCGTAGACAAATTTTAGCATTTTGTCTATGAATTTCCTTAATTCAGCTGAGGTGTGTTGTGTCCTGAAACGCTCGTTTCGCTTCGTCCGCCGTGCCATTGTCTTTCACGCGTTCATGACCGGCGCTGGCGCTGGCGTGTTTGATGGCAAAAAGAAAACAAACACTATTACCAAATAGGCATCTTGCTGATTCCCGACACTTACAAGCTGTCCAGTATAAGTGAATCTTTCATACCATTATAACTATGCATAATCATAGGTCACCTTTACATTGGTGTATTTTAGTCGCGCGCTTGTTAGGCGATGGAAATTAAAGTACCAGGACCGCAGTGAGACGCTTACCAAACGCGTCTCTTTTACAAACCATTATTGCAGAGACCCCTAGATTCGTAACAACTATGCGTAATCGTAGATTATTTTATACAGGTTTTATTTATTTATTTATGTTAAGGAGAACCAACAGCTTTTAAATTACAGTAATACAACATAATATACACAAAAAGCCAATTAAAGGAACTCACAGGTAATAACAATATAGTTTAAACTAATGCTAGTCTACTAACGCATACACACATGCGAACAAGGAGAGAAAGTTGGAGAACACACAAATTCCAATATAAAAAAAATAAAATAAAAATAAAATATGAAACATATTATGGGTGCTTAAATGTAAATTTAGACTTACATATAAATTATAATTAATTAATTAAACATAAAGCAGTTAGGTACACTCACATGAAGCAACGCTTAACCATATTTTGCCTCACATTAGGAACTTTGCAGTTGAATACATCAATATCCATTTCTTTCGTTATGTTATAGGGCAGCCTCCGTTGGAACTTCGAAGAAAACTCTCGAATATAACCCAAACAGTTTAATTTCCCAAAATACACTGCACAAACTTACACACTAAAAATTAAGAATATTAGTAGATCTAGATTTAAAGAGTGAATTACGAATGACAATGTTTTTAATATTATTCGGATTTTATACATTCATATTGCTGTCATCGCTTCACCTACATTTGAGTATCGCTGGGTAAGCTAAATAATTATGAGTGTTCATGCAAATCGCATGCACATCGTGTGTGTTGCACCCAGATTATTATATTCATTCGTTCGACAGATCTATCAATCGATCTGTTTTGTCTATGACAGTTTTGACAGCGCAGCCGCTCGTGCAGTTCAATCTTTGACGGCACAGAGATAGCACGTTGCTTTTCGCTTCACGGAAGCAATGGCGGATGAAACGCCAGGCTAGGGCGCTGCGCCGCGTGGGTTGATTCGAGCCCATCTAGTTAGAATTAGTACTTAGTCAGTTCATTTATTAGCGTAAGGTGTAAGTGTTTGTGAACCAGGAATAAAGCGCCGATTGAGAAGTTTTACGTTTTATTCCACTTAACCTTCATCGTTCCGCTGCGAGGCGTCAGCGGGAACGTGTCGACGCGACCTGCATCGTGTCCAGGGACGATAAACCCTGGTGGTGGCCCTAAACCCTGCGTAACCAGGCTTCCAGTGGTGCACCGGAGGAGCGTGGTTAAGTATTTTACTGTACCAAGCTAGCGCCGCAGCTGGACAAGCTAGTTTCGGCTACATTTTTGGTGGCCCATGAGGGGAGAAGATTCTTTATTGTCAGCGCGATAAGGAAGAATAAGGTATCGTCGGACAGTTTTGGTAAACCCATGAATGGGAGCGTCCGCACGATATTAAATCGTGAATTAAAACCCAGGATTGGGGGAAAATACACACGATAACCCGTGATTCGGGGGAAGATTGAAGCAGTCTAAACCCAGGAAGCGCGCCGCAGCGGCCATTAAATTGTCAACGACCATCGTAGCGTATTTCAACATATTTGGTCGTCGAGCGTCGCGCCAGCGCAACGCGATTGCATCGTATTTCAACGCATTTCAGACATTTGTGGTAAATTCAGTGCGGAGTGCTTAATCTAAAATCGTTATCGTATTTTAAGGTTATAAAGTGCGTCGTCAGCCATATTATAACGGGACTTGTATAAGGCCGTTCAATCCGTTCATGCATTCGTTCAGCGAGTGAACTTATAAGTGTGCGAACTATTGATTGACATTGACAATTTACCGGTTCGTTGCCAAGTTGACAACATTACGGAATGAACATTGGGCGAGGCGGCCATCTTTATAGACTCTAGTCTGTGTTGATCTGTCAGTGTCATTGTCAGACGTCAGACGTCAAACTTGTTTTTGTTTACGTATTTATTTCGTAATTTCGGTCATAATATCTGCTAATCTAGTAAAGATTTTGTAACGATAAGGGGCTTATTGTGTAATAGTGTTGGCATGTCAAGGTCTGACCAGGTCATACCACAGGTGAGTTGAATTAATTAATAGTATAAACCCTGTTTCTCAAACCGACGCGGTACAGGCGTGATTTCATTCAATGAATTTGTTCAAATCCTTGGTGGATATACGTGATATTTCTCGACGCCGAGAGACATTACTACCTGGAGTTTGCTGCAGAAATTAAGGTATAATGTCATAGAATGATCACTTATTACTAGATATATTTATAACTAGGATAATTCAACCTGTCTTACCTGCCGTAAGTGGACGCAGCGTTCAGGTCGAGTTTTGCGACACACTGCGTAGGTATCTATTCAGGTAATAAGGAAATTCAAATAACCCATTAAGGAATGGTGTTTCTTATTAGTGTTTGTCGCATTCCAGAGGCTGTCAATTGAAGTGGGAACGCTGTTCAAGCGGTGCAGCGTGTACCAGGCCGTGGAGCCTGCCGGATCCGGAACGGGCTGTGGCAGGCCTACGCAGGGCCGTGCTGGCTTGGCGCACCGGGCCCAGAGGCCCACGAGAGCTCATGCTGTCCAGGTCGAGGACCAGGGATCAATACAGGTGTACCGCTTGCTATATTATGCCATTACTGCTGGACTCCGGAGCATCACGTTCGCGGAGCAGCTGATAGCCACGGGGCACACACCTCGACCGATGGTTGGGGCCGGCCCGAGCGGCTCAGATGGGAATAATTCTATGCAAGGCGTTGCGGCCTCCGGAGCAGTCCCGAGCGTCGTCAGTGAGATCCAGCTACTGTGGATGTACCCGGATTGGTCCGAACTGTTCGAGTTATAGTCAGATCGGGTCGTGGCGTGGTAACTATATTAAGGCTCGATCACTATTGGACACCGACGCAGGCTACTTGATAATAAAGAAATCATTTGTAGATAAAATAGATTCATATCAACAGCATATTATAGGCAGTAATAATATGTTGAATTAATAATTAAAGGTTAAGATACCTGGTACAATTGCTGAAATAGTTTATACTGATAGTAAAACTAGTACCTAAATAGAGTTGTTGCAACAGTTATTTGTACAGTCACAGTTAATATTCCAGACTGTTATAATTACCTAAAGGCTCATTTAGATGTTTCACATTTCAACCTGGCTGACCCAGATTTTGCAGAGTGGCAATATTTATATTATTTTTGGCCGGGATAAGCTTGATTATATGTACACTGGTTCAAAGATGCTCACGGACATTCCAGGAGTGGAGACATATGGAGCCAGGTTCGGTGAAGTTCTGATGGGAGCTGTCCAGACACATCAGGCTGACACCTCGACACAGCAGCCGAGAGGGACGTCCGTGGAGGACTCCGGAGCCTGACCTGCCAGACTGAACGAAGTGCTGGAGAGATCCTGGAAGGTCAAGCAGCATCCGGAAGTGCTGCTGGAGCACCTGGACCATTTGGAATACAATAGGTTGTATACTTCCATTACTAATTTATGTTGATGCAACGACCGACGCTGGGAAATGTTGATGCAACGACCGGCGCTGGAAACTGTTGTTGCAACGACCGACACTGTGAGCTATTGTCGCAACAACCGAAGCTGGTAGAGTTTTCGCTCATAAGAAGCAATGCTAGCTAAAGAATCCCGTATTTGCTGCAAATTAATTGGAAAGCGGATATGCCAAACTACTTCAGAAGTAAGCATTTTCGTAGATGAAGATCATTTTGTTCGAGTCGAGGTCAGACTACACAATTCAAGCTTGAGCTATGAAGCGAAGCACCCATAGCTCATTTCAAGAATCACCGATGGACGTAATTGTTGATTCAGCATCATCATCGGACCTATTGTCAAGCGTCTACGAGTGCGCTAATCAATATACTGAGGCAGCTATACTGGATTTCATCGACGCGACGTCAGGGATCGCGTGTCATACGACGTTGTATGTCATGTTCAGATTCAATGTGACAGATCTGCCTGTGGACCGTATGACGGTCACCCGTCCATTTTACGGCGTAGGAATGGATTTCGCTAGACCTTGAGTAACAAGGCTAGCCAGCTTCGAAATGCTAAATCCGTTAAGGCTTAGCTATGTGTATTTCAAGATTAAGGCTTATCTGTGTATATATATGTCTAGGTACCAAGGCAGTACCGCTGGAGCTCGTCTCGTCGCTGAGCACCGAGTAGCGTGCTGCTGCGTTCACACGGTTTGTCAGTCGGCGAGGGCGGCTGCTCTCGCCCACACAGATCAAGGTACGACTTTAAAGTATTAGCTCATGCCTCTGTGAGGTTACTCAGTCCGTACTTGACAGCGAAACCGTCCTGGAAGATGAGTTTCGCCGCCAAGGTGTCCACTGGGAGTTCGATCCTCCCGGTGCCCTACATGTCTGGCTTAGTCGAGGCAGCGGCCAGAAGCAGTAGAAATCTGCTCCAACGAGAAATAGGGATCGGATCCTCATGACCTGGGAGGTCGCAGCCCTGGTCATTCCTTGATAAGTCAACCATTAGTTTCATGTGTCACGGTTGTCACATTTTATATTTGTACAAGCCGCCATACATAGACTTTAGACTAGGTATCACTTAGAATATGTAATTTAATGTAATATTTAAATAATGTGCGGGCACATACCTAATGTTGCATTACATGGTTAGTTTATTTTTAATAAAATATGAGAGCTCACCTTCTATACCTTGGAGCAAATGTAGAGTTATAAGGTTTTCAAGGGCCCGGCCCACTGTTAAATTGTGTAAATTACCCATAGAAGTGTAATTGCTTGAATAGCTCGTGCTAATTGATAAGATTAAATTTATTGTTGTTATATTTAAGTTGCTTAAATTGTCGTAGTTAAGTATCAACTAACCAACGGTAAATTATGTTTCACTGTTTCAAGGAAACCATGTACTAACGTAGTAAGTGACTTAGTGTTAGGAAACTGTATTTAATGTTAAGTTTCATGCTAATAATACAGTATAATTGTTATCAAGTGCACTTGCACTCAACTGTACCAGACTACACTCGATAGATGCCGCAGCTACGAGGTCAGTTTTTCAATGTTAAAAGAATTTGTTGATTTTTGTAACATTGCTCGGCTCTGTTCATTGTTAATAATCCTCAAGTATTCGGTCACCCCCCCCCCCCGGCTGGCCCGGGCAGGAAATGTTCATGCAAATCGCATGCACATCGTGTGTGTTGCACCCAGATTATTATATTCATTCGTTCGACAGATCTATCAATCGATCTGTTTTGTCTATGACAGTTTTGACAGCGCAGCCGCTCGTGCAGTTCAATCTTTGACGGCACAGAGATAGCACGTTGCTTTTCGCTTCACGGAAGCAATGGCGGATGAAACGCCAGGCTAGGGCGCTGCGCCGCGTGGGTTGATTCGAGCCCATCTAGTTAGAATTAGTACTTAGTCAGTTCATTTATTAGCGTAAGGTGTAAGTGTTTGTGAACCAGGAATAAAGCGCCGATTGAGAAGTTTTACGTTTTATTCCACTTAACCTTCATCGTTCCGCTGCGAGGCGTCAGCGGGAACGTGTCGACGCGACCTGCATCGTGTCCAGGGACGATAAACCCTGGTGGTGGCCCTAAACCCTGCGTAACCAGGCTTCCAGTGGTGCACCGGAGGAGCGTGGTTAAGTATTTTACTGTACCAAGCTAGCGCCGCAGCTGGACAAGCTAGTTTCGGCTATAATGAGTGTATATAACAGGCCCCCCGATAAGACGAGGCTTTATCTTAAATAGATGAAGCTGAATAGTAAAATTACATATAAAGGTCTTATTAGTAAGTAGGTATGGAATTATACATTTCAATAACTTATTATACTTATAGTTATAATCTTATGATATCCTAAAACTAATTATGTTTAGCAGTTTAATAGTTTTAAAGAGTCTAACAAAAATATTGATGAGTTTTGAATTCCTATAATAAACACAGAATTATTTTCGACATTGGAAGACAGGAAGAAAATATATTTATTTAACGTCACAACATTATAGTTACATTATTAAGAATACGTAGTGAATACAAAGTATTGAATATTTTCGCTATATTTTACAATAAAGTGACAAGATTTTGGTTGGACGGAAATCCATTTATTATTTTATTATTTAGTAGGTACATGCCAGGCAGCGACATCACAAAAATCTATTTAGAATCACACTCTTTTAAGGTAAGGGTTTGTAAATTTCAATTAAACTTAAAGACGAGTTTCGCATCATGGGGCTGATGTTGGAGTAAATATTTAAAAGGAAACATAAAAAGGAATATCCACTATTCTCAGTATACTAAAAACGTTTATGTCATTTAATAAAATATAATGTAGTTTATAATCGCTTATCGCAATGTAAGAGCGGAAATTTCAATATTAGAGTTAATTGATGATATAAAGACATTGTGAAGGATGTCAGCTTTAGGAAATAAAATTACATTTAAAATAGAATCTAAGTAATTGGATACCGTGTAATGATGAGCTCTCAATGACATTTAAATACTAGGTTGTTGGCATGCGACATATTTAGTAGTTCATTTACTTTTGTAACTTGAGATATGGACTGAGTCATGTGTTTTAGTTGTGAGTTTATTTTACTTCATTAGAATTGAATTAGAAATGGTTGAGATGTAAGCATTAATGTAAGATTTGATTATATGGATATTTTCTTTCATGGGTGGAAGATTACATATTTGTGTTTAGGAGTTAGTTTTTATTTAGGGATGAGCAGGTTTTATCTCATTTACATGATATTTAGTATGGCGGCGGTTAATACAGAGAGTGACGTTATTTTTATTATGAACTTTGGCTATTTTGTATGGCCCTTTCCAAATAGGAGATAAGGCTTTTCGAAGCCTGTGGTGTTGTTTTAGGTAGACAAGGTCACCAACCTTGTATGAAACTTCACGAGAAGGTGAGTCATAGTACTGCTTAGAGGCTTCTTTACTTTTAAGAATGTGTTCGAGGGCTTTTTCTCGGCTAAATCGCATACGGTACTGTAGGGCTCGGACATATTCATCGTAGGTGAGGTTGTCACTGGTTTCGTATAGGGAATTAGGAATATGGGGTTTGTGGCCGTATAGAAGTTCGTATGGAGTATATTGAGTGGTACTGTGAGGGGTAGTGTTGTAGCAGAGGATGGCTGTAAATAGGTAACTGTGCCAATCGGAATGGTTCTCATTGACAAATGATTTTAGATATTCTTTCAAGGTCGAATGGCTACGTTCAAGAGCACCATTAGTCATTGGGTGATAAGGGGTAGAAAACAGGGGTTTTATTTTAAAAATATTGGTAACTTGTTTGAATAGCTCTGAGGTGAAACATGTGCCAAGGTCAGTTAGGATCATTTTTGGAATTCCAAATAGAGCCATGAAATGAACTAGATTACGAGCAACTTCCTCGCTCGTGGCGGTAACTTGGGGGTACGCGCATGAAAATTTGGTGAGGTCGTCTTGGAGAGTCAGGATGTACCTAAATTTCTGCGACACCAGCTTCTGGAAGGGTACCGACTATATCTAGAGCTAGTCGTTCAAATGGTTTGGTGCTAGAAGATGTTATTACCATTGGGGCTACATTGCATTTTTTCTTAAAGGTTTATTAATTTGGCATAGTTTGCATGACTTAACGTAACTTTCAATATCTTTGCGCATTGTTTTCCAGTAGTAAGAAGCTTTAATCCGATTAAGCATTCTATTGATTCCAGGGTGTCCCGCGATTGTAGAGTTATGGTTTTCTTTAAGGATTTGAGGAATCTCTGCAGGTGTAGGATATATTATTTTGTTTCTGTAAATGTGTATAGTTATGTTAGTATTGTGAAACACATATGAAATCATGTTATAGATTTTAACATAAGAAACGTTTGTAAATGGTTCCGTAAAGTCCGATACCGCTAAGTCCGTGAGTGTCGGGTTGTTTTGTGATATGATATCTCGTAGTGATTGTAGTAGGTTAAAAATAGTTTTGTAATTAGTCTCGTCGTAGTGATGGACTTTAGTAAACAGAAAATAGTACATTTTATTGTTACTGGGGAATGGTAGGACAGTGTCGGGCTGGCGTTCGGTATTTTGGAGGTCTTCCTGGTTTGAGATTTCAGATAGAATTTCTTCGAGATAAGGCATGGAAGAGTCAAAGTCAAGAGACGCAGGACATGCGATGTAGTTCAATTTACATTTGACTAAGGTTTCGGAATGTTCTATTATGTTTGTATTGCACCTTTCAGTGGATTTATTAGACTGGGTTTTGATGAATTGTTCATAAGGACATTGGACCGTAGTATTAGGAAGTTGACTCTGATTTCGGCTCTGGCTACGAGTTATGGCATGAATGGGAATTCTGGAAAGAGCGTCGGCGTTAGAGTTAAGTTTACCCGGTTTATAAACAACTTCGTAGTCGTATTCTTCCAATTTTAATCTCCATCGAATAAGTCTACTGCCGGGGTCTTTTACGTTAAAAAGCCAAGTTAGTGGGCGATGATCGGTGACAATTTGAAACTTATTGCCGTATAAATAAGGACGGAAGCATTTTACAGCGAAGATGATACCCAAGAGCTCTTTCTCGGTGGTGGAGTAGTTACATTCGGCTTTATTCATAGTGCGAGATGCGTAGGCGATTGGAAGATCTCGTCCTATAGGACCTTGGGAGAGAACAGCACCAAGAGCGCTGTTACTAGCATCTGTGGTTACTACAAAAGGTTGGGAAAAATCAGGGTACTGAAGTAAAGGTGCCGTGGTAAGTTTTTCTTTCAGATTGTTGAAAGCGAGATCATGTTCAGAGGACCAATTGAATACGACATCTTTCTTTAAAAGAGAGGTGAGAGGTTTTGTTATTTTGGAAAAGCCATCGATGAATCTGCGGTAGTAACCAGCTAGGCCGATAAACGATTTGATCTCTTTAGAGTTACGTGGGACTGGGAACTCAGCAACGGCTTTAACTTTGTCAGGATTCGGTTGCACGCCTTTATCAGTTATCACGTGACCTAAGTAAGTCACTTCGCGACGTAAAAATTCGCATTTATCAGGTTGGAGTTTCAAATTGAATTCACGGAATCGATCAAATACAAGTTGTAATTTTTGGACGTGACTTTCAAGATCATGGGAGTATATTATACAGTCATCTAAGTATATATAGCAATGTAGGCCTTGTAGGCCTGAAAGAGCTAGGTTCATGAGGCGCTGAAAAGTGGATGGGGCATTTTTTAAACCGAACGGCATCGTCAAAAATTCAAAATGGCCCGAAATTCCGTTAGGATTAAGAACTGTGAACCCGGTTTTGGCTGAGTCAGAGGGGTCCATTTTAATTTGATGAAATCCAGACACGAGATCCAAAGTAGTGAAATATTTAGAATTGCCTAATTGATCAAGAATGTCGGTTATGAGGGGTATTGGATAAATTTCAGTTATGGTGACGTCATTAAGGCGCCTATAATCGATAACCAAACGCCATTTTCTTTGGCCAGAGGCATCAGCTTTTTTTGGTACAATCCAGACTGGTGCACTCCAGGGGGATACGGAAGGTTGAATTATATTGTGATCTAGCATCTTTTTGATTTGTTTATCAACTTCCTGACGGTGGCATTCGGGAAATCTGTAGGATTTAGCATTAATTGGCGCTGCATTGCCTGTATTTATTGAGTGTTGTAGGGCGTTAGTATGGGTCAGAGGGTCTCCTTCGAGATAAAAAATATCAGCGTATCTACTGCAGCAATCAAGCAAAGACTTCCTTTCCTCAGAATTTAGATGCCCGTGACGTATGAGATCTAATACCCGTTGGACGCGGTTGGTCGACGTTGACGGTGCAGTATTTAGGTTCTAACGGATTCAGTGGAGTTTTCTACAAAATCAGAGTGGTCTATTGGGGTAATTTTGACCTTAAGGTCTTTTATCTCGACCGGGGAATCAGTGGTATTTAAAATTGATAAATTAACACGTTTATTTTGTTTTATGGTGACTACGCAGTTGGCTAAGTAGACCCCCTCGTGAAACATGTGGTCTAATACTAAACCTTCATTTTTTCCATTTAATTCCGAGATAGGGTTTGAAATACTGCATTCAATTACACTCTCCGATCGAGCAGGAATGATGTAAGAAGGTTGACTAAAATGAATCTTTAATTGCTCACCGTTTAATGAAATAGAGTCTGTTTTGTAATCTATATTTGCAGCATAAAATTTGAAGAAATCATTACCTATGATGCCGTCATATTTGAGATTTATTTCGTCTTTAATAGCATGAAATTCGTAGGCAATATTTTGATTTTTAAGACAGAGTCCTAATTTTATTGTAGTGAACCCAGAGTCTTACAGTAGGTATCGGAGTCGTTGATACCTTTCAGTTTAATAATTTCAGATGAGAGTGGGGGTTTCTGTTCCAAACTGGAGTATTTGACAATACTTACACTAGATCCTGTATCCAATAAGAAGCAGAGAGAGTTATTTGAGTACGGAATATTGAAATAGGTATGAGGTAATGATATTTTATTCTTTAATGACGTTATTTCATAGCAGGGTATGGAGTGGTCAGAACTATTGGTTTCTAATTTTTTTTCAGAAAATGACAAGGAATGAGATGGAAGTGGTTTCACTGTAAGTTTTCCTTTGCAGGACTTGGAGTTGGAGACAACTTCAGCATATGTTCTGGTAATCGTTTCTGCACAGGGATCGGTAGGGTGTTCTTGATTAACTGAGTCATGGGGTGTGTTCAATTTTTGATGAGAATGAGGGTCCGTTTCGACTACCTTATGGCGGGATTCAGCGAGAGATTTAGTACAAGATTCAGTGACAGAATTGGTACAAGATTCAGTGGGAGGATTAATATACGATTCAGTGAGGGGATTGGTACAAGATACAGTGGGAGAGTTAGTATAAGATTCAGTGAAAGAATTGGTACAAGATTCAGTGGAGTTAGTATAAGATTCAGTGAAAGAATTGGTAGAAGATTCAGTGGAGTTAGTATAAAATTCAGTGAGAGGTTTAGTACAAGATACAGTGGGAGAGTTAGTATAAGATTCAGTGAAAGAATTGGTAGAAGATTCAGTGGAGTGAGTATAAAATTCAGTGAGAGGTTTAGTACAAGATACAGTGGGAGAGTTAGTATAAGATTCAGTGAGAGATTTAGTAAGGCTTTGATTAGGAGTTGTATAAGTTATGGTATTGGGTAGCACACGTTTTCGATGCCGGGACCCGGCACGAGAGACAGTCAGCGTGTCATGAAAAGTGTACGATTCCGGCAGACACGAAACCGAAATCGTATTTAGTTTAAATGGTCGTTACAAGTTTCGCATGAGTATGATTTTATTGGACTATTCCGTGCGCTTGCACTGGAAATCTGAGGCCGCGAGTCAGCTGTTTGCGGTGAATCAGCGGAACCGTTTAGGCGAAGGTTATTATTATATTGTCTTTTACGGCATTCACTAATGTGATGACCTATATTTTTGCAATACGCGCAAACTTTAGGTTTGTTTGAATATTCGAAATGAGGTTGAGTCTGAGAACTTGTAGAGGGCTGACCGTATGAGCTTGGAGGGAGTTGAGGTCGGACATGGAAGGAGTTGCGCTCATTTCTAGCGCGAAAACATTCTGATGATGAGTGCCCCGATTTGTGGCAAAGATCACACATTTTGATTTTCCTATTAGTATTAGTTCGCTTGAGATTAAATATTTTTTCTTCTTCGATTGCGAAAGAGATCCCTTCATTAAGGTTGGAGGGGTTATGACACCTAACTATAGATGAAAAGCTGGGATTTAACCCAAGTAGGAATGTGTTGAGGGCAAGATCCTCCATGGCAGCTATTCGTCCTGGAAATTCTTTGTTATCCGTACAGGAGTATTGTATATCGGCTAGGATTCGGGTCAAACATGATTCTATGCGTAGTGAATATTCCGTTACTGATTCCGAAATATTTTGTTTACAATTCTGAAGCTCTAGAAGGAGATGTGTGGAATGTTTTTTTTCACCGAAAGTTGTTTTGAGGAATTGTTTAATTTCAGCCCATGTTTCGAAAGTCTTTAAGCAGTAAGCCAATTGGGCCTTACCTTCGAGTTGAGACAAAATAAATTTGCACAAAACATTCTGCTGTTCTGAACTGGCTATGGTTATAGCATTTTCGCAATTTGTCAAGAATGCCGGCAGGGATTCGCGATCTCCGTTGTAGGGTTTAATAAATTTAGTTAAGAATGATAAAGTAATTTTTTCACTCATGTTAGATTTTTGGAGTTTTGGAGAAGTTTTATTAACCTTGGATTCAGGGACGGAAGTATTCGGATCTGTATGCTC
Organism: Pammene fasciana; assembly: GCA_911728535.1. NCBI lineage: Eukaryota > Metazoa > Arthropoda > Insecta > Lepidoptera > Tortricidae > Pammene > Pammene fasciana. The sequence goes on from OU452283.1 coordinate 11,557,827, forward strand.
GGTGCCTGATTGATACTCGTCAGATTCTTCGGTTATGACCTCACTCTTAGGATCGCTCATTAATTATGCAGTTCAGAACATCAGAGAATATAAAATAAAAATCGAAATAGTAATCATACCTTAAGTAAAAATATTAACCAATTGTCCATATAAACTTGTAGCACTTGTAGGTTGAATATACAGAAAATGTTACTTTCACGAGTAATAAAATAAACTCACAAAATGACGACGATGCGCAGAAACATCCTCTGCAGCGAACGGGTTGTTGACCGGCCACGCGATGCGTCGTATTGAGGTTGCACACACTGTGAAATACGTAGGAGGTGTCACGTTTTCTCGAAACGTGCAGGTATCCAATATGGGATAGGTGCGGGCTAGTGAACTGGACAGAGTCACTAGACTGATCGTCGACCTGGAGCAGTGCTGGTAGGGCTGATATGTTGTTTGTGTTCCGAATGCGGGCTCGGCTAGGTTGCCGAGACTGATCGTCGATCCGGGGTTGCGATGCGGGCTCAGCGACAGTGCTGAGACTAACCGTCGATCTGGAAGCTGTCCTTTGAGTTCGGAATGACGGGACCTAACAGTCTCTTATGTCATCCCACCGCTGCCACCAATTTGTTATAGGGCAGCCTCCGTTGGAACTTCGAAGAAAACTCTCGAATATAACCCAAACAGTTTAATTTCCCAAAATACACTGCACAAACTTACACACTAAAAATTAAGAATATTAGTAGATCTAGATTTAAAGAGTGAATTACGAATGACAATGTTTTTAATATTATTCGGATTTTATACATTCATATTGCTGTCATCGCTTCACCTACATTTGAGTATCGCTGGGTAAGCTAAATAATTATGAGTGTATATAACAGTTAACTCATTTAGTTTACGACTCGCGCGAATCAAGAAACTGTTCTGTCTGTAGTTGGAGGATGCAAAACCGATAGATCTAGGGGGATGATACCTACTTGAGCGGTAGGGGGCTCTAAAAGAGAGCTTACTAAGCAACTCAGGACAATCGGTTACACCAGTGGTGATGTTAAGGAGAAAGGCTATATCGGCTATTTCACGTCGCTTCTGTAATGTAACCAAGTGATGTTTCTTACAAAGTTTTAAATACATAGAAGATTCATAGGGATGTTTCAGTTTGAAGCAAAGAAACTTTATGAACTTTTGCTGGACCCGTTCAATGCGATCAATATACGTATTGTAGCAGGGGTTCCAAATTTGGGATGCATATTCAAGTTTACTTCTTACATAGGCGCAATAGAGAATTTTTAATGTTTTAGCTTGGGTGAAATATACAGAATTACGCATTATGAAACCTAATGATTTGAGTGCACCACTAACAACACTGTCAATGTGAACGAAACTGTTATTGAAACGATCATTCGTTACTTATCTCGCCTACACTACTCTAAATGATATTAGTTGGTCTCTGTCACACTTTGTGCAATGCGCAAAATATGGAAATCTCGCTTACACGCCCGTCTTTAGTATATTGATTGGTGTATCTCTTTTACCCATGATGCACATGAAGATTATAGCAGTGTGTAACATTTACAAGTGTGTGAGTGCCTGCCGGACCCAGGGGGTTAACATTACGCACACATATACAGTGATGAAAGAGATGTGCGCATGGACATTCGTACGCGTGCAAATCAAATGAGAAGCAATGATTCTCTGTCCCTCATCGCGTATGCGTTTTTTTCATAGACATACCACCCATAGACCTGACACAGAAATAATAATACCGTAGACCAAGATTGAACGGGATTGTCTTATTAGAGTTTCCATAGATATGACAGAGAAGGCGCTATTATCGTTGATCCTTATCATAGAATCACCCTTGTGATTATTGATTACTTCCAAAAGGCCCTAAGTACAAAAGAAACGTTTGTTTCCCTTCACTGTTTTTCGCTGTGTTTCTATCCCTTACGATGGTACACGTATGCGGTCTCTAGTTAAATTCTTGCTCTTAGACCTTACGTTTGTGAAATACCAACCCACCTCTTATACGTCCATGGTACTCTAGTCCCTCCATAAAATGAACAGTCATGTTTCTGTTAATCTATCAACTGAAATAGATTGTATTATTATTTGAAAAGTGGTTCTCCTTATTGCTACCTAGATATATATAATTATAGTACAGTCAGCAACAAAAGCAGCCAAGCGGGCAGGGTATTCAAAATGAGCTGGACACGACTTTATTTTGTCACCTATCGGTGGTATACAGTACTAATTACTCGTCTTGTTCCATCAATGTTTATTTTACATCCAGGTTTCGAGTTAACCGCATAGATCACTGATTGATACCACTTATCGGTTGTACAGTCGCCATCAAATATATAGGAGCGGCCAAGGTGGTCACAAATATCTGAACAACGCCTTTATTGTCAAGGCGATAAAGTGCATGTTCAGATATTTTTGAGTACCCTGACCGCTCCTATATATTTGATGGCGATTGTACAAAGAACTAATTAGTACTAATTACGTAAGGTAACATGTATAAAGAAATAAAACCAAGAAATAATATCTAAAACATAAAATTTCCTTTGTACTCTATGGCTCTACATTTTGGCACTACACATTTGACTTTGACTCTACATACAGTCACCATCAAATATATCGGAGCGGCCAAGGTGGTCACAAACATCTGAACAACGCCTTTATTGTCAAGGCGATAAAGTGCATTTTCAGATATTTTTGAGTACCCTGACCGCTCCTATACATTTGATGGCTACTGTACAAAGAACTAATTACGTAAGGTAACATGTAAAGAAATAAAAGTAAAAACATACAAGGAGTGATGAAACACTTTTATAAAGAAACAAAACCAAGAAATAATATCTAAAACATAAAACTAACAAGCAACATTAATAAAAAAATAAAATAACAAAATAAAAAGCAAGATTAAGAAAAAATAAAAAAAACATAATTAAATCCGCTCGTTGGGGATCGAACTCGCGCCGACGGCATAGCAGACAGACATCTTTCCACTGCGCCACGCCCCGATTTGTAGGACTTGACGAAATAAGGCTGGATGTCAAGCGGATTTACGGTCTTACCTACTATGTATTCATTATACCCTGGTACAATCGAAACATAAAATTTTTGACCACGTGGTCCCAGCGGAACGCTACATTTGTTTAAACATGCCACCGTGTTCATCGATTTATAAGACGTTATCACGTCAAAAACTGTTCGGATCAACAATAGTTGGCAATAGCCAACGGATCAACAATTAACTCATTCCACAACCCATCGGATCAACATTTGTTGAGTGAAATTATATTTCTCGGTCAGGCCATTGCACTTGTACAGGTTGAAAGAGTGATTTATCTATCTATATATATATAAAAGGGTAAGTCCCGAATGATTGACTCACGCCTCGAGTTACCAAGGCAGGGTGCCGGCCAGAGCGCACGCGACCGTGAAGCCTACCAAACGTTAAGCCCTCGCCATCCGCTGTCCAATGGCCCTTTGGGTCCGGTGGTATGACGACGGCATTCTGCCTCCTATGGAGGGAATCCGCCCAGATTGGGACCCCGTAAAGGAACATGCTCGCCAGATTCGAGAGGAGCCAGGAGAGAGCGTCCGCGGCCTCAAGCGGCGCGCCGACAGCCCGCTAAAATGCAGGCCGAAGCGCCACCTACTGTCCGGTATGAGGCCCAGATACTATACTAGTAGTCCGCTTCAAACTCAGAACTTGTTCGTTGACATTTAGGGTCTTCTGGCTCCACAACCCCTTGATTGCTCCTGCTCTGATTTTAATATAATGATGAAATTTTGTGAGCCTAAGCTGTAACCCTACAACATTTTGTGAAGATTGATAAAACGATACTCAAATTATCGTCTTACAAACTATCAAAATTGAAATGTCATCGATATGTTCGGCCCTCCCACTGGCTCGCTAAAAGTTGAATTAAAGAACTTTATTCACTACATGTCCTTGACAAATGTTTTGGCCTCGGCACACTAAGGCCCAGCCGTCTCTATGGTACTTGCATATTTGTTGTAACTAGAATATATTAAACTTTAATTTGTTATAATTAGCTTAATCACTTCATAAAGAGGGAGATGTAGTGGATTTAATATGTGCCTGTGTGGGTAGGTTTATAAATATAATAAATCAGTCTATATCCAGCCATCCTTTTGTTTACTTCAGGATGTTCAGCGATTACTCCGAGACCCGTGGTCCGATTTGAATAATTCTTTTTTTATTTGAAAGGAACTACCTTGAAAATAGTCCCACATTAATCTGGTGCTGTTCTGATGATGGAATCCATGAGCAACTGAGGGAACTCCTCAATTTTTAAAGGCACGAGTTTTGATTTGTTGTTTTGTTTGTTTGTTGTTTTGATTTGAGTTGTTGATTTGGGTGTTTTCTTAAGCTACTCAAGCATTTTCTCACGAAAACCACCAATTTGATACAGCGGACCTGATGAAAATGATGATTTTGATGATAATGATAAAGATTTTTTTAAATATAGGATGTTCAGCGATTACTCCGTGGCCCCGGCCGCCTATTTACAAAAGCTATACTATTAGAGTTCAGGTGCAAACTGGACTAGATTAGCTTTTGTTCCTGCAAATTAATTGAAAACATCTAGCCTATCTCAGTTACGAATGTCACTCAAATAGATTAGCTTTTTGCCGGCATATTTATAGAGATTAATGTATCAATAATACCTAGTTTAGTTGAGTTCAGGCGAAAGTTTACATTGCAGAAAACAAATTATGCATAAAGTACAAGTAGGTAGCAAATTTATTGGTTCTGCTAAAAAGTGGGTTAGGTTAGGTTAGAACTGCGACAATTAACCAAAACAAACAGCTGCTCAAAAAGTGGGTTAGGTAAGGTTAGAACTGTGACCCTTAACCAAATCAAACAGCCTCTCAAAAAGTGGGTTTTTTAGGTTAGAACTGCGACCCTTAACCAAATCAAACAGCTCCTGAAAAAGTGGGTGAAACCTAACTACTCATTAGGTAATGTAATGTACCGATAGTACATTACATATATTATATTAATAAATAAAAAAAAATGGTCGTCTGTAAAGGCGGTTTACGGACTATAATTTTGCGTGATAACGTAATAAGAAAACATTGATGTTTTCACTTCCATCGGCAGTCCCTATAACAGCCAATTTTTCCTAACCTATTCTTGTAGCAGTTTTTTGTGTAGAGGTTCGCAGCTCTCACCTAACCTAACCTACTCTGGTTGCAGTTTTTTTAATGTAGGGGTCGCAGCTCTAACCTAACCTAACCTATTGTGTCAGCAGTTTTTTGTGTAGACGACTGTACATAGCTACCCCCCAACGTATAACCTCCTCCTTTTTTGTAATCGATTGAAAATAATTAGTAGAGTCTGTCCGGAAAGAGAAGTGTCGTAGAATGTATGAGCTCCCATATAAACCACAACACTCCTCTTTCCGAACAAACTCTAGGTGACCGCTTGCTAACGGCCCTTTGATTATTGAACCAACCGGATGCGACACGCGCTCTCATTTCTATCGGAAAAAGTCTGCCGTTTTTTGCGGGGGAGGGGAACGTCAAATGTATGCGAAACGTCAAAATAGCCACGTTAAATAAACGTCAGTCCATACAATGAGTATGACCACTGGTCATACATTTTCGGCAGAGGGGAACTTCTTGGTTTAAAGCTCTAAGTAACGGCCTATTCCGAAATTCCAGTTTCGAACTTCGGTGTCTTCTCTTTCGTTAAAATAGCATGTATTCTGACAGGAGAGTGAGATCGACTTAAAATTTCAAAGTTCGGAGTAACCCGCCATCATGTGAAATATGGCCACATATAATACGCGAGAAAGAGTTTGTATATCAACTTTGTTGAAGTAAAAAAGTAAATTGAAAGTTGACACGTCAATCAATCAGTTGGCAGTTCTTTATTTATTGTCAAATGATTGTAAACAAACCGTAAAACTATTTTATGTATTCTTTTAATTATCTTTAGTATATCGTCGGTTGTAATATGAATTAATGTAACCGCCAAATGACGATTTTTCAGGAGAGGCAAAAAACTAATTTAGCAATCATAAAGTAAGTTGTAACTTTTTAGTTACTTATCCTATTACAATGACGTTTATGCTATTTGTCTTGTATTTGTGAGATCTATTTGATAATTAGTAACTCACTGAGACCACTGCTATAGTTTAGGAAATGGCAGGCGCTTACGCTAATTAATTTTTTATTTTTATGGAGTTACGTTAAGAATTTTATGAAAAAAATTCAAAGTGGTACTAGTATTTTAAGGTAACTCACAAAAAAAGTTATAATGCATAACGTAAGTCACAAGGTTTACAGAATATGGACTTACGCTACAAGGAGTCGAATATTGAAAATTCACACTTATTTACTTGAAATAAGGTTGAATTAAAAAAAATGAAACATTTAGTAGTAGTACAATACGATCAAAGTAAGTTTGGACCTGACAGATGATATTCATCCATTTGATATTCTACCTTTACAAAACGGAAATAAAGTCCACGTTCAAAACACGGCACCAAATGGTGTGATGCTTGTAAAGTTGACTTTATGATTATGACAACAAAATGGAGATTCAAGCGTATGAAACTCATCTGTCAATCGCAAACCGACTTTAATACACCTGTATAAGGTTAATAAAAAACACTTTTTGAGTAAGAAATGTAGTTTAATCCAAACAAAAGCTTAAAATAAATATTTTTCTTAGTCTTCTGACATTTTACAACGCAATATATATATTTTTTTAAGAAACGAACATTTTCCCCTTGAAACAATACAAAATAAACAAAACAAAATTATCTGCTCAATTCGTAACAATTTCTTAATTGAGATGACGTTTTCAAACTAAAGGTATCAACCACATTGTCGGTCGGTTATGAGGTGCTAATGTCATAAATATTTATTCGTAAAAGATCATTATCAACAACCGATAGAGCGGTATTTTTAATCTGAAAACGTTACACAGTTTTTACTTATCTACTCGTATACTGGTTAAAATATAAATAACAAACAATATTACGCAGAAAAATCAAAAGTAACTGCAACATTTCTTAATCCTCATGATCGTCTTACATTTGAGTCAATTGACTACAGTAAAACAAGAAACGCCTACTTATTAATTATAATTATCTCACGTTTATTTACTGCTTACTATATAAAAATACTAAGACAATATAAAAAAAATCTTAATTCTCTGCAGATCAGCTTCCTTTCTCTAAAGTAAAACAAACAATTTGTATATTTTTATCTTGTTTCTTACTTTTTCTTTATTGATTTTATTATTTTTCCCTTTTCTTGCTTCTTCTCACATTTTCCTGTCGTTATTTTTGCTGCAGTCCGAGTGTTTGTTTTTTTTCTGTTTTTTTCCTTCTGCTGTTAGTGTGTGTTCTGTTTTAGTGGTCACAGTAGCCTTCTCTTGTCTTTCGTTTTTGGGTTTAGTTCCATTAACTTCTCTGCTCTTTCCTTCGATGACACCATCGTTTGTGTCATTGCTCTGGATAATAATTGGCAGACGTTGTGTGTAAAGTTTGGTAGAGTATTTAACTTGTTTGAGTTTCAACCCTGTGGCGTAAATTTGACTGACCTTTTCCTTTTCCCTTTTCTTTCCGTGTCACCTGCGTTGTTTCTTATCCCAACCGTATTTTATAAACTTCTCCATCATCCTTCATTGTGTATTTCACTTCCATTTCATTAACATCTGGTTTCTTGATCGTAACAATCCTTACATCTTTTAGTACTAGTGGTTCCGTGAACCGTAGACTTCGGAGCATTTCCCCCCTTTTTCCCCTCTTTCCCTCTCCCTCGAAACTTTTTTTTTACAACAACCTCTAAGGAAGTGTGGGCTTGACCTTTTTCCCGAAAATGATAAAATGAATAATGATATGATAAATAACGTGACAGCAAACTTCCCCCCTTCTCTCCCTCATTTCTCCCCCAATCAAATAATGGCTCGACAATTTTTGGCAAATAAATCAAGAAACGTACATGCCAAGTTTCATCGAAATCAGATGAAAAATGCGACCTCTAGACCGACACTGACCAACCAATACACACACATCAATCCGTCAAATCGTTTTACCAGTGAAAGCTGACTCAACATGCACCCGCGCGGCCATACGGCCTATCCTTGTGAGTTAAAACGGAGACGTTCGTCGCCTCGCTACGCTCGGCTCCTCAGTCAATTAGCTGCGGGTGATAGGGAAAAGAAAGGGAAAAGGAAAAGGTCAGTCAAATTTATGTATCAGGGTTGAATCTCAAACAAGTTATACTCTACCAAAACTTTACACACAACGTCTGCCAATTTCTACAAAAAAATTCAAGGACCTTAAACATTGTGTGACCAAGAGGTAATACCTAAATCGTTCGTACAGTATTATCTACAACTACCTTATAAAGACAAAGTTGATTATTTGGACGACATTATCAGACACAAACGATGGTGACATCGAAGAAAAAGCAGAGAAGTTAATGGAGCTAAACCCAAAAACCAAAGAAAAGAGAAGGCTACTGTGACCACTAAAACAGAACACACACTAACAGCAGAAGAAAAAAAAAAACAGAAAATAAACAAACACTCGGACTGCAGCAAAAATACGACAGAAAAAGATGAGAAGAAGCAAGGAAAGGGAAAAATAGTAAAAGCAATAAATAAAAGTAAGAAATAAGATAAAAAAAAAACAAATTGTTTGTTTTACTTTAGAGAAAGGAATTAAGATTTTTTTATATTGTCATAGTATTTTTACATAGTAAGCAGTAAATAAACGTGAGATAATTATAATTAATAAGTAGGCGTTTCTTGTTTTACTGTAGTCAATTGACTCAAATGTAAGACGATCATGAAGATTAAGAAATGTTGCAGTTACTTTTGATTTTTCTGCGTAATATTGTTTGTTATTTATATTTTTACCAGTATACGAGTAGATAAGTAAAAACTGTGTAACGTTTTCAGATTAAAAATACCGTACTATCGTTTGTTGATAATGATCTTTTGCGAATGAATATTTATGACATTAGCACCTCATAACCGACCGACAATGTGGTTGATATAGTATATAGTTTGAAAACGTCATCTCAATTAAGAGATTGTTATGAATTGAGCAGATCATTTTGTTTGTTTATTTTGTATTGTTTAAGGGAAAAATGTTCGTTTCTTTAAAAAAAATATTGCGTTATTAAATGTCAGAAGACTAAGAAAAATATTTCTTGTAAGCTTTTGTTTTGATTAAACTAAATTTCTAACTCAAAAACTGTTTTTTTTATTAACCTTATACTTTCAAGCTACATGTTCCATTTTTTTAATTCAACCTTATTACAATTAAAGAAGTGTGAATTTTCAATATTCGACTCCTTGTAGCGTAAGTCCATATTCTGTAAACCTTGTGATGCATAACGTAAGCATTGTTACTTTTTTTGTAAGTTACCTTAAAATACGAGAACCACTTTTGATATTTTTCATAAAATTCTTAACGTAACTCCATAAAAATAAAAAATAAATTAGCGTAAGCGCCTGCCATTTCCTAAACTATAGCAGTGGTCTCAGTGAGTTACTAATTATCAAATAGACCTCACAAATACAAGACAAATAGCATAAACATCATTGCAATAGAATAAGTAACTAAAAAGTTACAACATACTTTATGATTGCTCAGTTAGTTTTTTGCCTCTCCTGAAAAAATCGTCATTTGGCGGTAACATTAATTCATATTACAACCGACGATAACAGCAAATCGTAAACAAATGCATGCGCTTATGCGAACAAACATACATTTGTCTCGCTTACGCTCGCCGTCTAAACGTTTTAAAAGAAAGAGATACAATACCAGCTTCTAATCAGTGACTTAGCGTAAGCACAACATTCACTGAAATTGGTAATACAAGCTTAGCGTAATCACCAAAACGTGAGGAATTCGAAACAAAATGATAAGGTAAGAGTCATTAGTTTTACTCCAAGTACGAGAAAGTTAGCGTTACCGCCAAATTTGAGCATTAAGGTAACGTTCCCTTGCAGTAAAGACACTTGAGACAATTATTTCGTTGTTTTTGTAATATTTCCATGTAATGTATATTATACATAATTTGAAAAATTGTTTTAAACCTGATTTGCTTGAAGACCTGTAAATTATAGTCACAAATCCCGGGTATGCGGCGTTTGATGTAAAAGTCATTTCTATTTTTTATTTATTGTTAACGTTAGCGTAACAGTCAAAAATGAAATATATTTTAGAAATCGAATAGCGTAAGAGTCATTGTAATGCAAATGACTCTTACATCATTGGTATTTAATAAATTAAGGTGAATACATTAGAAACGAATTACAAATTTATGTTTACGTTAAGATAACTGTCGATGATATTTTGAAACCTTGACATACATTAAAAAGAAAGGTGAAACTGGATAAAATTGCTGAATTTTTGTTAACGTACTCGACATTTTTTTCGAGATATCAAAATTTTATATACAGCATTCGACAGAGCGGGAAATTTGCAGTCGAACTGTATACTTAACTCAATTTCGTCATTTTGGCGGTTACATTAATTCATATTACAACCGACGATATATTCATATGTGTCCGACTCAAAATTAACATTTTCTCAAGCTGAATAACAAACTAAAGGTTAAAATTGAATTCACGGTAAATGTATATGATCGTCTTGTCAAACAGGCATATAACCGCGAACAACATCGATCGTCAAATCATTTATTTGCGTCACTCTCTTTCGAATATGCAAGAGCGATAGAAACGGTGATAACGAAATGTCGAATTTCGAATTTCGCGGTAGGGCCCAAGGATACCAACCCACCTCTTATACGACCATGGCACCCTAGTACTTACCCCGATAAAATGAACAGTCTGTTTCTGGTAATCTATCAACAAAATTAATTTTCGTCTATTGCTAGTGAATTTCTGAGTCCCTGCTAGGCTTTATACACAAAATCAAATCAAATACTTAAAATCGTCAGGTGACAAGCAAAACTCACTAATTACAAAAAAAAAATAAACAAAAATCAACCTTGTTATGTTGTAAGTATGGTTCATTATGGCTATGAACTTGTGGTAGTACTTAGTGAGTTTTGCTTGTCACCTGACGAAATGAAATAGAGTAAAATACGAACCAACCTCTCATACACCATGGTACCCTAGTCCAACGATAAAATGTTTAGTAATTTTTCTGGTCAATTTTGTCAAAGTTCATCTACCTCTATTGCTACTAGTGATTTCTGAGCCCCTGGTCCCCTTCATACACAAAAATATTTATCACGTGACCCCAACGGAACGCTACATTTCTTCGTGCATGCCATCGGTTGTTCATCGATTTATAAGACGTTATCACGTCAAAAAAGTATTCTTATTTATTTGCGGAAGAACAGTAATTTGCGCTTAAAGTTGTTATGCAATACAAAAATATTACAAAAAAAAGTTATGCCACATATAGTAGGGGAACCTAGTCGGAGTCTTTAATAGCTTTTTCTAAAGATCATAACAGTCTAGCTTTTGTAGCTGTAATATCAGTATGAATTTTATTCACAAAGTCTTTGCGATTTCAGTCAATTTCAGGACTGTAATAGATTAGAGTATTGTCAACTTCTTGCAAAATAAAAGCTAATCTAGTTCAATTCGTATCTGAACTCTAATAGTATAGATTTTGTAAATACGCGCCCCGGCCCGGGGTCCGATTTGAATAATAGTACGGGCGGTGGCCGTAGGATCTGCTACGTAACGTGATACAAAGATAAGCCCTATGGCACATGTTTATAAAAGTGATGCTGAGTTCCGGAAATATAGTAAAAAAAATTAGAATTGGCCGAAAGCACGAAAAAGTACCACTTCAGGTTTAAAAAATGGATGGTATTTACCTACGTCATTGGATACTAAGATGACACTTGTGGCAACAAATAGTAATTTATTTTTAGGTATAGAAAAACCCAGTCTGCCAGTTCCTGCATGGCCGGAAGTGCCCGGCAGACTAGTTTAAAAGTAACGAATTCGACTCCAAATGTACATCACTTTTGAACCAGTCTGCCGGTCACTACCGGCCATGCTGAAACTGACAGACTGAGTTTTTCTGTACCTAAATACAAATTACTATTTGGTGCTACAATAATCATCTCAGTATCAAATACCGTAGGTAAATACTATCAATTTTTAAACCGGAAGTGGTACTTTTTTGTGCTTTCGGCCAATTCTATTTTTTTTACTATTTTTCTGGAACTCTGCACCATTTTTATGAACATGTGCCATGGGGCTTATCTTTGTATCACGATACGTAGCAGATCCTATGGCCACCGCCCGTACTATAATTATTTCTTTGTTTGGAAGGAACTACCTCGAAGATGGTTCCACGTACATTCATCTGGTGTTGTTCTGATGATGAGATCTATGAGCAATTTAGGGAACTACTCAATTTTTAAAGGCACATGTCTGTTTTTTTGGGTGTTTTCTTAAGCAACTCAAGCATTTCCTCTCGAAAACCACCAATTTGATGGAGCGGATCTAATGATGAAGTCCACATTTGATACGTGGAACTTTCCTTAGATTGAATGAGTGTATTATGAACTTTTTGATACTTACTTGTCCGATTTTGATAAAATATAACCACTAAAAATGGAAAAATATTTTTTTTTACAAAAAAAGATAAACCGACTCCAAAAAGGATAAAATGAATCGTTATATTATATACTTATATGCGTTAGCAACTGATATGTTTGAAGTCGGTGCCAAGCCAAAAATTACAAAACGGTCAAATCAGCTTCAAGTGTGAACATCACAAAACATCGATACCAAGGGCCAGTTGCACCAACCACTTTTGATGGACTCATCATTGTAACAGTACACGTAAAGTCCGTTTTTCCGTTGCACCACGCATTTTAACGGGAAAAAAGTTACGCTCACCGTAACCAGCCAGCAAGCACTGGTTAACGTGAAATCTACGTTTACATGTGGCGGACATATTGCAAAACTGTCTCGTATTTCATGGAATAATGCTTAATTAGACAAAAATACAGTGATATTTGATGAAAAATATTAAAATATTGTTTCCAGTAATAAAAATATACAAGTATCTGAATGTAAATATGAGTGACATTTGATTTTTGGCACTTTATATTGAGTTACGTAGTGTTATATCCTCTTTGATTGAGTTTATTTGTCAGACAAGAGAAGTTTATACATCATATATATAAAATCGTTAAACCAGAACGGGATAAAAAACGAGCGAAGAAGCGAGATGGCGCCTTACAAATTTCTAAAAAAGATTTTGACACGTATCTCGAATACGGCGCACGTATGATAAGAAAAAAAACAGTTGTCTGTAAAGGCGGTTTACGGACTATAATTTTGCATGATAACGTAATAAGAAAATTAGAGATGGGCCGACTAGGGTTTTTGTCGACTACACAATCGGCCGACTAATCGGTTTTCAAATTGCCGATTAATCGGCCGACTAGTCGGCAATGACGATCGTAGGTTTTGGCTAAGGGACAAAACACACCTGAGCTGAATTCAGCAAATTCATAGACAACATGCTTAAATTTGTCTATGTTTTGTCTATGGTTGCTTAAATTTGTATGCAGGCCATAGACAAATTTTAGCATTTTGTCTATGAATTTCCTTAATTCAGCTGAGGTGTGTTGTGTCCTGAAACGCTGGTTTCGCTTCGTCCGCCGTGCCATTGTCTATCACGCGTTCATGACCGGCGCTGGCGCTGGCGTGTTTGATGGCAAAAAGAAAAACACTATTACCAAATAGGCATCTTGCTGATTCCCGACACTTACAAGCTGTCCAGTATAAGTGAATCTTTCATACCATTATAACTATGCATAATCAGAGGTCACCTTTACATTGGTGTATTTTAGTCGCGCGCTTGTTAGGCGATCGAAATTAAAGTACCAGGGCCTCAGTGAGTCGCTTACCAAACGCGTCTCTTTTACAAACCATTATTGCAGAGACCCCTAGATTCGTAACAACTATGCGTAATCGTAGATTATTTTATACTGGTTTTATTGAAACGATCATTCGTTACCTATCTCGCCTACACTACTCTAAATGGTATTAGTTGGTCTCTGTCACACTTTGTGCAATGCGCAAAATATGGAAATCTCGCTAACACGCCTGTCTTAAGTATATTGGTGTATCTCTTTTACCCATGATGCACATGAAGATATACCTAGTCTAGCCATAAGTTCTGTTACAAACAAAAACGTAAATAATTTTCAATGTAATGTAATTTGATTACAATAATCATATATTTATGAATAGGTAATAAAATAAAGCTCTTAAGTAATATATCCTTTGTCCGAAACTTCCAATGTTGGTTTTAATACAAGCCTTTAATCATCAGCTTTTCAATGGTAAAATTCACGCACCGTTTTTATGGAGGAATTTACTACAGTTGCCTTTAAATATTTTAAATGTCATACAGCAATACAACAAACGAAATATATAAGTGTAAGCACACAACACTCGAGAAGCTTAAACTATAGTATACACGCTTCAGCAACGTCATTATCCAGCATAGCTCATGATTTAGTAAGATGCGTCATATCAAGGTGTCTCTAAAATCCATTTTTCCGTACAGGCTTGTTTAGCGACTGAAAATTTCAGTCAAACTGTATCAAAATGAGCTTTAAAATACTATGGTAAAACCTGTTAACAGGACAATATACAAAAATATGCTTTAGGCTTTTCAGGAGAATTCGGCCTCACTTCAAATAGCTCACTCCACCCAGTCTTACCTGAAAAGTAATTTTCTTTGTTCTTCTCAGTATGCTGATTGGCCCCTTTCCAGCACTTACCTAAATTCCCTGGACAATTAATTGTGGTCGGTGTTAGAGGACATGGTCTGTTCTAAACACCACATAAATATTGATTCTCTAAAAACAACCTTGACGGCAGGGTAGATTTTTTTCCAATAAAGAAGGTGCGTGAATTAACAGGTACGAAACAAATCGTTAAAAACCAAATGTTAAAGCTATATGTGGACATTTCCAGATAAAAATATATCATTTAAAAACTAAATTAATTTATCTATAAATAGATATACCATTTTTGTAAATTAGTTGAACCGTCAAAGAAATATGATTATTTTCACAAGTAACAGAACTTATGGCTAGACTAGGTAGCATATTTAAGATATAGCAGCATATTTACAAGTGTGTGAGTGCCTGCCGGACCCAGGGTGGTTAACATTACGCACACATATACAGTCATGAAAGAGATGTGCGCATAGACATTCGTACGCGTGCAAATGAGAAGCAATGATTCTCTGTCCCTCATCGCGTATGCGTTTTTTTCATAGACATACCACCCGTAGACCTGACACGGAAATAATAATACCAAGATTGAACGGGTATGTCTTATTACACTTTCCATAGATATGACAGAGAAGGCGCTATTATCGTTGATCCTTCTCATAGAATCACCCTTGTGATTATTGATTACTTCCAAAAGGCCCTAAGTACAATAGAAACGTTTGTTTCCCTTCACCGCTCTTTGAAGGGTAACAATGAAACCGACTAAATTATGTAGATTAGTTACGCAAGTTGAAATGCGTTTCCAAATTAGTCGCGTTGCGGATGTTACCACCGTAAGGGATAGAAACACTTCTATCCCTTACGGTGGTACACGTATGCGGTCTCTAGTTATATTCTTGCTCTCAGACCGTACGTTTGTGAAATACTAACCCACCTCTTATACGTCCATGGTACCCTAGTCCCTCCATAAAATGAACAGTCATGTTTCTGTTAATCTATCAACTGAAATAGAATTGTATATTTGAAAAGTGGTTCTACTTATTGCTACCTAGATATATATATAGTACAGTCAGCAGCAAAAGTAGGTAAGCGGGTAGGGTATTCAAAATGAGCTGGACACGACTTTATTGTTAAAATAATAAGAGAGTGAGTAGTTCATTTAGAACACCCTACCCACTTAGCTACTTCTGCTGCTGACTGTACAAGATTTACTTAAAACTAATTACAATGCCACCTATCGGTGACATAAAGAATTAATAATCCATCTTTCATACCATCATACCATCGATCTCATAACATCCAGGTTTCGAGTTAATATGTATAGATGGCGCTGTCAATCGGATTTACGATGTGACATTTCCTTGGTACTCTATGGCTCTACATTTTGGCACTACACATTTGACTTTGACTCTACATACAGTCGCCATCAAATATATCGGAGCGGCCAGGGTGCTCAAAAATATCTGAACATGCACTTTATTGCCTTGACAATAGAGGCGTTGCTCAGATATTTTTGACCTCCTTGGCCGCTCCGATATATCTGATGGCGACTGTACAACTCAACCATACATAAAACTCTACATTGAGCTCTACCTATTCGACTCTACAAATGACTCTTAATTATAACTCTCCATTTTGGTTCTCTAAATTTTTGAGTACCCTGACCGCTCCTATATATTTTATGGCTACTGTACAAAGAACTAATTACGTAAGGGTACACTGCCGCAAGGGCCTAGTTTAGATTTGAGCTAGTTATTAATTTAGTTTAATATTTGTACTATAGTCCCTCTGTATATTTAATTATGTAAATAAAAATGTTCTACTTTATTACGTAAGGTAACATGTATAAAGAAATAAAAGTAAAAATATACAAGAAGTGATGAAACACTGTTATAAAGAAATAAAACCAAGAAATAAAATCTAAAACATAAAACTAACAAGCAACATTAAAAAAAAATAACAAAATTAAAAGCAAGATTAAGAAAAAATTATATTTGATGGCGACTGTACAAAGAAATAATTACGTAAGGTAACATGTATAAAGAAATAAAAGTAAAAACATCCAAGATAATATCTTAAACATAAAACTAACAAGCAACAATAAAAAAAAATAACAAAAATAAAAACAAGATTAAGAAAAAATAAAAAAACAAAATAAAATGTTCCCATACGCGAGGATCGAACCCAGGCCGATCGTTTAGCAGACAAACTTTTTCCCACTAGGCCACGCCCCGACTTGTAAGACTCGACGAAATTAGATTAGATGTCAAGCGGATTTACGGTCTTACACCTACTCCTATGTATTCATTATGCCCTAGTACAATCGAAACATAAAATTTTTGACCACGTGGTCCCAGCGGAACGCTACATTTATTTGAACATGCGGTCGGTTCTCCATCGATTTATAAGACGTTATCACGTCAAAACTGTTTAAATCTATTATCTACACATGAGAATAGAACTAGAGCATAATAACTATCGCTTTCGATGCGTATTTAATTTACAATAAGCAAAAGAAATTTTCATAACATTCTTCATTTTACGACTATAGGCACCGTGCAGAAACTATAGATGGCGTTATAATCCCGACAGTAGAGACACCGCGCGAGTAAAAAAAGAAACTTTCCAGACCCATTGCTTGCCACTGTCATTAATTAATGTCAAGTCTGTACATGTGATTTTAGTGATTTTACAATGATTAAAATTATAAAATATGGTTTTCTACCAATACACAATGATCGGCAGCGTGGTCAAAATATATCAAAAGGCCAAAAGCTATTCGAGTCTGGACATGTTTTCGATGTCACAGAAACAGTTAGCCAAGAACAAGAAACAATATTAACTGGCAAAATTGTTGCTCAGACAAAGATTTCAAATGTATATGATGTTAAGATAACAGTAAGTACCTTCTTTAAATTAATTATTATTTATTACAATATCTTTACAAAACCATTATTTCTAATTTTTATTTTTATTTCTGTCTTTTCAGCTTGATTGCAATAGAAACATCAAAAGTGCAATTTGTAAATGCAAGGCAGGTCTATCAGGACAATGTAAGCACGTCTGTGCCTTAGTCCATTACGTAAATTCTGCAGAAAGTGCAGAATCGAAAACCAGTCATGCACAACAATGGGGCAAACCAACTTACCGACAGTTACTGGGTTATGATAAAGTAGTGACAATGGCAGAGTTATTTCCATCCCCACCAACAAGTATTAAACTTAATAATTTGATGAAACAACTAGAATCAAAGGATATTTCTACAGCTACTTTAGGAGAATCGTTAGCTCATACACCTTTGTACAAAATTTTACAGTTAGAAGAAAAACATGAGAAAGAAATTATAGCAGCGGAAACGTTAGTTGACTTAGTAAGAATTACTGAAATAACAAAATTAAATGAAAAATTTAGCCAGCTAGTGCTAGAGATTTTTACATTGCAGGGCTTTGCCATTTATTATTACTCCTCTGAACTATCACTACCAAAACATTTATATGACTTTTATAATGATAAAATTTGTTGTAATGTTGATTCTGGTTCAAATATTTGTTTTGAAACCATTGACCAAGCAAAGAGTTCTCGTTGGTACACGGAAAGAAAATTGAGAATAACAGCAAGTAATGCACATAAGCTAAAGGGTGATTGTTTTAATGTAAACAGAGTAATAAATGACTTATTAAGTACAAAAAACATTGAAACATCAGCTATGAAGTACGGTAAGAAGATGGAAGAAGTGGCTTTAACAGAATATAAAAATAAGTATTTTCCACATGGTGAAGTATTGAAGGTTGGTTTAGTGGTAAATATCCACCAGCCATGGTTGAGCTGCTCTCCAGATGCTGTTGTGATTTGTGGCAATAATATATGGGAAAAAAAATTAGTAGAAATTAAGTGTCCTGCAACATGTACAAATAAACCTGTAATTGAAAGAGATAGTTTAGTTACAAATGTAAAATATTTACAATTTGATGAAAATGGTTTAAAATTGAAACAAAATCACTCAATCTATACACAGGTTCAGATGCAAATATATGTTACAAGTATACCTGTCTGTGATTTGTTTGTCTATTCTCCTAAGGGAAGTGTACTAGTGTCTATTAAAAGGGATAATATGTATTTATCTAACTTAGTTCTTCGTCTAGAAAAGTTTTATTTCACTTATTATTTGCCAAAGTTGTATGCCAATATATTAGAAGAAAACGAAGAATAATGTTGTATTTTTTATGACAATTAGGTTATTAAATACTTTAACAAGTATTAAAACAAATTAAGTTCAGTTAACAAAATGTTTTTATTTCCTCTATTTATAACATAAATTACTAAACTGACAAAGCGCAGTATACAGTGTGGAACAAATGAATGGGCCCTGGAGGGAAAGTACCTTAAAACATAGAGATAGCTCAATTAACTGAAAGAAAACATTATTTTATTAAAAAAAAATACATATCTGCATTTACAAATTTTCGAGAAAATGTTCACAATAAAACTACTAATTTTGTAATTTTTGTCAAAAACAATTTTTATGACAATTATTGATGACAATCGATCCTATTTCCAACAAGAATACTTACAAACTTCTTAATACCAACCAAACTTACGGCACACGAGAAGCCATAAATACCTATTTAAAAAAACATGGAATTTTAGTAGGGAAAAAAGGGAAAATTAGAATAAAAACTGTGAATGTAGAATTTTACTTTCTAGGAAAAATAAAAGAATGTTTCCTTTCAATGAATTGAGCTATCTCGACGTTTTAAGTTATTCCCTTCTAGGGCCCATTCATTTGTTCCACACTGTATAAACTGTACCTAGCCAGTGGCGTAGCTAGCATGGGTGTCACCCGGTGCGGATAACAATTAGTGTCACCTCAAAACTCAAATGGGGTGGGGGGGGGGGGGTGCTCCTACTGCCGATTTAAAACCCGGTTGCCTGAAAGCCACCTGAGTCCGCACGGGTGTCACCCCCGCCCCCGCCCCCCCCCTTAGCTACGCCACTGACCTAGCACCCAGTGCCCAGTACAAGTACCCAGTGGCGTAGCTAACATAGGTGTCACCCAGTGCGGAAAACTATTATGTCACCTCAAAAAAATCAATGAGGCCCCCCCCTGCTGATTTAACAAGCGGTTGCCTGAAAGTCACTTGAGTAAGGTGTCACCCCTGTCTACATCTACACACCCGGTGCGGGCCGCCCCCGCCGCCCCCCTAGCTACGCCACTGATCAAACCCGGCGTGCTACACAATCTTAAGGCTTAAGCCGTGTGACGGGCTTTACCTGTGTGTCGGTGTGGTGGTCGGAGTGGTATAAGCATGCGCCCGGATTGTGTAGCACGCCGGGTTCGATTCCTGGCCTGACTCATGTTGATTTTTTCAAGTACAATTATAACGTTTTGTATACATTGTGTTAGTCAGTATAAAAATATATTATAAGCGGAGTTTCACAAAAATGTTGCTTTAAAACAGTATTACATTTATTGTTTAATAATTGGATTTTCAACATTTACTAATGCACAAACAACATAAACTATTTGATCTCTATATTTTAACAGACTAATCGGTATTTTATCAAAAATATGAAATTGCTTAATCCTCTGTATGACTCTTTCTATGTGGATTCGCAATGCAGCAATTTTATATGTTTCTTCTACTTCCTCTGGTGAAAATTGTTGTTCACGAAGAAACGGCGGCATAACTAAAATAGCTTTTTTCTTATCAACTGATGTTTTAATAGCAGGAAAACCTTTATCAGCAAGAACAGTATCACCAGGCTCTAATAAATCGATCACTCCGCAATGATTCGTTATGAAACAGTCGCTAGAGCGACCTCCATAACATTTAGATACAAAACTTATGAATCCACAAGGAGTACAACCGACTAAAAATTTTACTGTATAACTATGTTTATAATCTGAGTACAGTCGCCATCAGATATATCGGAGCGGCCAAGGTGGTCACAAATATCTGAACAACGCCTCTATTGTCAAGGCGATACAGTGCATGTTCAGATATTTTTGAGTACTGTGGCCGTTCCGATATATTTGATGGCGACTGTACATTTGAACCCTCTGTTTAACTGTTGGAGGACATTCTGTGTGAATCTCAGTACAGTCTATTATGACACGAGTATTTGGATAATACATTTTAAATGACTCTGGCATATTAATTTGAACAGTTGTTTTTGAGGGCCATATAATGAATTTTTTTAACACAGAGTGTAACAAAAACACGTAGGTTTCAAATATTCTATGTACTGTTGTTCTGTGCATTTGAAATATAACACTCAATGCTGAAAAACGTAATCCTGTTTTTAGTTTCATCAGTGTAATGAGTAACTTTGTTTTTTTATTTATAAACTTGGTTTCAACATCAGGAAGTAAATTAAAGAGGAGATTAAACACTGAAAATGAAACTCCTGTTGTGTTAATTAAATTTTCATCTGTTTTCACTGAACTTATCCCATGAAACCCAGGGCAAAACAAAACTTGTGAATGTTGGTCAATAGGGTCACAACTAAAATCCTTCATAACTTTGTTAAATGTAACAATATTTGCTTCACAACTTTTATGTGTCATTAAGTTTGATACAATGTTACACTGGACCTCAGCAGTGCAAACACCATTAGAATTAAATAAGTTACATAAAAAGAATGGAGTATAAATCTCATTTTCACATGATATATTATCATTTTGACATCCGACACTTTGACTGGATGGTTTTTCAGGTTTAAGTTCAACACTATTTTCAGGTCTAAATTTCTGACAGGGCTTATCTTCTTTTACTGATCCAACTCGTTGCATTCGACTTAGGTGTCTTTCAAATCTTTGAATTTTTTGATCCAAGTTTTTTATATTTTTTTCACCAGGAAAAATTGTAGGTAGATACGACGGGTGCAGAGGATTGTCAGATTTTTTGTTGCCAATAAAATGGGCGCTACAGATGGTGGTATTTTTAGACGGGAGCCAGTTATTTGGATGTCTACTGAAAGAAACAACGATTATAGGTTAGGTTCAATGATCATCGACAATGAAACTGTTTTCAATAATAATTACCCTTTGTGGGTAATTAATTGGTGGTTTTATATAAATATAATCAAATAGTACTTTTTAAATACTTGAATGCATACATACGTGTGTTTTACAACTGCATTTATCCATTTATTTCTTTTATCCCTGAGCCATGGCATGTGACGACTATTAGTAGGGAAATAGTAAAATTTTACACCCTTGGACTTGTTTTTGGATGTATTACAGCATCCAGAAATACAACAATACATTTGGATAACTTAAATTAGCAAAATTAACACGAAATATCAATTCAATTTTTAAAATAAATGGCATTCTGTCCACAATATTGGGACAATTTTGCCAATGTCACAGTAGAGACGACAAGTGTACGGTTAATTAGTTAAAATTTCGCTCCAAGAGCTGGACGTTGTACGGTGAGGTTATGCTTTTTATAAGGAGATAGCTACTCCCTACAAACAGCACGTGGACTAACGGATATCTAACTCAAACAGGGGTTACACTTGTTTTGAGATTAATTCTTCATTAGTTGCCCACTAGTTCGTTAAATCACTGCAGAATAAGCTATATATTACACACTGAATCACGAAAATGAACAAAAAATAAGAAGTTAATCACGAAACCTAACCACCTTGCTCGCCAAGATGGCCGCAAGTCCCCACGAAATATCAGTTTTTTTTTGTGGTTTGACAGTAGAACTTTTGACACTTGAGGTAAAAGTTTCGGATACGAGTCACGAGATGGCAGAGTCATCGCTACGCACGGTGCCTATCCACAGAGTAAATAATAGTATAACAGAGGGACCTCTGTAATGTCACGTAACGTCACGAAGCATGTTGTCCCTTCTTAACGCATGACAAGTTCTTTTTCGCACTTATGCAAACGTATCGGATACGTCGTGTCAAACTCAAATTTTTTGACAGATTTACATTGAGTTGTACCCCCCTGGCCTATCGGCTATTGTCGGGAACTCTCTCTCTCTCAAATTTCCAACAAAGACCAATGTCACACTTCTAAATTGCACAATTTAACACAAAATTAATTCAAAATTATTATTATATCTATTTATAGCCTTATATTTATTTTACATGCAAGTAAAGCTCTAAACTGCTATAAATAGTGCTTAAATGTTATCACAATTGAAAGTTATAACTGCTTAACTGCCAGAAATGTCAGACAGACTGCACTGAAAAGTTACATCTAAACTAAAACTTTATCAAAAAATTACTTAATACCGTGCAGTGATTCGACTAAGGTCGTTTTATAAGGCTTAATTTAACAATATCTAGGCGGAGAGCCTTAAATTAGCAAGAACATCTCAACACAAGGGCTAAAAAGTAAGTACAAAATGAGCTTTGTTTATCTCTGCAGTTTATGATGGCACTGAATAGACCCTGACTTTGATGGATTCAGCTCTTTCAACACAAAATATTCCCTGGGCGCCAACTGTAACAAGCGGTTTCCACGGCCGGCTATGACAAACGTGGAAATGTCTGTCGCAGTACTTAATAATATCTTAATGTTTACAAAAACTAAATTCGAAAGTAAGGTACTAAGAGAGAGAGAGATCCATCAAATTCGGGTATTCTAAATTGGTGCTGAATAAAAAGGTTAGTATTTCTTGTGATTCATATATTTTATTTAGCGAAGGTATACAACAACAAGCTTACTGTGTAAAACCAATCTTATGCTATTAATATTAATTACCTTACGTTAAAGCTTAAAGCTCAATGGTAGAGTTGGGTCGTTGAAGTTAGATATTATTTTACACAGTGCCTATCAGGTGTTAATCCCTACCGTTTCAATGCCATCATACCACAGATTCTCTAAATTAACTATGGCCCTATGTTACAGGAAAGGAAATATTCCACCAACCTCAGATCACACGCATACCGCTGGGACCTTCCAAGGCGACATTGACTGAGCTACCAACACGTGGCTCCTGCACCAGACAACACCGGCAGCTTCCCTTCACCGCGACACAGCCATAGGTCCCCGGGCTGCAGCCGGTGGACTCCTTCCCTGCCTCACACGGCAGCCGGAAATTTGAAATGGCTTAAGGCCATTAGGCAAGCGGGAGACGCTGCCTTATAAAGAAGACCACGTGGATACGGATAACGAATATGGATACAAATAAAATACACCCCGCCAGCTGAAAGAAGAAATTGTTTTCATTAGCCATGTGGCAGGATTAAACTCATTAAACTTGATCCAGCAAATATCTGGCTTCTTACCAGCAGGAGATACGAAACGTGTATCTAATTCATTGCTGCAGGCTTCCCTCCCTGCTCTCAGGAATCCCCACCAGCAGACTGGAAAGGAATGATGAGGTCAGAACAGTACTATGGACACCAATGATGAAAGGAATTGAAGCAACACTATTCTCTACTTACAGCAGCCGCGACAAATACTTCAATCCATCAGCTATTCTGCCTCCGTGGCAAGGATCCCCGCTATCCTTTTATCAAAAACAGTCACTACATGTGACGATGGACTTGGCTATATATTGAACCGAAAAAGTAGCCTATCTCGGCTGGGAACAATCAAGGAAGTGACCTCCATACGACCTGATGCTGGGGATGTCAGCATCCAACCAAATTTAATTATGACACTAATTAACCATTTAATTATTTATCTTTATATTAGACATAAAAATCAAAAGTCTCTTTCTATTGATATTTTGACTATTGTTGCTATTTATAAACAATGTTTTATTCCAATATTCTAAATACATGTAAGTTTATAAACATTTACTTTATTTTTAATTAGCAACCCCACTAATTACTTTTTGTTTTGATTGGTTAATTAATTGTCATTCATATTGTTGCCAGTTCAAGACATACTAGCTAGTTATGAAAACGAAACTATTTGAGAGACCTTTCAAAACGCATTAAAGATTGAGTGATCAAAATCACAACGTTACAATACCCCTCTTCCCGCTGTTGCAGTTTACCAAAGGTAAACTGCTCGCTGTCCTCAGCGATTTATCCAAAATGTAGAGTCACAACAAAAAACAAAAGAAAAAAATATATACCTCGACCATACCAAGTATGGGAGAACCCAAAACAAACACCAAAATGTTTGCGGTGGACTCGAGATACCAATCAGTCAACCAAACGAAATCTACCGTAACACTACAACTTAAGTTTTGAATTTAACAATAACTAACCAAATAATAATCAAACAACACCCTGTATTCTCGAACCCACGCAACACAACATACGATTTAAATTAACTTATCCACCAGAATATGTAAGCATACGCCAAAATACCTACATCTAATTCAAACCAACTATCCAGTAATCGTTCCTTAGCCTTTCCATCACAACTGAATTGTTGTGTTGAAAAGGCTAAACCAACTGCCAGGTCAGGTGCTCAGCATACTCAAAATATTCTCTGCTAGACCGGGCCAAATTAAAATTCAAAATACTCACACTCTTGGGTTTACATGCATAAACTCTAAGAGGTATAAATCACTAAATTCTATTCCGATGAGAATGTCCATAATACATTTACATTACTTAATATGAGATATCCTTGGTATGCAGCGTCCTGCCTACCCACAAAATAACACCTCATTTATCCACTGCAGCGGATCCACAAAATATTGTCTCAACTCTCAAACCTCCGTCTTGAGTCGACTACAGTTTGACGTACTCAACCATGTAGGTTGAGTAGGTCCCAAAATGTTTGGGCCTCCTCCAGCGAAGACTCCAAAATCCGTGTTGCCGCACTGCACTTCCAAAGTGCATCAAATGTGCTCACAAACAAAAAAACAACACGCGGGAAAAAAAACCACAAAATAGCGCCTTTTTTTTTATCACACCGAAACGCAAATCCACACATGCACGTAGACCGCATAATAAAATTTCCGTTACCGCCAAAATGCCAAAATGTTCACATTAAAGACTTCGCTCCAGTTGTAATTTTGAGCTGTGGTTGTGTCGCACCTTTCATTCATCCCTTACAAATTTTTGCATTCGTCAACTTTCATACTAAGTGGTGAAACAGCTATATCTGTTCGCCACGACCTAACATTTGGTGATTAAATATTAGTATGGTCTAATTAAAAAAAAGTATGGAAGTAAGTCGTGTAGTCGTGGTTCTTTTTGGATTCGTTAGAGGGCGCAACTAGATTGTTTCCCCCGAGTTGCACCGTTTCTGTTATATACGGAAGACTGTTAAATTTTAGGTGTAAACTATAAAGTGCTGTAATTTTGGAGTAAGTTAAAAGCTATTGGGTTCAAGCTTAGTAGTGTATAGAGAACAGCTTGGTGCATAGTGTATCTTAATTAAAAAGATGTGCGATGTATGACACCCTTAAAAAAAATTTTTTTTCGATTGCGGCTCGAGGATAAGTCAGTCGGTTGGTGCGACTTCAAGTTAAGCTTTTTAAAGCATTATAAACATTCAGTTAAATTTGCACGCCTGGGCAAATTATGGAACATGTATTTTTGATTATTTTGTTATTTTAAATTGGAAAGGGAAATTAAGAGACACGTGAAAATTTTAAGAACAGTACTTATCTAAAGACACTACATTTGCACTAAATAAAAAATAGGATTTTTTTACCGGAAGTTTGTCAAAAAGTAAATATAATTTATTGCAACGAACTGCAAGCAACGGTGGGTGGTAGCACGCGGCGCGGGGCGCGCGGGGCGGGGAGATAGCGCAGCGCGCAGCAATTGTTTTACTCCTGCCGTACGTTGAGACCGTTCGTTCGACACTTTTAACGGGCAACCAGCATAGATCTCATATAAGTTAGAGATACCCAATCAGCACGCCAAATGTGGCACAGTAAAACGAGCCGAAGAGAGCCGAGCAAAGCCCGATCGTTCCGGGGACGCTATTCACACAGGACTAACAAACGTTTCGTTAAAATATTAACAGTGTAAGTGAGACTAGGGCTCAATTGGCGTTAGGAAGTAAAAGTTTCATAAATATAAACCGAACTGACAGCATCAAAGGCATAAGCCTAGTGGAGTAATTGTTGTTTTATTTAATTACGAAAGTCAGAAAATAATTAAAACTTACTAAAAAATATACACACATTACTAAAAAATATGGTAATCAAATTAAAGAGAAAGATAACTGTATTCTTCGTTTCAAAATCAAATTTACATAACCCCTCCAAGGGCCCACCACTTTCTTATTCATGATAATTTTATTATTAGATTTTAGCTAGTACGGCTCGTATGCTTCTGCCGGACAAAAAGCTGGCAACCCATCTGCACAATCCCTCAAGCAGTCCGTAAGCTGGGAACTTCGACAGAAGACCCTGATGCCAGACCCGATCTAAAGCCTTAGCTATATCAAGGCTGACTGGGTAATTTGCAGAAAAAATGTACCTTTACTTAGTCCCAACTGTCCCAAAATTTACATACAAAATAATTCGTTACGTTCATAAAAAAAGTGTAACGAAACTGACAAATTATCAGTTTCGTTACATTTTTTTATGAACGTAACGAATTTTGTGGATTTTAATTTTGGGACAGTTGGGCCATTTTTTTTATTCTACCAGACTCGATAGAGCTCATGATTCTGCATGCGACAGACTCAAAATATATATGAAAGAAAAAAAAAAGTAAAGGTACATTTTTTCTGCAAATTACCCGACTGCCAATGCCTCAATGGGTAGTCACCACTCGTACTCGCGGCTAGGGGGCTTAACCAGCTTTGTATGAAAATGAAAACGTTTATGTTTAACGTGCTGTTTTTTTATGCCAATCGATTTCATTCCTATCCAGTATTAATAGTTTCGTAGGGGCCAACTAGCGGTAATGTACTAAAAAGCCACAAATTGAAGATGTTTTTTTTTTTCATACATTTACTATGGAGAATTTATTTTCATTTTTCTATCACGCCAATCAGCCATTACAGTAAAAGCATTCAAAATATCAAAAAATAGGGTTTCAAAGCAGTAAATATATGTAAAATTGTTCTTCAATTTGTGGCTTAAGTAGTAAGTTGGCCCCATAGAAACTATTAATACTGAACAGGAATGGGATCGATTGGCATAAAAAAATAGCATGTGAAAAATAAAAAGTTTTCTTTTTCATGCAAAATGTATGGGGAAAGCTTTTCTCGATTTGTGACTTTTCTAGCTGGAATTTATTTTTGGTCTTATACAAGCTTTTGATCCTGGATAGGAATGGGATCAAATGGCATCAAAAAAAGAGTGTGTCAAAAATTACCTTTTTCTCGCACCCTGTATGTTTTTTCTAAAATCTGTAAACGCGAATCTTCGTCAATTTGAAATCGAGGGAAGGTCTTTAAAGACCATTTTCGCGTAGCAGCACGGGATCTGGTAGCTGCCCTCACTGACCCAAAAAGAAAATCCATCCTGTATAGTTAATAATTTCATAATATTTTTTAACTACCTACCATATGAAGGCAATTTAATAAAATACACACTATAAAAATCGATTAAAACCAACTAATAAACGAAATAGATATAATTATGAAGTTATCAATATTTATTACAAAATCAATCAAAAAATTACAAATAATAAAGTAATTCATCCAAGAGCGACTCCATTGCTCTTATTTGCCATGTGATTTTGTAATGTCAGTTGAACGTAAGGTAAAATTTTATCATATCTTTCTTTTAATCTGTAATACAACCTTAACGATGTTAAATAATTCGCACTGGCCGGTCACAATGTTTTACTTTTAGGAAAATCTTGTTCGAGTCTAGGCCTCTTTAATATATTATCTCGATGTTCTCGAAAATTGCACGAATTAACGTCCTCACTAAATAAGCTCTGTAAGAATTGAGTTTTCGTTTATGAAATATTAATAAATGTATATAGACCTAAAGTACTTTTATTGCAATAACAAGACTTCAAACTATCTTACCAAATGCGGTCCATGTGCATTGTCATTATTAGCAATTTTTGATTTCAAATCGTTACCGGACTCTTACCCGCTTATTCATAAACGTGTTCCAATCCTTATTTAGTTAAATTATGTTTTGTTAGTTTCTAACAAACACAAACACAGCTATAACACTATAAATAAAAACAAGCTTGCTGTCAGAAGATGTCGTATCCGCAAAGCATATAAGTCATTTTTTGGTCAGGGTATTCATATTTATAACAAGTTACCCGTCGATGTTTTGAATCTATCATTTCCCGCTCTTAAGAAATACTTCAAAAAAAACTTTAATGTCAAAGGGTTATTACAGGGTCGAGGACTATATGACAGACATATATGCATGGCCCAAACCAGAAACTATAAAATCATCTAGCATTTAGAGGACACAGTTCAGGTAAGAAGGCATATCAAACGTTTTGCGAAGCAGTCAGATTTGGATTTTATTTTATTTTTCATTTTAATTACACAATAGGCAGGCACATGTCTGTCTTTCAAGCTGTTTTGATATGCCTTCTTGAAGAACTACGCATTATTGTATATAGTATCTTTAATGTATTTGTATTACTGTTTTGAAAAAATAAGTCACGCCGAGTTTCTTGCCGGTAATAAGTAATACTTCTCGGGTCAGAGGTGTAGAGTTAGAACCGGTGGTAGTTTCTTTTTCTGTCTGACGTTCATAAGTGCATTGTAATGTGCCTAAATTGAAGAATAAATATCTTTTATCTTTTACTGTCAAATTGACAGATAAGGTCAAAAGATGATTTAGTTAAATGAGGTTTGAAGTAAGTTTATGAATATGTGGGTTAAGGTTTAGCGCTTAAGTTGGTTTAATAATTATTTATTTTAAAATTTAAAATTACGTCAAATTTTGCTAAATACCTATTTGAAATACTGGAGAGATATTATTGTTTTGTTTCAATTATAATTCTTATTGAGAAAAAATATAATTTTAAACAAAAAAAGAACCGACTTCACTTAGGATCCGCTATTTCAAGAGGAAGTGGCCGAGTTGCTGTAAAAAATAGTGAAATCACTATAGGCGTGCCTATAATAGTTGAAGAGTTCCCTCGATTTCTCCAGGACCCCATCATAAGATCCCGACTTGGTGACAATGGGACCATCTAGGGGTTATACCCGTTCGATTAAAAAAATGATTTTGAAAATCGGTTCACGATTCACGGAGATATCGAGTAACATACATACAAAAAAATATAAAAAAAAATTCAGTCCAATTGAGAACCTCCTCCTTATTTGAAGTCGGTTAAAAATAGGTGTTGTTTTAATATTAAGATAAATTATTGTTTTTTTTTTTCATTTATATAACTTATTGATAAAAAATAGGTGTCGTTTTAATATTTAAAGTCTCTCATAATAAAAACCTCATCAACATCAGCAGCATATATACGCCCCACTGCTAGTCAGAGGCCTTCTCTCAGAATGATAGAGCGTGCAGATTAGGACTTCACACACCTCATTGAACTGCTTCGTAAGTCTGGTGAAAAACGTTTTTACGAGTTTAACAAACTTTGGGCGTACCTGTATTTAATTTGTTGAATGTCTTTCTGCATACTCAGAAACCCTACTATTTTTGCAGTACATGTCACTACTCTTGCCTCAAGAGCCGTGCTTCGTCAGTACGTCTACGCGCTTTCCTTCTCTTGCCATTAATCACGCCGTTGTCGCTTCTGTGTATTTATTGTTATTGCTCTACGTTTTTGGTACTTGATTACAGAACTGCATGTTCCGTTTAAAAATGTCAATTTTTTATTGCGTGCGAATGTAAACGAAATCAAATGAATATGATTGCGTCAAATTCCAAAAGTATTAAAATTTCCCTTTTAGTACAACGACAGTAAAAACATGAAAAACTACTTTCCGGGTGTCGCACCCTGGTGCGAATTTGATATTGGATTTAGTATTTTTTTCTAATTATTTACTCAATTTGCACCGAGTACAATACTTTCTCCAGACCCGCAATGGCCAAAATAATATTTTTTGTTATGTTGTTTTTTTTTTACCTGTTCCGTAGCTTAAATTAATATAAGTAACACGTGCAAATTTAGATATACGTGTTTTAAAACGTACGCCAAATTACGCCGAGTACACCACTTTTCTCTTCGTAGTTATAACCATTACATTGTTTTCAACCGATTTCACCCCTTTCCGGGGGGGTGAATTTAGTAGGGGTTGTATAAAGTTCGATTTTTAGCCCATACAAAACAATCCGAAGTGATTTTATTAGTGTTTAGAATTAGTTCCTGACTTTAGTGAAATTTGATCTAGTTTGACTAGACTATATGACTTTGCAATATTTAACACTGTAGCTAAACTACAACCACTTTCGTTGTTATATACCGTTAAATAGTTAACAGCGACCGTACGGCAAGCTATACTTGCGGCCCGCACGAGCGCTGTTCACCATATTGACAGTCGTAACCTTATCTTTTAGGTCTTTAATGTGCCATGAGCCTATAGGGTGTCCGTCTACGGTTTCCAACTCGTATACTAACGGCGACAAAACTGCCTTTACCCTACACTTCATATACTTCGGCGCGAGCTTCGCCATCCTAAAATTCTGTGCGTCACTCTGTACATAAGTGCGCTTCCACACTAAATCGCCCGCCGAAAATTTTGCCGAACGTCTTCTCAAATTGTAGTACCTAGCATTGGTTTCATGAGCCTTCAATAACCGTAACCTAACTTGATGGAAAATTTCCCTTAATACACCAAAATCACCAGCGTACTCCTCCCTAGGCATACCCGGGTCGTATTCCTGGTCTGTGTCTTTGTAAAACGATCCATTTATTACCGGTTCCCTAGCATGTACTAAAAAGAAAGGAGACTTATTCGTACTTTCATTTACGGCACTATTTATTGCAAATTGAATCTCGTGCAATTTTTCATCCCAATTCCTATGATTCTCCTTTACGTACGATGCTACGGCCGTCATGACCGTTTTATTATAGCGTTCGACCAGGTTTACCTGTGGAGTGTAACGCGGTCCGTAAAAAACTTTAGGTACGTTATAACGCTTCATTAATGACTTAAATTCCGATCCCGTAAACTGAACTCCGTTATCAGTAATTACGGTTTCGGGTACACCGTGTTTCAAAATCACATGGTGTTCGAAAGTCTTCGCCACCAACGCACTGGTTGCACGACGAAGCGGAAAAAGAAACGTATACTTTGAAAAGCAACATGTAACCACGAGCAAAAACGTATAACCCGCACGCGAGCGCGGAAGAGGTCCGACTAAATCAACGCTTAACGCTAACATCGGTCGATTACACCTTTTTGATTGACCCATCAGGCCTGGAGGCCAATTCTCGGGCCGTTCGAGATTATCACTCTTCGAGATGATCTCGAAGGACGGTATGTCTATTGAAAATCTCACCAAAATGTCGAAGGATGCAAAATTTCGTATTCTGGGGCACAATAGACATTCATCTCGAATGGCGATCTCAATGTCTATTACAATACACGTTCCGTTTATCTCGATTGTGTTTGTTTTCAATCAAGTGTAAAACATACTATTGAATTAAATATTTCTCACACCAAAACCAAAAGTTTTATTAGTTTACAATAATATAATGCATTGTTAAGGTGTTTTAACACATTAAAACCATCAATCAACATGCAAGTGCATCAATGACATATAAATATTTAAGCGTTTGCTCGCTAATCACCTTCGTAAAATGGAGCGCAAAATCGCGGCTTTTTTAATCTGACAACTTTGCTTGCCAAACGAAAACATATTGTCTCCTAAGTTTGTTTTATTAGTTTGAGAAAATCATAAAATATGGAAAAGTTGCAAAAAAGAACTTATCCTTCTGCAGCTCAAAAAGCGCGTCTTATCGCTTTGTTGGAAGCCGATGAAGAGCTGCGGCGGGGCAAGTTTTCCTCAACCTTTACGAAAAAGGAAGGCGAAAGACGGTGGGGCATCATAGCCGGGGAGCTAAATAGCATACCCGGCTCTAAGAGGATGTGGAAGGATTGGCGTAAGGTAAGATTATTTTGACTTATTATTTTCAGTCGTGCACTCTTGAAAATTTCTTTAAATGAGAGCCTCATTTATACAAATCCAATGACTATGACAACAGAATGTTATGTAGGTATAATAAATAACAGTTGTAGATGTAAATTTTGGTAAATAAGTAATTGTTTATTTTAGACATGGCAAGATATGAAGGCCGCTGCAAAGAAAAAAAGTGCTGAATGCCGCTTCTCAGCGGGATCTACGGGAGGAGGCCCTCCGGCAGCACCCATGTCCACTGAACAAGTGGCGGTGCTGCAAACAATGAGCTCGAGTGCCGTGTATGGCCATGCCGACAGCAACGAGTCGGTCGTACGCTTTGAAGGTAATTATTTTTTAAATCTGTAATAGATCAAATTCAGAAATTCATTCCTAACCAAATGACATTTATGTCATAAAGGTCATTTGGTTAGGATTCCCGCGCGAATGTTAACATTTTGGCGCGCACGTCCGATTTCGTACTCGCCGCAAGATGGCAGACGCGCGGCCCGCACCCGGCGCCACCCCGCGGCCCCCGTCTTTGTCAATATTTCAGTCTGTCAATGACAGTATTGACATTGACAGACGTTGTTGTTGTTGTTCGCGAGACGTTGCAACGAGCGCGTCGCTACTGCCTCGAATTGTTTTCTTTCATGACAATCGTGACTCTAACTTCCAAAAGTTTACATTTTGTACTTGATATCATAATTTGGTTATTTGTGTGCGGAAATTAGATGGGTGCGAGCGGTACAAGATCGGTCCTACATCAATCAGTGAACGTCTATCGGCTGACTTGATGATGTTCATGATTCATTAGTCATTACTGTAATTGTGTTAATTGATGTTTGTGTGTGACCATTACCTAGGCAATAGAGGCCACTGTAAAATTTGAAGCCCAATGGCTGGCCAGTGGATTAACTTGTTACAACCATTATAAATGTAATTATAAATTTGCATTGCTACAATGTCAAAGTAATGCATTGTAAGCCTTTATACATATGTTAATTTTTATTACAATTCATTTAACATAGCACTTATTTCTATACTATTTTTGTAGATCTACCTAACCATGGATATAATGCAGACAAAGTTATTGTCCTTGAAGATGAAGGTATGATTTTTACAAGCTTTATATTATCTTGTCTTAATTGTTAGTTTCTTAGTGATGGTCAAATCTTGCAAGTCAAATTGTCACAGGAACTCCTCAATGAAGTATCTAATCTTTTTTTATGTTTGGACTCATCCTTCTCAACAAGTAGCTTATGATTGAAACCGTACAGTTTGTATCTATGAAGAGACACAATCACTCATTATTTTTACATACATCATATTTATATCTTGCCCCGTGTTTGTACAGAGAGTACTAATTGAAGACATGCTTTGCCGGCCCCAAGTAAATAGGATAAGTAAGGGCAACCAGATGATTCACTGTGTCTACCTGTCTTACCAATATCATAATGACCATTTTCTAGATTATAAACATAAACCTGTATAATGTAATTTTTAGATCACTCAGCCAATCCTCCTGCAGCCCCTACAGTAATAGCTGTGGAGCTACATGAAGGTACTTTTTTATGAGTTTGTTTGTTATTCAATTTGCTTCACCTGTTAAGTATTAATGCAAGTTGATTTTCATCAATTTCCATAATTAAGTAATGTAATGTACTTTGCAAATTTAATAAAAATGCATTAATAAAGTAGGTAAGTACAAACAAGGTAGAAACAGTTTGCATTAACTTTGATTTGATCACTGATCACTAGTGGGAGTTTTTCAATACTTCACTTATTCACCAACTTTATCATTAAGCGAGCGGCCCCTGCCACCGCAGGCTGGTTATGTCTGATATTTTTCTGTCCGGCTTCAATAATGACTATAATATTATAATAAATATAATAAATATTACCTCTTTATATTTGTGAAATTTAAGATTTTGTGTAGAGGGTATTCTCGAGAACTACTCATCCAATTAAAATTCTTTCATCAGGATATATGTAGAATAGACCTTTGGGATGGTCATAGGTGGGATGATCATATTTGATCCTGTTGCTTTGCTTGCATTCTTTGTAATATGCACGCACCTTGTAAGTATACATAACTTTTTTAGATGTACCCGGCACCAGCAGTATGTACATGTGTGCGGCAGTGATGGATGAGACCCAAACAGGCCATGGACACATGGAGTCTCAACAATGTAAGTACCTATCTGAATGGCCTAAGATTTTTAAATCTCAAATTCTAATATATCTAAAAAATTCCCCACTCTCTGCGACTCCTCATCTTCTCTCAGATTTGGAGCAATGTAGAGACTGACAGTTTTTAGGGTTTCGTACCAAAAAAGGAACCCTTATGGTGCTACTGTCTGTCTGTCTGTATGTCTGTCGCAAAGCCAATTTTCTAGGAAACTACTGAACCGATTAAGCTGAAATTTTATATACATATGTAAGTTGGCTACCCAAAGGCAGACATGTAACGCCAATTTATAAATTTGACGTACGGATATAGTTGTGTCTCGAGAATGTTCTACATTATGTATGGAGAATGTTCTCGAGATAGTACAACTCTAGGTACGGAACCCTAAAAACATACACGATTTTTATTTCAGACCTCGAAACTACTGCTAACGAGGACAAGACCGGCTCTAGTGCAGATAAAGGTATTTTCACCATAACTTTGCTAACATTTTGTATTCGCTTTATCTGTAAGTACGACAACGAAGCGATTAGGTACACTTCATATGTACGAAATGCTATGAAAGCTAGGGTGTAGATGTGTAGACCAAGGATGATATAAGACTAGGATAGGCAATGCCCATACAATATAGCGTTCCCGCATTGCTGACTAAGGTACTAGTGCATCTAGTGTTTAACATCGCAATCTATTATAGATCTCAGTTGCATAGAATTTATTCGGTGGCAAACGCCGGCAAAGTAACACACACGATACTCGACAGATAGCGCTCAAACCTATACGTTTAGCCAGAAGTTCTTTATTTCTTATTTTATCTTTCTTCTTAGGCTGGATTGCTTTACAATATCAATATAGAAAGTAAAATAAGTATTAGGTACCTCCATACAATAAAAATACAAAATATGAAATTACGAAAATCATTTTTTATGAATAGTTGTTTATATTTATCAATGATCACTTTAACATTCGTTTATTTTTTCAGAGAGGCCAGCAAGCACATTAACTCATGGTAAAGTTACGAAGCGACGAGCGGCAGTCAGGCGCCTCGAACAAAGTCTCGCAATAAGCAGCGAAATGCAAAACATGGCGCAAAAAAAATACGAACTCAAGAAATTTTTTTATGAAGATTTCCTAAATGAAATGCGAGCGCAAACACAAATTTTAAAAGATATTAGCCAAAAATTATGTCGATTCGAGCCTCGTTAGGAGTCACCACTACCTACCTAATATCATAGACTTAAATATATAATAGACGAGAACTTTTTGAGGCTGAGGTATTTAGCGCCATCTAGTTGAGAGTTACCTAAAGATAGCCAAAATGTAAGAGGAAATATCAGCTCCATCTAGTAACGAGTAGTGTACTACTAGTACGCTATTCGTTACTAGATGGAGGTGATATTTCTTCTTACATTTTGGGTATCTTAAGTGGCTCTTAACTAGATGGCGTGATAGACTTATGCTTCAAAATGTTCTTAGGCTACTCTATTATATAAGTTACTCTATGCTAATAGGTAAGTACCTACTAAATAAACATTGTTGTTGCCTTCAAAGACAATTAAATTTATTTTTGATATTTACTTTTGTTATTTAATTAAACATGTACTATTGCCAGTGACTGTACAGTCGACTACAAGTGGATACATCTCTTTGTAGTCGGCTGTACCGACGACCCATGTCCGAATGTGTAGATTCAGACCCCTACTGTGGGGTAGATTCAGACATTTGACAGCTTCTACTAAAAATCTATATTCGTTTGTTGTAAAAGTTATTAAATTGACTTCTAACTTTTTTTAAAGCTAGCTAAATGTTTGTGTAAGGTGCGTTGGGGTAAGATAGAAAGGTATTTTTTTAAGGGTAAGATAAAAAGTAGTCTGTAATGCTCCGGAATATGGACGATTTTTTGTCTTACCCCTAAAAAAATACCTTTCTGTCTTACGCCAACGCACCTTAATCTTATAATGATCCATGGACTAATCTATCTTTTACAACGAAACTTAACACAATCGTTACCTAAAAAGTGTACGAATGGTGCCAATCTTCCCCTAAACTACCACCGGTTTGATGAATAAGAAAAAAACTGGGTGAGGTAAGTAAGTATATTTTTTTTTTCAAATTTAGTATTAGGTATACAATATAAAATTTTAGTATTTACAATATTTACAAAAGTAAGTACCTATACCTACCTACCTACTTAAATATCAAGACTTGGCCAAAATTAGGCACTTAGGTATGCTTAGGCAAAGTAATTTTGTGCAATGCTTGCTTGCTTCCTGCGAGCCTGAAGCAACATCGCATTGCTGCGGCCGCCGGGCGCGGGCGCGGGCGCCGCCTGTGGCTGCGGCAGGATACCCAGCTGCTCGTCGTCCAAGTCGGTCATGTCAGGGAGAGGGACGTCCTCGCGGTTTATGCACATGTTATGCAGAACGGTGCACGCGTTAATTATTTTCGTTGCCTTATTAGGCACGTAGTTGAGTACTCTGTCCTTAATAAGACAACGAAAACGGCCTTTTAAGACGCCGTTGCATCGTTCAATAGTACACCTCGCCTTTTTAAAAGCGTCATTGAATCGCGCCTCAGCAGAGTCCTCCACCGGATTGTTAAATGGAGTCAAGCACCACGGCCTTAGTGCATATCCACTATCAGCTGAAAATAAAATACGCTTTTAATAAAAACATTTAGAATGCCCCGCTGCGAACATCTTTTTACTGGTTGAGACATAGGTAAGTAGTTTTCTAAATGTACAAGAGGAAAAATTACATAAAAAATAAGACGTGGCTTTGCACATTTACAAATATATAAAGATCCGCCGGACTTCATGTCGGAAACTGTGTCTAAAATGTAATTACCTACATGGCAAAAAGATGAGATCGTGTAGCGGACGCATGTACCTACAGTTGGTACCTGCTCATTACATAAATCTAGGTAAAAGGTGTTGAGGCGAAGAAATATCTTACGTAGATATCCATCTGCGGTACTGTCTTATCAACGTTTTTTTCTGGGACTTAGAAATAAGGCTTAGTTTAGATACTTTAGATTATAATATATACATCTTTGTATTATCTATATGGGACTTATAAGTAAACACAGTTGGATACTTGAGGAACAATAGTATTTTGTGCTACAGTTATATAATAAGGGTTCTTAAGATTCGAGGGTCGAAGTTACAAAATGAGGTGAATCCGAATTTTGTAAAAACAGACCCGAGAATTTTAAGACCTAATTATGTACC
This sequence comes from Pammene fasciana, assembly GCA_911728535.1. Lineage (NCBI taxonomy): Eukaryota > Metazoa > Arthropoda > Insecta > Lepidoptera > Tortricidae > Pammene > Pammene fasciana. The sequence continues at coordinate 11,595,898 of OU452283.1, forward strand.
GTTGCACACAATAGTTTTTCTACGAGTGCTAGGCAAGCCGGTATGCATTAAGTTCGAGGAATGACCTGCTTCCTCTATACAATTGTCTTCAATCTCCCGGCGGGTTGTGCCGGCGGGCGCCCCCCTTGTCTACAGCGGCGGCGCGGGGCCCATTATATCCCTAAGAATCGACTTTTGAGTCATCTTATGACAACGTTCATAAAGTATATGCTTTGAATATACATGTCAGTCATTTTATTGGCAAATTAGAATGCAGGAGTAGAAAAAATATATATAAGTATTTCAACTCGCCTATTAGGTGGTAACTTTTATGACCGGCGTGATACAGCTCCTCCATTAAAACCCTGACTTGGCTGCTGTTCCATATGTGGCAGTCATGGGTACTCCCGGGGAACAAGGCGTTCACATTTAAAATTCGTAGGTCCGTATCACAAATCTAGAATGAAGACAAATGCAGATTAAAAATAAGTACAGTTTGCAAATATTAATAGAATTTATAAATCTCCAGTCGAACCTACTCACCAGCTGCGTGTTAACCGAATGATAATTCTTCCGGTTAACATAGCTTTTTTCGTCATATAGCTTGGAGTTTGGTGGCACAATTGCAGCATGGGTGCAATCTAATGCCCCAATAATTCCTGGTATGCCATACATAGTGTAGAATCTAAAAAAACAGGTAATGTTATTTTTTTAGCTATTTTAGGCGCCAGCCAATCGAAAGAAAGAGGACGCGTTGTTGCCGCGGCGCCCCTTTAATGAGTTTTCATATAAGCGCGGGGCGATCCTTTCTGTGTGTTTTGTATCGCAACGCTTTGCGAATTCATAAAAAGGGGCAAAAAAATGGTATAAATCATAAGAAAAAGAAATCGAAATACTTACTCTCTGACGATCTTATTCAATGCTTCCACATTTTGTGGAAATTTGACCCACCGGCCAAACACATCCGGGTGATTCAAGGCATCCACAACTTCGGAAATGCACCGAGACACCGAGGGTTGCGACATATTTATTTTAATATGCTGGCCCACCGGTGTCTGGTACGATCCGTGGCCAAAAAAGTGCAAAGCACATAAAACCTGCAATTAAAATATATTTTTTCGTAACATAATTATGTTTGATCACTTAAACAGTGTACGGGTAGATAAGAGTAGGTAATATAATATAATATAATTGATTAGTTACGCAGGAAAGTGCTTACCTTTGTTTGGAGATCATAGGTGGTATGAGGGACTATCACCGGTTCCAGCTCGGTTATTAAAGCTCTCGTGAGCTCCTTCGAGAGTCTAAAATTTTTCACAAAGGAAGCGTCCCGCATTTCAAATGCATTTTCCCGCCACAGAGCGCCTCGTCTTGCGCCCCCCGCTTCGTCCACCAAAACTTGGGCGACGTTTCTAACGTTTTCAACGAAATCCACGGCGTAGAGCGACATATTTGAATAAAATATTTATTTTACGTATAGTTTTACTTCACTTTCGGCCAACTACTAACCTCTCAAAATTTCCCGCCACTCGCAGATCAAATGTCAAAAAATAGTGATAACACCATCTCGATCGCTAACGACCACTCGTTGCATCTCGAACGCTGGGAGTAGAGATATCTCGAGTGTGAGATTTCGAGAATACGCAAATTAGTTTTCGTTCGACATCCGCCATTTTTTTTCGAGATATGTCTAATAGACATCATCTCGAACGGCCCGAGAATTGGCCCCCTGGAGTCGCCTTCTGTGAGTGTTTGTAGGCAGCACAGGTGTCGCATGCCTTTACGAAGTCGACTACGTCCTTAAACATGCCGGGCCAATAGTATGTTAACGATAACCGCCTATGTGTCTTAAATACACCAAAATGACCGGCGGTTGGTTCACAATGATTCGCGTGTAGGACAGCCTTCCTGTCACCCTTTCGCACTACCTCCTTCCAATCAAACTCTCGCAAAAGGTTATACTTATTTTTACTTAAACGAAATAACCTCCCTTCCTTCACGCAAAAGTTAGGAAAGTTGCCCGGGTGGGCTTTACACCCGTTAAACGTCCTATCATACCAATCGTCAACCACATCGCTGGTATTCACATCATTCACAGCGTCAACTTTCATGAGCCTAGACAGCGCATCAGGGACGACGTTATCGGAGCCCTTCCTGTGCTCAATATCAAAATCAAATTGAGACAGTCTGCAACCCCAACGTGCCAATCGACCTGATGGATTTTCTAAATTCATGAACCACTTCAGTGACGCGTGATCCGTGATCACTCTAAAACGACGCGAGCCTAAATAAGCTTGAAACTTTTCGACCGAGAAAAGAACCGCAAGGGCCTCCCTTTCTGTTGCACTATAATTACGTTCGCTTTTGTTTAAAGAACGGCTTACGTATGCAATGGGATGCTCCTGCCCGTCAATCGTCTGAGAAAGCATTCCCCCTATGCCATAAGAAGATGCATCAGCATGTACCGAGAACTCCTTACTAAAATCTGGTACTGCTAGAATCGGAGCCGTTACCAATGCATTCTTTAAAGTGTTAAAGGCTGTCTCCGCCTCCTCAGACCATTGAAAAGCCGATGCGTTCTTCCCCTTTGAAGTTAACCTATTTAAAGGAGCCGCTATTGTCGAAAAGTTCCTAATAAAACGACGGTGCCAGGAACATATACCCAAAAATGTTTTTACCTCGCGAGCTGTCGTGGGTGTGGGAAAGTTCAAAACAGCTGAAACCTTTTCCGGGTCAGTTCTCAAACCTAATTCATCTACAACATGACCCAAATACTTGATGGACTGTCTGAAGAACTGTGACTTGCCATAATTTATTGTTAAATTAGCCATTTTCAACTTTTCCAACACACGGTTTAACAGAAGTAAATGCGTTTGAAAATCTGACGAACATATTACGATGTCGTCTACATAACAGAACACCGTACCATTTTCTATGTCACTGGTCAGGTTATGGTCAATTAATCTATCCATAAGGCGCTGCTGTCGCGCAGGCGCACCGCATAATCCGAAAGGCATTACTTTAAATTTATATAAACCCCGGCCAGGGACACAGAAACTTGTCTTCTCCTGCGAACTTTCACTCAGGGGTATTTGCCAGAACGACGAACTCAAATCTATGGACGACAGGTACCTCGCTTCCTTTAAGCTATCCAGGATTTGCGGAATGTACGGAATTGAATACGAATCGCCCTTAGATACCGCGTTTAACTTTCTACAATCTAAGCAAAACCGCCAATCCCCATTCGCCTTTTTTACTAAAAGAGCAGGATTATTCTACGGACTTTCGCAAGGAGTAACCACATCTAACTTCAACATCCGATCTAATTCTGAACTTAAAGCCGCGCGTTTCTCGGGAGAGAGCGGATACTGTCTCGTTCTAATAGGTTGGGCATCGCCTGTGTCTATGACATGTTCTAGCATCGACGTCCTGCCTAACCCTTTCACTTCAAACGAGATATCCCTAAATTTCTCTACTATAGCATCGGCCAGTTCTCGTTGTCCTGAAGTTAAATGGTCGTACGACTGAATGGTGTTCACCGGTTGTAAGGAAGTACTTGTTGAACTTAAATAACTAATGGCCTTTCTATGTAGTCAATGCTTGCGAACAATTCAGGCGCCAAACCAAATGCGAGCCAAAAATCCACGCCTAAAATAACATCCGAGACAATACTGGGTATAACGTAAAACTTAATTACATGTGTAACATTATTGAATGTTACCGGAACATAAATGTACCCCATTGACTGGACTACGACGCCATTCGCAACACTACATGTACTAGAATCCATTCGTTGTAATTCAAATCCAAATTTAATAAAGTCTTTGTACGTCTCTTGACCTAAAATCGAAACGGCAGCACCCGAATCTGCCAATCCATAAATCTCAAATCGGGACACCTTTATCTTTATATATGGCCGAATATCGTTTTCCTTCGGTGCAAAAAGAACTGTAGCAATCGAATTATAATTTAAGAATTTTTCCATCGAAGTAGTTAATTTGTCCGGAAAAATACTGCTACAACGCGGCCCTAGTCGTTTTTTGTCTGTGAAACGGAACGCACCGCGCCTTGACAGTTCTTGTCAGACTGATTTTTACCTTTTTTTATTTTCGGACAGTCACGAATGAAATGATCTCCAGCACCGCAGGAATAACATAATGATTTATCCTTAGATGGCCATGCCCTCCATCTCTTAAAGTTGTGCTTGGTTAATCCGCATTTGTAGCACACTGGAACCGCGGAGGAAGTCTGTGCATGTGTGGATTTCGCCTCCGTGTGTTGAGCGCTTCCTTCTGCGTTATTTCTCTGCCCAGTGGCCTTTGCGTGATCTGAAGACCTACTAAACACCTGTGGCCGCTTGCTACCGCTAAATCCTACTGCATTTACCTGTTTGGCCTTGCCTTTATACGCGAAATCACTACTGAGCGTCTGTGTTGAACTAGACTTGCCGGGCTCAACAAAATACTGTGCGCGCTGTGACGCTTGCTCTAATTTACGACAAGAATCCTTCAACTCAGCGATCGTAGTAATCTTTACCAACGCTAGTTGTTGTGTGAAACTAGGCCTTATGTTGTTAAGCAAGATTTGTAACTTCTCATCCTCAGGCAAAGGAGTTTTAAGGCGACCAAACAAGCAAGACATAATTGCAAAGTAAATGTGCACTGGCTCATCCACACCTTGAGTTCGTGCTAGGATCTCGCATCTTAGGCGAAAATCAAAGTTTGCAGGCTCAAATTCAGCAAGCAAAATGGTTCTCAGATCATTCCAAGAAGAAACTTGTTCTTTAATGCCTCTAAACCACAACAAAGCCTGATCGACAAACAACTGTGCAGCTGAATTAAACAAAACCACATCTGACACTCCAAAAGCAAGCTTAAGTTCATCGACCCTCTCCAAAAATGACCTCGGGTCTGTGTTTCCATTGAATTTGATACCCCATTTAGCTACATTCTTATCGCCAGCACAATGGACCTGCACTTCCCTTCCTGGAGTTGCCTGAAAAGCTGAAGACATTGCCGGAGTACTGTCCCCAGATCCTGCACCTGACTGACCTGCCCCGTCCAACTGCGCTAGCAAAGTGTCAAGTTTTTGCGAAAGTTCCAACTTTTGTGTTAACTTTGCCGGAACATCATCCACCCTGACACGCAGCAACCTAAAATACAAGTGATTCCCTAAAGCTCGAGACCTGCTACCCGCATACCTATCCTTGGACTGAACAAATTTTGTTACAAGTGTGAGCAAATCATTCAGCTTGTCAGATATCACCCTCAACTCAACATCCGGGGATATATCTGTGTCCAAGATAGCATCCGGCGGACACTCAAATACCAAATTCCTCAACTGTTTCCTCAAACCTTCTACATTTCCAAGCGGTGTTTCAGACCTAATTTTTACTTCATAAACCAGTTCATCGCGCAATAAGGAATGGAATTGAACTGTATTAGCCGCCATGGTTATACTATGTAGGCTTAAGATAACTGTTTATAGTGTATAATGGCAATGAATCACAATGTATTATCCATGTACTAAAGTTGTGAACAATTTCAATAAAGTTTCCCTGCAAAGAATGTGTTTTGACTACTTTCCTATACTTATTATAATGTGTATTAATATTAGCAAGTAAATGTCACAAAACTAGCTAGACTATTAAGATTTTATCCATGAAATCTACCACTGAAAATTTAAATCAATTACTAATTTGAAAAAATCTATCAATTGACAATTGTATATTTTTTTATTCCTTTGACAAGTGAAAGTTCGTTCACCCTTAATTCGTTCAAAAATACACCCCTATTTATTACTATGTATCTAACAATGACTCAAGCCATACAAAGTGTAAAGTGTATGTTTTAAAAATAATATTTTGTTTTTATTGTATGTATGTGATTCAATTAGAGGTTATTTTATGTCACTAAATATTTAAACAAAATCGCCTAGTTATTATTTGTAATTACCAATTCTGATCAAAATCTTTCACTTGTCTTTGACAACTAACACATTTCTAACTCTCTAATCTCTACAGGAACTCAATAGCACACCCTAAATTTCCAACAAAGACCAATGTCACACTTCTAAATTGCACAATTTAACACAAAATTAATTCAAAATTATTATTATATCTATTTATAGCCTTATATTTATTTTACATGCAAGTAAAGCTCTAAACTGCTATAAATAGTGCTTAAATGTTATCACAATTGAAAGTTATAACTGCTTAACTGCCAGAAATGTCAGACAGACTGCACTGAAAAGTTACATCTAAACTAAAACTTTATCAAAAAATTACTTAATACCGTGCAGTGATTCGACTAAGGTCGTTTTATAAGGCTTAATTTAACAATATCTAGGCGGAGAGCCTTAAATTAGCAAGAACATCTCAACACAAGGGCTAAAAAGTAAGTACAAAATGAGCTTTGTTTATCTCTGCAGTTTATGATGGCACTGAATAGACCCTGACTTTGATGGATTCAGCTCTTTCAACACAAAATATTCCCTGGGCGCCAACTGTAACAAGCGGTTTCCACGGCCGGCTATGACAAACGTGGAAATGTCTGTCGCAGTACTTAATAATATCTTAATGTTTACAAAAACTAAATTCGAAAGTAAGGTACTAAGAGAGAGAGAGATCCATCAAATTCGGGTATTCTAAATTGGTGCTGAATAAAAAGGTTAGTATTTCTTGTGATTCATATATTTTATTTAGCGAAGGTATACAACAACAAGCTTACTGTGTAAAACCAATCTTATGCTATTAATATTAATTACCTTACGTTAAAGCTTAAAGCTCAATGGTAGAGTTGGGTCGTTGAAGTTAGATATTATTTTACACAGTGCCTATCAGGTGTTAATCCCTACCGTTTCAATGCCATCATACCACAGATTCTCTAAATTAACTATGGCCCTATGTTACAGGAAAGGAAATATTCCACCAACCTCAGATCACACGCATACCGCTGGGACCTTCCAAGGCGACATTGACTGAGCTACCAACACGTGGCTCCTGCACCAGACAACACCGGCAGCTTCCCTTCACCGCGACACAGCCATAGGTCCCCGGGCTGCAGCCGGTGGACTCCTTCCCTGCCTCACACGGCAGCCGGAAATTTGAAATGGCTTAAGGCCATTAGGCAAGCGGGAGACGCTGCCTTATAAAGAAGACCACGTGGATACGGATAACGAATATGGATACAAATAAAATACACCCCGCCAGCTGAAAGAAGAAATTGTTTTCATTAGCCATGTGGCAGGATTAAACTCATTAAACTTGATCCAGCAAATATCTGGCTTCTTACCAGCAGGAGATACGAAACGTGTATCTAATTCATTGCTGCAGGCTTCCCTCCCTGCTCTCAGGAATCCCCACCAGCAGACTGGAAAGGAATGATGAGGTCAGAACAGTACTATGGACACCAATGATGAAAGGAATTGAAGCAACACTATTCTCTACTTACAGCAGCCGCGACAAATACTTCAATCCATCAGCTATTCTGCCTCCGTGGCAAGGATCCCCGCTATCCTTTTATCAAAAACAGTCACTACATGTGACGATGGACTTGGCTATATATTGAACCGAAAAAGTAGCCTATCTCGGCTGGGAACAATCAAGGAAGTGACCTCCATACGACCTGATGCTGGGGATGTCAGCATCCAACCAAATTTAATTATGACACTAATTAACCATTTAATTATTTATCTTTATATTAGACATAAAAATCAAAAGTCTCTTTCTATTGATATTTTGACTATTGTTGCTATTTATAAACAATGTTTTATTCCAATATTCTAAATACTTTATTTTTAATTAGCAACCCCACTAATTACTTTTTGTTTTGATTGGTTAATTAATTGTCATTCATATTGTTGCCAGTTCAAGACATACTTGCTAGTTATGAAAACGAAACTATTTGAGAGACCTTTCAAACGCATTAAAGATTGAGTGATCAAAATCACAACGTTACAAATAAACAAATTCTGGCCATCGATGATGACGACGCGGAGGACGTAGCAGAGTGTGAGACCAAATATTATCAAATTCTCATTGTCCTTAATGAGATGATTAAGGCGAAATCCTCACCTGCCTCTGAAACAACTGCGAGTTGGGTCAGCGTGACTTGCCACAACTACAGGGCTAAGTTGCCCACAATTAAGATAGATACTTTCACGGGTAATTACAGTGAGTATACTGGCTTTATCAGCTTATTTAAGGCTATCATTCACAATGACAGGTCAATAGATAATGTTCAGAAACTGTACTACCTCAGGTCGTTTTTGTCAAATGAGCCTTTTGATCTCATAAAAAACCTTCCTTTAACTGCAGGCAGTTACGATGAAGCTCTTAAGCTGCTTGAGGAACGGTATAATCATGCTTTCAAAATCATTAATGAGCACATAAATTCACTGCTTGATATAAATGCCTTGGTCAAGTCTAACCCTATAAATTTAAGATCATTTGTGTCTAGTGTCAAACAATCTTTGTCGGCTTTAAAGAATTTAAATGTAAACACTGAAAACTGGGATCCCATAATTTTAGCGATTTTGTACCGTAAACTAGATCTGTACACGTCGCGGGCGTACCAGCTCGAGCGGGAATACACTGAGGAGCCCACTATCACCGAGTTTCTGCTGTATTTGGAGAAACGGGCCTTGGCTCTAGAAAATGCTGAGCCGCAGACTTCCGGGAATGCTGGAAAGACTTACTCCAAGGCGGCGGTAAACGTGACAGCGACTTCGGGAACAAATGCCTCATCCGCTTGTGCTTATTGTAAGTCCAATCACAGATTATTTGAGTGTAGCAAGTTCAAGGTATTAACAAGTAGTGAAAAAATTGCCTTCTGCCAAAATAATAGCTTGTGTTCTGTCTGTCTAAACAAACACAATGGCAAATGCCGCTTTCATTTCCGGTGCAATATATGTAGGCAAGCTCATAACACCTTACTACATCCGGATTCGGCAAACCAACCACAAGTGTCTTTAATATCAAATATGGTTGGTAACAGGTCATTAGTACCCACAGTTAGGGTAAAGATATATTCACAGACAGGCAGCGAGGTTCATGTGAAGGCGTTATTGGATAATTGTTCGCAGGTCAGTTTAGCTTCTCACAAGTTAATTAAAATATTAGGACTGACCCCGAATAAAGATTACACTGATATTATTGGTGCTGGAGAAAGGAGCAGTGATACACAATATTCTATACCCTTAGAGGTATTCATTAAGCTCACCTTACCGAGTGACTGTCAACTGTCATGTAATGGACAAGATCACTTGCAAACTTCCACAACAGGAGATAAACTTAGAAACACTTGAAATCCCTGATGGAATCGAATTTTCTGATCCTGATTTCCATCAGCCGTCCGAGATAAATTTACTTCTTGGTACGGACCTACGGACATATTTTTCCAGGTCCTCCTGTTGGAACCGATTGCTGTGCAGCGGAAGGAGTCAGCACAGCTTAGTAAGCAGAAGCCCGGTCCACAGCCTACCATTGTCAACACCAAGTTTGGCCATATCATAGGTGGGGCTTTACCGCTCCAGACAATCCGTGACAATAGTAAGGTAACGCTTTTATGTATTAAATGTGAGACTGGTCTCGATGACAGTCTGCAACAATTCTGGACTGCAGAAAGCATCCCTGAAACTTACTGTGAACGAATGTCTGAGCATGAGCAGTGTGAAAGCATTTTTAAAAATACCACTGTATATAAAGACAATAAGTTTCAGGTTGACTTGCCATTAAAGGTCCCTTTGAGTGAAGTCAATGATGTGCTTGGGTGCTCTTTTGATCTTGCTTATTATAGGTTCCTTAACCTCGAAAAAAGGCTTCAAAAAAATATAAATTTGCTAACAGATTACGAAAAGTTCATTGATGAATATGTGGACTTGAAGCATGGGCACTATATTGATTTCAATCAGCTGGATTTTGCGAATGATCCTCTATACTTTATGGCGCATCATCCGGTTATTAACGAGTCGAGTAAAACGACACGCACGCGTGTTGTTTTTGATTGTAGTATGCAAACTAACAATAAAATATCATTAAATGACATTTTGCTTAACGGGGGCTCGCTACAGAAGGAATTGTTTGACATAATGCTTTTATTCCGGCTAGGCAATTATACCTTTTCCACCGACATACGACGCATGTTTCGATGTGTCGAGATTAACCCTATGCATGCTAAATTGCAAAATATACTGTGGAGAAGCAATCCTACCGAGTCTATAAAATGCATACAATTAGACACTGTTACCTACGGGCAAAAAAGTAGTTCCTTTTTAAGTACTCGCTGTTTAAAAGAGCTTTCAGATAGGTACGAAGCTGATTACCCACTGGCGTCTTATATACTAAAAAACTGTACCTATGTAGATGATGCGTGCTTTTCACACTCCGATTTGAACGTCATAATGGAAGCCAGATCGCAATTATGTGAGTTGTTAGGCAAGGGCAATTTTTATACGCATAAGTGGGCATCAAATGATCAGCGAGTGTTGGAGGGCATTCCCAATGATAAACGGCATTTTGATGAATTAGACTTCCAAAAGGATAACCTATATATAAAGACATTAGGTTTAAAACTTAATATACAAGACGATTCTTTTGTTTTTTCTTGCCCCGAACCCTTTGGCAAGGAAAACCCTACCAAAAGAGATATATTGAGTTATATTTCGAAATTTCATGACCCGCTAGGTTTTATAGCGCCAATTATCATGAAGGCTAAGGCTTTTATGCAAAAAATCTATGCTGAAAAGATAGGTTGGAATGAGGTTCCTTCAGCACAGCTGCGACAAGAATGGTCTTCATTTGCAAACAAATTATCTCAAATGGAGCCCTTTATTATTAATAGGAACCTGCAGATCCCTTCCAATGCTTCTGCATTGCAATTAATCGGCTTTGCTGATGCTTGTAGCACGACCGGCTATGGCTGCTGTGTGTATCTTCGGGTGGTCGACGAACATGGTAAAGCTTCACTTTCTTTACTATGTGCTAAATCTCGAATCAACCCCCGCGATAAGGATACACTCACGATTGCACGCTTAGAGCTGTGTTCTATGCTGCTACTATCTAATCACTCGAGTTTACGATACGCTAAAACAACAATTAGATATACAAGATGTTTATTTGTTTTCTGACTCGCAAATTTCCCTAGCATGGGTAAAGACAGAGCCTATAAGGCTTCAGGCTTTTGTTGCCAATCGGGTGAGGTTGATTCGAGATCTTACAGATAGATGGCGCTGGCTGTATGTACCCAGTGAAGAAAACCCAAGTGACTGCGTAAGCAGAGGTACAGACCCAGACGAGCTGCGTGGACTACACATGTGGCTGCACGGCCCGAGCTTTCTACAGGATGGTAAATACGATTTAAATAATAAAAATAAGCCACCTGCGATCGACGACAGAACTGAAAAAGGCGCCCTCTAGTGCCAAAGTTTCGCTACTCACTACCCAAAAAGGATCAGATTTCTACGATTTCTTGAATAAGTTATCTGATCTCAACAAAATGGTACGAGTAACGGCCTACATAATTAGGTTTTGTTCTAATTTAAAGAATAAAAACGCGAATAGTCCTAAGTTTCTCACCTCTAAGGAGCTTCAAACGGCTTTACTTAGGATTATAAAACACGAACAAGGCATTTATTTCAAGCATGAAATTGACAGCCTCGAGGCTGATTAAGACAATGTTAAAGGCTCACTTAACCCTTTACATCCCTTCCTTGACAATGAAGGCCTTCTAAGAGTTGGTGGCAGGATAAAAAACGCAAATGTGTCTTTCTCACAAAGGCATCCAATAATCCTACCAAGAGAATCTCGCATAACAAATCTCATTGTGAATCGTGAGCATCTGAGACTGCTACATGCTCCGCCAAAATTGTTATTGTCAAGCTTAAATGAAAAATATTGGATCGTCAATGGTCTTAGCTATGTAAAGCATATAATAAAGTATTGCTTAAATGCATTACAATGTCGTCCTAAGTGGCGGGATAGCCAACCGAATGTTAAAGGATATCCTGGTGATGATAATAAAGTCAGGGTCGTCGACCTCATGACACCTAATAAATAAAAAATAAATTAAAAAATTAAAAAAACCCGCCTGCGTAAAATACTAAAAGGCCGTAAACAAGGCCAATATACGTTACGAATTTGTTATGTAGTATTGAAAAGCATAAGATACATATTAAATTCTAATGTGGAACATAGCGACATTAAACAGTCGGGACCCATTTGAAATCTAGTTGGCGCAAACCTTCCCTAAAATGGGTCCCGACTGTTTAATGCCGCTATGTTCCACATTAGAATTTAATATGTATCTTATGCTTTTCAATACTACATAACAAATTCGTAACGTATATTGGCCTTGTTTACGGCCTTTTAGTATTTTACGCAGGCGGGTTTTTTTAATTTTTTAATTTATTTTTTATTTCCTACTTTTTAGTATCATGAAAAGTACCTACATGTAATTCTTTTTGCGGGGAGCTCCGCCCCTTGAGCCCCCTTTCTCTGCCGCCCATCACGTGGTAAGCTCTATCAAAACTCTTTTTCTCCCATCGTAAATGTTCAACGTAACAATGTTTGGTATAATTAGCAAAAGTACGGTATGTCTTTTCTTTATGCGGGGGGCTCGGCCCCCCGAGCCCCCCTTATTTCGCCGTCCATCACGTGTTAAACTCTATCAAACCTCTTTTCTCCCATCTTAAATGTCCAACCTAAAAATTTTTGGTATTCCACGTAACAATTTTTGGTATAATTAACAATAGTACGGAGTGTTTTTTCTTTTTGCGGGGGGCTCCACCCCCCGAGCCCCCCTTTTTTGCCGCCCATCATTTGGTAAACTCTATCAGAACTCTTTTTCTCCCACCTTGAATGTTCCACTTCACAATTTATGGTATAATTTGCAATAGTACGGTGTGTTATTTCTTTATGCGGGGGGCTCCGCCCCCCAAGCCCCCCTTTTTTACCGTCCATTACGTGCTAGACTCTTTCAAACCTCTTCTTCTCCCATCTTAAATGTCCAACCTAAAATTTTTTGGTATAATAAGCAATAGTACGGTGTGTTTTTTTCTTATTGCGGGGGGCTCCGCCCCCTTAGCCCCCCTTTCTCTGCCGCCCATAACGTGGTAAGCTCTATCAAAACTCTTTTTCTCCCATCTTAAATGTCCGACCTAAAAATTTTTGGTATTCCACGTAACAATTTTTGGTATAATTAGCAATAGTACGGTGTGTTATTTCTTTATGCGGGGGGCTCCGCCCCCCGAGCCCCCCTTTTTTCCCGCCCGTCATTTGGTAACCTCTATCAAAACTATTTTTCTCCCATCTTGAATGTTCCACTTCACAATTTTTGGCATAATTAGCAATAGTACGGTGTGTTATTTCTTTAGGCGGGGGGCTCCGCCCCCCGAGCTCCCCTTTTTACCATCCACTACGTGCTAGACTCTTTCAAACCTCTTTTTCTCCCATCTTAAATGTCCAACCTAAAAATTTTTGGTATAATAAGCAAGTACGGTGTGTTATTTCTTATTGCGGGGGGCTCCGCCCCCCGAGCCCCCCTTTCAACGTAACAGTTTTTGATATAATTAGCAATAGTACGGTGTATTTTATTTTTGTACCTTTTGCTTTTGTACATGTTTTTTGTTTAGGCCCCATGGTTGACTGATAGAAAATACCATTTGGTATGATGTCCACCATTAGGTCTCACAGTTTTGTATTTCGTGAGTGAAGTTTTTATCGAAATCGGTTCAGGCGTTTTGACGCCAACTCTCCCCATCCAAACAGACAAAAATTCTAAAAATCGCCGAAACGTGTTCTGTTATCGATTTTAAGGGCTACTAACTCTTTTTTTTAATAATATCTCCAATGTACAGATTTTTGACCCTCTTCACCTTTATTATATGTATAGATATGACAATTTTCTGACGCACGTCATTGATTAATCATCGACAAGTCATAGTCTCCATCAGGGACTGCATAACCGGAATATAAAGGTACCTTTTTAAAACGGTATGACGTCATACCGCATGTTTCAGTATGATTTCGATAGCGCAACCGATATATTTCTGTACAGAAATATAACGGTACCGCTATTTTTTTCGATACTTCAACCGTTATCATAAAGGTATGGATTGAGGTATATGAGGGTGAGGATGCCCCGCCGACTGACCGGCGACAACCAATCAGCGTTAGTTATTGAGTGCTTGCCCTAAGCACCTATTTTGTTTGATTTCGTTCAGTGCGGCACATTTTTGAGTTATTCGCTGTTAGCTTCTTGTCGTTAGTTGCGCTTTATTCGCATATGTTTTGTTGATTTTAGGATTTCATAAGTAGTACAAGACACCTTTAACAAAACATTTTCAGTTATAAAACTTTTAAATAAAAATTAAATTAAATAAAAATTAAATAAAGATAAAATAAAGATAAAATAAAAATAAAATAAAATAAAAATAAAATAAAAATAAAATAAAAATAAAATAAAAATAAAATAAAAATAAAATAAAAATAAAATAAAAATAAAATAAAAATAAAATAAAAATAAAAATAAAATAAAAATAAAATAAAAATAAAATAAAAATAAAATAAAAATAAAATAAAAATAAAATAAAAATAAAATAAAAATAAAATAAAAATAAAATAAAAATAAAATAAAAATAAAATAAAAATAAAATAAAAATAAAATAAAAATAAAATAAAAATAAAATAAAAATAAAATAAAAATAAAATAAAAATAACATAAAAATAAAATAAAAATAAAATAAAAATAAAATAAAAATAAAATAAAAATAAAATAAAAATAAAATAAAAATAAAATAAAAATAAAATAAAAATAAAATAAAAATAAAATAAAAATAAAATAAAAATAAAATAAAAATAAAATAAAAATAAAATAAAAATAAAATAAAATTAAAATAAAAATAAAATAAAATAAAAATAAAATAAAAATAAAATAAAAATAAAATAAAAATAAAATAAAAATAAAATAAAAATAAAATTAAAATAAAATTAAAATAAAATTAAAATAAAATTAAAATAAAATAAAAATAAAATAAAAATAAAATAAAAATAAAATAAAAATAAAATAAAAATAAAATAAAAATAAAATAAAAATAAAATAAAAATAAAATAAAAATAAAATAAAAATAAAATAAAAATAAAATAAAAATAAAATAAAAATAAAATAAAAATAAAATAAAAATAAAATAAAAATAAAATAAAAATAAAATAAAAATAAAATAAAAATAAAATAAAAATAAAATAAAAATAAAATAAAAATAAAATAAAAATAAAATAAAAATAAAATAAAATAAAATAAAATAAAAATAAAATAAAAATAAAACACTGAAATCAAAAACAAATCTAAAACAAATCTAAAATATTAAAAGAAAACAAATAAAATAATAAAGAATTTATAATAAAAATATATTAACCTAACATTCAACTTCATATCTGCACTGATCTAATTATTAATATCAATTATCTATTTAATGAATCTACACAAAAAACTTTTCACCAATTTTCAATGTTGAAAAAGAGTAAACATTAATTATTTCCAATTATTAGTTATTTGTAACAGATTGATCAGTCAATTGATTTTAATTCTAATTGAAATCAATTTGCATTGAACTGTTAGTGTTCAATTGTCTCAGAGTACAAAAACAATCTTCTCCTATGTGCTTGGAAATGTTCACCTTACTGTAGCAAAATTAGTACGTGAAGTTCTTCATTTTTTACCACAACGAACTTAAAAAATAGAACATTATTGCAGAGGACGGGAAAGGGAAATTCGTGGATGAGCGATTTTTTCGGACGAAGCGCAGCTGAGTCCAAAAAAATAAGACGAGTCCACGAATTTCTATTCCCGCCGATGCATATATAGTGCTTTTCTCTAAATGTGCGAGGAAATAAAATAAAGTAAATGAAATAAATTACAGATTTTGGTTACGTTATTAGCGTTCAATGTCATGAATTAGCTTCCCTCTATAAATTTTTTTATAGTATTAAGAACTATGTATACTGCCAATTTTCATTCAAATAATATTTAAAAATAAATTTTCGTCAAAAGCTATTTCAGACAGTATTAAATATGCTCCTTTTATGCAACAGATACAAGATTAAACCTTAAAAATAGTTATTTTGTCTATGATTGTATTAAGCCTCATTCGCACGATCAGACGCGGTGCTATGACAAAGAACGAGACAACCAAGGTTTTTGATCTAACTATCTCGCTCTATCCTACAGTTTGAAGGGATTGCCGTTCAGACGGTGTATAGACGTCGCTTAAGTATTGGCTGTTTGAAATGATATTTCTTAGTCGGATGAAAAGTTTAAAAGGTAAAAAACACAGTAATGGATTTTACTAGTCAACGCCTAAAATATGTATACACTTTAACAATAGAGTAAGGTGCAAAAATGTATACATATTTATGACGTTGACAAATTACTTCACGGCCGCTAAAACAGGTAAATAATGATTTTTATTTTTTTAAATTCGTTTTGGTAAAAAAGGAAGAACTTCACGTACTCATTTTGCTACAGTAAGCTGAAAATTTCCGAGCACATTGGAGTAAAAATACTAGTGGTCCGCCTCGAACTGAGAACTCGTGATTTACTTGCAAACGAGTTGACCAATATAACAAGACCCCAAGGAGGATTTTTTTTCTCCTTCTAGCTCCATAGCGACTTGATCGATCCCGCTCATATACGAACTTACAAATTTATGTATCTCTGCTACAGCCCCAAGAAATGTCATAAAGATCAGAAAAACGTAACTAAAGTTATCGTCAGACAAACTATCGAAATCAAAAAGCCATCCAAATGCCGAGACGTCCCAGTAGCCAGGTGACAGTTCGGTTCGGTCTGGAGTTGTTTGTAAGAACTCACTTCGCATACGCTCCGCGAGTTCGAAAGATTAATATTGTCCTGTCTTAGCGGACGAGAAGTTGCTTGTCAACGCCATAAATAAGTGTATACTTTTGTGCACCTTACTCCATTGTAATAAGGTTCAAAAGTGTATACATTATTTAACTACTAAAATCCATTACTGTATTGTTTTTTACCTTTTAAACTTTTCTTGCTCTCACTTAACTTCACAAACAATAGGAACACATGGTACTTAACAGGTAAAACCCAAAGCTACTTGAAGGTAATCATTATCAATGGCCCGCAAACTATTGTTTGTTATCTTTATCTGCACGTGCAACTATTTCTTAGTGTTTTCACCGAAGAAAGACGGTTGTCCAGCCAGTAATAATATTTATGAATAACAAAGTAGGTATATTATTATTTCACTTAAAATACTTATTAATATCTCTAATATTAAACAGTAAATATTAATTAGAGATATTAATATATTTATTTGGATGAACTTTCATATTCACCGACATCGACAAGTAGATACCTAGTACCTACCTGAGGTGCGATTTTTGATTCTCATCGGGTGGCTTATTTCGTACTAAGTAGTCATCGGCTGCATACAAAAAAAGGCACTGGTGAAATTAAAAAATCACACCAATCCCACCTCTGGTTTTTTTGTACAAACTCATAATGGCTGGTTATCAGAGAACAGAATAATACCAATATGTAATTACTTAAAAAAACATCTGGAATCAAATCAATGCAAAGACCACGAGTATAACACATAATGCGAAGGGTCCGTTCGACACAAGCTCTCTTTCAACAACCGAGCGGAGCGGAGCCGAGCGGAGCGGAGCCGAAGTCGAGATTCGCGGGAACACTATATCAAGATAGCTACGGTTCCGCGTGTAACACGTATATCACAAGCCCTAGTTCAAACCTCCCAACGGAGTTTTTCGGAACTTACGGAATATCAATTGATATTTCTATCAATATTATTTATTATTCATCAATTCATGTCATTATTTACCAATTGATTTAATTTTTATTTTATTTTTATTTTGTTTATTTTTATTTTGTTTTAATTTTGTTTTAATTTTGTTTTGATTTTATTTTTATTTTATTTTTATTTTATTTTTATTTTATTTTTATTTTATTTTTATTTTATTTTTATTATATTTTTATTTTATTTTTATTTTATTTTTATTTTATTTTTATTTTATTTTTATTTTATTTTTATTTTATTTTTATTTTATTTTTATTTTATTTTTATTTTATTTTTATTTTATTTTTATTTTATTTTTATTTTATTTTTATTTTATTTTTATTTTATTTTATTTTTATTTTATTTTATTTTTATACTTATTAATATCATTTTTTATTATATTACTTCCATTTTTTATTAGTCGCGCAATACTATACCAAATTACTGTATACAAAAAAAAATCAGTTCCATATCCGCATCGAGTTAATATCAATAATCGATTCAATGTACCTACACTATAAACTCTTTCACGAAATTTCAACTGAGGAAGACTAAAATGAATTCACTACAATTATCGCCGAGCTCGCCTCCGTGACCTTGAGCAAGTAGATACTTGCCGGCTACCTGCCCCGCGCCCCGCATCCCGCACCCTTGGTCAGTTGCTTTACCGCCGCAAACAAGTACCTACCTCGTAAATTCTGCGATGAAAATAACGATACCGAAATCATAACGGTATAAGTATCGCTATATTAAGGTATAAGTACCGTAACGAAAAAATTGCGATATCGTAATTTTATTTCGGTACCGTACCGCAATAATTTCAACCGCTATAGCTCTACCTTTAAAACATTAACGGCCTCCATAGCCTAGTTGGTAGTGACCCTGCCTACGAAGCTGGAGGTCCCAGGTTCGAATCCTGGTAAGGGCATTTATTTGTGTGCTAATCTCAAATATTTGTTCCCGAGTTATGGATGTTTTCTATGTATATAAGTATGTATTTATATATCTAAGTATGTATATCGTCGCCTAGCACCCATAGTACAAGCTTTGCTTAGTTTGGGGGTTAGGTTGATTTGTGTAAGATTGTCCCCAAATATTTGTCTCCCCAAAAAATATTTATTGCGGTATCGTTATTCTATACCAGTACCGTAACGCTTCTACCGTAACGAAATCAGTCCCTGGTCTCCATATCAGAGGATACATACCAGCTCCTTCACTCTTAGTTGAACAAAATATTAACTTGATGTACAGTCGACGTCAAAAAAATGTTTACACTTTTGGACCTTATTAGAAAGGAGTAAAATGCAAAAGTGTAAACATATTTTTGACGTCGACCGTACCTATTACTTGAAATTCACATAAAATGTTTATACTTTTGGACCTTATTAGAAAGGAGTAAGGTGCAAAAGTGTAAACATAATTATTTTTGATGTCGACGGTACCTTTTACTTGAAATTCACATATTATTATGTTCACGTTAATAATAACAACCTTTATAATATGTTCGTCGTATTTTTGTTATAACTAAATCACTACATGGTATAAAAGAAAGTCGCTTCCTGCTGTCTGTCCCGACCCTATGTATGCTTAGATCTTTAAAACTACGCAACGGATTTTGATGCGGTTTTTTTAATAGATAGAGTGATTCAAGAGGAAGGTTTATATGTATAATAGCACCCGTGCAAAACCGGGTCGCTAGTACCTAATAAAATGGAAATGTAAGGAAGATGGTTGCTAAACAATTTTAAATTATAATAATTCCTAAACGGTCATTCAAAATCAAAAATGATGAACGAGACCTCATAATACTTTTCAAAGTTCTAAACAATGATACCCTACTCGGCATAGTACGTCAATTTTCATTTTTGAATTTTTTACAATATGACGTCTGACTGCCGTCATTTTGAATTTGGATTGCTATTTTGTCTTTAGTGGCACTCGCGCAATCAAGACGAATCGATTGACGTACGAATCATCTAAATCGGCCCACTCGTTTTGCTTCTAGAGTGCCACAAAGGAACAAACATACATATATAGACTGTTAAACACTATCCCCTCTTTTGCGTCGCGCAGTCGGGGAAATATAGACTGTTAAACACTATCCCCTCTTTTGCGTCGCGCAGTCGGGGAAAAAGTGTATAAACGTTCATTAAGCGGCTTCGCTATTTTACCTATAGAGTA
Organism: Pammene fasciana; assembly: GCA_911728535.1. NCBI lineage: Eukaryota > Metazoa > Arthropoda > Insecta > Lepidoptera > Tortricidae > Pammene > Pammene fasciana. The sequence continues at coordinate 11,615,881 of OU452283.1, forward strand.
ATTTTATTTTTAGAATACATGATGTTCGCGCCGCTGCCTACTACGTCATCAGACGAGCGCGGGGTGTGACCCCCCGCCACCAGCCGCCGGCGCGGCTCTCACTCTTTCTATTTGCCTCTGGTCGCCGGACCGAACACACGCGGCCGCGATCCATACATTTTCATTCATTACCTTTGTAATACCTAGATATTAAACCTTAAGAAGTTTTATAAACCTTCGTGATCATTTTCTACCCTTATGTGCTCTCGCACATAATTTGGCGCCCCCGGGTGGGCACGGACACTAAAACGCCAAGCCGAAAACGCAACTTGCGCCGCGACGCCACGACACGCCACGTGCCGCCGATCCGACCGTGGACCACAGTCAAGAATCTCCACCCCTAACTGCCCCCGAGCTCGTCAATCGCGCCATCTACTACAGCGGTCAAGATTACGACGGGAATCTGGCGGAGTTAGCTACGAGTTGAGAAGAAACTTGTGCGCCGGGCACGTCGTGAGGTGCAAAGGTCGAACGGCTGGACAACGGACACTGCGCCGCACGCTTGGATCATCTTTACAAGGAGAGTGCCGTGAGCTTACCCATCTTTTCCTTCATTTATCCCCCTCATTTTGAGCATATAAAGGCGATAGCACTTTATTTTTACGTGTGTGACTTCTTACTTTCATCATCATATCTGAACATCTTATTACTGATCATCTTATTTCTTCTTTGCATCTTGATTTAAACCTATAAACGCATCTTATCAGATTAATTCCTTCATAAAACCGCTACCTTGCTTCTTAATCTGTTTGCACCGCCACATGTGCTTAATGGCAGCTCTTCTTTAAAGGTAGCTACATCTTAACAGATTAATCTGTGTTTTCTTACAGCATCCGTCTATTTTATTAGTGATTTTTTGCATCTTATACAGCCATCTGCTTGACCATACATTTATTTTTGCGCAAATTTTCCTTATACGTTTTACTTAAGATACTTACTTTCTGCCTGCCATTTCTACGCCGTCTTCTAGAATATTTAATGCACATCTTTCAATTTTAAAAGCCTTTAATCACGCCTTAAGCATTATTTTCTTCATTTATTTGCACAAATCCCTGCTTCGCATTTTACTTCATGCTTACGTTCGCATAGCCAATATTTTCTTCATACGCATTTCAGTGGTTTACTGCTCCCGGGATCGAACCCGCGTCGAGGCTACCCTGAGGTGCATCATACCAGCGCAAGCGCAACCGGCGCAGTGCTCCGCCGCCTGCCCGGCCGCATTCCAGCGCGATAACAATAAGGAGCGTAAGCCGTTTTACAATTTTAGTATTTCTTTAACTAAACATTTTAACGGTAATTTATTCAACTTGCTTGTTTACTTATCTTTATTATCGTAATAAGTTATTTCATTGATCCTACTTTTTATTGTTTGACGATTATAACTTGCATTTAAAGATGTCGGAAAAAACTGTACCTAAACCCGTTTCACCATTGAGCCTTACGGTACCACAGTTATCAAATGAGTCCTTGGAAGAGCTCAAGGTCAAACGGAGTTCCATTAAAGGACAGATTACAAAGTTTAAGAGGTATTTGAACGGTTTTGACGATAAAACTACGTTAACTTCAATTCAAATCAATGAATTAACTTTAAAGTTGAATAAATTCCTGGAACTTAGCAACAGATTTGAGGTCATGCAAACTCGTATAGAGGTCCTGAATGAGGATAACCTCGCGGATGAACTTACCGAAAGGGACAATATAGAGGAAAGTCTCCACCTTGCCATCGCGACAGCCCAATCTATGATTGAGGTATGTAAACCTAGGGAGATCTTTCATGACGCCGACCAGGCTTCATCTTCACATTCGCATTCCACCAGCCACCGGTGTCATGATCATGACTCTTTAGGTTTTAAATTGCCGTTAATTCAAATTCATAAATTCGACGGTACCTTCTTTAAATGGCTGGAATTCCGCGATACCTACGAGTCGCTCATTCATAAAAACGATAGAATTAAACCGATACATAAATTTCATTATCTTTCTTCATACATTGAAGGTGAAGCCGCTCGAATTATTTCAAATTTAGAGGTATCGGCTGACAACTACTCTGAAGCTTGGGACCTTTTGTGCGATCGGTATAATAATAATCGGCAACTTATAACTAATCATCTTAACTCTTTATTTAGCATAGAACCTTTGCAGCGTGAATCAGATAAGGCTATTAGGTATCTTAGTGACCATGTGACCAAAAACTTGCGGGCGTTGAAGACGCTCGGCCAGCCCACCGACCAGTGGGACACGATCATCATACACATGGTTACATCGAAGTTAGACCAAGCTACTCGTACAAAATGGGAAGAACATCGTAATAATTTAGTAGAACTACCCACATTAGATAAATTCAAAAAATTCTTGAAATCCCGTGCAGATGTTTTGGAAACATTATTTAAGTCTAAAAGGGATAAACAAAATAACTTTCAATCGAAATCAGAGACGCCTCAAATCAAAACGTTTGCCATTTCAGCCACTTCAACCAGCGAAAGGTCTCCGCGGCCGTGCGTCGTGTGCCAGGGTAAACATCGTATCTTCGATTGCAAGGTCTTCAGTAGCCTGTCGACCGACGAGAAATGGGCCCAGGCTTCAAAACTCAAGCTCTGCTTCAACTGCTTGCGCCCGGACCACGACACGGCGCGGTGTCGTCTGGGAGGATGTCGCGTATGTAAGAGGCGTCACAACACAGCATTACACAAACAGATCACTGACACATCCACACCACCAGCTTCAGTAGGCCCTTCTGGCGATAACACTGGTGGTGCTGAGAGCTCTTCTTCTTCGGTCGTCATGACAGCAGTATCTTCTTCTGCGGTTATGCTGTCTACAGCATTAATAGATATTGTAAATCCGCAAACTAATCAAGTAGAAACAGTTAGGGCACTTATAGACAATGGCAGTATGGTCTGTATGATCTCCAATGAATTAAGGCAGCGCCTTCAGCTGACTTCACATCGTTCCAAAGAAAGCATCACGGCTATAATGGACACTCCTATTAACATCGTTCCAGAACGCTGCTTTGCACGCATTAAGTCTAGGCAGGGTACATTCGTTCGCGACCTTGATTTTGTCGTACTTCCTCGTTTAACTAAAGCACATCCTGAAAACTTCATTCCTGTGAACCATCTTAGTATACCGTCATCTATTAAATTAGCAGACCCCCAACTTTAATATGCCTTCGCATATTGACGTCTTATTGGGCATTGAGGTTTTCTGGGACATCATCGGTACAGAAAAGTACCCTTTGGGACAAACTGCCCACTCTTCATAGTTCTGAGTTAGGTTGGCTAATAGGTGGTCGCATGCCTACTCAGAGCAAGTCTGCTAACAAATCGATTTCGTGCAACTTCGTGACTACTCAGAACGTAACAGACTCAGAATCACAACTTCATAGGTACTGGGAGCACGAAGACTTCCCTATGCATCATAAATCCAAGACTATTTTTACTGAAAGTGAATCGCACTTCATTGAAAACACTACTCGCTTAGAAAACGGTCAATTTTGTGCTAGATTGCCCCGTAGTGACACATCTGTTTTTTCAGGCGAGCTTGCATCTAAGTCGCCTTCTTTGAGTTGCTTCAATTTACAAAAATACAGACCAAATTCTCAACTCTTGATAGACTCTGAATCAGGAAATGTACAAAAGGACAGTATCGTTTTGAATCAGTCACTTCACACGCTATGGAGTCCTAGACAGGACACACTTCATTTTAATATTGATGACAACCCTACCGCATTCGACATCGTAACTAATCGTTCCATTTTATCCACGACTTTTAAGATTTTTGATCCTTTAGGCCTTCTGATTTTATGCACTGTAAAACCCAACATACTTTTACAGAAACTTTGGTCTTTCAAACTCGACTGGGATACTCCTGTACCCACTCAAGTTCAACGTGCCTGGGCGTACTTCGTAGATAACATAAGATACCTAAAGCTTCTTACTGTGCCCAGGAATATATTTAACGATAATGACTTTGCTTCTTCTATCAAACACCACGCTTTCTCTGACGCTTATGGCGCATGTATATATATCAAAGCCACGTCCTTGTCAGGGAAACAAACTGTAAATCTGATTTGCTCCAATTACTGCGTCGCGCCGACGCGGTCTTCTACGATACCAAGGTTAAAACTTGAGGCGGCGCTTCCTGCCTCGACGGTAAGAAAAGCACTTCATAAGCCTATGGCACGCCATGTATATGATGTATACTGGTCTGATAGACCTAAATTAAAAACTTACGCCGCGAACCGTGTCGCGGCCATTCAAGAGCCAGAAGGCTCTAAATCACATCTTATCTCACTACCTCCAATTATTGACTTTCAGGGACTCCTGAGAGTGGGGGGCAGGCTTAATAAGACTAAGTATGACTTCTCTATACTACTTTGTTCAAAACACACTCTTACAAAGTTCATATTCACTTCTGAACACAAACGCCTCTTGCATGCGGGACCTCAACTCATGCTAGCGTCCGTGCGTGAGCAGTTCTGGCCCATTGGGGGTAGGGACTCAGCACGACGCACGGCTCGCAAATACGTCATTTGTGTCATTCGGCATTATGACCGAATTATGTTACCATCACAACTAGGGCTTGCAATTCGAATATTCGAATTATTCGAATATTCGCCCTATTTTGGTATTCGAATAATTCCGTGTTATTATTCGAATATTCGATTTTTTTTTCTATTTGTTGCAATTAAAATTGTAATAAATAAAATATTTTTAAACATTTTGAATCGCGTATCGTTATTAAATAGCTATATCCGTAATGTTTAGAGCACTTTACAGCGCCCATTAGCACAGGTTTTACATCCTGTAATCCTTAATATACGCGATTTAATCCTTGTTTCATTTGATTGGAATATTTTTCAGTATTTAATATCCCTCTCTAGTCACTCCTTCACACCTGAAGACAGTTATCACCTGCCGTCTTTCCGGATCGTATGACTTGTTTGTAATGAATCCTTTTTTCCTGGCTATTTCACACAACTTGTTTTCTTCTTGACCTGATCACCCCACCGCGTCGGAGGTTTACGTTCGCTGTTGCCTTCCACCTTCACCACTATGACTACTTTCTCAAGGTTGTTATCCTCGCGTCTAGTAATGTGGCCGAAGTATGACAGTATGCGGCGATGTCAGATAGTGGATAGGCAGTCTTTAACGTGGAATCTAGTAAGCATCGATGCACTAGTTCGTCTAGCTGTCCGCGTTATACGTAACATTCGCCTCAAGCACCAATTTCTGAATGCATTGATTTTAATTCATTATTTTGCCAGGATAGTAGCCCACGTCTCTACACTATACCATTTACGGGGAATACGAGCACTCGCACCAGTCTCATTCTCGTCTTAATCGTAATTCCCCACCTTTTTCATATTTATTGACGTGCTTTGCGTCTCTCCCCATGGCGATCAGACTTTTTTTCTGGGCACAGCTACCGTTGTTAGAGATGTAAAAATCGAGGATATGTGAAGTTGTTTACTACGTCGATACCCCTGCAATCCCTGCATACCGATGGTCCACCTAGATTTTCAGTTCGGTCTACTATCAAAAGGATAATAAGTTTAGTTTTTTTAAATTGAGTTTTGACTCTTGACGGATTTTGTGACCGAGATAGCTTTTAATACTAAACAAATCATATAATGAGTGTATGTAATGAGTGTGAGTATGTGTAATGAGAATCAAGTCACAAAACACGAATACTCTGAGGCTTCAGAGGGTAATTGTCTTGAAAATACTCTGTCCTTTGCGTATCTTGGAAGCACAGTAACTATGCAGGGCGGAGCAGATGCAGATATTGCCGCTAGAATAAACAAAGCGAAGGCTGAGTTTGCTCAGCTCAAACCAGTGTGGGAGTCAAACGTATTTACCCGCCGCATAAAACTGGACCTTTTTGAATCAATCGTGAAGTCGGTCCAACTTTTTGGTTGCGAGACTTGGAGACTAACTCAAGGCTAACAAAACAAGCTTCAAGTTTTTGTTAACAAGTGCCTAAGATCGATCCTCCGTATCTTCTGGCAAAATAGGATTCGCAACGAGGAACTGTGGGCCCAGTGTAGACAAATTCCGATGGGTCAAGAAATCGCAAAGCGAAAGTGGAGACGGTTCGGGCATACGATCCGCCGCGGCGATGATAATATCGCATGCACTGCCCTGAACTGGAAACCCTTAAGAGGCGAAATCATATTAAGCTGTGCATTAAAAGATGATTGTTTTGTTCTTTTGATTTGCTTGCGCATCCATACAATAATTTGTCGAGGTTTTTTTACATATATTATGAGTAAATTGACGATTTTGTTAATTATAGAAGATTTTATTTGATTAAAAAGACTTAAAATACACAAATACAATCGTTATATGTGTTTTTTTGAAAAACCCCAACTATTCGAATAGTATTCGAATAATTCGAATATCTCCCAAAAAAATGTCGAATATTCGAATATCTGAAGTCGTCGAATATTTGCAAGCCCTAATCACAACGCGTTACGCCCGGCTTCCCATTTTCTACTGTAGCCGTCGATTTTGCAGGTCCATTCCTAATAGTTAGGGAGGCGAGGTAGCTAAATGGCGTAATTCAACGGCGCCGTCGAGACCTATGAAAATCGAAAGATAAAATAATTTCGAAAAGAAAAGCTCGTATGGCAAAAACCATTTTAGCGGTGGGTTTGGCGTGTACGGTTTTTCAATAATGTTAAAAAAAACAGTTACTTGGGCATTCTCGAGCGCGTCAGATATTCATACTACGTATGCCCCGAGTGCCTCTGATAACAACGGTATACTAATCTGCTGGTTTGCGTGGTGGGGGTAGGCATATAAAGTAATCAAAAATGCAAAAAAAAAAATTACTCGAGCGCGTCAGATTTTCGGAAGGGGTGTTAAGTAGGCCCCAAGGAAGCTCCCTTTAAAAAAACTGACGATTTCGGCGTGACGATAAGTTACGATGAATTTTTGAAAATGCAAAAAAAAAAGTTCTTTTGAAATACTCGAGCGCGTCAGATTTTCACAGGGGAGATTTACCTCGGTATCCTGAAAGCATATTTTTTTAATCTGACAAAAATGTTGGTGGGTTCTCTTAATCTGACCGGGAGTTTGAGTTTTTATGATGCTTCAAGTCAAAAAGTTTTAACTTTGGACAAAAATGTAAAGAGACCTTTTTTGTGTAAAATAAAATTACCTTTTTTGTTTATTTAAACTTTTTTTTTTTGTAAAATGTATCGTTCGCGACTTATATGCCGTAACGCGTTCTTAGGAAGACGAATTGGCTCCTCCACACTTCCGGTCATGCGGAAACCGGCAGATTTTGTATTTTTAGTAAGTTTTAGATTATATTCTTCAAAATAAAAAAATAAAATATCGCGCTCCAGAATGCCGGATTAACGTTTTTTTTTTACAAGTTCGCGACCCTATAACTCGGCGGCGTCAAGGACTTATCGTCAGATTAGTTAAATTTAGTCTTTAAACACTAAAATCAACCCCGAATATCTTAATCTGATGCGCTCTAGTATTTCAGACTATCCATTTTTTTTTACTAATCTGATCGTCTATCCTAGGCGCGCGTCACTACATATAGAGCTAAATACTTTACAAGGTTGTTCTATTAGGTCTAAGGGATCTCTCATATCTTAAACTGCCACGCTCGAGTATTGCAGAAAATTCCCCTATTCGCCTCCCTAACTATAATCATTAAGCGGCAAGGCCGTGACTGTACGATAACAAAATGCTACCTCTGTCTGTTTATATGTGTAGGCGGTTCCCCGCCTTTATTAGAATCGCTCATAGCGGTGTGTGCAGGTTCACGATTAATTGGCAGTCAAAGAATAAGTCGAGTCAAAATCAAACGTTGTTTATTTTAGTACAATCACTTCGATATAGAATATTCATAAAATATAAGCACTGCCAATTAGGAAATCACTTAATTTAACGATTTTAAACACTTTTAGACAAAATCGACGAATAATTACGCAGAACAGAAAGCGATTCGTCGGTAACGTGTGCGCCGGTTGAAGTCCGGATCATTTCTGACATTCAACATGGCGGCGACCGTCGACCCAACGCTCCGCCAGACTGACACTTGATAGCTGTCAATCTAGTTCTAGCGTAACTTAAAAGATGGCGCTAGCGATGCGCCGTCACGGCCGGACTGACCTGCGACCGTCCTCGGGCGCTTTATTTTGCATCTCTCTCTCTGTAACAATCACAAAATCAATCGAGCAAGCATCAGCATCACAGCTAATTAATAAGCCCGCTCGTCCTCCCTGACCAGTAGTTAATTCTTACCAAAATAAAGTTTTATTTATGAGAATATCACAACGATGTTTACAGAAAACGAATCTTACATACTTTTCGACGAGACATGAACCGGATGATAGCTTTATTTTTAATGTAAGTGCAAACAGGCAATGTTCCTTTTTGATATTCACTAGTAGGTATGTCCCTTCAACCAACCCAAATCCCAGGGTCTGGCTCGGACGGTACCCCGGCACTCGTCAAACTCACAGCATGGAATCACCTGGACCGGACGGGTGTGTCCCTTCGACCAGCCCCACGGGCATGGCCCGGACGGCACTGTCCTTTCGACCAGTTGATACTTATATTAGTAGGACCGGAAAAATGTGTCCTTTCGACCAGCCGCTTGTAGCTGCATGGCCCGGACGACATTATCTCTTGACAGCGTTCACTCATTAAAATCAGCAATATTTCACTTAAATAAGAAACTGTTAGAGCATACCTATTGGTTAACGACTGCCTTGCTCTGCATGTATTTCGACTTCATGTTCTACAACTTCATAATCGGAGGCATCACTAAGCGTGTCTGATCCTGCTCCTGCGTTATTGATATCGGAGTATGCAGTTAATGTGTCACAACTATTTAGACTGTCGAGGTGGTCGTTATTAAGTTCTACGCTTTCCAGCGCCGTCGTGGTTTCGTCCTGACCCATTAAATTAGTAGATATTTCGACTAACCCTTCATGGCCTTTGGGTACTAAACGCAAATTCTCGTGTGAATGTTTAAAGGTGTGGTTTGAACCACTCAAACTTTTCAACTCATAACGATCGTTATCTAACGCGGCGGTTATGACAAACGGACCCTTAAATTTTCTATTTAATTTAGTTTGGTTACGTTCGCTACTTTTAATGAATACAAAATCTCCCGTTGCAAACGGTTTAATAATTGCGCGACCTTGGTTAAATCGTTGAGCATCTGATGCGGCCGCTTTTTGAATGTTATGAGATGCATCCTGCCTAACAGACTCTAGATCGATTCGCTGTTCACCTTCCGAAGCAGACGACGCAATTTTTGATATACCTAAGGACTGTGAACGGATGCCAAACATAAGCTCAGTTGGCGTAAATTTGGTAACTGTGGAAGTGGTGCTGTTTAATGCTAACTGAACATTTCCTAGCTCATCACGCCATCTTTTGTTGGCGTCGTTTTCGATAATTGTTAATAGGCTTTTCAGAGTACGCATAACACGCTCTACCTGGCCGTTTGCCCTACTAGTGCCCGTAGCAATAAAGTGGAGCTCAATATTATGCTCAGAACAAAAGTTCTTGAATTCTTGGCTAGCGTAACATCTGCCTTGATCAGCAATTATACGCTTGGGAGCTCCAAAAAGGCAAACTGCGTTTTTGAGGGCTCGAACTGCACTAGCTGAATCTATCGAAAATGTATGTTCTAACAACACGTATTTAGTGAATGCATCAATAATCACGGAACAGTATTCTTTGCGATCACTTTTTCCACTTAATTTCCCGGTGAAATCTATATGGATTGTATGCCACGGCACAGAAATTTTTGGAATGGAGTGTAACTGCACAGGCTGGGCACCTGATGGACCCTTCGATGCTTTGCAAACAATGCAAGAGTCAATAAATTTTCTAACGGATTTAGACATCTGTGGAAACCAGTACTGTTCGCACAGTTTGTCTAACGTTTTGTCACTACCTAAATGTTGCAATTCATTATGCACGTGGCTGATCAAAGTCCAAGTCAGGGAACGAGGGACTACTGGCAACCATGAGATAATCTTGTTTCTTACTACCTTCCTATAAAGAATACCGTCTCTAACGTCATATGTTTGACCGACTATGTCAGGAAATTCGTTATTATTATGCTTGTTAATTAGGTCTTGGATCTCTGCATCGCGCTTTTGTTCTACAGAAAGCCAGCCCTGATGCAATTCTACAAAATGTACCTCCTTGGATGAGGTCATGGAAGCGGTTTGCGGTGTGTTAGCTGATACACTTGGATCTGGCAAGGGATTCCTGGACAAGTAATCTGCATGTTCCATACTACGGCCTTCGCGATATATGATCTCAAAATCGTAGGCCTGTAAAAATGCCCACCAGCGATGAACACGCGGGGTCAGATCGGATTTTGATTTTGATGCCTTTAACGAGTTACAGTCCGTTAGCACTGTGAATCGACGGGGATATGATATAAATAATGCCTGAAATGTTCTACCGCTCGTACGACTGCCAGAGTTTCCAGTTCGTAAGAGTGGTAGCGGGATTCTACTTCAGAGGTACGTCGGCTAAAATATTCGACAACATGGGGACACTCGTTTTTCTTTTGTATAAGGATTGCTCCATATCCTTCAGAGCTAGCATCACAATGCAGTTCAACTGGTAAGTCTGGGTTAAAGATGGTAAGGACTGGTTCAGAGGTTAGAATCCCTATTATAGTAGTGCGGATTTTCTCGTGTCTTTCCTCCCATTTTACAGAACCCTTCAATTTCGTCAGAGGATACAGTGGGCCAACAATGTTTGTAAATCCGGGTATAAATTTTCGAAAATAAGACGCAAGGCCTAGAAACTGCCGAACTTGTGTAGCTGTTTTGGGTGGAGGGGAGTCTATAAGTGCCTGTATTTTGCGTGTGTTTGGTCTAACCTCACCACACTGGAGAGAATACCCCAAAAAGTCTATTTTGTTCTTCATGAATTTACATTTCTTGAAGTTAATTGAGAATCCAGCAGCAGAGAGAGCGTCTAAGACTGCTTCAAGGCGTTTCAGACCATCGGATATATCTCTAGAGTAACATAAAATGTCGTCCATGTAAATCAAGGGCTTATCATCCAGCTGACGCATAGCCTTCGTAATGCACCGTTGATAGACTGACGGGGCATTGCGCAACCCGAAAGGCATTGCGAGGTATTCGTATTGCCCTTCGGGGGTCACAAAGCTAGTCTTCTCTATCGTGGCTGGGTGGATGGGGATTTGGTGAAACCCCGATGCCATATCCAACGACGAAAAATAATGTGCACCGCTTAACTGATCAATTTGCTCCTCGATGCGAGGGAGGGGATAGTGTTCAGGTTGCGTATTGGAGTTAAGCTCCCGAAAGTCAACACACATTCTATCGCTACCATCTTTTTTCTTTACTAAGAGAATGGGACTCGCGAAAGGTGATGAGCTTTCTCTAATGACGCCCGCATCTAGCAGTTCCTGAATTTTTTCTCTCACTATTTGCTTTTCTACTGGTGCTAACCTGTAGGGGCGCCTCTGTACGACTTTATGCGGGTCCACTAAATTGATTTCTAACTCTCCTGTATTTACGCGCCTATTGGGGACACCCTCTATGAAACAGTCAGCATAGCGAGTTAAAAGTGCAATAAGAGCTTCACGATCATTACCGGTCAAATCTGTGTCTACTTGGGAAAAATCTGGCCTTATAGTTTCAGATCCGCAAACGTTAATTTGTTCTTTAAAAAAAACACCAAATCATCTTTACTAATTTCAACCCTCAAGCCTTTTTCTAAAATATCTCTTCCTATCAAGACGGGGTCCTTAATGTGTTTGTCAGGTACTGCGTGAAATAGCAAGGTTTCTGAAATTTCTCCTATGTTCACCTCACTCAAAACTTGAGACGTGCATTTTACATCACCTCCAAGACCCGTGAGAATAACGAGATCATTACGCAAAGTACCAGGCAACGTATTAAAAAAGCTTTCTTTTATCATAGAGCAAGACGCTCCACTATCAAATAAAAAATTGACTAGCTCACCGGATGACGTCCTCAAGACACCCCTCGACACTCGTTTCTCACAAAGATTGACCTCCTTTTTTGTAGCAATCCCGCCATTGCTCTTCTTTTCTTGACAGTTCGTAGCAGAGCTCGGATTTTTCACGGCAAAACAAAACACTAGCGTAATTTAGCCAGTGCTTGAAATATTATTTTATCGACACCTATCGAGTCTTACTAGAGTATATGACAGGTATTGCCTCAGTACATTTTTTCTTTTTTTATTCGATGGTACACCTATCAGTGTGAATGTCAAAATTTAAAAACTAACAAACGTGCGAAAATTTCGAAAAACAGGAGACTTACTAGAGCTCAAAATCAATATTTTTGACCAGTCTAAGGTGACCTACTGGGGGTTAGAAGGTTGTGCATTAATTACCGGACATCCTGTATAAGTAATAAAATAACTTTTCATTTTAGCTTTGCCATAGTCGAGCAACAAAGAGGTAGGTCTGCATGTACAACTTAGAACGAAGTAACTATACCACCTCATTTAAAATGATAGAAACTACTGCAAATTTCATCTCACATGACATATGACATTCACACTTTAACTGTCATTTCATTACGTATAAAACGTAAATTGCATCTAGGTATTATTTATTTCGCAACGCATTGAATCCGACGTGTTGGATATACGTATAATAACTTAATATTGCAAGGTATCAATTAATACAAAAATGAGTAATGTACAAGATCGGATCAAAACGTGGATTGAAAATCACCCTGAGTTAGTCTATAATGAAGTGACCTCCACTATATACTGCTCTATGTGCGATATGCATCTAAAACTGAAGAAATGCAATATTGAGAATCATGTGAAAAGCAACCGCCACAATTACCGTTCGGGGCAACCAAATAGGAAACATCAATTTTATTTCGATTTAATTATTTTTCTTATTTCATGCAACATACCATGGGCAACAGTCAACAACAATAATTTTCGTCATTTTTTTAACAAGTATTTATGTTGCGACTGCTCTATGACTTCTTTACCGGACGAATCGACCCTGCGAATTTTTTTTTTAAATCTCGTGTACAAAAAAACTATACAGGGTATAAGAGAGGTAAACAAAACCAATTATTTGTGGATATCTATAGACGAAACACCAGATTTCATGGGAAAATGTGTGACAAACGTGGTGATTCGGTCTTTGCAAAAAAATTGTTCTAAGCAATTTTATCTTTTGGGGTCGAAGGGTTTAGAGAAGGTAAATGGGGAAACAATAGCAAACCTAATAATAAACCAATTAAAATTTTTGTTTCAAAATTCTTTCAATGATAACGTAAACAATTTGCTTTTACTTTGCACAGATAGTGCCGCATATATGCTTAAAGCCGGTCGTATTTTAAAAGCAACGTTTCCTCGTATGAAACACATTACGTGTTTAGCTCATGGTCTGCACCGGGTTGCCGAAGAAGTGCGAGATAATTTCAAAGGTGTGGATGGGTTGATATCGAATGTCAAAAAGATATTCCTAAAATTTCCAGAGCGTGTACGCCTTTTTAAGGCAAAATATCCGTCCATTCCCCTACCTCCCGAGCCAATTATCACCAGATGGGGAACTTGGATATCTGCTGCGGTATATTACGCTCAATACTATGAGCAAATACGTGATGTCGTCTCCATACTTGCTAATGACTCGGCAGCTATAAGAGCTGCAAAAAAATGTTTTCAAACACGCAAACTACGACCGGAGTTAAATTTCATTCGCGACAACTACGAAGTAATAGCCTCTTCAATAGAACAATTGCAATGTTCGACTTTATCCATTGCGGAATCCTTCCTCATTCTGGATACTGTTCGTTGCTACGTAAACTGGAGTAAACTGTTACCAGTGATACGTAAATTTGAAGCCGTGCTCGAACGAAATCCTGATTACGAAATTTTATTTATTATATGTATAGATATGACAATTTTCTGACGCACGTCATTGATTAATCATCGACAAGTCATAGTCTCCATATCAGAGGATACATACCAGCTCCTTCACTCTTAGTTGAACAAAATATTAACTTGATGTACAGTCGACGTCAAAAAAATGTTTACACTTTTGGACCTTATTAGAAAGGAGTAAAATGCAAAAGTGTAAACATATTTTTGACGTCGACCGTACCTATTACTTGAAATTCACATAAAATGTTTATACCTTTGGACCTTATTAGAAAGGAGTAAGGTGCAAAAGTGTAAACATATTTTTGATGTCGACGGTACCTTTTACTTGAAATTCACATATTATTATGGGATTTATATCTGAATCCCTAAAGTTTTTTGTCCTATTTTTGTATTCCCTAATGCTATTTGTCCTAATGATCATTTGCCCTAATGCTCATTTGTCCTAATTGTTGTTGCCCTATCATCGTATCGATGAATTTTATTTTCCCTAATATGTTATTACCTAATATCATTTGACCTATTCATCAGTTGCCCTAACTTTTTTTTCCATAATATTAATTTGTCATAATTATTATTTGACCTAAAAGTTATTTGTCCTAATAATCAAAACACCTAATTTCAAATGGACTAATATTATTTTTCCTATTATTTCATACCCTAATATTAAATGTCCTATTGGTAATTTTTCCTAATTGTCACTTGCCCTAATGCTCATATGTTTTTAGGGTCATAAAAAAAAATAACCCTAACCTACCTATCTCTGGGAGCAGTTTCGTTTTTAGGGTCATCAAAAAAAATAACCCTAACCTACCTATCTCTGGGAGCAGTTTCGTTTTTAGGGTCATCAAAAAAAAATAACCCTAACCTACCTATCTCTGGGAGCAGTTTCGTTTTTAGGGTCATCAAAAAAAATAACCCTAACCTACCTATCTCTGGGAGCAGTTTCGTTTTTAGGGTCATAAAAAAATAACCCTAACCTACGGTTATGGCAAATAAAATTAGGATATTCGAACATTATGGTAAGAATTTTTAGAGCAAATGAGCTTTAGGGCAAACATTACATTATGACAAGTAATTGTTAGGATAATTGATCATTAGGGCAAATGACAATTAGGACAAAACTGTTAGGGTAAGTAATTTTAGGACAAATGTCATTAGGGGTTTCAAATGTTATGGCAAATAAAATTAGGATTTTTGAACATTATGGTAAACAATTTTAGGACAAATGAGCATTAGGACATTCATTACATTATGACAAGTGACTGTTAGGGTAATTGATCATTAGGGCAAATGACAATTAGGACAAAACGGTTAGGGCAAGTGATTTTAGGACAAACGTTATTAGGAATTCCGAGGTACACCCATTATTATGTTCACGTTAATAATAACAACCTTTATAATATGTTCGTCGTATTTTTGTTATAACTAAATCACTACATGGTATAAAAGAAAGTCGCTTCCTGCTGTCTGTCCCGACCCTATGTATGCTTAGATCTTTAAAACTACGCAACGGATTTTGATGCGGTTTTTTTAATAGATAGAGTGATTCAAGAGGAAGGTTTATATGTATAATAGCACCCGTGCAAAACCGGGTCGCTAGTACCTAATAAAATGGAAATGTAAGGAAGATGGTTGCTAAACAATTTTAAATTATAATAATTCCTAAACGGTCATTCAAAATCAAAAATGATGAATGAGACCTCATAATACTTTTCAAAGTTCTAAACAATGATACCCTACTCGGCATAGTACGTCAATTTTCATTTTTGAATTTTTTACAATATGACGTCTGACTGCCGTCATATTGAATTTGGATTGCTATTTTGTCTTTAGTGGCACTCGCGCAATCAAGACGAATCGATTGACGTACGAATCATCTAAATCGGCCCACTCGTTTTGCTTCTAGAGTGCCACAAAGGAACAAACATACATATATAGACTGTTAAACACTATCCCCTCTTTTGCGTCGCGCAGTCGGGGAAAAAGGAAACCTATGCCAGTGTTTGATTATTATTATTAATAAAGAAAGATAAGGCATCTATTTAAATATAAGTAATTTTATTAATGAAATTGAAATACACATTTAGGTTGATAATACTTTATTTTGACAATTTAGTTTCTTTCACTTGAAACCACTGCACTTTAACGAGAAATTATTATATGAGTTAAGCACTGCCCGCAGGGTCCTGGGCGCCGCTTATAAAAAACTGCTCTCTGAGGCCCTTGCAGGTTGGTTGCAACTTGCAAGGCCTTAGCGCGAGGCTCCGGGCGACTGCCCACCCCCCAAGGCCGCCTCTGAACACTGGCTGAATTGCTTAAATAGGCTTCTTTCATTTCATCTTGTGTTCAATACCAAAGGTAAATTCAAACCTGAAATGAAAAAAACATTGTGTTAGGTATTATATTTATAGTTCAATATTTTGAACTTTGGTGCAGTGCTATCAGTAGCGGTGGGTCAAAATTTTTCTTCAAGTTGGTGCTGAATTTGGCCTAAAATGTCTTCAGGAGCTTTAGGAAAACTGTTCAGGTGCCTGAAACTTAGGCAAGCCGAAGGGAATCGTGTTCTATGGACGCGCCGCCACTGAGAGCCAGCCATAACTATGAACCAGGTTGAAGCAAGATTGGGGGAGTTCTCAAAACTAGTAGTGCCTCCGTTTTGCGATTGGGCGCCTTATTGCTTTGACCTTTACTCGCTTAGGGCTCTGTAGCAATAAAGTAGCTGGATAATTCACTCATTATGATACATCACCCAACTATTCTGGCGTTTGCTTCACACACTACTTACATGTTGCATTATCCTTTGAAAAAAGGGTCTAGCAGGCTAAGCGAACAAGAAGTGCCCCCAACGACGGATTTTGTCGATATTTCTGGTAGTGTACATTTAGGTCCTAAGGACCCTCCATGCTTAACATCAGACCTCGATTCTCTTTTGTTTGCGAGTTATTCAGGATAACGTAAAATAATTAGGGTATCATTGAAAGTGTCATATTTTATAAACGAGTCAAGTTACATATATGAACCAAACATAGTACATTGTTGTAGAGGCTGGAAAGTAAGCTATAGGTGGATCGAGTTAGTTCGAGGGCCGACCCGCCAGGGGGGCCCTCGAAGATACGAGTCCACCTATAGCGCTTTCGGCCGAGACATTACATAGTGCTTTTCACGACTACTGTGAGGAAATAAAATAAAAAATTAATTGGCATATACAAACACTTGAATAGATACTATTTATAGGTATATTGACGGTTCATATGCTTTTCACAAGCACGATAAAGTAAACGAGCATGTAACTTTCTGCAAATAAATGCTTCTTTTCGCCATCCTTCCATAATATG
Source organism: Pammene fasciana (assembly GCA_911728535.1). Classification (NCBI taxonomy): domain Eukaryota; kingdom Metazoa; phylum Arthropoda; class Insecta; order Lepidoptera; family Tortricidae; genus Pammene; species Pammene fasciana. Next base: position 11,633,165 of record OU452283.1, read on the forward strand.
AATTGTTCGTCGGATATTATATTGTATACAAAATATTACTGTTCATGGGCCTTCTTATTTAGGACGCGATTTCACTGGTAACAAATTTCTACGCCTGTGCAGTTTCTTGAATTTCGGTGGGCGCCAGCGTATTAATAACATTTTCTACACTTATTGAACTCATTTTTACTGCATAAATACAACTTTCTTGTTTTTCCGTCAAACATTATCCAATTCAATATGTATTTTTCTCGCTCCACCTTTATTACTTTTTTTTCACTTTTAAGAAGCGTTTTACGATGTTTGCTTCAATCCGACTCAAACGGCTATTAGACATTGCAACCTGCAGGGCCCAATCTGTCAGGTTGGTAGGTATAATTAAAGGTAGGGCCCGTAGGGAGCTGAAGGATGGAGAGGGAGAGGCAGGGTACACAACAGATTGGGCCCTGCAAGTTGCCATGTCTAATAGCCGGTTCACTCCTTACCCACTTTTTGATAGAAAACCACAAACGGTTAAAAAGGTAAAAACGCCTTAAGGGTAATCTGAATGATTTTGACGTTTCTTTTTTTTAAACAAGTAAATTGGTTCGATAAACAACCTTATTTTATTTTAGAATGAAAAAGTGGTGCATAAAAAAGACCTTTTTAATGTTTTAAACATAGATATACCACCCATAGATCTGACACGGAACTAATAATACCAAGATAGAACGGGATGGTCTTATTACACTTTCAATAGATACGGCAGAGAGGTGCTATTATCGTTGGTCCTTGTCATAGTTTCTATTACCCTCCACGCGTTACTTCTAGCAGTGGAGGGTAACAAACAGATATAATGCGCGATTTCTTCAAGAATTTCTGTGATTGCTACGAGAAAAGCTGTTAGTTTTCCTAGAAAGTTGTGTCGGCTAAGGAAAAGATTGGTAAATTGTTCTGTTTTATGCTGTAGAAGTGATTATGGGCATCTATATATCTATCCCATACGGGGGTACACGTGTGCGGGCTCTAGTTAATGCTTGCTTTGAGGTTTTAAATGATTCTCATTGGCGGGTCCAGTGCAATGACATCTAGATTTTACTTTTCTACTATGACTATGACATTTCATTGCTGCAAAATAGCAATTCTTGTAGTGGTTGTTCAGATGCTACAGCAATTGCTTACTTTCCAGCTTGGATTTTGATCTTCTTTTGCCACATTTCCGAGCAGGTGGCGTGAAAAAATTATATTTGATAACAATAAAAAAAACTACAAAATGCATATTTTTTACCAGCATCCTGTCCTTAAACTTCATTGCAAAAAATAAAAATATTTTTTTCCTTCCAATTTTAGGTACATACTTTTTTACGTCTACAGTGAGCAACATTCCATACAAAGTTTCACCCCCCATTTCACCCTTTCAAAAGATGATTTCTGAGATAAAAACTATTTCATGTCCTTTTCCATAACTCAAACTATCATCATGCCAAATTTAAACTAAATCGGTTCAGCGGTTTAAGCGTGAAGAGGTAACAGACACACTAACTGTTTAAAGATAAATTATATTTTAAATACTCTGGTTGAGGCTGCTAGGGGTTGTGTGGTATCATTTCCGTATAAAACAGACATGCACAATTCATTTTTGATAGAAAAAAAATATAAATCTATATTTAAAAAAAGTTCTGCGAAGAGGGAAAACTCTCAAATCACATCAGAGGGGATTTTGACGTGAACGTCCAATAATTTTACGGACCTCCAACAGTAAAAAATATTCATCGTGGGGCACTCTATCCATGGTCAAAAATTTAAAACTTTTTCTCAATGCGCACAATTTTTTCATACTAATATTATAAATGCGAAAGTGTGTCTGTTACCTCTTCACGCTTAAACCGCTGAACCGATTTAGATGAAATTTGGTATGATGATAGTTTGAGTTGTGGAAAAGGACATAAAATAGTTTTTATCCCTGAAATCATCTTTTGAAGGGGTGAAAAGGGGGGTGAAACTTTTTATGCAATTGTTGCTCACTGTAGACGTAAAAAAGTATATACGTTAAATTTATATTTGCTATAAGATTTCACTAAGGTGTTTCATAAATTTATTATGGCGAATGTTAATCCCACGCAGACAAAGTCGCGGGAAAAAGCTAATTAGTCTATATGTTTAATGGCTGTCTTATACCCTCGATATCTCATTAAACTTTGATCCCAGCAAAAAACTGTATAGAACCTTTTTAATAGAAAATTTTATGTGGATTACTTAAGTAGAAGAACATTTTTTGGTAGGCGTCACGGTTTACGATTTATTTAAGAAACAGTAAAAAATGGGTATTTTTTTGGCCGCCATCTTTAATATCTCACTTCCGGTCAAATTTTCTTTGAAGGCAACCGGCAATTCGGATACAGCTAAGTCTAAACCAGGTAAAAAGCCCGGTTGCCCAAAAGTAATATCGTTTGCCTGTCGCATCGAAAAGGAGAGCGATTTTGAAATTTTGTGCCCAGTCTATCTTCCAAGGTTTCGAAGAAAAGGTCCGCTTGTATGTGTCTAGGTAGCTTTAAAGTCAACAGTGCCAGTTTGTAATTATTTATCTGAAATGTAAAAGAACTTACTTTAGCCTTAATTAATAATAACTTGCAAACGGATACATTGTAATAAAAATTAAGTAATAACAGACCCTTTCATACACACGCTGTTCTTCAAAATCCATATGTTTTTCATACGTATACTTTCTGAGCATATCTGAAAGTAATTTTATTGTTATAGCATAAAGAGATTTAACATTTTTTCGGCGAAATAAATTAAAAATTGCTACTTTTTTCACACTTTCCATAGTTTTACTTATCTTGATATTCAGTTGTACCAGGGAGAGAGAGAAAAAACAAATGAAACTGACATAAAACGCTATGACATTGAAAGAGTTTTTTTTCAGCCAGCTAATATTTCAATGTCAAAAGAGTAATAAAAGCTTATTGACGAAGAAAAAGTATTAAGAATAAAGTTGGTTACCTTTACTCATCATCGTTATTGGTGTCCATGTCAATTACTACTTCATTACTGTTTCCGGAAAATATATTTGTCAGGGCAGTAGCTGGAAATATTATTCGGGATAGATATCTTGCATATGATAAGTAGTAAATAATGCTTGCTACATGCGAACAAGACCCGACCGTTCTAATTCTATTTGGGCAATCACAGCAATACCGTCTTATACCACCTATATCAGTACTGTTTGGCTCATAATCAATGTACACTTTGTATGTTTTGCTGTTTTTGTGACGCGATTGTACTTGAAACTTTACGATATTTGGTGATGCTTTGATGTATGACGCATTGAGATCATTCTGCTCATTAAGAATTTCAGTCAAGTACGATACAGCTAACGAAAGTTGGTAAGATCCAGTAAAAAATATAGTAAGTTGTCGCTCAGTTAGTTTTGGAAAATCGTCAAGATCCCGACCTACGACTTGTTTTAAGGTGGTTTTGCGACGGTTCCAATGGTGTTTATCAACTTCATCCTTCAAAGTATTCGATGTGCATAGCCTCATTTCTATGTGTGTAATAATATCGTTGTCAAGTTCATGATGAGTGCCCAACCTTTTTCCGTATTTGTTGTGTAAAAAAGCAGCGACTTTGCACAAGATTTTTACTTTAGGAAGCAGTTTATTATCGACAGTATGATGTAACAATCGGTACTTTTGTGATACCATCCCATGCACTGCCTCGACTACCCATCGAATTTTGGTCACGATCCTGGATTGATTAGCTTCATCAGTAGGTAGTTGCGATCTTTTACCCTTTAACGCAGGCATAAGAACAATGTATCCTTGTTGGGTTAAATATGAAGCAACGTCACGAAACCCACGGTCAACAATAAACACGTCGTTTGGTCTTAACAAAGATTGAAAAGATACATCTTGTAATACCAGCTTCATTATGCTAGCGTCATTTTGGGTACCGTAAAATGGGCCAGCAAAATCTAAAACTAAACCATTTGTGGTACATATAGTAAATGGCTTGCATAATGGCTTTTTTTTCTGACCCGAATAAGATTTTCTTTGATAAAGATTATTTTTACTCTTCTGATGACCTATGTAAGTACCATCAAATATAAGGGCCAGTTGATCTTCTTTTAGATTAAGCAATTTACGGGCAATAAAAGTAGTGTTTAAGAGAAGTTTATCCCGCGAAGTTGAAGCATAACCAACTTTATTTGTTTGTATTGGCCGGGTGCACGACGCAGCGCCACCTAGCGTTCGCAACTTTGACGGCTCTGTCAAAAGTGTCGACTAATGGATACAACCAAATAAAGGTAATTATTTTAAAATATTGATTGTGGAGCAGTTAACAAATGCAAAATCTGTTTGTTTTTAATGTGAAACACATTTGGTTTTGTGCTTTATTGATAAAAGTAACTATTGTGCGTGTATTAAGTATAATTACGTCAAGTTACTTCATTGTTGTTTTCTTACAAATTAAAGGAAAAAATAATGTTTTATTATGTTTGCTTCCAGATAATTGAAAAATTACTACTTTTTTAAACACCGGTCTTAAATCGAAAGTAAAGGGAAGCTGTTAGTTTTGGCACATCACGTTAGAAATATGGAATTGCAACAGTCGGACATATAAATAAAATTATAAAATAGCCTTTATTTACAGAACAAGGAATACAATTGCACATCATCTCTCTATTATTTCCCATCTTTTGTATTCTTTGTCTGCTTGCCCTTCGGCAAAGGAGTCGGACATAATTATTAGACAAGCTTCTTGGTTGGCCTGAAGCAACGGGAGCCCCAGTGGAAGTATCTTTAGAAATAGTGCAAAAACAATTCATTCATTTTACTAGAAAAAATTTTTGGTTTTGAATCGCCACTCTTGATTTAAGCAATTTAATTTGGTCTGTCTGTCAAAACCCTTTTTATCAGGAACGCGTGGAGGTATAAAGTTGAAATATAACATTAAATACTTATATTATATATATCTGCGGCGCCGCTCCTTGAATCTTTTAACTCGACGCAACCCAAAGATACGGTCATTTGAGCCTTATTTTGTAACTCTTCGCAGGGAAGCGAAACCTACAAATAAAGTCCGACTCGCACTTGGTTAGTTTTTTATAATACAGACAAGATTTCTGTTTTTTTACAGATACCTGTGTGCGTCCATAGTGGCAAATGTACCTTCGTATGTGGCCGCCTTCATATATTATATAAATCGAAAATGATGGAAGACCAGTGAAAGACAGAACAAGCAGGAGCAGCAGCGGGGAAAATTTGTTAAATACAAACAAAAGTTATAACAAATTATATATTTTGTGTTATTTCAAACATCTCTTCTGAAATCTCAAAATTGTTGTACTCTGTTTTAAATGATAGAAACAAATTGAGAAAATCTTGTGAGGTTTTATTTCTTTTGAAAATTTAGAAGTCCGTAAAGGATCATGTGTAAAGGGATCCAAAAACAAACAGAGCTATGAATTATCTCATTTAAACGTTCGTTAGTTTTATATACTTAATTTCCTTATGGAGACACCAAGTTGAATTCCATTGCATAACTAAGATATTCATGATTTAGTCAGTCACAGTAATTACTAGGAAGTGCGCCTATGCCTAGACGGACTGGTTACTGTTAGACCTCAGTGGCCAACACGTCCGCCGAGCGGTCGTGAACGCAGCCCAGCTGCAATGCTTTATTTAGGCACTTAATATGTGCTGTGACTAAAATATGAAAATCTCAGTTTTGCTGTGGAATTCAACTTGGTGCTCATAGAACTAAAGTCGATACTTACATATTTAATGACCTCTTCTCTGATAGTTTTTGGACCACGATCCATATAAAGTGGCCCGAAATCCTTTACCAAAACGCAGCACGTAATGCATGTATGAAAAAATTCCGTAGGATTTTTATGTAGAATCTGATAAAGCCTCAATCCTTATCCTTACTAGTCCACAAAGAGTACCTACATAATAATAAATTGAGGTAAAATAGGTAACGTTATAATATAGGATACAATTTTATGGCACATAATAGTATGTGCTCTAATTGAAAATGTGTGCAGTAAAATTGTATGCAGGCGTTTTATATATACTTATTGTAAGTGTTATTCTACGCAGACGGAGTTGCGGACAGAAGCTAGTCTTTACATATTTCTTTCTACGTGTATCCTGTATTATAACGTTACCTATTTTACCACAATTTATTATTTAATAGCAAATTTAAGTAGAAAGCGTAAGCAAAATAACTAAAACGTATGACGTTTCAAAAAATACAGCCGTCGCAGTTGCCACTTTTGGTCACGTCAAGCGCTGCGATCGTTTTAGCTTTTCCCGCCCAGTCTCTGCACCCGGCCAATAATATTCTTATTAAAAGCTTTCAAAACACTTTCACACATATTGCTTATTTCTTGTGCATGTTTAATACCAAATATGCCGGCTATCAAACAATTGGAAAGACCAGTCCTGAGCTTGAAAAGAAAAATAATTATAGCCTGTGTCGCCGTTCTCGACGACAAATTTCTTAGACTCGGAAAGAGTTGCTTTAACTCATCAATATTTTCCCAAGTGAGTCCGGTGAAAATATTTAACTGGTGCTCGGGCATATTGTTTCTGTTCATGTTATCAAATATCGATGTGTTCATGTTATCAGTAAGCGTATTCATAAAAGAAACAAGTTCAATACTTGTGACTTGGCTTGTCAACGATACAATACGAAATCTGGATAAAGCCTCTGTAGAAAAAGAATTACCGCATAGGTGTTCCTGGCAGCATCTGTTTCCTTCAGGAACGTATATTTGGTTTTGTTTATAAGCATTGCCACGCATTTCTAGCGAAACCTTTGTGAGGTTTTCTCCTGAATTGCATATGAAGCAGTATTTATGCGTGGAGACAACTTGAGGCATTCTAATATCAAGTCGGTCCTCTGAATCACAAACAAAATCATCATCATCAGATACATTACCTACAATCGGATGCATCGGAGGTTGCAGACGAAGAGCCAGCATCGCCAATTGTTGTGCATGTACTCGCAGAAGTTGATGCTACTGCTTTATGTTTATACACTAAAAGCCGACACTTACCACACAATAAATCATTTACGCAAATTAACATATTAGTGCATTTGCTATATAAATCAGCCTCTTGCTCTGTTTCTATGCATTTTTGTTTCTCACGGATATTTTTTAATGTTTTATTACAAGACTTGCACTTAATGTTTTCCATTTTCCACTACAAAATGCAAAAAACAAATGCAGATAATATTATGTGTCAGATGTAATCAAAGCTGACACGTCATCGTTGATGCACTCCAAATAGGTTCATTAGAAGAGTTTGTATACCTACACACTAATCTTCAAACTGTACTGGTACTTCTATCTGTTCTGTACATATAATGCCAGTGACTACTTATTGGAGAATCGTTTTTTTGACATGAAGCACGAACATTTGTGCAAATATTTTTATATGTGTATGTAGTGGGTATTCGTGGCTACCATTGAGTTATAATATAATAGAGGCGCAGACACAAACAAGATTTTCCGAAAATATAGCACAAAAAAATGTGTAGCCGGCCAGTGCGAATTATTTAACATCGTTAAGGTTGTATTACAAATTAGAAGAAAGATATGATAAAATGTCACCTGTCATTCATCTGGCGTTCAAAAATCACATGGCACATAAGAGCAATGGAGTCGCTCTTGGATCAATTACTTTATTATGTATACTTAATTTGTTTATTATGTATACTTAATTGTGACCCCCTAACCTTTTTAATTCTTTTTGGGATTCTGTAGACAACTAGGGACATAGTTCCAACAGGTTGAGTTTTAAACCGTTTTTGGTGTATTGTGTATTGTGACGGGCCGGCAAATACGGAACCCAACATTGAGGAGGGCCCGACATGCTCTCGGACGGATTTTCTACCTAAGTTTGTGAGGCGAATGTTAAAAGTTGTAGGCAAACGTCAGGTACCTACCCAGATCGGTTGCCTGATTCGACTCCAGAATGGAATGAAAACTGCACACGGTCGGTTATGTTTACTTGTTTGCGTTCTGACCTAACGTATTCCTGACGGTGTAAACCGTACGGGCACAATGGGTGGCGGGTGAGGGTTATTGAGTTTTTCGGCCGCCGAGCGAGCAGAAAGGGAAGCAGGCATGCGGCCCATGCGGGGGCGAAGTACATGCTAAAGACAAATTTAGAATCAAAAGAAACACAATAGCTCTGTAAACATAGTATTTCATGCTTTCTTTTTAAATCTTTAATTCAAAAATTGACAGATCATGAGATCACACTTTGAAATAATGAAAAAATAATAAACGAAAATATTTACATAATTGCTTTCTTGGGATTAGATATGAGGATATTACGGTATCATTTGAGGTATATTTTACAAAAACCGGCTAAAGTTCGTGTCGGACCACGCATAACAGAGAGTTATTTAAAAAAATCACAAGTTATATCACAAAGTCGTATCTGCCTATGTACGTAGTTTTTTGGAGATCACTCAAAAACTCCTTAACCGATAATGTTCAAATAATTTTTTTAGCAATTTCACTAGCCAGGCGCCTTGTGTTAAAATACACCTTGTGTTAAAATGTTATAAGGATACGTCTCAAAATGTCTGTGGCATACTTACGGAAGGACGGACGGACGGACAGACGGACATGACGAAACTATAAGGGTTCCGTTTTTGCCAATTTAGCCACGGAACCATAAAAAATGATTCAACATTATAAAATATAATATAATAATAAAATTTACTAAATAAGTTTTAATAATTTTCTGAGTTTCGTAATTTAAAAAAAACAACAACTACTCCACTAGCCTTATGCCTCAATGCTGTCAGTTCGGTTTAAATTTACGAAACCTTTACTTCCTATCGCCGATTGTGCCTATAGTTCGTTGACCTTCATGCTGTAGCATTTAAGCTTAATCCCTAGTCTCACTTACACTGGTAATATTTTAACGAAACGTTTGTTAGTCCTTTGTAAATATACTCGTCGGAACGATCGGGCTTCGCTCGGCTCGGGCTCGGCTCTCTTCGGCAAAATTAGTTGCGTTGCACCGGCTTTTACTGTGCCACATTTGGAGTGCTGATTTCTTATCTAGTATATATAATATATATAAAAATATTCCGCAGTGTCTCAAGACGAAAGTCTTTGACCAGTGTGTGTTGCCAGTGATGACCTATGGCTCTGAAACGTGGTCGCTCACAATGGGCCTCATTAAAAAGCTTAAAGTCACCCAAAGAGCAATGGAGAGGGCTATGTTAGGAGTTTCTTTGCGTGACCGTATCAGAAACGATACTATCCGTAGCAGAACCAAAGTAACCGACATAGCCCGTCGGATCGCTAAACTTAAGTGGCAATGGGCAGGGCACATTGCACGGAGAACCGATGGCCGTTGGGGCACTAAGGTTCTCGAATGGCGACCATACACCGGAAGGCGAGGAGTTGGTAGGCCCCCTACAAGGTGGACTGATGACCTGGTGAAGGTCGCTGGAGTCCGCTGGATGCGGGTGGCACAGGACCGGTCATTGTGGCGTTCAGTGGGGGAGGCCTATGTCCAGCAGTGGACGTCTTTCGGCTGAAATGATGATGATGATGATATATAAAATCATTGGTGGCTACTCATGCATATTTTTTTTGGAGGTGTACCTCCGCGAAAAGTAAAAAAAAAATTGGAAGGAAAAAATATTTTTATTTTTTGCAATGAAGTTTAAGGACAGGATGCTGGTAAAAAATATGCATTTTGTAGTTTTTTTTATTGTTATCAAATATAATTTTGTTTGGTTCATGTAACTTGACTCGTTTATAAAATATGACACTTTCAATGATACCCTAATTATTTTACGTTATCCTCATCGAGTTAGAATATAATAGAGGCGCAGACACAAACAAGATTTTCCGAAAATATAGCACAAAAAATGTGTAACCGGCCAGTGCGAATTTTTTAACATCGTTAAGGTTGTATTACAAATTAAAAGAAATATATGATTAAATTTCACCTGTCATTCATCTGGCGTTCAAAAATCACATAGCACATAAGAGCAATGGAGTCGCTCTTGTATTAATTAATTTATTATTTATAATAAAAAAAATTATGAAACTTTTGTAATAAATATTGATAACTTCATAATTATACCTATTTCGCGTATTAGTTCGTATTAATAGATTTGTATAGTGTGTATATTATTATATTGCCTGTCATATTGTTGTTAAAAATATTATGAAATAATGAACTACCTTTTAACAACATTTGTAGATTTTTTGCGTACTGCTAGGACTATGTGTAGGCAAAGTGACAGCCCTCTAGAAGAACCCGTTAAAAATATGTTTACACTTTTGCACCTTACTCCTTTGTAATAAGACTAATAAGGTCCAAAAAACATATTTTTGATGTCGACTGTACAACCCCTAGCCTGTGAGCCTGCGACCATGAACCAGCGATGAAAAAGTAAGTGTAAGCAATAGAATCCCCCTTTCTACATACTGGCTAAAACCTAAGAATAAAGTTATCATAAATAAAAAACCGGCCAAGAGCATGTCGGGCCATGCTCAGTATAGGGTTCCGTAAACTGAGACCATTAATTCAAAAGGTCGTTTCTTACGGGAAATTTGGCGGCGCTTACGTCATTTTTACTTACGTCCTTTCACTATGGCTTTTTGAATGATAACTCAAAAACGGCTCAACCGATTTATTTCAATATAGTTTTCATTGAAGGTACTCATTAGGCCTCAGTTTCATGATTTTTTCCAAAATTTTAGGACCCATGATTCAAAAGTTAGATGGGGGGGGGGGGGGACGCCCTGTTTTAAACTTTCGGAGCTATTATTTCCGAGAGTATTAGTTTTATCCAAAAACTGTTCTAGAAGACCCTAATTATTTTTAATAGACCTATCCAACGATACCCCACACAACTTGGATGGAACGAAAAAAATTTCGCCCCCCACTTCACGTGTACGGGAGGTACCCTAACAAAATATATTTTTCGCGTTTTTATTCTACCGTTTTGTCGGATTGGTTAATGCACATATACAAACCAAATTTCAGCTTTCTAGTGCTAACGGTTACTGAGCTAGACCGCGGACGGACGGACGGACGGACGGACGGACGGACATGGCGAAACTATAAGGGTTCCGTTTTTGCCATTTTGGCTACGGAACCCTACAAAAACTGGTGCCATTTAGGGCAGGCTACCAGGGTCGTGTTTTATAATGTTACAATTTACAACTTCGCTGCTTTTCCTATCATTCTAACAAATCATACGTATGATTTGCTAGAAAGAGAGGCAAGCAGCGAAGTTGTAAATTGTAACTTTATAAAACACGACCAAGGTCTAACCCTTGCGGAGGGGTTACTTAAATTTCATTTTGAAACGAAGATAAAAGTAATCACTCTCCTTAATTTTATCACCTTATTTTTAATAGCTTGTAATGGGCTGAGGTGGGGGTGAACAAAATTTTAAAGTTATAAAATGGTAGAGGAACTAATTTAGCCCAAATCTCAAAGTTAGTTCAGAATCCCCAATTTACACCTACTGCAAAAATATGTTACAAAATGTGCTCACGGCTTAAGACTCTATTAGGTCGCGGGTAGGCCTCCCTTGGAGCAAGGAATCTAGATCCAGTATTTAAATTAGGACGCCCTAGATCTTAGAACCTTGACAATCGTATGACAGATCCAAATAAAAATGCCGATTTTACATTAACTTATTTTTTATTTATTAAGGTCACATAACAAACCACTATCCTTAAAGATTTATATCCCTAAACACTGCTATCTCGCACATCAAGAAATACACAATTTAAATATATGAGCTTTGACAACTAATGGTCACCGGCTATATCCACGACATAACTTTTAATGGTACAGGTTTAAGGTTATGTTAATCTATAAATCTATAATTAATAACTACATATTATGGAGGCAGGCCGCTGCATCAACCACCTGCCGTTCCAGCTTTATAACAAAAGATACATGTTACACGGGGTGTTCCCGGGAAATACAGCCTTTAAACAAGGACGGTCCGTTTATAATTAGATAAAATTAACTTACAGTTTTATCCGGCTATTAAAGCGGTGATTATTTATACTACGGCATCTTACAACGAATGCTCGATGAACCGGGATGCTCTTTGATATCTGGGGCGCATCCGGCCATCAGAGTGTAAGTGAGGTGTACTTAGTATATCATGTAGCACCTATACTACCTATAAGAGATAGATATAAGGTTGTTCTTTTGTATCTTAAAGCAGTCGCATTATAAACGCCTTACTAAACATACGTGCCTCTCATTTAACGCTCCTCACACCACATGGCGACCGTGACCGTGAGCGCAAGCCCCGCCGAGCCAAGGGCGCCGGACATCAGCATTATCGTCGCGTGAGTGCATAATTAATTGTGACGCGATCGACTGCGCAAGCGACTACACAGACATTTTTTTTTTGCGAAAAAGTGAATTTTCTTCAGCGTCATGGGGAACGGCTATACTAAACAAGAAGAAAAGGAAGTAATTGTGACCCAAAATGCGGTAGGGTCAAATGACGCAGTAGGCACAAATGATCACTCCAAAATAAATAATGTGCTTATAAGCGTTCTGTTCGTTATATTGGGCATCATAGCTTGCTGCGCCCTGTATAGGTTTTTGAAGAAAGCACACGAGAAATATGTGCAAAAAGAAGTCAGGAGAGAAGTGTGGACACGAATGCAGTCCAGGCTGTCGATGAAGAGGTCGGCGCCATCCAGGGACGACGCGGAGGAAGGTGTATAAGCAGAGCGTAGAAAGCGGAAAGGAGCGAGAAGATTTACGTGTTACGCGTGTGAGTGAAGTGAAAAGTGTCAAGGTTCCTTTGCGCCAAAGTGAAACGGTATTAAGGGTATGGATTTAGAATTAAATAATATATATGATAAGTTAGAAAAAATAAGAGTAGATTTACGAAAATTAGGCGAGGACAGAAGGCAACAAAATATAGGACTGGCAAAAATCGAAGAAGCACAATTAATATATGAGGACTATAAACGGATAATTGCTTCTGTTAATGTTGATGAACTGTCTGAAGAATGTTTTGTTTCGGAATTATTATGTGAGAAGATAGACCAAGTCTATAATACAATTTTAACGTATAAAGTGATACAGGGTGAATCCGAAAAACCAACGAAAATGGCGAAACAATTCGAAATTCGGGAAGCTAATAGCTTAATTCCTATTTTAGATGATAAGGAGGAAACTATCGAAAGAATGATCGCGGGAATAGAAATGTTAGATAGTATGTTAGAGGATAGCAAGCAAAAGAAGTTGCTGATTTCTTTTGTTTTAAAGACACGACTTAATAAAATCGCACAGTTAAAGCTTAAGTCTAACTATGGAAACGCTAACGAATTAGTAGCCGATATTAAAAAATATATGCTACCAAAGAAATCCGCAAATTCTCTCTTAATGCAGTTAAATAATATAACGCAGAAGGACTTGTCTATTATTCAGTATGGTGATAAAATAGAGGAGTTGTTCATTGGTCTAACGATAGCGCAAGCCGACGGAAAACCGGAAGCATGCGATATCCTAAGACCAATCAACGAGTCCTTGGCCATTAAAAAATTTACGGACGGGTTGAGAAACCGTCGTCTTAGCACAATTCTAGCTGCACGAGAGTATAAGGAGCTAAAAGAAGCCGTCAGAGCCGCCCAAGACGAAGAGCTGGCGCGTCCCCAGCAGGAGCCTGTGGTCATGAACATGAACTACGGCTACAGAAGAGGTTTCCAGCAGCCCCATCGTTACGGCTGGCGCGGACGTGGGCCTAGTTACCAACCCAATCGAGCCAGAATCTACCAAAACACATGGGTGCAACGCTACTCCAATCACAGAGGTACTGTACCTAGTAATAATTTCCACAGGGGACGCAGACATGTGAATTTTAGAGGAAACTACGGTTCCCGTAGAAACCGTGGACACCGTGGGTTCGTCAATCAGTATACACACGAACCACAAACCTCCGATGAACAGGCAGACAAAAATATACAGTTTTTTCGAGCATAAAGTCTTAACATTATGTGATGGTTTAGACTACGTTACAGTAAAAACTATAGGCAGGAAAAATCTTATTCTTATGATTGACAATGGCGCCAGTATATCAATTCTGCAAAAAAGTAAAGTTCCCATAGAATCACAAATATACGAGAAGGGTACGGTAATATCAGGTGTAGGTGGCAGTATTACAAGTAAACAAGTTGCCGACGTGACTTTTAGTCACGGTAACAAGATATCACTTATACATAGGTTTCATATATTGCGGGATCAAGATATGCCATGTCATGCGGACGGTGTTCTCGGACTCGACTTCATGCGAACTTACAATGCAATTATAGACTTAAAGAACGATGAGCTCATATTGCATCATGGGAACGAAAGGTGTGTGTTACAAATACAAAGAAGTTGCGATAATGAAACTTATTTGTCATTACCAGCGAGAAGCGAATCATTACATTTAATTAAAGTAAAATCATTTGAGTTAGGAAAAGACTACATTGTAAACTCGGGAAAATTAGCTGAAAATATATTTTTAGCGGGAAGTTTATGCAAAGTAAAGCAGGGTAGAATACCGGTACGAATTTTGAACACGAGTGACGAAGACGCAAAATTACCTATGTTTGAACCAGTTTTAGATAATTTAAGTGATTATGACATTTGCAATTTCCATAAATCTGATACTGGGGTAGATAGAGTTAAAAAGTTATTGTCATTATTAGAGTTGAATCATTTAGACAACACAGACCGTAAACTTATAGAGTCAATATGTGCCAAATACGCCGATGTCTTTTACTTGGACGGAGACAAATTAGGGACTACAAATATATTGAGCCAAAGTATCACCGTGAAACCGAACACGAAACCCATATATACGAAACCGTATAGGTTGCCAGCGTCATTGAAATCAGAAGTTAATAAACAGGTAGAACAGATGCTTAAAGACGATATAATCGAGGAATCAAAGAGCGATTGGAATAGTCCAGTACTTTTAGTGCCAAAAAAATCAGAAAATAATACAAAAAAGTGGAGATTAGTTATCGACTACCGAAAAGTAAATAATGTTATTCAAGACGACAAATTCCCCCTTCCGAATATCGTAGATATTTTAGACTCTTTATCAGGTGCAATATATTTTAGTCATCTCGACTTACAACAGTCATATTACCAAACAGCATTGGATGATGATAGCAGGAACATCACGTCATTTTCAACAAGCCAAGGTCAATTTCGCATGAAGAGGCTCCCAATGGGTCTCAAACTAAGTGCTAGTGCATTTTCACGTGTAATGTCGATAGCAATGTCAGGACTTTCGTATGAAAAGTGTTTTGTGTACATGGATGATTTAGTAGTTTTTGGGAGGAATATGGACCAACACAATAGGAATTTAACCGATGTGTTAGAAAGATTACGTAAAGTTAACCTGAAAGTAAACCCCCAAAAATGTGATTTTCTCAAAAAACAATTACTTTACTTAGGACATGTCGTATCGGCAGAAGGTGTGTTACCCGATCCACAAAAAACAAAAGTCTTACAGAATTACCCGACACCAACCAACAGTGACGAGGTTAGACGTTTCGTAGCCTTTTGTAATTATTATAGAAAATTTATCCCAAATTTTGCAGAGATAACCCTACCATTAAATAAATTATGTAAGAAAAATGTATTATTCCAATGGACAGATGACTGTCAACAGGCTTTCAATACTTTAAAAGAAAAACTTATCACGCCTCCAATTTTGCAATACCCAGATTTTTCCCCAGATAACGAATATATTTTACAAACAGACGCATCAGCGAAGTCAATCGGTTCGGTACTATGTAATAAAGATAAACGGCCTATAGCTTATGCTAGTAGACCCTTGAACAAAGCAGAGTTAAATTACCCTGTAATTCAAAAAGAGCTATTAGCTATCACTTGGAGCGTACGCTATTTTAGACCTTATTTGTTCGGCAAAGAGTTCACAATAATGACTGACCACAGACCACTTTTATATCTTTTCAGCATGAAAGATCCATCTAGTAGATTAATAAAATTTAGGTTGCAGTTAGAAGAATACGATTACAAAATAGTTTACATAAAGGGAAAAACAAACGTAGTAGCAGACGCTTTAAGTCGAATTTCAATTACGTCAGACGAATTAAAAAGTATGAACGAGCAAGTTATGGTTATGACGAGAGCACAGAGTAAAAGAATCATGCAAGATAACATATCGACTGACAAGAGTGTTACGGATCTTAGTATGCCCGAAAATTCAAGGTCTGATCAGCCGAGAATTGCGGAGATATTAAGAAAACCTAATAGCTCTATAGAAATTATGTTTGAATCTGAGGATGAGTTAAGAAAGTTAAGGAAAAATAGGTTAATAACCAGAGAGAAAGATTGTTTTACGTACGTAAAAGATAAATTACGACTTTACATAAACCTTAACTATATGTCACATTTCACGCGAGACGTATTTGTGAATATGCTAAGTGATTTTTGTAAAGAAATAAATGTAGACGAGTTATGCATGATTAAAGATGATAAAAACGCTTTATTTATAAAAACTCTAGTAAATGAAATAAAGGAGAGAAAAAACTGGTCCAGACCACGAGTAAAAATCCTAGGAAATATATTCAGAATAAATGACAAAGACGAGAGACGAGTTATCATTAACGACTTCCATTTGCTACCTACAAGCGGACATGCCGGCGTCCGCCGTATGGTAAGTAATATTAGATCAAAATATTATTGGCCCGGGTTAGAGGACGATGTTAGAGACTTCGTGAAGAAATGTAGTAAGTGTCAAGTAACAAAGTACTCTAAAAATATAAAACAACCAATGGCTATCACAACTACAGCATCGTCAGCATTCGAGAAAATATATCTCGACTTACTTGGACCGCTCGACACGGATACGGACGGTAACAAGTACATTCTAACATTGCAATGCGAGCTGAGCAAGTATATTGAGGCTTACCCATTGCAACGTAAGGATGCAATTAGCGTAGCAAAAACTCTAGTAAATAATTTTATATTAAGATACGGGATCCCAGGAGCTATATCAACCGACCGTGGTGCGGAGTTTATGTCAGCTACTATGGATGAAGTATGTAAGTTATTAAAAATAAGTAAATTTAATTCAACCGCTTATCACCACCAATCAATAGGCGCGTTGGAAAATATGCACAAACATTTAGCCGCTTTTATGCGAGTTCAATGCGATGGACATCCCGACACGTGGAGTCACTGGTTACCGTTCTGGTGCTTCGCGTATAATACAACAATAAATACCGCCACGAAATATTCCCCATTTGAGTTGGTATTCGGAAAGAAATGTAACACCCCTAGTAATTTGATAAAAACTGTTGAACCAATATATAACCCAGATAATTATGCCTTAGAATTAAAATACAGGCTACAACTAGCTCATAAAGATGCTAAAAAAAATTTGTTAAAGACTAAAGAGTTACGAAAAATGTATTATGATAAGTTAACAAACTCAGTGACTTATAAAAAGGGTAATTTGGTTTTAGTTAAGTCAGAAACTGGTAAAAAATTTGATGACCTTTATAAAGGCCCTTTTAAAGTCATCGAGGATGACGGAATTAATGTTAAGTTAGAAATAGACGGTAAGATCGATCTTGTTCATAAAAATAGAACTAAGCTCTTTAATCTGTGACATGTGTCACTCACTAATGTTAATATAGGATACCTATTAGTTTTTTTTTTCCATTAAGTATGTTTTTTTTTTATAATAACGATGTTTACGACATATGAAATCATGTTCATACTCGTTGTACGTTCCATTCATTTTAAATGTAGGAATGAAATTTCCAAAAATAATACAACATTTGAAGCTTGTATACTTTTATTGGAAAAAAAAAAGTATGTAAACATTCCTTTTTTTTTCTCAAGCACCCCCCAGATGAGGTGTACTTAGTATATCATGTAGCACCTATACTACCTATAAGAGATAGATATAAGGTTGTTCTTTTGTATCTTAAAGCAGTCGCATTATAAACGCCTTACTAAACATACGTGCCTCTCATTTAACGCTCCTCACACCACAGGTGGGCCAATCCCGAAAAATAGGAACTTGTCTAGGAATACGGAACCGAATCTGGAACTTGAGCCAGGAACAGGAACAAAGAACTGGAACCAGAGCTCGAAATAGGAACCACATCAGGAACTAGGATCTGGAATCTGGAACTTGAACCCTGGAATGAAAATATTCCAGTTACAAATTTGTATCTTTCAACAAGTAATTATTTTAAATTCTTCTACACGAAAACCTAAAGATCAGCAAGAATAGTTTTATTTCACTTACCCGGTTCACGGGGTTCCTTTAAGTGTTTGCCGTCGTGCGCCACGCGGCGAATGAAGAGGTTACAATTCTCGGCATCGACATGGCTCGAGATTGCTGTATATGACAAAAAAAATGTTTTAGGTTATGGAAATACGAAGAAAATCACTTTCTACTCAATCCGTCACTTTAAACCACGAAAGTAACTTACCAAACCAAAAATATGTAGGGTTAGGCGAAAGGAATGTGGGCCGACATTGGTCAGGCGAGCCACTCCACTGCGACAATGTTTAGCCAGGCTAAAACCAAGAAAACGAATATGATTAATAACTGATCCAAGTATGGAAAGACAACGTTTCATAAATTCCAAAATTCTCACCACTTTGACCACTTCCACGCCGGTTTAAAAGAACAAAATGACAACTGGCTTTCGCCGTGAATGAACTGAACCGAATGAACGAATGACATTTGGATGGCGAGTTTGGATGAGACACACGTCTGAACTATGTGCTCGAAAGTTTATTTTATTAACACACTAATAATTGAATCAAAATAAACCTTTTAAAAGGTAAAAATATAAATTTAACAATTTACTAAATAATTCATTTCTTAACCGACGTTGCGTCAACGCGACTAAACTATTGACTCAAACAGCGCTGGAACAGAGCTGTCACCGATGACAGAAACGTCATCACCACAACATAAACATTGGAAATTCGATACAAACAATTGACCGAATTAGATTGAAAACAACCCTTATAATCAAGTGAAAATATCTAAATAATGTGTATGTGCCACGACAAACACGTAACGTACTTCGTACCGATGATTGCAGGCGTGAGTACCTGCAACACAATGGAAAGTGGAACCACCAAATGATCTATACTTTTACGTAAGTATCTTTGACCTTTTCATCTTTCGACCTTCGATCTGCCACCTATTTAATGCAGAGGGTCCTTACCTATCCATGAACAACCAAATTACCACTATACATACCAACTATCCGCTAGAAATCAGTCAGTTTATAACCTATGAAAATTCCATCTAAATTACACACTAAAACCAGCCATTGAACACTCTAAAGTGTTACAGTTCCCCTTTTGTTGGGTTAAAAAAAAAAAAAAAATTAAAATAAATTTTAATTTTTTTGTGGAGTCTGAACTCCCAAAATGTAACTACTAACTAACAACTATCAAAGAAACGTGACAAAGCATGCGACACGCCAATCTATTCTAATAAAACTTCTATCAACTAGCAATGAGAAATATACGATTTACTTCCTAACAGACAAAACTTAACTACTAACCTGGTGAATCTGCAGCTTCTACCAAAGAATCTTAAATTCTAGACTTGGATGAACCAAGACGACCTTATTTCTATCTTTTATGACTATTGGAGCTCCGTTACAACTAAAAAAATCTTAAGGACTACGGAAGGCAAAACGGCTTTGACTTTATTAAAGATATGCCTGGCTATTTACAACCGAGGTAGTATTGGAAAAGCTATTCTCATTAGCGAAATCACAATTACTAGATCTCGAAGAATTTGCTTGTCAAAGACAAACTGGACTGGAAGAAGGTTTCTACCATACCCTTCTTTCAGTAAGAACATCCCTTGGCAGAGAGAAACTCAAACGACGACAAAAAGTTTCCTCCTGAGAGATACAACGATGAAAACAAATTGTACTGCAACAGTATTTGAATATTTAGTATATACGTCTTTATAAGGACAAATTAGTGACTAAAGGTTGGTCCGTATGCATCCGGTACCAAAAGTAAGGTAAATATAATCTTTAAAGATTTATATTCCTTAAAGGAAATTAAAAAATGTCACGAGGCGTAAAGCGGTTCCGTTACGATGACGGTTCGACTTCGCCAGGTCGGACTATATCTTTTATATGAAAGTTACCTAGAAGTTTTCCTTCTAAGGATTTTAAAGTATAGACAAGTGGTCCTAACTTTTTGTGAATAACACATTTATCATAACGGGGAGCTAGCTTTGCCGAAAAATGCTTAGCCGCATTGGACAATGGAAAACATCTTTTATAGACGATTTGACCCTCTTCTACATCTACGTGACGCTTCCTCATGTTATAATACCGTGCATTACGCTCATGGGAGGCAATCAACGAGTTACGTACTTTCTGGAATACAGATTTGAGCTCTTTAAGCTTTTCAGAAAAAGCACCACTGGTATCCAGTTGTAAAGCGTTTTGATCGATGGGACCTTCGTCATTATAAAGAGAACCTTCTAGAATCATTTGACGACCATGTGTTAAGAAGTACGGCGTGTGTTTGGTGACCTCGTGTCTGGCGGTATTGAGAGCGCATTGGATCTCCGCTATGTTCTTATCCCAGTTACGGTGATCCGAACGTACGCATGATGCAATGGTTCTTACCAGCTCGCGGTTCACGCGTTCCGTCTGGTTAGTCTGAGGATGATATCTAGGGTTATAGAAGACATGTGGGACACTATATTTAATTTTCACCATTAGGTCTCGAAAATCTTTTGAAGTAAATTGCGCACCATTGTCGCAGAAAATATATTTTGGTACCCCGTGTACCAGAAACATTCCTTTTTCCATGCACTTAACTATTGCCTTCGCAGTTATTGTGCGCAGTGGGAATAAAGTAACATATTTACTGAAATAATCAGTACACACAAAGAGGTACTGATTTCTCAAATAAGAAGGAGGAAATGGACCTAAAATGTCACAAGAAATTGCTTCGCCTGGTGACGATACACGTCTGGGAGAACCCATAAGACCAGGTCGAGCTAAATTTACAGGTTTATAAGTCCTGCATATTTCACAAGAATCTACATATTCTTTTACATCTTGGAAAAGAGTAGGCCAATAATAAATATCAGCTATTTTAGAATGGGTCTTAGCCACCCCAAAGTGTCCAGCGGTAGGATCATCATGGTACTTATTCAGAACCTCTTTCCGCTCCTCGTAAGGTAATACCAACTTCCAGTCGAATTGAGCTGTCAGGCGATATTTATTCTTAGAGTAACGGTAGAGTCTTTCGTTCTCTATTTTAAAGTTTGGAAATAGAGAAGGCTTCTCTGAGACTTTCTTATATAGATCTACATACCACGGATCTTGGGAGGTAGAGACATCAATAGCTCCAAGATTAATACGGGAAAGACAGTCCGGTATGACATGTTCTTTACCCTTTCTATGAATAATTTCAAAATTGAATTGGCTTAGTCTGCAAGCCCACCGGTTTAAACGACCAGTTGGATTTTTCAAATTAGAGAACCATTTTAAAGAAGCATGGTCTGTTACAATATAGCACTTCCTACCCTCTACATAAGCTCGATATTGTTCTAACCCGTATATAACAGCCAAAAGTTCACGTTCAGTTGCCGAGTAATTAGTTTCAGGCTTGTTAAATGTGCGACTTTGCACCCAGCATCAAGAAAATCCATGTTTAATTATTTATGTATAGTGTCAGAATAAGATACAAATGATATTAAGATTTTATAAGATCTTAAAATGTGTTTGTTCGGAAAATATTTCCTTTAAAAAAAATATAAATATAAGTATTATGACTGTGCTAAATTTATAAGTTTAACCGTCATTGTTTAAGTTTTACAAACACCAAGTTCAAACATCAATTGGCATCTCTTAAAATAAACTTGAATTTAAAAATACTATTTTAATTATTACTTGAAAATGTCATACTCCAAAAGGCCCCACGTTGGGCGCCACTGTAATGGGCTGAGGTGGGGGTGAACAAAATTTTAAAGTTATAAAATGGTAGAGGAACTAATTTAGCCCAAATCTCAAAGTTAGTTCAGAATCCCCAATTTACACCTACTGCAAAAATATGTTACAAAATGTGCTCACGGCTTAAGACTCTATTAGGTCGCGGGTAGGCCTTCCTTGGAGCAAGGAATCTAGATCCAGTATTTAAATTAGGACGCCCTAGATCTTAGAACCTTGACAATCGTATGACAGATCCAAATAAAAATGCCGATTTTACATTAACTTATTTTTTATTTATTAAGGTCACATAACAAACCACTATCCTTAAAGATTTATATCCCTAAACACTGCTATCTCGCACATCAAGAAATACACAATTTAAATATATGAGCTTTGACAACTAATGGTCACCGGCTATATCCACGACATAACTTTTAATGGTACAGGTTTAAGGTTATGTTAATCTATAAATCTATAATTAATAACTACATATTATGGAGGCAGGCCGCTGCATCAACCACCTGCCGTTCCAGCTTTATAACAAAAGATACATGTTACACGGGGTGTTCCCGGGAAATACAGCCTTTAAACAAGGACGGTCCGTTTATAATTAGATAAAATTAACTTACAGTTTTATCCGGCTATTAAAGCGGTGATTATTTATACTACGGCATCTTACAACGAATGCTCGATGAACCGGGATGCTCTTTGATATCTGGGGCGCGTCCGGCCATCAGAGTGTAAGTCGTCGGTGGGCCAATCCCGAAAAATAGGAACTTGTCTAGGAATACGGAACCGAATCTGGAACTTGAGCCAGGAACAGGAACAAAGAACTGGAACCAGAGCTCGAAATAGGAACCACATCAGGAACTAGGATCTGGAATCTGGAACTTGAACCCTGGAATGAAAATATTCCAGTTACAAATTTGTATCTTTCAACAAGTAATTATTTTAAATTCTTCTACACGAAAACCTAAAGATCAGCAAGAATAGTTTTATTTCACTTACCCGGTTCACGGGGTTCCTTTAAGTGTTTGCCGTCGTGCGCCACGCGGCGAATGAAGAGGTTACAATTCTCAGCATCGACATGGCTCGAGATTGCTGTATATGACAAAAAAAATGTTTTAGGTTATGGAAATACGAAGAAAATCACTTTCTACTCAATCCGTCACTTTAAACCACGAAAGTAACTCACCAAACCAAAAATATGTAGGGTTAGGCGAAAGGAATGTGGGCCGACATTGGTCAGGCGAGCCACTCCACTGCGACAATGTTTAGCCAGGCTAAAACCAAGAAAACGAATATGATTAATAACTGATCCAAGTATGGAAAGACAACGTTTCATAAATTCCAAAATTCTCACCATTTTGACCACTTCCACGCCGGTTTAAAAGAACAAAATGACAACTGGCTTTCGCCGTGAATGAACTGAACCGAATGAACGAATGACATTTGGATGGCGAGTTTGGATGAGACACACGTCTGAACTATGTGCTCGAAAGTTTATTTTATTAACACACTAATAATTGAATCAAAATAAACCTTTTAAAAGGTAAAAATATAAATTTAACAATTTACTAAATAATTCATTTCTTAACCGACGTTGCGTCAACGCGACTAAACTATTGACTCAAACAGCGCTGGAACAGAGCTGTCACCGATGACAGAAACGTCATCACCACAACATAAACATTGGAAATTCGATACAAACAATTGACCGAATTAGATTGAAAACAACCCTTATAATCAAGTGAAAATATCTAAATAATGTGTATGTGCCACGACAAACACGTAACGTACTTCGTACCGATGATTGCAGGCGTGAGTACCTGCAACACAATGGAAAGTGGAACCACCAAATGATCTATACTTTTACGTAAGTATCTTTGACCTTTTCATCTTTCGACCTTCGATCTGCCACCTATTTAATGCAGAGGGTCCTTACCTATCCATGAACAACCAAATTACCACTATACATACCAACTATCCGCTAGAAATCAGTCAGTTTATAACCTATGAAAATTCCATCTAAATTACATACTAAAACCAGCCATTGAACACTCTAAAGTGTTACAAGCTTGTGGAACATATGTCAATAAAATTTACTAAATAAGTTTTAATTAAAACAACAACTACTCCACTGGCCTTATTCCTCAATGCTGTCAGTTCGGTTTAAATTTACGAAACCTTTACTTCCTATCGCCATTTGTGCCTATAGTACGTTGACCTTCATGCTGTAGCATTTCAGCTTAATCCCTAGTCTTGCTTACACTGGTAATATTTTAACGAAACGTTTGTTAGTCCTTTGTAAATAGACTTTTCGGAACGATCGGGCTTCGCTCGGCTCGGGCTCGGCTCTCTTCGGCAAAATCCGTCGCGTTACAACGGCTTTTACTGTGCCACATTTGGAGTGCTGATTTCTTATCTTGTATATATAAAATCATTGGTTATCCTGAATAACTCGCAAACAAAAGAGAATCGAGGTCTGATGTTAAGCATGGAGGGTCCTTAGGACCTAACAGTACACTACCAGAAATATCGACAAAATCCGTCGTTGGGGGCACTTCTTGTTCGCTTAACCTGCTAGACCCTTTGCTCGTTGCTATGGATAGCCAATTTTATGACTGAGTAAAAGCCTGAAAAGTTCCTTTTTAGCCCTGATATAGGTAGTGTCGCTACAAACAGCTTACATATAGCAACAATACGTGTATGTCATGAATAGTCGGAACAGTGCGTATTGGAATCGTGCAAGAGCGAGAGAGATATACAATATGTACTTGTGAATTGTAGAAGTATGTTTTCAGGTACTTTTTATGTTTGAACCCCACACTGTGCAATAGCAATCACAAGTACTCCCTACTACCGGTAAAACCAAGATCTTCTGTCAATTCGGTAAGCAGAGTTTTTACAGTTGGTACTTACTTGCTTTCGCACAGCATAGAATTCATGAATTTTGTGCCTAATGGCACATTTGTCGAAGTTTGTTTATTTTTAGAAATATTTTTGATTGTAGCACTACAGACGCCTTAAATGGGAGAAAAAATAATTAATATACATATTTAGTACTATATACTAGTTTATTACAACCGCACTATGAATATCAGGACCCGTCATGTCAACAACAAATTTCACAACATTGTTTAATGGAATGCTACTGAATCCCTCATCCTTTTTCTGTCGCAGGTATTTTTATGTATTTAAAATTATATTTTTTGCATCGGTGTACAATTTAGTGGGCATTTTGATTGCAAAATCTATTATTATCATGAAATATTTACAGTTATCGATTTGTTTACATCGGTGACATTTAATGACTTTCAACGTCTGTATCACTACCATCAGTTTGCCAATTTAACCCAAGTCGACACACCTGAGCGACTCTGTAAATTATTTGTATGGAGAATTTGTACAGAGCCGCTAGCGGTCACTTATAGAACTAAAAGTTACAGCCGTACCATGACTTAAATTATCCTTTACAGTTTACGCAATTCGCTAACGGAAGCTCGATTGTGTCTCGCGTGTCTCGTTTGTATAGATTTTTGACGTGACGTAACGACTTCACACCCTTCATGCAAAACGAAACAGATTGTGTATACCAAAAAGGCTACTTCCTAAATGAATACACGCTTAGAGCATTTAACCAACCGGAGCGGCCATTGACAGGCGTTCCCCTCTGCCGAAAGTGTATGACCATAGGTTCGGCAGATTTTTTGTATAGAAAAAGACAGACATGGCAGGTCCGGTTGGTTGTTTAGTCTAAAAATGCAAAATAGGTACAATAGTATCTTTCTACACGAAGGCCGCAAAAATATGTGACACGCGAAATAAAAGTATTTGTAGAGCCAATAGGAGCGTGTCACATACACGTAGGTAGGTACGTTTTTAATTATAAAGTATTTTATGGTTCCGTTTCGCTCGATACAGGTTAAGAAGGAAAAAAAATCCCATGAAATAACAACCAGCCTTAGAGCTTTAAACCAACCGGAGTAGCCATTGACAGGCGTTCCCCTCTGCCGAAAATGTATGACCAGTGGTCATACTCATTGTATGGACTGACGTTTATCTGACGTGGCTATTTTCACGTTTTGCATACATTTGACGTTCCCCTCCCCCGCAAAAATCGGCAGACTTTTTTTGTATAGAAAATGACAGACATGGCCAGTCCGGTTGGTTTAATAGTCAAAGTGTTCAGTAATAAATTATTTTTCTACAGACCATCAAAATGACTTGCGGCCATCTTGTCGAGCAAGGTGGTTTGGTTTCGGGAACAACTTCTTATTTTATGTTCATTTTCGTGATTCAATGTGTAATATATAGCTTATTCTGCAGTGATTTAACTAACTAGTGTGCAACTAATGAAGAATTAGTCTCGAAACATGTGTAACCCCTGTTTGAGTTAGATATACGTTAGTCCAAGTGCTGTTTGTAGGGAGTAGCTATCTCCTTATAAAAAGCCTAACCTCACCGTACAACGTCCAGCTCTTGGAGCGAAATTTTAACTAATTAACCGTACACTTGTCGTCTCTACTTCGACATTGGCAAAATTGTCCCAATATTGTGGACAGAATGCCATTTATTTTAAAAATTGAATTGACCATCAAAATGTCAATATGTTTCAAATGTGACAGGTCATTACCTCCTTAGTCAATGGTCAAAACGAGACGCACCCTCTAATACGTTCTCTTTCCTCACATTGTGGCCGAAGAATATACTCAAGTTTAAAATAATAACTTCATGATCTCACTCCGGCTCCTTTTTAGGGTTCCGTAGCCAAAATGGCAAAAACGGAACCCTTATAGTTTCGCCATGTCTGTCCGTCCGTCCGCCGCGTCCGCGGTCTAGCTCAGTGACCGTTAGAAAGCTGAAATTTGGTTTGAATATGTGCATTAACCAAGCCGACAAAACGGTAGAATAAAAACGCGAAAAATATATTTTGTTAGGGTACCTCCCGTACACGTGAAGTGGGGGATTTTTTTTTTCTATCCAACCAAGTTGTTTGGCGTATCGTTGAATAGTCATTTAAAAAAAATTGGGTCTTCTAGCACAGTTTTTGGATAAAACTAATACTTTCGGAAATAATAGCTCCGAAAGTTTAAAACAGGGCGTCCCCCCCATCTAACTTTTGAATCGTGAGTCCTAAAATTTAGAAAAAAAACATGCAACTGAGGCGTAATGAGTACCTTCAATGAAAACTATATTGAATTCAATTGGTTGAGCCGTTTTTGAGTTATCAGTCTTATCCATTGATATATACGACTAGATCTGCAGTAAGAGGCCATATGCGTGTAACTCGATAGAAGCCTGTAGGCTCGTGAGAGGCTTACGTCAACTCAGTTGACAATTTGACGGTGACAGTGATTCTGGTCCGTGAAAATGGCAAAATGTACCATAAAATCTTGCACGTCGCGATCCCAAACCCACACCAAATAACACGGAATAGCCTTTCACAAGTGAGTTTACTGTTTCTGCACTCAAATTGTCGCAAATAGCACGAAAAAATACGAAAATCAACTAGCGGCATTTTCTAGACTTAGTGTTGCCAGTAAAACATTATTTGAATTTCTCGTATTTTTGGGAAATTCTGGTTTGTTTGAATGCTATACTATATTATATTATATCTTATAAAGAGGTTTTAAAGTTCGCGATTTTTAATTTCGATTTAATTTCGACCTTATTAAAAAAATTATGAACTGATTACTTCCATAGTTGATATATGCGGGTTTGTGTAGTTATCCAATATGAAAAGGTTATCAAAATTGGAAAAAGTAGTGTTACATAGCGGTGTCTAATTTCTTTGTAATTTTACAAATTTCTTATTGCGCAGTTAGGTTTATACCTCGGACTGAACAATTACAATACAATACGGTAGTACACTTAATATTATATTATTATTAAATGTAAATATGAAGTTTTATTCAGAACTCCTACGAAGTGCTTAGGCTCGTTATAAAAGTATAAAAACACATGACACAGAACCTCAGATACCTATCAAGATTGAAAGCAATCCGTCCAGAAACAAGGGTTTCAAGATGGTAGCCACTTTTTAAATTTTCACAATTGTTTCATGTTTAAAGAGCACCGGTAACAATTTTGATAGCAATTAACGAAAAAGTTCTAAGTGGAGACACTTTTTTCATTTTAATTTAAGAAATTACACATTTTAACATAGATAACTGATGTCATTTTATTATATTTGAAAATATTTATCGATTATTTCTAGGAAATATTTTCATGTTGTAGCAACACCGAACTGTACGAAACAGCGAATATCACGATATCCATGACAGACAAAGATGGCAATATTGCCTTGCGCAATCGTAATACCCTAGCGGAAAAGAGATAAATATACTTCGATAGTTCATTTTAGAATATAAACACTCCGTTTTTGTCGGTACGTCGTGATACGAGATGCGTGGCACGCTTCTAACGTTGTGTTGATATGAAGTTTTCTCCTCTTGTATATTTACCTCAATGGTCTTATCACTCAAAAACCCATAGTGAAAGGACGTAAGTAAAAATGACGTAAGCGCCGCCAAATTTCCCGTAAGAAACGTCCTTTTGAATTAATGGTCTCAGTTTACGGAACCTTACACTGAGCATGGCCCGATATGCTCTTGGCCGGTTTTTCTACTTTAACGTCGTCGAGCTAGTGATCCTTAAATCAATATCAACAGAGTAAATTTTACATTATTGGTATTTTTGACATTACTTGCTTCAGGTCAGTCAGTAGAACCTTCTTTCTGAAGGACTAAACTCTAGAAAAAAATCAATGAGCAGTGAACAGTAACAAGAATAGAAATCATATCAGCTCTGAAAAATTTACCCACTATTTGTAGGTTTCATAATATATGCTTACTAACTTACTTCAAAAAATGAATATCGCGTCCTGATTGAAATTCGTTTTTATATGTAGTTTATATGCTATTACAAATAAAAAAATCATCAGCCGGCTGTAACGCACTGAATAGACCACAGATCAGCAAAGGGCATGCGCAAGCGCTGTTGGACCTGCTAAAATGATGTCTACCATACCCCCCAGATAGGGGTAGGATGCATACATTTTGATAGGACCCCGCAGATCCGCAGAAAGTTATAAAGCAAAGCTTCATTGATGTAGGTACCTACATATTTGGCCGCCAAAATGGCATATTTAGTCTTACTTTACCTGTATTTTTAGCACTCCGTCCATCCGTCCATATATTTATTTTGTCGAAGGATATAGGTAACGAAAACCAAAACAAAACGAAACACTACTAGTTTAAAACGTCGTAGAACTACGTCCATATGTAAAGTGTTAGGTGATTCTTAATTTATTTGGTTATTTTGTCAATGACAGTTCGACTTTCAGTGATGTGATCATAGGTATTTTCCTTATTCTTAAGGTTTATTGTATGATCACAAGAACATATCTGCCGGGCTTTCAGGATGTTGCTGACACCCTAAAAAATAAGCTGTGCGCTACGACGGCGAAGGTTTTCATTTATTTACCAGCAAACAAGCCGGAGCGGCGGCCGATATTCGAAAGCACTACAAGACTATGAAATATAGCTGTCGTTCGTCTAACTATTGTTGGCGTCGAGGCATTTGATCCGTGAATCAAGAGGCCCGGAGCCCCACGGCCTCACGACCAGAGGAACACTATTACTAACAAACGCACAGGGGAAGACAGCTGCTGGCCGCCGGTCTTCATAACACGACGCGGGCGGTATGCACATACCTGCTGCATACTGCTACTTTATTTCTATTTATCTATTCTATTATAAGATTCTAGTTTGTGGAAATGTTACTATAAAAGGCTATTTGGCAATAAATAAATCTTTAATATAACTATGTACGTTCATAATTGCATGGCCAATTTATCAATGAATTCATTCATAAATTGCCCATGCATTTTTGAACCCGATGGTACATTATAATTTCAAAGTGCCCTGTATAAATCTGGATATTAATGAAGTCAAATTATTGTATTGGGTTTTGATGCAATAATTCGAAGACCGCGGATCACCCCGGATTGTGAGTCACGTTCGAGCACATCTGAGGAGCCCAAGATACCAGCAGCAGTCGCCGTAGCGTAGCCGTATCGGCAAGGATGAGATGATGATGAATGATGCACAACTGGCACAAGAACCTGTAAAAGATATTTCAATATTATTGGTTATTTTTCACAGATAGAAGCTATTATGATTGAAAATTAAATGTGTTTATAGGACATAAAATTTGAACAACTTACCTAATATTCATTTTAAGGTTAGAGATAGGTTGGTATTTTGATGTCGGTTGAAATCAATTTAATTGTCGGTTAATGAATTAATCTTACATATATTCCGCAGTCTCTTTCTTGTGTCTAGATTTATTTTCTAAAATTATTCTTACTGACGTAGGTATTGATGTGGAAGTGTCAGTTTCTCATATCGGCTTGAATTTTACCGTTTCTTTTTCTAGTTCCAGTTATTCAACTGTGCAGTCTTCTTAACAATTTTTACTTAAAATAAGGCTTTGTCGATATTATTTCGTCAACTAACAATATATAACAACACAATAAATACGAATGTATTTCACCGTTTTCACCATGTTTTGACATCTCATTGACATATCACCCTAGAATTTGGTAGTGAAAGAGTTTTCTACAGTCGATACAGTAATTTTCGGTGACGTGAGTCAAATTTGTGTCTCATGGTACCGTTTTAATAAAACCTATCGAAAACTATCTGTGCTGCCATAGAGCTTTTGTGTTTATTGCTGTCGAAACTGAAGGAAAACGCGAGAACGTGAGGAAAAAGATTCGAAGCCCGTTTATTGGTTAACGTCTAAGGAAAGATTCGCAACATTTATGATCTGTTTCATGGTCGTGCTACTGTTGTCAAAAAAAAATCATTGCCATTAAAATAAATTAGTTCCATAGAAAATCCGCAACATGGCGAGGGCTAAAAAGGAACTTGTTAGGCTTTAATATACATGTTCAAGCACAGAGAACCTCCTATAGAGTAATAATGTTGCTCATTTTGTTCGCGGCGCAAGTCACAAAGTCTTGAGGAAGGCGCGAGGGGCGGGTGGGTAATAGCGGCGCTGCGATTGATCGTTTCAAGGACGTCACGCTATCACGTGGTTGCGTAGTGATGGGAAATGTGTACTACAATACCAATAAGAAGTACCGGTACCGGTACTATACCGTTCCATACCGTAATTTGTTGTTGTCAAATGAAGATTTTGTTTACTAAATTAGTAACAAATAACTATAATGCAATATGTTTGCCTACTCTAAATACGTACAGTCAGCCTCAGAGATATGTGACCCCCCTAGGTGTAAAACTGGAACTCTCGTTCGACACGAGAATCGGCATTTACCACACTGTCATTTAATTCTTTCAAAAATGAAATATCTCAATCTGCTTGTCAGCTAAGCTGGGATCGATCCTGGGGCCTCGGCTCACACTCATTCGCTTCACTCATACATTAGTCCGGCTTTTTTCCGCTGGGCTATCGTAACACATGGATTACACAACAAAAATATGAACCAGTTCTTAGGCGGTTATCACACTGCTGCGGATCCGCATGCGGCGCCGGTGCGCGAGCGAGACAGCGCTCTGCATGTGTATAGCGCTGTCTCGCTCGCGCACCGGCGCCCGATGCGGATCCGTCGCCAGTGTGATAATCGCCTTAGCAGGCCGACCGGCAATAGAGAACTATGACAAAATCTATAAAAATGGACTTTATTGTCAATGGCGCTTACGCCGCATCGGGTTGCGCAGCGTTGCATTTCTATTGGAGCATTGTTGATAATGGCGTAAGCGCCATCGACATCGAGGTCCCTTAACATAGATATTCTGTTCCAACTATTATATCTATACTCGTCCCTGTTTTGCAAGCTTGTCTTGGATCATATTAGTAATGTCTTTGGTTTATCAATATTTTCCTACCCTCATTTTATTTCCACAGACGACTAACAACGACTTTTACCAATTACATTTTAAGGTTTAATTTACTGGAGTAAATGCGTCTAGTTATTTCATGGAGAAAGTTTGTTTGAGGGTAAGTCATAATTTGCGTGTGCGAATCATAACCTGTGTTTAGTGTGCCTACGCAATTACGATCTCTCGACTTCTTAAATCCTTTTGCATTTCAAGCAATTAAATACAATAACTGTCCCCGTCCGTTTTTTTGTGTTTCGACGACAATATGGTTCGACAAAATTGTGGTTCTTTGGGAAGAGAACAAAAGCATTAAACAAATAGCACGAGAACTGAATATAACGGTAAGTTTGTAACCTGTGACTCAATTGAGATATTTATTTTTTAGTAAAAAAATTAAAATTTTATCAATAAGTTAAGCCACCAGATTTTGTTGTGAGGATTTACTGTCAAGTGTTTACCTTTATATGGGATAAGATAGAAAATATTATTTAACGGAAAAGTCTTTTAATCGGCAGTTTTTTTATGTGAAGTAATAGGTATAGTCTTAGAGCCATGTTTATTTTTAAAGCTATTTGAGTTTTTTAAGTTTTATCATAAACGTCTCCTTTATTTAAATAAGTACCGTCAAGTCTGGCAACTTTGCCACTTTTCACAGGTGTTGAAAAGTCATAGTACATTTTTAACCAGAATTCATATGAAACCACTGAAGTATGAATGACGCGACACATAATATATTTATCAACGAGTGCATAAATAAGATGGTTTATAAATTAAATGCCGGATAATAAGCTTTTACGAGTAAAAAAAACTGGCAAAGTTACCTATACCATGTGGCAACTTTGCCAACTGCATTTTTAAGTTGTATAGTAATTTAGTTGTATTTACAATATTAGTAAAGAATATTCAGTATTTAGGATACAATAGTTTCGGAATTTGATCCTTAATGATATATTATTACAAAAAAAGATACAGCAAAAGTGGCAAAGTTGATCACCCATTTAAGAAAATTTCATAGAAAGTCAGTGAATGTGGTCAGGGTTGACACAAATGAAAAAATATTAATTATTTAAGTACTTATTTATTTTGTTACATACGAGTAATCAGGTTACATAAGTACTCAGGAAAAACATAAAAGACACCTTAATTAAAATATTATCAAAAACGAAACATAGAAAACTCTTTAAGAGGCCTATCACAGGTCCACTCGTAAATAATTGTGATTACTTAGGTACCTATTTAAACTTGATGATAGATATTTAAAAAAGGGCTTCGTCACAAACTGCCTCGTCGCCTCTTAACAAAAGTATTATCGAAACAAAACACTTACTTGTATATGTAGTAATTATTACCAATAAAATAAGTATGTCACAGTTAACTTTGTGTTTTTTTTACTTAAACAAAACATACACTCTGTATACAATTGTTAACAACAAAACCAATCACAAATAATTGTGATTCTAATGTTGAAATATAGGCCCTGTTCTCTATAAATGATACAACTTCAGCAGTTTTTACCTGTTTCGGTATAACTTTTTTCCAACTTAAAAACTTTGTTGATCTGTCACTCTGTGCTCCACCCATTAAAAGCTGCCAGATGCCCGGATCTAGCGATAGGGATTGTTATGCAATCTGATTGGACTGGTTACAAAACTCTCATTATTGTGTCACATCTGACGTGACCAGCGCTTAGACCATATCGAATAAATTATTATCGCAAGGTCGTATCTGCCTAGGTTTGTAGTTTTTTGGAGATAACTCAAAAACGCCTATACCGATAATGCTCAAAATAATTTTGGTTGAAAGAATATTAAAAGGTGTATCTTCTTGATTTTTTTTAATAATTTTTGGACTTACGGTTCAAAAGTTACAGGGGGAGGGGACACAATTTTTATGACTTTCGGAGCGATTATTTCTGAAAATATCCACTTAATCAAAAAATGTTCAAAGAAACCTCAGTTATTTGAACATTGTTATTTTTAGAGACCCATCGATTGATGTGCATCATGTTGATATTTGTCAAAAAAATTTTTTTTGATAATTACTTACACATATGGAGTGCCCCCCTAAAAATATTTTTTTAGCAATTTCTCTACAAAACTAAGTAGCTGCACACACAATACACTTTATGTAAAAATTTGATAATGATACGTCTTATAATTTCCGAGTAAAATGGCTGTGACATACGGACGGACAGACAGACATGACGAATCTATAAGGGTTCCGTTTTTTGCCATTTGGCTACGGAACCCTAAAAAGTATATATCTTATGAAAAATGTAATTTAAATTTTATGCTTGTGTACCAACCCTAGGCCGCTACAAAACATGGCAAAGATGCCCTCCCATATTAGTCGGCGTGGTCTGGTAACTTTGCCAAAACAATTATGGGACTCAATTCAAACACTACCGCATTTATAAGGTAATCAATTCATTCCTTACCATTTAAATAACATAATATCTAAAATTTACGTACCTGGATGCGATGTTTATACTCTAAACTTTTTAAAGTTCTTGAACACTAACTTTTATGATTATGTGAGTGACGAATTTGGAACTGAAATGTTAAGAAAATGGTTGCCGTGGTGTTGTCTCATTCATAATAATTTTGCCAATTGATAAACATATTTTGTACTAAAAGTAGGCACAACACTAAAAAATATACGTTGTCGGTGGTATGAAAGGATTACCTTATGCACTCTGCTGGTGGCAAAGTTAGTAACCCTTGGGAAAGTCGCCAGACTTGACGGTAATGTATTGAAGTTTTCATGGAGATTAGGTGGGGTAAGTTCCCTGTTGGAAATATGAGACTGAGAAATTTAATACGTATTTTTACTTGCAGAGAAATACGATTCGCAGATGGGTGAGATGTTACCAACGAAGGGGGGACGTAAATATTGTGGCGCAGAGGAGAGCGATTTGACCCCAAAAATATGCTAGACCTTAGAACAAGTGGAAGGATATCATTAGGTAGGTAAATTATATTAAGTATACAATTTTCATTTCCTGCAGATTAAAAAAAACTATTGTTTTCAGTTTTACGTTTTTAAAATTATGGTATGCTCATGAGATTTTTTTTTAGCGTATTGGGGTTGGATCCCAAGTAACACATCAAAGCAGTATAACGCCCTTCTTACAGCATTTCTTTATGCCTTTAGCATTTTGAGTTGGTTGTATAGTAGCATCATAAACGTTTATAGAGCTGATATAGGTCTTAATTGGGCACAAATTATCCGGCTTGAGATCCTATATAGGTTATTGGGCACACATTATCCAGCTTGAGATCCTATATAGGTTATTGAGCGCACATTATCCGGCTTGAGATCCTATATCGGTCATTGGACACACATTATCCAGCTTGAGATCCTATATAGGTTATTGGGCACACATTATCCAGCTTGAGATCCTATATCGGTCATTGGACACACATTATCCAGCTTGAGATCCTATATAGGTTATTGGGCACGCATTATCCGGCTTGAGATCCTATATAGGTTATTTAATAGCATTACAATAAGTTAAGCGCATTAAAGAAGTCTAAGTTAGCTCGATTAAGTTGCCCATCGCTTTACAATAGCTTTACAGAAGCATTATACTAAAGCATCCCTAGATCCCTACATCATTGCAAAAACGTCTCTAATACCGACGGAACAAATGTTTTAATACAATGAACGTTGTGATTTACCTTCTTTGTCACACAATATAAAATGGACGACGACGGTACATAACTGAATGAGTGACATGACACCATTGACACCATATTTGTTTGCATGGTAACAAAATTTATAAAAGTTTTTGGTCTTTTATGTTACTATATCCTTCAAATATTACTGCGCAATCTAGTTTACTGTAAATGTGTATACAAGTTTCATTCAAAATTTTCACGCGCCTTTGATTTATTGTGGTTCTGCTATAAATATTATATAAAGATATGCGTCAAATAACCAAAACAGTTGTGCGATCCTTGTATAGCACGAATTTTGCATAAAAAACATAATAGTGTTGGTTGAGCAGTCTTAAATTAAGTTATTTTATTATTACAATGGTATTTTCCTTTTATAAAAAGGTCCGAATGTTTTAATTTTTAGGTTATACATTATTTACAAAATGGCGTTGGTCTATAGCAGCCCAGCGACCCTTTAAAAAAGCTAATTAATGCCTAGAGCAGTATAAGTATTGACACGTAAAATTTTATCAAGCCAGAGGCCAGAGAGAAGACTTAAAAAAGCTATTGTAAACCCTAAGGTACTAAAAACAGCTTATAACAAGCTAAAAGCTGTACAATTGCGTTGTGTGTGTGATATGCAGGGTTGCCAACCGTACTAGAATTCTCGTACAAATACAGGATTTGTGGTCTTCTGTACGAGGTACGAGGACACCATCGATCTCATACACTTTTGTACGAGATTTTGACTCATACAATTTTATAAGCAGATTTTTTTACCATGGGTTCTCATTTTATCCACAACTACACGCTGGCGTGATGTGCTACAGCAAACCTCATGTGACACCCATAAAAATCCTTAAGGCAACTCCCATGTGACACCCATTGAAAGCATCTTCTAGAAGCAACGCTCATGTGACACCCATTAATAGTTCCTTAAAGCAACTCCCATGTTACACCCATTGAAAGCACTTTATTGAGAAAACGCTCATGTGACATCCATTGAAAGTGGCCTACAGAAGCAACGCTCATGTGACACCCATTGAAAGCATCTTATAGAAGCAACGCTCATGTGACACCTATTTAAATTATCTCATAGCAGTAACGCTCATGTGACACCCATTGAATGTAGCTTATAGTAGAAGCAACGCTCGTGTGACACCTATTAAAAGTTAACTAAAGCAACTCCCAAGTGACAACAATTAAAAGCGTCTTATAGAAGCAACGCTCATGTGACAGTGACACCCATTTAAAGTGCCTCATAGAAGTAACGCTCATGTGACACCTATTGAAAATATCTTATAGAACCAACGCTCATGTGACACCCATTGAAAGCATCTTCTAGAAGCAACGCTCATGTGACACCCATTAATAGTTCCTTAAAGCAACTCCCATGTTACACCCATTGAAAGCACTTTATTGAGAAAACGCTCATGTGACATCCATTGAAAGTGGCCTACAGAAGCAACACTCATGTGACACCCATTGAAAGCATCTTATAGAAGCAACGCTCATGTGACACCTATTTAAATTATCTCATAGCAGTAACGCTCATGTGACACCCATTGAATGTAGCTTATAGTAGAAGCAACGCTCGTGTGACACCTATTAAAAGTTAACTAAAGCAACTCCCAAGTGACAACAATTAAAAGCGTCTTATAGAAGCAACGCTCATGTGACAGTGACACCCATTTAAAGTGCCTCATAGAAGTAACGCTCATGTGACACCTATTGAAAATATCTTATAGAACCAACGCTCATGTGACACCCATTGAAAGTGTCTCATAGAAGCAACGCTCATGTGATACCAATTAAAAGTTCCTGAAAATAACTCTCATGTGACACCCATTCAAAGTATCTTATAGAAGCAACGTTCATGTGGTACCAATAATACCCATATTTAAATCTTTATGAAAAAAAAACTACCGCCTGAATAAATCTATAAAATTTACAA
Organism: Pammene fasciana; assembly: GCA_911728535.1. NCBI lineage: Eukaryota > Metazoa > Arthropoda > Insecta > Lepidoptera > Tortricidae > Pammene > Pammene fasciana. The sequence continues at coordinate 11,670,656 of OU452283.1, forward strand.
ACTTCTCAAACTAAAAGAAAAATTAAAATAAATAAAGATCTCCTGTTTTCCATTATAAGTATGTATTTCGTTTATTAATTACACCTACCGACCCGGCAGATTGGGCCCTGCAGGTTGCTATGTCTAATACCCGTTTTATATTTTATTCTTTTCGTTACAGCAATGTTGGATGATTTTTAAAATTGTTTGATGTACGGAACCCACAGGGCGCGAGTCTTACTCGCACTTGGCCGGTTTGTTTGTTTTTCTTATGTACGAGGTTTGAAAGCCAAAATATGAGATTTTTAATCGAACACGTCTGGCAACACTGGCCGGGAACAAACGTCAAAATGTTCTAGCGTATTTAATTATTGAAAAATAATGTTTTTAAAGTGAATTTTAACAAGTTATTGTGTAAAATGCAAATATCTCAATGTAATTAAAGTGTAACAGTGTTATCTCTAGTGTTACACTGAGAGAAATTTGCTTTGTGAGTAACAAATTAGACTTGTTGCGTGTTAACTGACATCCAGGGTCAGAGGGATGAACTTCAAGCTACCATAAACCAGTTTGAGTAATGCCAGGAGATACTTGAACAGGCATTGCAACGCATCAAGGACCTGGAGCAGCAGCTGGAGGAGAAGGAATTAAAACTAAGCAGTAATTGCAAGTATTGCTCCAAAAACTCCGGGCCGTCAGACAACAATTTAAGTATTTTTGCTGAGCTTAATTGTTTTGAAGTAGATTTAGTAAATGACAGTATAGTGGATTCTCCTGTTATAGAAAATATAGATTTATCAAACTCGGTGGGCATAGAGTATAGTAACAACAGTAGTGACAAGAAGATTTCTTGAACGGAGCCAAAAAGATCAAGAAGTATTTAAAATTAAATAGATACATTAAAAAATCTAAACTTTTACTGAAATGCCGCAAATTCTTATTTAAATCATTAAATTCTAAAAGTAATCATGTTGCCTTGAGTGATGAACTCCTAAAGTGCCCATTACAATTTGACCAGACAGTGGAAGAGCTGAATCATCGCTCCGCTGAATTAAGCAAATTCGAGTTGAAGTTAAAAGACCTTAATAATAGGCATAAATTATCAAGTAAAACGTTACAGGAATACATACTACATAGCCTTTATGTCTAATGTTCTAGCACCGGGCAGCGTCTGGCCACGCCGGGCTCGCCCGGGCCGCGCGCCACGCTGCTGTCCAGCGCCTCCCTCGCGACCACTCCGCGCCGCCACCCCGAGCCTGCCCTTAGTCTGGAATCTGGATGACCAGCAATCAGCGCTGGATTTGTTGCTGTCATGGTCATGCATGCTCAATGTGCATAAAATATTTTGAAGAAAAATCACAATGTCGCGAAATATCCGGTAAGTTGTATTGAAACCGTGTTTTCGATAGATTTTGAGTTGATTTATGTAAATATTAAAATATTTTGGTGATTAAGTACTGCGGTATTGCAATGTTTTATTGAAGTTAAAAATTTGTGGAAATATAGTGCTACTGACCGTATTGGATTGCTATTTTGTTACATGTGGGAATTATGATTTGGTTCCTACTTGAGGCTGCAGTAATCAACTCATATATAATATACATATACGCAAGGTATTCATTATGTTCGTTTCTATTTTTACTAATAATGTAAATGTGAACGTGTTTCTGTATGTCTGTCCGTATTTCCTCTTTTACACTTAAGATGCTGAACTTATATATGCCAAAATTCGTACAGAGATACTTTTTTTTCCGGGTGAAAAATATAGAGTTCTATAAATCATGATCATCATTCCATGCACCCGGAGTTGTAAATAATTATGTATTGTTACATAGGTACTCATACTAATTTGTGTACGTATTTTGTTCCAGGACACTCAATAACACTCATAAGGATTATCGGTTAAACCGGACATGCCAGAGGACAAAAAATTTTGAGGACAAAAAATTGATATCCAGGTCCGTTATTGCAAAGGCGACGCACACATACGCACATTTTTGAAAACAAACCGAATAATTCACAAAATTATCTAAATAAATTATGCGGTACCACAAACAGCTGATCTGACTATAAACGTCAAGTGTCAGTAAACTGTCAACTGTTCGGATGCGTTCAGAAATACAAACAAAGACACGTTTAAGGAGACAGTTACTCCGCATATAACTATTTATAAAACCTGCCGCTAGAGGACACTACTTTCTATCTTATTAAGCTATGGCGGATAAACTAAACAAAAGAGCCACAAAAATCAGCGGCAAGACGGCGGCATCAGTAACATGCTTTAAATGCAAAAAAAATGCCCAAGTAAAAGACACCGTGCTATGTAACACTTGTAATGAAAGATTTGAGTTTGACTGTGTAGGTTTATCAGAGAAATTATACAGATTAATGACTCCCGATAAAAAAAGCAAATGGAAATGCAAGTCTTGTAATCAAAGTGGTCCAAGTAACATTCAATCTTCAAAAAAACAAATTCGCACTACAGTCAGTAAGCCCACCAAAAAAAACGTTGGTGCAAGTAGCACACCATCCCCTGACAAAGTAAAGAGAAGAAAGCCACCCCAAAAGAAACCAGCTTTATTATCAGACACCGAAGATTCCACTGACATATCTTTTGAATCAACGAAGTCGGATTTTAGTGAAGGAGATACTCTATTAAATAGAAGTTGTCCGGAGTTAGGGACAAGGTTTGATGAAGAATTGCAGGAGTATAAAAATAAAATAAATGATCTGGAACTACGATTAGTATCGGCGGAAAATGAAATTCAAAATTTAATTTTGGAAAACGGTGCTCTGAAAAAACAAATTGAGGATAACAATAATACCATAAAAAAATTATCACATATATGTACGCCAACATCAAAAACGACAGCGACATCAAACAAACAACGTCGACGCAGAAATTCAAACACATCAAAAATAAACTCGAGCAACTCTCAAGAAGAAAACAGAACTCCTGCCAAAATTGCTTCCGTACAAACAAACGAGTTGCATTCCTCTGAAAATCAGAAAGATGTTAACAGGCAGACCGACAAGATTAAAGACCAGGAAATAAACAAACTCTGCTCCCCGGAAGTATCAGCAAGCAAAGAAAATACTCCCAAATGTAATGATGAAAACTGTCCAGTTAGCCAACATATTTTACCAAAGAAAATCTATATTCTTGGCAGCAACCAAACCAAAGGTCTGGCTGCCGCACTATTACACTCACGGCAGAATACACAATTTGAACAATACGAAATAACTTCGACTATCAAGCCCAACGCACGTTGTGAAGACATATTGAATTCATCTGAAACTTTACGTACTAGTGACGGTGATATAATCATCTTAAATATTGGTAAAAATGACTGCAACCCAATAACTCTGCTTGCAGAGCTTAGTACCTTTATAAGGATGCGTCCTAAAGCTTTCGTTATTGTCACAAGTGTAAAGGAAAGTTTACATCTCAATGAAAATATACTGAATAAAACTGTGAAAATGTTTTGTAATAGATTCGAAAATTGTAAATTTCTAGATTTAGATGACCTAGATTACGGTAAGAAAGGCTTTATGTACGGACTATGTTCTAAGTTAAACTTCGTTCTTGATTCACGACATTATTTCGATAAATATCTATATTACAACAAACTTAAACCAGTAACACGTGTGAACTCAATACGTATATTTGATTCACATAATACAGGAAATAAAGAGCGCATAGGAACTATACCGTTCTATTTAAAAAAATTAAAACAAGGAACGAGTACTACATGTGCACAAACACTGACACAAAAACCTATCACCGATTTCTTCTCGAAGATTAAAGTGGCTAATTCTAGTACAAACGCACATGAAAAAGATAACAAGTTTTTTCGTGAGTAAAAACAACTCTTGTATAATCCTATTTCATCAAAACATAGCTGGTTTTGTAAGCAAAAGAGATTTACTAGAACTAACAATCGATGAACTAGGTAAAAATCACAAAAGGTTTGACGTATTATGTTTTACTGAAACATTTGTAAAAACAGGTATGGAAGGATATCTACGTTTGAGTGGGTATCAGCTGGCATCATCATACTCTAGGTCTCATCAAAAAAGGGGCGGTGCCTGTATTCTATGTGTGAATCATATTCAAACTCAAAGACTGAACTTCTTAGATGAAATGTCTGAAGATTATGTGTTTGAATGCTGTGGCATAGAGATAATGTCGATAAAATGTATTGTAATTTGTGTTTACAGAACACCATCAGCTGACGTGTCTCACTTCCTTCAAAAACTAGAATGTCTAATGGGCAAACTCAAAAATAAAATAAAATATAAGATCATCATCACAGGGGACTTTAACATCGACTTACTTAAGTCCTCAACAAGTTCGAATGAACTTAGAAAAATTGCCTCTAGTAATAATTTCACATTACATATACAGGAACCCACTCGTAGGGAAGCATGCCTTGATCTAATATTATCGAATGTTCCGGAATCTAAAAGTAAAATATTAAAATTAGGTTTATCTGATCATGAAACTGCACAAATCTTAAGTTTTCCTACTGATAATATAGAAAAACCTCTAATTAGGTATTATCGTTCCAAAAGAGACTATAACTCGGAAAACATAACCAAATTTTGTGACTGTCTAGCTAAATTATCTTGGTCTGAAGTATATGCCGAATACGACGTATCCGTGGCATTCCAATACTTTCATGATACATTTACGCTCTTTTATGACTTGTGCTTTCCCGTCATAAAAATAAATTGCACAATTAAATCTAAAACTAATGAATGGTTTACAAGAGGTATAAAAAAGTCTATACAAACCAAAAGACGTCTACGGTTTAGCTATTATAAAAAAACAAGACATAACGATAGTTATTTAAGCATCAAACGTGACTACAATAACTATTCAAAAATTCTTAAGCGTTGCATTTATCAAACTCAAAAATGTACAAACGCTAAATACGTTTCCAGATCTAAAAACAAATGTGGAGCAACTTGGGATATAATTAATAACACCGCCAAAACACAATCAGTCGACACTTATATTGATAAATTAGTCATTAACAATAATATTCTATCAAATCCTTCCGACATTGCGAATGCTTTTAACGACTTTTACATTAATTTAACTAATTCAACTCTTGACAACATGCCTAACCCTGCCATCTCATTAATAAAATCAAATAACACAAATATGTTCTTGTTCCCAACCGATAAAACCGAACTAATTAGGGTAATAAATAGACTTAAACTCACAAACTCCGCTGGTTATGACGAAATTCAAACGAAAATATTAAAAAGGTGTAAAGAAGTGATTGCTGAAGTATTAAGTTACTTAGTGAATATGTCATTTTCTAGTGGGGTATTTCCCGAGTCATTAAAAAGGGCCTTAATTAAGCCACTTTTTAAAAAAGGTAGCAAAGATAGCGTAGAAAACTTTAGACCAATCGCACTTATTCCAGTTTTCTCAAAAATATTCGAGAAAGTATTCCATGAACGTATGATATCATTTTTAAAGAAATCTAAAATTATTAAAGGTGAACAATTTGGTTTCCAAAAGGGCAAATCGACCACTTTAGCTGCATACAAATTGACAAACAATATCTTGGGCCACATGAATCAAACGGTGCCAGTAACTGCAGTTTTTTTTGATATGAGCCGTGCTTTTGATTTCGTCTGCCACGAAACCTTGTTAGCCAAATGTGAACTCTACGGCATACGAGGAGTTGTCAATAAATGGCTCAGAGATTATTTGCAAGACAGATCTCAGTTTGTAGAAGTATCACAAATAAATTGCAACAAAACAGTGACTACTTATCGATCAACTATTAAATTTAACAGAGTAGGAGTGCCTCAGGGGAGTATCTTAGGACCCTTACTATTTTTACTTTACATTAATGACTTGCCCAATGTAACAAAGTTTGAGTGTACACTTTTCGCAGATGACCTGTCTGTTGTCATCCCTTGTCGTGACTCTAAGACATATAATAACGACATCAACAACACAATCAAAAACATTGTAACCTGGTTAAACCAAAATAATTTGAAGGTAAATTTAGATAAGACAACATTTATACAATTTGTAAATAGAAATGCGTCCAAATGTTCTCTTACTGTTACTTTTTCAGATAAAATTTTAACGGAATCTTTGCAGACTATATTTCTAGGTATATGCTTGGATGATGCTCTGTCTTGGAATGAACACATTAATAATGTATGTTGTAAAGTAAACTCATTTTCATATGCCTTATGGAGGTTGACAAAAATTTGCAATAAAGAGACTGCAATTCAGGCATATCATGTTTATGTGTGCTCTATTCTTAGATACGGTCTTATTCTTTGGGGAAATTCTAGTTATGCATATAAAGCACTCCTAGCGCAAAAAGATTGTATCAGAGCCATTTGTAATATAAGTAAATACTCAATGAGTTCATGCAGACCATTATTTAGAAGTATGAAACTTATGACTGTGGCATGCATGTATTTATATGAAATGTGTTTACTTGTAAGAATGCATCCCGAATTTTTTGTTACTTTTAAGGACATTTGTAAATTTAATACCAGGTATCCTAATCGTCTCGCCATACCTGAGAAAAATACTAAATTATATGGGAGTAGCACCTACTGTATGGCAATTAGTATGTACAACCGTTTACAAGACGATTTAAAAGAATTGCCTTTAAGCATTTTTAAGCGTAAACTTAAGACTTGGCTAATACAAGAATGTTTTTACTCAGTTGAGGAATTTTTTGATTATTTTAATTATAGACAATGACATTTTATTGACAGTATAATAGGTGCTTAAAAACTTTACTTGTGACATATGTATTAATTTTGTTTAGGATAATGAATGTTTATGTAGGTAAATGTAACTATTAATGTAAATAGCTTATGCATGTTATTTTTTTTGCATGCCAGTTACTGGTAAAATATGTATGATCTTTGCTTACTATCCATCTTTTGTACCATATTTTATGCAAAATAAATATTTGATTTGATTTTTGATTTGATTTGCCCTTATGGATAATTTTATCAGCCGAGAACGACATGCACTTATATTTAAATGTAACAAAGGAGGAGTATCATCATATATAAATAAGTACCTATAATATATAATACTTACTAGGAGGAAACCGGTCGCCAATAGAGGTCTAAGGGAATATATTTCCAAATGTTTTTTTAATAGAAAAATAAATAATTTATAAAATCTAAGTATGGTGTTTCAATCTCCAACATGCATAAATAAATATACATATCATTTAAATACTCTAATATAAACTCTCACGCTATGCCCTTTTAAGGGTTATACAGCGTAAAGCATCATATAATGCTATTGTATAGCCTAAGGCACTAAGAACACCTAAAACAGCTGAAAGCTGTACAGTTGCATTATGGTTTGCTGCACTATAGCTGAAGGCTTTACAAAAGTATTTAGATATGCCGTTCTACAACCGTTATACAGCGTAAAGCATCATATAATTCTATTGTATAGCCCAAGGCACTAAGAACACCTCAAACAGCTGAAAGCTGTACAGTTGCATTATGGTTTGCTGCACTATAGCTGAAGGCTTTACAAAAGCATTTAGATATGCCCTTGTACAACCGTTATACAGCGTAAAGCATCATATAATGCTATTGTATAGCCTAAGGCACTAAGAACACCTAAAACAGCTGAAAGCTGTACAGTTGCATTATGGTTTGCTGCACTATAGCTGAAGGCTTTACAAAAGCATTTAGATATGCCCTTGTACAACCGTTATACAGCGTAAAGCATCATATAATGCTATTGTACAGCCTAAAGCACTAAGAACACCTAAAACAGCTGAAAGCTGTACAGTTGCATTATGGATTGCTGCACTATAGCTGAAGGCTTTACAAAAGCATTTAGATATGCCATTATACAACCGTTATACGGCGTAAAGCATCATATAATGCCTCAAGATACTCGTTCAACGTATATAAGACTTTATGCGGAGCTTAAGCTCTAAATAAGTTAACTATTCATATGTTATAATGCTTCCTGTGTTACTTGGGATGTCATCTATGGGGCCCAAGGAGCTCGTTGAAGTTGGAGGCCGAATGAACAGCGAGCGATACCTCGAAGTGTTACGTGCACGGAGAGAAAAATCTAGTTTCTTGTAACAGAATATTGTAAACTTGACTTGATTTTATTGTATTATATGTGACAACTATACATTTTTTACACATTAGGGTAATTTGCAGAAAAAATGTACCTTTACTTAGTCCCAACTGTCCCAAAAACATACAAAAAATTCGTTACGTTCATAAAAAAAGTGTAACGAAACTGAGAAATTATCAGTTTCGTTACATTTTTTTTATGAACGTAACGAATTTTTTGTATGTAAATTTTGGGACAGGTGGGTCATTTTTTTTATTCTATCAGACTCGATAGAGCTCATGATTCTGCATGCCATAGTAGTGCACTCAAAATATATATGAAATTAAAAAAAAAGTAAAGGTACATTTTTTCTGCAAATTACCCATTAACAGAAAATTCTACTTCTTTACAACATTATTTCTAGTTCCTACAACCCACTTACCTAGTATCGTAGAAAATAAATTTTATGTAACACACAAAAACCATCTCTGTAGCCATCATTATAGGACAGGGTAGAGTTTATCAGATTTTTCAGTAGGATTCAATATAATTACTGCGGACTTGAAACGCCGCATAATCCTGTTTACTATGTGTTCTATTAAGAACACCAGATTTTTATTAGTCTTGACTATTATTTTAGGGGACTGAAATAATCAACAATTTCTGTTAACTATATGCAGTATTGGAGAATACCAGATTTTTATTTGTGTTAAAAATATGTTTTGTTCTGTTTACACTAAATATTGTAGAGTTATCGGGTTTTTTTTTGTATTTAATAAAAGTGAGAAATGCACCGAAACCGAGCACGGGTTGCAAGCGTCGCTCTGCTTGTCCGAGCGGGCACTCTCTCCAATTTTATTTAAATGTCATCATCATCATCATCACATTCTCACATCCTTCCCTCTATTCACATGAGGTCCTGTTCGAAATCTACAACCCTAGTGAGAGAAACATTATATAGTTCTTACCGTACATGAATCAGTTCTTCATGTACATCAGAATAAGAACTTCTATATATACAAATGACGTTAAAAACTTCGAAAGCGCGTTGTATGTCAATCAAGTATGAAGTGAAATAAATAAGCTAGAAATTAATGTTAAATGCATTAATAAATTACATTTTTGCGTAGAACCTATCTTAGCATTGAATTTTATAGTATTTAATAAAAATGTACAATATAAGCGCTCTAAAACCCGTAACACTGTATGGCCCAGCGCCCTAGCGCCATCTGTTGACACTAATGTAAAGGTATTAAATTAGTTTTGACGTGATAACGTCTTATAAATCGTTGAACACGGTGGCATGTTTAAACAAATGTAGCGTTCCGCTGGGACCACGTGGTCAAACATTTTATGTTTCGATTGTACCAGGGTATAATGAATACATATAGTAGGTAAGACCGTAAATCCGCTTGACATCTAGCCTGATTTCGTCAAGTCCTACAAATCGGGGCGTGGCGCAGTGGAAAGATGTCTGTCTGCTATGCCGTCGGCGCGAGTTCGATCCTCAACGAGCGGATTTAATTTTGTTTTTTTATTTTTTCTTAATCTTGCTTTTTATTTTGTTATTTTTTTTTTTTATTAATGTTGCTTGTTAGTTTTATGTTTAAGATATTATTTCTTGGTTTTATTTCTTTATAAAAGTGTTTCATCACTTCTTGTATGTTTTTACTTTTATTTCTTTACATGTTACCTTACGTAATTAGTTCTTTGTACAGTAGCCATCAAATGTATAGGAGCGGTCAGGGTACTCAAAAATATCTGAACATGCACTTTATCGCCTTGACAATAAAGGCGTTGTTCAGATATTTGTGACCACCTTGGCCGCTCCTATATATTTGATGGCGACTGTACAACCGATAAGTGGTATCAATCAGTGATCTATGCGGTAAACTCGAAACCTGGATGTAAAATAAACATTGATGGAACAAGAAGAGTAATTAGTACTGTATACCACCGATAGGTGACACAATAAAGTCGTGTCCAGCTCATTTTGAATACCCTGCCCGCTTGGCTGCTTTTGCTGCTGACTGTACTATAGTACATTACGCACCTAGGGCGGTAAAATAAAGAACGGCTCTGATCGCGGATATTTGTGGCCCGAACCGAAGGTAAGGGCCATAGACAAGCGATCTGAGGCCTTCTTTATTACCGCCCGTGGTGCGTACACAATTTTACGTCTTCTCCTGGGTGTGAAGTGAGATTTGCCGCTGCGCCCGTGGGCGTAAAATCTCACTTACCGCCCAGAGTGACGTAATATATATAATTATATAGGTAGCAATAAGTAGAACCACTTTTCAAATATACAATCTATTTCAGTTGATAGATTAAGAGAAACATGACTGTTCATTTTATGGAGGGACTAGAGTACCATGGACGTATAAGAGGTGGGTTGGTATTTCACAAACGTAAGGTCTAAGAGCAAGAATTTAACTAGAGACCGCATACGTGTATCATCGTAAGGGATAGAAACACACGCAACGCGACTTATTTGGAAACGAATTTCAACTTGCGTAACTAACCTACATAATTTAGTCGGTTTCATTGTTACCCTTCAAAGAGCGGTGAAGGGAAACAAACGTTTCTATTGTACTTAGGGCCTTTTGGAAGTAATCAATAATCACAAGGGTGATTCTATGATAAGGATCAACGATAATAGCGCCTTGTCTGTCATATCTATGGAAAGTCTAATAAGACAATCCCGTTCAATCTTGGTCTACGGTATTATTATTTCCGTGTCAGGTCTATGGGTGGTATGTCTATGAAAAAAACGCATACGCGATGAGGGACAGAGAATCATTGCTTCTCATTTGCACGCGTACGAATTTCCATGGGCACATCTCTTTCATCACTGTATATGTGTGCGTAATGTTAACCCCCTGGGTCCGGCAGGCACTCACACACTTGTAAATGTTACACACTGCTATAATCTTCATGTGCATCATGGGTAAAAGAGATACACCAATATACTAAAGACGGGCGTGTAAGCGAGATTTCCATATTTTGCGCATTGCACAAAGTGTGACAGAGACCAACTAATATCATTTAGAGTAGTGTAGGCGAGATAGGTAACGAATGATCGTTTCAATAAAACCAGTATAAAATAATCTACGATTACGCATAGTTATTACGAATCTAGGGGTCTCTGCAATAATGGTTTGTAAAAGAGACGCGTTTGGTAAGCGTCTCACTGAGGTCCTGGTACTTTAATTTCCATCGCCTAACAAGCGCGCGACTAAAATACACCAATGTAAAGGTGACCTCTGATTATGCATAGTTATAATGGTATGAAAGATTCACTTATACTGGACAGCTTGTAAGTGTCGGGAATCAGCAAGGTGCCTATTTGGTAATAGTGTTTGTTTTCTTTTTGCCATCAAACACGCCAGCGCCAGCGCCGGTCATGAACGCGTGAAAGACAATGGCACGGCGGACGAAGCGAAACGAGCGTTTCAGGACACAACACACCTCAGCTTTCTTTCTTTCTTTCTCGTGCCATATCCTAACGGATGTCGGCGATCACCATGCGAAAGTCCTCTCTGTATTTTGCTACTCTACCCAGAGTAGCGGCGTCAGCAATACCGGTCCAAACCCTTATATTATCACACCATGATGTTCTGGGTCTTCCTCTACCTCTTTTCCCTTCTACTTTTCCTTCTATTATGTTTTTTATGATAGCGTATTTTTCGTTCCTATAGATATGTCCAAAATATGCCGCTTTCCTTCTTTTAATTGTTAATACTACTTCTTTGGTCTTTTGCATTCTAGTTAATACTGTTTCGTTTGATATTCTATCCACCCAAGATATTCTTAACATTCTCCTGTATGCATGTAATTTATTGATTAATAATTTGTTTAAGGTCCATGCTTCTACTCCATACATCAGAATTGGCAATACAAAGCATTGAACTAATCTCCATCTGAGCTTTAATTTTATATCTTTATTTGTGTACAATTTTTTCTTCTTTACAAAGGCATTCCGGGCCATTTCTATTCTTATGCGGATTTCCATCTCAGGGTCCCATTTTTCATTGAGCCAGTATCCTAGATACTTATATTTGGTGACTCTTTCAACAATTTTACCATTTATATTCAGGGTTTCATTAATTTCATGTTTTTTACTAATTATCATGTATTTCGTCTTAGATATATTAATTGTTAATCCGTAATGTTCAAATTTTGAATTTAGTAATGTCAATAAAGTATTTAGTTCATTCATATTATTTGCTATTATTGCTGTGTCGTCCGCGTATCTTAAATTATTTATGATTGTACCATTAACTTTGATTCCAATGTCAGTCTCTTCTAAGGCTTCTTGAAATATAAATTCCGAGTATAAATTAAACAGAGCTGGAGACAATATGCACCCTTGTCGCACTCCTTTTAGTATGTTTAAATTTTTAGAGTGTTTTTGTCCTACCATTATGTTAGCTGTTTGGTTCCAATATAAGTTCTTCAATAATCGCTTGTCCTTCTCGTCTATGTCAGTACGTTCCAATAGTTGAATTAATTTATCATGTTTGACATTGTCGAACGCTTTCTCAAAGTCTATAAAGCAGACATAGACGTTTTTCTGGTGTTCCATGCATTTTTGTATCAGTACCTGAATAGACACTAGTGCGTCCCTAGTTCCAAGCCCGTTACGAAACCCACCTCAACTGAAGTAAGGAAATTCATAGACAAAATGCTAAAATTTGTCTACGGTTGCTTAAATTTGTCTATGGCCTGCATACAAATTTAAGCAACCATAGACAAAACATAGACAAATTTAAGCATGTTGTCTATGAATTTGCTGAATTCAGCTCAGGTGGGTTTTGTCCCTTAGCCAAAACCTACGATCGTCATTGCCGACTAGTCGGCCGATTAATCGGCAATTTGAAAACCGATTAGTCGGCCGATTGTGTAGTCGGCAAAAACCCTACCATCTCTAGTTTTCTTATTACGTTATCACGCAAAATTATAGTCCGTAAACCGCCTTTACAGACAACCGTTTTTTCGTTACACGTAAATAACGCATTGTTTAGTGTGCAATAATATTGTAATGCCAACATTTTTTATTGCTGCTGGTACTATTCTGTATTTTTATCATGAAAACAAGTATGTTACACAACAAAAAACGTATCTAGTTATGAGTAAAAATATTCCTAGTAATCAAGAAATTTCGAGTAAGTAATGGGTATTAAAAATCCGCTTAAAGGTACGAGAAAGTCTAGTACCTATAAATAAATCACATAAGATGGCCTTACATAAAGATATTGTAAAGACAATTTTATTATTTTGTGTGATTACTAGACGATTGTGAACAGAAACAATAAATATTGTAAACATCGCAATTCTTGAAAAGTGTTGTAAGCAAAATGCTTATTTTACTCTGTAACTATAAGAAGGTTACCACAACGATATCAGAGTTTTCGTGTACAAGAATATTATAACTAGAATATTCTAGTATTGTCAAAAATACGACTTGTTGTTTTAAAACAAGAATCTGTTAATCATAGCTGAAATCTTTTTTCCTACACCAGAATCATAACTACTATACAATCTGGTAATATTGTAAAATATTTTTTTCTCCGTGTGACGTCATGTTGCCTTCCGTTCGCGTCGCCTACCCCGAAGGACAAATTTATTTAGTGCAAGACAATAGTGCAGTGCATCGTTCCCGTATAGTGAAAGAGTGGTTAGCTTACAAACAACTTCTAAAAGCCCTGACCTCAATCCTATTGAGAATTTATGGGGTCAAATGGTGCTTAACTGGGACCCTACACCAGTCAAATCAAGACAAAACTTAGACGAAGAAGTTTACATATAGAACGTGGGTATTGATGAGGAACACCAATGGTCAGTTCTCAAAAAATTGGCACCGCCACCTGTCAATAGGTTTATGTTAAAACTTTTTTTTACTATAAAATATCTTGATAAATAAGTTATCAATACATATTATGAGACACTTTTTACATAGAGGCCTGATGGTTTGAAATCTATTTATGGTATATTAATAAAAATAATAATATTTGTAACTTAGTTCTGTCGTTCACCTTCCGTGTCCTTTTGCGCAGTACCGATGTTTCATGTTGTTAAAAGTACACAAATCTTTAACTTTACTTAACCAGGTGGAGGACACAGTGGCAGGTTACCGACACGTCCTTCACTTGCCATATTTCAGCTGACCGACATTAAAAAAAATGCTTACAGTAATTATATTTTATGTACGAATTCTCTTTAAAAAATCGATAATATACAGGTATTTGGATGTAAAATGGTGTTAAACATACCGGGCCTCGCTCTCACAAAATGTGACACTTTTACTTTCATGATTACTTAAAAAAATATACTTCATAAAAAAATAAATTGAAAAAATATATAATTTCGTATTTTTTTCATTTCTCTAGCTACAAATGTATTAGATTTTTTAAGAAAAATATGTTTTTGGTGGGCAGGTGAATGATATCCATTTCAGGTTAATGACTACAAATAGACAGGTAATCGACTACGGACACAGGTTAGCGACGTTTGTCGTTAACTTGTCAAATGTTTCATACTAATTTGTGCTTATTTGTCGTTAACCTGCTTTTGTTGTCAATAACCTGTGCACATTTAGTCTTTCACCTGAATGTGACGTCGTTCACCTGAATTTTAAACGGCCATAACTCTTAAAATAATTACCTGATTCCCATTCCTTTGACATTTTTAAAATATTTGGTATGCATTCTAATGATCCCTATTGAAAAAAAAATGGGACTTTGAAAAAAATACAAAACTTTCACCTGTCGGTGCCAAATTTTTGAGAACTGACCAATATGTATGTTCAAACATGGTTTCAAGCATGAAAAGCCGACTAAAACAGGTAGAAGATAGAGAAGGGTTTCCTCTACGATATTAGTAAAAATTGTAAAAAAAATGTTTGTGTTGTTGGTATTTCTCCATTATTGGGCAAATATTTATTCCATGCAAGTTTTAAAATAATGAGTACCTAGGTATAATGACGCTATTGTATAAGTATAGTGTCTAACAAATTATATTCTTTTTTTTGCAAATAACTAAATAGTGCTTAGACAAGTAGGCTTTTCCAAGTGGTAACTCGTTAATTTCTACCTTAAAAACCATATATATTGTTAGCCATTTAATGTAGTTTCTTTAACATGGATTCTTCTTCATTAGTATTATTTGAAGTCAATTTGATGTGACATGATTGAATAAAGTGCCCTGCGGGTTCGAACAAGCAGTTCCCTATACCTATTTTATAAGTAGGTAATAATTATCAGCAAACTCAGAACCGTAAAAAGCTTAAACCAAACCAAAATTATAAACTTATTTCTGTTAAAAGGAAATTTCAATGTAACTTTAATGGGAGCTATTTGAATTCGACCCATTTAGTGGAGAAATACCCCATGCTTAAGATTGTGGTAAGGTTGCATTGCATTGGTAACATGCTAACATTGCAAGAGATGAATTACTTATTGTTATCTTTGATAACATGTCGTTTCTCTTTGCAACGTTAAATAGCTGGTTTAGATTACGTATTACATATTGATAATGGCATACAGACTGGTAGGGCGAGGGGCGGTCTAACCTATACTCAGTTTTAAATTGTTTTTTGAATGGCCCATTTTATACTTAAAAGCCTCTTCCCGCAATTTCCACAACTCCCACCATCTCTATCTAAAGTAAAACTGAAAAATTGTGTTAAATACAATAAGAATATTAATTTATAATCAAAGAAAAGGGAAACTATACACTTCACTTTTAACCGAGTAGTTTGGTATTAATAAATAATAATATGTTAGCCTCTATACGTCCCACTGCTGGGCACAGCAGTTAGTTTATTTTATTATTATTTTTAGTTTGGTATTACTTATAAAAAAAGTTATCACCCAACTTTTTTTACGGTTCTACTATATAAAGTAAACAACCAAAGTGTAATGCCTTATAAAGTTTAATAGCATGCAGACCACTAATACCACAATTTTAAACAGTAGGTATTTTACTTGTTAATTTGAAGTTTCACTGATGTATAATTGAAGGAACTAAATTAAATTAACTACAAATTGTCATCATAATTTAACTAGTAAATATTTAGCTGTAAAATATATAGTAATCAGTTTACAGAACACTCATAATATATCTACTGTCATATATATATTACCCCCATTATTCAGTTCGTAAACAATATCTAATAATAGTATTTAAATACCTACTTAGTTAATAAAAAGTTACCAGTGACTATGGATTTTTCATTATTAGTCCTTAAAAAAAGATTGTAACTCCTATTTTAATTAAACTTATTATATTAAATAGGAAGTTAACAAATTATTGATAAAAAAGAACAAGTATAAAAATACAAAAAATATCCTCTACGTAGATTCGAACCGCGAACCTGGTGTTTACTAGTCTGTTACACTATCCATCACGCTGTACGGACCATACCCCGGGGTTTTCGGTGCGGGAATGATTTCGTGTATTTATAACTTTGTTTATTGTAAAGTAATTACCAAACTTCGAATGAAACGTAGGTATTAAGGTCCAAATGTGCTTAGAAATTTTAAATTAGTATCGTTTTTTACAGTTTTTACCTGTTATTTGGCTATTGTATAACATTCCCGCACCGAAAACCCCGGGGTATGGTACGGACGCTTGTGAAGTCGACGAAATTATTGTTCTAGTTAAAAATTGTTTAAAGGGGTAATTTTAATGTTACCGAGTTAATAACTAAGTCGGTAATAAGGAATATCAAAACGAATAAATAGTTGTGGTAATGTAAAAAATATTAAAACCAGGATTATGAAAAAAAAAGTTAAAAAAAGCAAAAAGTTTTCTTATGCTGGGGTTCGAACTAGCGACCACATTTGTCTATTGCTGGAGGGGGGTCACATATCTCTGACGCTGACTGTACCTATAAATTTCACCTACTCACCTTATGAGACTTATCTAGTAGACTAGATACTTACCTTATCTGTGCATTGAAGGTAACTTATAGAAGCAAACCTCATGTGACACCCATAAAATCCTTAAGGCAACTCCCATGTGACACCCATTGAAAGCATCTTCTAGAAGCAACGCTCATGTGACACCCATTAATAGTTCCTTAAAGCAATAGTCCTATGTTACACCCATTGAAAGCACTTTATAGAGAAAACGCTCATGTGACATCCATTGAAAGTGGCCTACAGAAACAACGCTCATGTGCAGTGATCGGCGAAAAGGATTCCACACCGCGGGAATTCAACTAGACATAGTATTATGGATGCGCCGTTTCGCCCGCGATACCAATTAAACTGTTCGAAAATATACGAGTTTGTATTATGTTTATTACAATGAATCAGTGTCGGTAACTAGTAGTCCGCCCCGAACTAAGAACTCGCTCGTTGACCAGTAAAATAATGTTTTGTTATTTTAATTTTACAGAGATGAAAAAAAAACAAGAAATAATATGCGAAATTAATAATTTCATTAAAATACTTAATTACAAATGTTTGTGAAAATTACTTTAATTTTATTTTTCTATCCCGCAAATGCCGCGGCATATCCATACTAGCATAATGATTGAAGTCATTCACCCCGTGTGGAATCCTTTTCGCCGATCACTGCTCATGTGACACCCATGGAAAGTGTCTCATAGCAGTAATGTGATACCCATTGAAAGTATCGTATAGAAGCAACGCTCATGTGACAACCATTGAAAGCGTCTTGTAGAAGCAGCGCTCATGTGACACCCATTGAAAGCGTCTTATAGAAGCAACGTTCATGTTACACCTATTTAAATTATCTCATAGCAGTAACGCTCATGTGACACCCATTAAATGTAGCTTATAGTAGAAGCAACGCTCGTGTGACACCTATTAAAAGTTAACTAAAGCAACTCCCAAGTGACAATAATTAAAAGCGTCTTATAGAAGCAACGCTCATGTGACAGTGACACCCAAAAATACGTTGTGCGGTATATAAGTCCAGAACCATTATAGGCACATCACTATCGTACACGTGCTTTCGTAAGAAAGGAATGGAACGTTGCGTTCTTAACATGATAAAAAGAGACGGGCAAACTAACTACTTCTCAATTGTCCAATTCAAAATGAACTCCGCTGGCTAGAAGCATATTTCAGTCATAAAATTATTTTGATGTCAAAGTGGAGTTTAATTCCAACTCTTTCGATTCATAACGTTTACAAACATTTGCCACGCTACCTTACTCTACAATATGCCATGATTTTTAATAATTTTCATACGTATTAAGTTTTTTTTCTTGCGTATACGCACACTACGCGCAGGTCGAAAACCTGGACGCAACTGAACGGCCGGCGGACGACCGCGCAATTTATCAGTGCAGGGATTCCGACGAGTGGTGAACCGCCTTGAAGTCGCCTTATCTATACATATAATAAACGCGTAAGGAGAAAAAAAATGTACAGTCAGCGTCAGAGATATGAGACCCCCCTAGGTGTAAAACTGGAACTCTCGTTCGACACAAGAATCGGCATTTACCACACTGTCATTTAATTCTTTCAAAAATGAAATATCTCAAATGTGCTTGTCAGCTAAGCTGGGATCGATCCTGGGGCCTCGGCTCACACTCATTCGCTTCACTCATACATTAGTCCGGCTTTTTTCCGCTGGGCTATCGTAACACTTGGACTACACAACAAAAATATGAACCAGTTCTTAGCAGGCCGACCGGCAATAGAGAACTATAACAAAATCTATAAAAATGGACTTTATTGTCAATGGCGCTTACGCCGCATCGGGTTGCGCAGCGTTGCATTTTCATTGGAGCATCGCTGATAATGGCGTAAGCGCCATCGACATCGAGGTCCCTTAACATAGATATTCTGTTCCAACTATCTATACTTGTCCCTGTTTTGCAAGCTTGTCTTGGATCATATTAGTAATGTCTTTGGTTTATCAATATTTTCCTACCCTCATTTTATTTCCACAGACGACTAACAACGACTTTTACCAATTACATTTTAAGGTTTAATTTACTGGAGTAAATGCGTCTAGTTATTTCGTGGAGAAAATTTGTTTGAGGGTAAGTCATAATTTGCGTGTGCGAATCATACCTGTGTCTCAACGCAATTACGATCTCTCGACTTCTTAAATCCTTTTGCATTTCAAGCAATTGAATAACTGCCCCCGTCCGTTTTTTTGTGTTTCAATGACAATATGGTTCGATAAAATTGTGGTTCTTTGGGAAGAGAACAAAAGTATTAAACAAATACCACGAGTACTGAATATAACGGTAAGTTTGTAACCTGTGACTCCATTGAGACATTTATTTTTTCGTAAAAACAGTAAAATGTTATCAATAAGTTAAGCCACCAGATTTTGTTGTGAGGATTTACTGTCGTGTGTTTACCTATATATGGGATAAGATAGAAAAATATATTTAACGGAAAAGTCTTTTAATCGGCAGCTTTTTTTATGTGAAATAATAGGTATAGTCTTAGAGCCATGTTTATTTTTAAAGCTATTTGAATTTTTTAAGTTTTATCATAAACGAGCAAATTTAATACGTATTTTTACTTGCAGAGAAATACGATTCGCAGATGGGTGAGAATCGTTATATCGTATTTACTGACGAGAAATATTTTAAGTCAGACAAAGATGGAAGAAAAATATTGTGGCGCAGAAGTGGAGAGCGATTTGACCCCAAAAATATGCTAGACCTTAGAACAAGCGGAAGGATATCATTAGGTGAGTAAATTATATTAGATTCAGATTCAGATTCAGATTTTTTATTCAAAAACAATACAAGATTGTGTATGAAATAAAATAATATTAAGTAAAAATAATAAAATAATATTATTAAGTATACAATTTTCATTACCTGCACTTTAAAAAAAAGCTGTGATTTCAGTTTTACGTTTTTCAAGTTATGGTATACTCATGGGGTTTTTTTTTTTAGCGTATTGGGGCTGGATGTCATCTATGGGGCCCGAGCAGCTCGTTGAAGTTGGAGGCCGAATGAACAGCGAGGGATACCTCGAAGTATTACGTGACGTCATGTTGCCTTCCGTTCGCGTCGCCTATCCCGAAGGACAAATTTATTTAGTGCAAGACATAAATCATTGGTGCAAGACAATAGTGCAGTGCATCGTTCCCGTATAGTGAAAGAGTGGTTAGCCTTACAAACAGACATCACTGTATTAGATTGGCCTTCTAAAAGCCCTGACCTCAATTCTATTGAGAATTTATGGTGCTTTGGGACCCTACACAAGTCAAATCAAGACAAAACTTAGACGAAGAAGTTTATAGAAAGTGGGAATTGATGAGGAACATCAATGTATGTTCAAACATGGTTTCAAGGATGAAAAGCCGGCTAAAACAGGTGGAAGATAAAAAAGGTTATCCTCTACGTTATTAGTAAAAATTGTGAAAAAAATGGTGTTGTTGGTATTTCTCCATTATTGGGCAAATATTTACTCCATGCAAGTTTTAAAATAATGAGTAGGTATAATGACGCTATTGTATAAGTAGTGTCTAACAAATTATATTGTTTTTTTGCAAATAACAAGATAGTGCTTAGACAAGTAGGCTTTTCCAAGTGGTAACTGGTTAATTTCTACCTTAAAAACCATACATATTGTTAGCCATTTAATGGGAGCTGTTTGAATTCGACCCAATTAGTGGAGAAATACCCTATGCTTACTAAGATTGTGGTAAGGTTGCATTGCATTGGTAACGTGCTAAGAGATGAATTATTGTTATCTTTGATAACATGTTGTTTCTCTTTGCAACGTTAAATAGCTGGTTTAGATTACGTATTACATATTGATAATGGCATACAGACTGGTAGGGCGAGGGCGGTCTAACCTATACTCATTTTTTAAATTGTTTTTTGAATAGTCCATTTTATACTTAAAAGCCTCTTCCCGCAATTTCCACAACTCCCACCGCTGTGTCCCGCCATCTCTGTCTAAAGTAAAACTGAAAAATTGTGTTAAATGCAATAAGAATATTAATTTATAATCAAAGAAAAGGGAAACTATACACTTCACTTTTAACCGAGTAGTTTGGTATTGCTTATAAAAAAAGTTATGACCCAACTTGTTTTTACGGTTCTACTCAATGAAGTAAAATGTAGGTATAATCTAAAGTAAACAACCAAAGTGTAATGCCTTATAAAGTTTAACAGCATGCAGACCACCAATACCACAATTTTAAACAGTAAGAGTTAATCTAAAGGTATTTTACTTGTTAACTTGAAGTTTCACTGATGTATAATTGACTACACATTATCATTATAATTTAACAAGTAAATATTTAGCTGTAAAATATATAGTAATCAGTTTACAGAATACGCATAATATATCTACTGTCATATATATATATATTACCCCCATTATTTAGTTAGTAAACAATATTTAATATAATAGTATTTAAATACCTACTTAGTTAATAAAAAGTTACCAGTGACTATGGAATTTTCATTATTAGTCCTTAAAAAAAGATTTTAACTTCTATTTTAATTAAACTTACTATATTAAATAGGAAGTTAATAAATTATTAATAAAAAAGAAGAAGTATAAAAATACAAAAAGTATCCTCTACGTAGATTCGAACCGCGAACCTAGTGTTTACTAGTCTGTTACACTATCCATTACGCTGCACGGACGCTTGTCAAGTTAACGAAATTATTGTTCTAGTTAAAATTGTTTAAAAGGGTAATTTTAATGTTACCGAGTTAATAACTGAGTAGGTAATAAGGAATAACAAAACGTATAAAATAAATATTTGTGGTATTATAAAAAAATATTAAAACTAGGATTATAAAAAAAAGTTTTAAAAAAGCAAAAAGTGTGATTCTTATGCTGGGGTTCGAACTAGCGACCACATTTGTCTATTGCTGGAGGGGGGTCACATATCTCTGACGCTGACTGTACATTGAATATATTTGAGTAAATCTAATTTGGGGGGTCTTAGAAACATTTTGATGATTTTTGAAATTTTGGTCTGTCTGTCTGTGAGTTTGTTCGCGATGTACGCAAAAACGGCTGAACAGAATTTCATGAAATTTTGTATTATAACAGTTTATACCCCAAGGTAACATATAGGGTAGTTTTTATCCCGATTAAGACTGTTTGGAAAGAGAAGTGCCGTGGTTTATATGGACGCTAATACATTCTACGACACTTCTCTTTCCGAACAAGTCAATTTCTTTGTGAAAGTTGAAAGTAACCGGAAATATAATTATCATCGACTAAAGGATGATATAATATGATGCACGGTGTTCCGGACCGTCTCTGACACCACACTTCCAACACTTCATTTTGTATAGAAAGCGTCACGTAATCCTCGGAGGTCACCTGTATGTATACAAAGTGAAGTATCGGAGACGGTGCATCAGCCTTAATATGTACCCTTAAGCTTGTGGGATTTTTTATTCCATAAATTAAATCGACTAATCTGGTTCGTTTTCAGCCCTGGGCACCGGAGGCTAAGGATAATTTTTCCTTTATAATATGACATCTATATAAGGTTATAATTTTAAATAGTAGTGCGTCTACATAAAACAGACAATTTATTCTTCATACTTGATCACTGAGTTTTGTCCGGTCCAGATGTTCCGTGCCTGAGCCCTATGCGTTACCTACTTAGCGTTTTTGCATACATTGCCAAGACACTTTAGAATTAAGTTAAGTCCGGTCCCTTTGCTGCTTTTGAACCAATTCTCGCTGCGACGTTCCGTGCCTATACGGTACTTGGCATTTGGCTTTCCCATACATTAAAAAAACACTTGACCATTGAGTTTATACCCGACCCAGTTATTCTGCTGATAAAGAAATTCTCGCTGCAACGTACCTGGCCTTGGCTCTATGTAGTATTCGGCCTTTGGTCCTCGCGTATATTGCCGCTCTTTTGGGCTTTTTGCCTCGCGTTCGCTAAGATACTTGACTATTGAGTTTATACCCACTATACCCAGCCCTATCATGCTGTTGCTGAAAAAATTCTTACTGCAATGTTCCGGGCCTGTGCCCGATGTGGTTTTGACCTTCGCATATATTGCCGCTCATTACTTGGCAATTGAGTTTTATACGATCTCTTTTGAGGCTGCTGCTGAAGCAATTCTCGCTGCAACGTTCCGTTCCTCGGCACTATGCGATCGGTGATGTATGGGATTGTGTATGGCCACGTTCGCTAAGACACTTGATCATTGAGTTTTGTCTGGTCCCTTTCAGGCTGCTGCTGAAACAATTCTCGCTGCGACGTTCCGTGCCTGGGCACTATACGGTACTTGGCATTTAGCCTTCCCATACAATGCCGCTCACCCTCGGGCCCTTTAGCACTCGAGTTCGCGAAGACACTTGACCATTGAGTTTAAACCCGACCCTGCCATTTTCTGCTGCTGAAGAAATTCTCGCTGCAACCTTCCAGGCCTGGGCTCTATGTGGTATTCAGCCTTTAGTCTTCTCATACATGGCCTTCGGCCCTCAGGTTCGCTAAGACACTTGATCATTGAGTTTTGTCCGGTCCCTTTCAGTCTGCTGCTGAAACAATTCTCGCTGCGACGTTCCGTGCCTGTGCACTTATGCGGTACTTGGCATTTAGCCTTCCCATACATTGCCGCTAACCCTCGGGCCTTCCGCCCTCGGTTTCGCTAAGACACTTGACCATTGAGTTTATATACCCGGCCCTGTTACTCCTGTTAGGCTGCTGATGAAAAGTATTTCCCTGCTACGCTCCAAACCTGGGCCTTACACGATAATCAGTCTTTGACCTTCGTAGACATTGCCATTGAGTTTATTACGTCTGATGTACGTCTTTAATCACCCGCTTACCATAGGTACAGTGTTCAGCCCCCTGTTCGAAGCACGTTTTGCAACAGGAACTCGCCCACTAGCATTCGTATGTTTCGTGGCTCTGTATTTTAGTGACTTACTTTTGTTATCATACTATAATTAATCAGTAACAAATATAATGTACTTTTTAACGTGTAGAACGCGTACCTAAGTTTTGAGAATATTGGTCTGGAAATAGTCAATAAAAAACCCAAACTGCCTAAATACACACGGGCGAAGCCGCGGGCACAGCTAGTATTATAATACCTATCTAGTGGTTACCTTATCTGTGTGTTCAAGAGTGGCTAAAATTGTTAAACATTCTTGATTTTCAAGCTAGATCGTGATCGTGTGACAATTTTGTCAAGTTTAGCATTTGTGGTTGGTCGGGTTGCTTTATGAAATAAATATTCTACCATTTCTACCACAAAAAAGTTGATAAGAATGCGTTCATACAGTGGCATCCCGTTTAACACTTACGTTCTGTTATTTTGCACTTGGTGCAATGCAACCCATTGCTGTTAGCAGTCGTTAAAGACCTCCGATTACCGTAACATTTTGCTTACGTTTACAGGCGGTTTGGTGCAACCGGCCCTAATAATGCGAACGTGATTGTGATTCTATCTGTTAAAGTTTCTTGTCTAAACTACCAATCCAATATTGATAAAATGAGACAGCCATAAAGATATACTCTGATACACGTCTACTTTGTCAATAAATTAGAAAAAGGCAGCAAGTAGAAAAAAAATGTAGACGGTTAAGATTGACTTTTCATAGAAATTTGAATATTGTGCCCTTTTCTACTGACACGTCGGGTGTACTGGGTGTATGTATAGAAAAAATAATCTAGGCATTGAATTCTTTTATACTTCGAATTAAACCTTAGATGCAGAAGGATAAATAATTTAATCTGAAGCACGGGCTTAACAGTGTGTTAACAAACATATATGTTTGTTAACACACTGTTCGGGCTATCCGTATCTCGAACGAAGCCCGTGCTTCCGATTTAATTAAGACGCATGATTACACTTTCTGTACCTACTTGCCTAACAGTTAACGCATGGTCAAAACGAATGTATACCTACGTGCGATCCATACCGTATAGATTAGTTATATAGTAAAATGTACAATACACTGAACACAGCGCCTCGTTCGTATAACTATTCCAAATTTGGCTTGGCACCGACTTCAAACAGTATATCAGTTGGTAACGCATATAAGTAATATAACGATTCATTTTATCCTTTTTGAAGTCGGTTTATCTTTTTTTGTAAAAAGTTTTTATATGCATACAGATTGAAATCTAGGTCACTTAGAGCTTTAAACCAAGGGGAGTAGAAATTGACAGGCGTTCCCCTCTGCCGAATGAGTATGACCAGTGGTCATAATCATTGTATGGACTGACGTTTAGTTGACGTGGCTATTTTGACGTTTCGCATACATTTGACGTTCCCCTCCCCCGCAAAAAACGGCAGACTTTTTCCTATAGAAATGAGAGCGCGTCTCTCATCTGGTTGGTTTAATAACCCAAGTAACATTTTGAGCTCTATAATAGCTGTATCCGCCAATTTTTCTGCTGTATAAAGGCTTGGAGACCGTTATATCCTCAAAAAGGGCCCCAAATTATACAGCTCTAAGTGTTGATATAGCTGCTTAAAAACGAATTTTACAGCTTTAAGTGTAGATCTAGCTGGTTAACAGCTGTATTATTACTGATTTACAGCATAAATAAATTCCATTATACAGCTAATACTCCTCGGCTACATTTTTTATGCCTATATACACAGCAGTAAACTGACAAAAGTCTACATAAGAGATTTTTTTACCCGAGTTGTGTTTATTCTACTTTGGAACGTCATAATTCGAAGACATCTTGTAAAATATACGCATCAATTAAGTGTACAAAAGGAAACTAAACCAAGTGCGGTAGTAAGCGATATTCTGTACCTATTCTGCTTGTGGCTGTTAATTTTATGTGAATGTATATACTAATTGTAAACAAAAAACTCACGCGCCCTCGAAATTATAGAGATAATTCAATAATATAATTGTATATTGTGATTTAGTGGATCAAATCTATTTTTTTGATTGACTCTTTTGTGTTACTTATGCTTCTCTATTTAACAATAAAGTTATTTTACTAAATGTAATTAGTAACTACTTAAGTGTTATCATTGGAAATAGTAGATTGTACAACAAGTGCATAAAACGCACCATTTTACGCGAGGCGTTTAATACGAGCGTACGAGCGTAAAATGGGTTTTATGGACGAGTACACTCTACTTTTTACTTCGATTGTGAGGAAATAAAAAGAATAGGAATTTCTTTCATAAGAAGTTTCACTTTATGCTGGGTATAGGCGGACTAAAACTCAATTTTATGCACAAGTGCATAAAAAATTGACTTCTTCTAATGCTATTTTGACAATGGCAATTTTTTATGCACTTGTGCATAAAATTGAGTTTTAGTCGCCTATACCCAGCATAAAATGAAACTTTACGAGCATGAGAAGTAAAAACATAATAACAAACCCATTTTAGGATTTTTTAAGATTGTAGGTTATGGTATTAATGGCGTTCGTAATTAAACAACATTAGCTCTTCAAGTACTCGATTTTGAAGCTATATGCTGAACTATGGAAAAAAATTGAGTGTGTTTACCAGCCTCGAGTTCAATAGCTGCTGTGTAATAGTATTTAATTTTCGGCTTTATAAAATAGTATGAATTCGCTTTTAAACAGCTTATAACATTACATAAAACTCTTGTAAAGGTTACAGCTTTATAAAGGCTTTCTATAAAACCATTATTCAGGTATTATACAGCTTCATGTAATGGCATTATAACCGAGTAAGTTTACACCATTATTCAGACAATAACATCATTGTATACTCTTATTCCGCCGTTACAATTTACAAAGCTTTAGTTTTCAAAAAATGCAGTTCGCTTTTTTTAGCACTTAATTCTGTATAATGGTGTTTTTTTATGTTAGTATAAAGCCAAAAGTAAAAAATACTTTCGACATTATACAGCGGTAAATTAGCCTCACTGTATAAGAGAAACCTTTTCTGCGCTAGATCAGCTTCAACAGTTTTTCTACTCCGTTATTCATCAGGTTTTAAGCTCTAAGCTGTTTACTAGCGAATTTAAGCATCTTTTCAGCCTAAAATGTTACTTGGGAATCAAAGCTAGGTCATGATGATCATGACTCATGATCATCACTTTTTCCGACTCTTCACCATTATCATTATGGTAGTATTTGTTCATCACAGTATCAATTAAATTATTTTAATTTTTCAAGTAATATTAATCCTTATGAAGGAAATCATAGTCGCCCTATTACTTTTGATATACGCTGTATGGAAAACGGAAAAACGTCACATTGAGTAGGGTGACCAAATTGTACGCCAAAATTTATTTTTCCACTTATGATTATTAGGTTCATTTTTCGATTCTGTATC
This sequence comes from Pammene fasciana, assembly GCA_911728535.1. Lineage (NCBI taxonomy): Eukaryota > Metazoa > Arthropoda > Insecta > Lepidoptera > Tortricidae > Pammene > Pammene fasciana. The sequence continues at coordinate 11,697,961 of OU452283.1, forward strand.
ATGCTTTGATAGCTTGCTACCCCGATTTCACTAAGTATTTTTGGGATAATCCATACACATATAAACCAGGTACCAAACTAAGCAAAGCTTGTACGATGGATACTAGGCGACGCACCTACATACTTATAAATGTCGGCGGTCGATCGTAAGATCAGATCGTAAGAGACCCGTGATCCGATTTGAATGATTTATTTTTTGTTTGAAAGGAACTACTTCGAAGATGGTCCCACATTAATCTGGTGCTGTTCTGATGAGGAGATCCATGAGCAATTGAGGGAACTCCAAAATTTTAAAGGCACGTGTATGGATTTGGATATTTTCTTAAACAACTCAAGCGTTTTCTCACGAAAACCACGAATTTGATAGAGTGGACCTAATGAAGATGATTGTTTTGATGATAATCTGTGCCTACTTGCCTAACAGTTAACGCATGATCGAAACGAGTTACATAGTAAAAAGAACATTTCACTGAACACATCGCCTCGTTCGTATTAACACTTCCAAATTTGGCTTGGCACCGACTTCAAACTTTTTGAAGTCGGTTTATCTTCTTTTTGTAAAAAGTTTATATAGATATATTATACAGGGTGTTTGGCACATGTACCGACAAAAATTTTTTGAGGGGTTTGTGGTGTCATTTCGTTTCCTTTCTTCCTTGGAACCTTGGTCCTAGGAGCCACGGATCTGGAGATACGATTTTTTTTATTTTTTTTCATAAATCGTCCAAAATCTGATTTTCGAAGCCCCATAACTTTTTTTTATGGTCTTAGGTTAACCCCACACTAGCGTCTTCCGAGCGTCGTCGTCGCCCGAACGCCGACGACGCTGCAAATCAGATTTTGGATGATTTATGAAAAACAAACAAAAAATCGTATCTCCAGATCCGTGGCTCCTAGGACCAAGGTTCCAAGGAAGAAAAGTAAGGAAATGACACCACAAACCCCCCAAAAAATTTTGTTGGTACATGTGCCAATCAACCTGTATATTTAGATATGAAAGTGTCATTCCTTCAAATACATTAAGAGTCCGGTAACGATTTGAAATCGAAAATCGCTAATAATGAAATTATGCACATGAATTGCATTTGGTAAGATAGCTTGAAGTCTTGTTATTGCAAAAAAGTACTTTAAATCTATATATATTAATATTTAATACCTTGAAACTCAATTCTTACAGAGCTTGTTTAGTGAGGCCGTTGAATCATGCAATTTTGTGGTATGATTTTTAATTATTATTTGTTATGGACCCTAATATGTTTTAGACTATCTGAATAAAGCATGAAGTGAAGTTTATTTTAGTATTTTTATATTTGTAAAATACTATACCCCTAAAAATATATATATGAAAATGAAAAAAACTATTACACTTATTCCTCAGGCGACTCATTTTCCAATGTATTCATATATTTTACGTGCTTGTATAACTTAATTTTAATCAATAAAAACCTTACTTTATTCACCTCTCCAAGCAAAAATCGCAAAACAGGTGTTAGATTAGGGTGAATTATTTATAAATGAAGCATAAAATTAAAAAATCGTTGTATTTACTCCATTCAAAAAGAAACGATCGACGAAGTATACAGAATTATAGAAAATAAGTTAGTTACTGCAAAATAGCATCAAAAAGTTGAGTGAAATAAAATAAAAAGTTTACCGGACTCTTAATGATTGACACCACTGGGCGCAATCGTATTCCTATTGAGTTGAGATCTGTGTATTCCCGATTTAGAAACATTATGCACTATAGTAACAGAATGAAATAAAACACATTCATTTTTTGGATAGGTACAATTTATTTGAATACAAGATGCAATAGAGACATCGAATAATATCCTTTACCATGATAGTGGCAGGGACAGTAAATAATATACCCTAACAAGAAATTACGAGTGAGTTTCGTAGGAGGATATATTACAGTGTCTCTGCCACGTTTCTTCAATACCTGTCCTCCTCAGTGCTAATACATTTCTGTGATTATCCAATAATAAGAATTTTTTACTTGATATAAGAATTGCCTTCCCTTTATATTATATGGATATAATTTTGGAAGATAACCCCAATTTCCGACAAGTTTAAATTCACTCATTTCAATATTTGGCAAGATGTCTGCTAGAATAACATTAGTTTTGGCCGTTAAACCATAAATTATGTTGTGATGCTGAAAATGAATTACGAATATATCCTTAAAATCTTGATATGGTGGCCAAGTTTCAGATTGGCGTGACTTGCCTAGCTTAGCATCCTGTAAAATTGGTACAATTCTTGCATAATGGACTTCCGCGGCGACAATGATTAGATATTGGTGTTCCCAAGCCGTAAATACGAATGCATTTTCATATTGCTTTTCAAGGCTGTGATCTTCTGTTATTGAACCCCATGTCCCATCTGAATTTAATTTACGAACATGGCAATGTTTATTTTCATTGATTATATTAAATACATAATGTTTGCCACCAACTGCATAAGGAATAAAAAATGAACCAGGCTTCTCTATCATCGTATTCGCGCCGATGCCGAATTGTGTCATATTTCCCAGTCTTCCTTCGGGTAACAATTCATATATGCCCCAAAGCAGTGAAAATTGTCCAATAAGATATATAAACTGCTTACCATCAATTAGGTCATTTGGAAAATGATATGCAGTGATAAAATGCATCGGCCAAAGCCCTGCATCTGTTATGTATCCAATAGATCCGTTGCGCAATAGTTCTCGTATCGTCCAGTGTTTACCAGATGAAACTAGTAAGTAATGTCCACTCGGAAAATTGAAAATAATTGTTATATCATGTTTAATAGTCCATTCTCCATCCGAAACCGGGGTTTTAATAAATTTCAGTTTATCTGCTAGACACAGGCCGAGCGCTAATGTTAGAATCGATCTAACAATACCTTTCTGCATCTTGAATGAATTAGAAAACCAGCAATAACTTTATTTATGTCATTCTATGGCAAAGCATATCAATATATATATATATATATGCACATAATGTACAATAGCGTACATGTAGGGGATATCGGGCAAGATTGTATACATATCCTTGAAAAACGCATTAACAAAATATAAGAATGTTCTCAAGCAGTGGCTCTAAAAATTTCAAAATGTCGTTTAAAATTTCAATTGGCGAACGGACATTTTGTCGTGAACCCACTAAACATAAGTACAATTAAATTTAGTATTTTGGTTCCTCTAAAATTAAATTCTTGATATCGCTTTAAAAACAGAAGTTGGTTTTTTGCTGTAATCCTTAAGTGTCCGGTAACGATTTGAAAACGAAAATCGCTAATAATGAAGTCATATGAATTGCACATTATAATAGTAGTTTATGTAACTGTTACGTAATAGGGGTCCTTAAAACACGAGTGTGGATAATAAGATCACACGAGTGTTTTAAGGCCTAATTACGTACAGTTGCATAAACGGCATTATCTACACACATATTATAAGCCCGAAATGATGATTGAATGACTGTCATTGCACGGATTGCACCGACATCGCCATGGCCAACTCGATCGTGCCGGTCGGCGGGGCGCGTGCCGGCGGGCGGGGCCCAACCGGATTTTCATAATGAAATCGAATTTTTGATTATTATTTGATAATAATAACATCGTTACAGATAAGACATTTGTTCTAACTACTAACGAAACAATCTATTTTTATGGTGGTTATAGCGAGCGATTTTTGAACGCATCATGGAGGGTTTATGATATGGGTGTAGATAAAGATAGTTTAAAGTCTTGGTATTGCAATAAATACTTTTGGTCCATATACAAGGTGATTTAGGGGTTGTGTATCAAGCAATCAAGGCATGATACACAATCCCATACTGAACAATTTTTACTATGGTACCAATTCTGAAATCGCGAAAAACGACAACATGTGATCGGCCGAAATGTATGAAACCGACAAAAATTTTTTTTCGCTATTTTGGAATTGGTACCTACAAAGTAAAAATTGTTCAGTATGGGTTTGTGTATCATGCCTTGATTGCTTGATAATGACCCCTAAATCATCCATAATCTATTATCTGAAAATTTTATTCTCGAAGAGCTTGTTTAGTGAGCACGTTGATTTGTGCGAAAATTTCGCTTGTTTTTACTAGGGATGTCACGAATATTCGCATTCGCATTCGTATAATGCGAATAATCGTATCATTTTGGACATTCGTATCAACATTTGCATCGAATATTTTCTGAATGCGAATGCGGGCAGAACGCATCCTGTTTTGACCGCGCCGACCTGGCCGATGGACATGCTTGCTCATACCAGGAGGGGTCCATCTCCACGAAGTCTACGGCTTTGGAACGTATCGGATACGTTTTCGGGGTTGTCAAAATCCCCTTCGTTCGTTTGCGGTATGACCATAGATAAGATAAAGTATATAAGTAGTGGTGTTTTTCTAAAATAACAGTTATATTGGATAAATTAGGTAATAAATCTACTATTTATCTATTTTAATGTTAAAATTATTGATGGATGAAGAAGATTGAGGCAGATTAGGGCAGGTCCAGCAATCAAACTAATCGCGTATTTGTCAACCCTAGACAGTCGAAAGGCAAAATTGTATGGAGACGTCATGTGTCACCGTTCATCTGTCAAAGTTATGTCAAACACTGATTTTGTAGGGAAGATGAATTTCTGTATGAAATACTATTATATTATTCTGTGCTCATAAACAGGAAGTGAAAACGACGGTATCACTTTTCTCCTTTTGATCAATAATATATGACTCCATCACATATCATGTTCTGTATATATGAACCATGGAAGCATAAAAATGATAAGCAAGATTAACTTTTTTGAATCTACTCCATTACATTCGTATTCGCAATCGCATTCGGACATTCGCATCCTGAATATTCGCATTCGCGAATGTGAGAAAAACGACATTCGTGACATCCCTGGTTTTTACCGCCCAGAGTGACGTTAAATATTTTGGTATTCTTTTCTTCTTAGTCGTATACTCTTGTCAGAGTAGTCGTGGTCATTGAGGTCGTTGTACGGCATTTTTTATAGTTTTCCGCCATCCTTCTCTACTTCTCACTTCTTTTTTTTGGTATGAAGAATAATTTAATTAAAATAAAACAACTTTGAACGGATTATATCGCGTATACTGAATTTTAAATTACATCCCGACGTTTCGAACACTTTACAGCGTTCGTGGTCACGGGTCGACCGGGTCGGGCCGTAATTTTAGTATGACAAAACCGGCCAAGAGCATGTCGGTCCATGCTCAGTGTAGGGCTCCGTAAACTGAGACCATTAATTGAAAAGGTCGTTTTTTACGGGAAATTTGGCGGTGCTTACGTCATTTTTACTTACGTCCTTTCACTATGGGTTTTTGAATGATAACTCAAAAACGGCTCAACCGATTTATTTCAATATAGTTTTCGTTGAAGGTACTCATAAGGCCTCAGTTTCATGATTTTTTTCAAAATTTTAAGACCCACTATTCAAAAATGAGATAGGGGGGAGGGGGGGCGCCCTGTTTTAAACTTTCGGAGCTATTATTTCCGAAAGTATTAGTTTTATCCAAAAACTGTCTTAAAATACCCTAATTCTTTTTAAAAGACCTATCTAACGATACCCCACACAACTTGGTTGGAACAAAAAATTCGCCCCTCACTTCACGTGTACGGGAGGTACCCTACCAAATATATTTTTCGCGTTTTTATTCTACCGTATTGTCGGCTTGGTTATTGCACATATTCAAATTGAATTTCAGCTTTCTAGTGCTAACGGTCACTGAGCTAGACCGCGGACGGACGGACGGACGGACATGGCGAAACTATAAGGGTTCCATTTTTGCCATTTTGGCTACGGAACCCTAAAAATTGCATTTACAAATGGCTTAAATGGGCTATTGCACGTAAAATGAAGTCAAAATCAGTCGGCGTCCTAATTTTTTGCAAGCTTTCTATTGGTAGGTACCCCACACGTGTCACTCTATATAGTATAGTATAATTGATGATCGGAGTGTCAGTAGATGTGAAAACCGGATTGATGGTGATAATTTTAATTCAAACGTTATGAAATTTTAAAAATTTATTACTAATAGTTTTAAGTTTTCACTTCTATCAGCAATCCCTATAACTGCCAATTTTTTTGTTTGTTTGATGGGAACTACTTCGAAGATGGTGCCACATTGATCTGGTGCTGTTCTGATGATGGAATCCATGGGGAATTCCGAGAACTCCTAAATATTCAAAGGCACATGTATGTGGACTTGGTTGTTTTCTCAAGCAACTCAAGCATATCCTCTCGTAAACCACCAATTTGATGGAGTGGACCTAATGATGAAGTCCACATATGATACGTGGAACTTTCCTTAAATTGAATGGGTGTATTATGAACTTTTTGATATATCTTTACCGATTATTCCGAGGCTCGTTGTCCGATTTTGATAAATATATAACCACTAAACATTGAAAAATTGAACCTTTTTACCAATAAAATAGATAAACCAACGTCAAATACGATAAAATGATTATGATAAATGGGTAATTCCACGAGACTGTAACGTCAGTTACCAATTCTTTCGTGTGGTTTTTGATTAATTCAGCAAAGGTAAGCATTCATATATCTTCCCTATGCCTACAGGTAGATATATGGACACTTAAATTTGCTTAGTTAATCAAAAAACACACGAAAGAATTGGTAACTGACGTTACAGTCTCGTGGAATTACCCAAATGATAACGATAATTTTTAGCAAATAAATAATTCTTATTTTTATTCTTATTCTTAATGAAATATAGTATAAACACATTGATACCTACAACTATTATGCAGTAGGTAACTAACAAGATTTACATTCGTTTGTATATATATTTTGAAAGTACTTTTCTTTTTTAATTGTATAAATGAACCGCTTTTTTTATTTTATGCTTCATTTATAAATAACTCACCCTAATCTAACACCTTTTTTGTGAATTTTGCTTGGAGAGGTGAAAAGAGTAAGAATTTTATTGAATGAATGAATACGAGTAGGTAATTGGTTTATTTTTTTCACCTCAAAAATTACAACACAGTAGAAAAAGATATAATTAACAAAAAAGAGGCAAACAACAGGCGGTCTTATCGCTAATAAGCGATCTCTTCCAGACAACCTTGATTAAAATTAAGTTATACTAGTATACAAAATATATCAGTACGTTGGAAAATGAGTCCTCTGAGGAATAAGTGGAACAGGTTTTTCATTTTCATATATATTTCTCATTCTCATTTATTTATTCATGAACAATATAGATTGCATTTGAATTATATAAATACAGTACAACTAAATTAAAATAATTTCAACATAAAACACTTAATACTATGTACAAATACAAATAAAACACTATATACAAATAAATTGATTTCCATGTCAATATGTAAAAAGGAGAAGAAAATCACACACACACACACACGCGCGCGTTCACACACACACACACACACACACATACAGCACATTATATTCATCATGTCAAATAAAAATCCTCTTAGAAACACTTGTTCAGCAAAAATGTCCTAAGCTTATTTTTGAAAGCATTGATATTGACGATCACCTTCAATTCAATTGGTAATTTATTGAAGAGAACAATTGACTGATACGCTGCCGAGTGCTTAGTTACCTTGAGTCTAGACTCCATTGTCATTGGCAAGTCTTTTCTCCTTGTGGCAAGACGTCGTTCTCTTTCGTCCATCGTTTCTACATCAGAGATATTCTTAACTAGGTCTGTGAGTACCACCATGAGATACAGGCTAGGGACAGTGAGAATTTTATACTCCAAGAAATAGTCCTTACAAGGCTCCCATACGAGTTTTCTAGCTATAGCTCTAATTGCCTCTTTCTGAGCCAAAAAAGCTCTATTTTTATTATACTTATAACTATTACCCCAAAACTTTATGCTATACCGTATCCTAGATTCTATCAATGCATAGTACACCATTTTAAGTTGGGATAATTTTGCCTCGTCTCTAAGACTCCTTAATGCATAGCAAGCAGAACTGATAGAATTTGCTATAGCAAGCAGTTCGTTTTTCCAGTTTAGTAATTCATCTATTTCAACGCCAAGAAATTTTACTGCAGCCACCTGATGTATTGCGATGCCATTTGACTCAATTTCTAATTCTTCTCTATTTCTGGCAGTGGTTCTGAAAAGTATAACATTAGTTTTCTTGCAATTTAATACCATATTATTAACTTACAACCAAACATTAAAAAGCTTTAAGGCTTCATTCACTCCATCATTTAGTAGTGGGGTGTTTTCTGCAGATATAATGGCATTGATGTCATCAGCAAAAGTAACAACTTGCGTGTTTGGAAGGGTATTAGTTATGTAAGTTAACAGGTCATTTAGGAAAATTATAAGGAATATGGGACCTAAGATGGATCCCTGTGCAACTCCTCTCGTTAGTTTGGCCATATTAGAACTACAAACTATCTCTTCGTTGTTCTGTGTCCTCTTAATTTGTATGAATTGTTTCCTGTTATTTAGATAAGAGTGAAAGAGTGACATCGTTTTATTCCTAATTCCATAATGTTCCAGCTTGGCGAGTAAGATGTTGTGACCGACCATGTCAAAAGCAGAGCTTAAATCTAAAAATAAACCCACAACTTTTCTTTTCTTGTCAAGCTGTCCTACTATGTCTTGAATCAGGGTCGTGATTGCATCTTTTGTTCCCTTGCTTTTTTGGTAACCAAATTGCCTTTCACTTAATATTTTATGTAGAAAAAGGTGTTTGATTAGCCTGTCTTTCATCAGTTTCTCTAATAGTTTTGAGAGTGTTGGTAGGAGAGATATCGGTCTGTAGTTTTTAGTGTGCGTTTTGGAACCTCTTTTAAGAACTGACAATACCTTTGCAATCTTAAGCTGATCCGGAAAGGTCCTCGTATCAAAATATATTTTTAAAGGTTACCTAGATCCAATTCATGAACAATTGCCGAAGTTTAGGTAATATTTTTGGAAAGGCATTAAAGTATTTCAAAAAAATAAAAATGCAAAAAAAAATCCTTCGTGCTTTAATCAGATAATATAAAAGATATAAGGTGCCATAAGAAAATTATAATTAATAATCAAGAGATATAATTGCACGAATCTACGTCCTTACGCTCTATAAGAATTGAGTTTTCGTTTATTAAATATTAATATATAATATATAGACCTAGAGTACTTTTATGTAATAACAAAACTTCTAACTATCTTACAATATGCAATTCATGTGCATAATGTCATTATTAGCGATTTTCGTTTTCAAATCATTTAAATTCCTAACAGCAAACCAAAACCTTATACCACGCAGATTTGTTCCATATACACAAATAATTGTGTTTTAAAATAAATGTATACAGTAAATTATTAACCTAACTAATGTTATATGTATTGTATCGAGTGGTACTGATCTGGAGCCCATTTTAGGTAGATTTCGAAAATCGAGTCCTACTATTCATTTCTTCGACACAATCGAATTTTGAAAAAAAATCTTTACTGAAGGTCTAGTTGTGACCCCCAGATTCCAAAATGACCACTGGTTCAAAAGTTTATATATATATATATATATATATATTAATATAAATTATGTATGTATGTATATATCCGCAGCCCGATTTTGTCATCACGATAGCGCTCGCATCTTTGCTCCGATTGCTTTTAAACTTGGTACAAAAATCGCCCTGGTTGATACCATCCGTTTTTCTTTTATATGGCGTGGGACCTGAATATCTATAACTCTTTTAATCATATCTTTAAGAAAATATCGTTAATTTTAGTCGAAATTTAAAACCTAAATAAAAAATATAACATCCGTTTTTCTTTTATATGGCGTGGTACCTGAATATCTATAACTCCCTAAATCATATATTTAAGAATATATCGTTAATTTTAGTCGAAATTTAAATACTTATAACTTATACTTTTTACTTATCGTTAATTTTAATCGACCCGTGACCACGAACGCTGTAAAGTGTTCGAAACGTCGGGATGTAATTTAAAATTCAGTATACGCGATATAATCCGTTCAAAGTTGTTTTATTTCATGGATATCTCTTGATTCAAATAGGTTTCTTTGGTTGAAGAGATTTTTTCTATCTGTGTAGAGGCTCCCTTCCGAACCGGTGGTAGTTTATTGTCCTCCCATAATCTGGTTTTACGAGATTTGAAAACAATACAGTTATTAAACCAGTGTTTACGTTTTATTTCATTACCGTGCGATCGTGTACCTGTGTAATGGTTTAGTGTTAGGCTATCCTGATTCCTAATAATGTCAGTATTTGAGAGTTCCTAACCAACCCTAAGCACCCGTTACTGATCTCGGTCATCGGATGGACGCATCCGAGCTCCACCACTGAGGAGCGAGGCGACCAGCACCAGCCCCCAACTACCGCGCCGACCCGGCCCACGACATCAGATCGTGGGATAAAGATAACACAGCCCACAAGGAAAGTTACGTGGATAACTTGACAAGTGTAAGGTGTAAAAGGAACTTCTTTTGTGGTGAGGTCGAACCATTGCTTTATTTTTTATTTGGTACCTATTGATTGACTACTCCATTATGATTTTAAGATTTCTATAAAGTTGAATTTGAGGTTTTGCAAAGAAACCATTTTAGTAATTGTGGTATACTTAACTTGGTAACAGACAAGCTACAATTTGCATTCTAACTTCCACGTCTTTTTATGAACATCCTACACTAGAATTATGATGTCACGATCCTCAGCTTTGAGGAAACGACTGATGATGATGATAATAGAATTATGCCGTGGCGCGAACATGTGGTGCCTTAAGTACAATAAAGGAATTTAAACAAATTTTATCACTTTCTAATAACCTCGTGACGAATATCGTTTCTTAATTGTGAATTGATTGTAAAAGTGTTCTACGCCAGTAAACTTAACATCTGTAGATGGGATGTTTTTGTGGCGTGATTTCGGATTGTTTTGCTACCACGTGTTTAGGGTATTGGTAAGGTTATGTGTCTTAGGCTTAGTAAATAAACCTAGTGAGTTTTACTCATTTTGTAATTTGGTGCAAATTAGTGTGATCAGTGATTATGACGTTGTGTGATTTTGACAGCCCATACGTAGTTTTATGCAGGAAATGAAGTTTTTATTAGAAGTGAAACTTAAGGTTGAATTTTAAGGTCCCTACTTTCTAATACCCACGTTGTTTTGATTACGAAATCACATATTTCAGAACGTTGTGCAGTATTTAAACAATTTATAATCAAGTAAACTCTGCTATGTGCTACTCGTGTAAAAATTAACGTTACAGAATGCTGCAACTATGGACACTATGCTCCTGTCGAGTGAGCGCTGGTTGAGCATATGCTGACGGTATTCGACTGGTGCCTGAGCCTACACGACTTGCTGGCATCTCAGCAACCTGGAAGCTGGGCAGTGTGCTTATGCATTGAAAAAAAGGGACCGGTTTCGTTCCAATTATTTAAGACTTTGACTTAGAGAGTAATGACTAAGCATTAAAAATGCTATAGCCTTTAGTAATCCCGTTCGTAAAGTTTTACGTGTTTGAAAAGGATTTTTCTGGGATTTAAGTTCATTCGTTAAATAAAATACACTTGATTGAAATCGATTTAATAAAGTTAGAAGAAAGTTATAGTTCCTTATACATTGGCAATATCTAGTTTGTTTTCACTGTGGTAAAATACATGCTGACATTTTAGTTTAGTTTACATGATGAAACTGATGCTGCTCAAATTTATGTTCTCAGTTCGCTGTCGTGAGGAGCAGCCTCCATGCAGCTGGTTGGCGCCTTCATGACCGGATGGCGCGACGGAAGCTGCCTGTGTGCGCAGCAGATGACTGGTATCAATGCTGTCCTCGGTGTGCAGACGGCAACATGTGTGAATGCAGTTGTTTACTTGGTGAACAGTTCCCAATTTATTGGGGTTAAATTGGATTACCTGTCAGACGTGTTTTGCAATTTAAATTTTCGAAATTTTTGAAAAAGTGTGATGAAGTAATCTTTTTCATTGTTGAAGTTGAAATGAGAATTAGCCAAAAAAGTGTGTTGCAGAGTTATGAGTTGCCAGATTACATGTGAAAACTTGACGTTAACCTTAACGTGTTCATTTTTGGTTATTTTTGATGAGTCATAGTAATCAGTGAAGGATTTAAAAGCTAATTTGTTAAACAGCATTTGTTTATTTTCATAACGATTGAAACTGATATGGAAATGCTTCTGATTGGCGATAATAAAACTGGTGTTGCTTATTCTACTCGTAGTGATGTAGTGTGTTGGTTCATAACGCTCAATGCCTACTTACATAGCCAATGTGCCTTTACTATTCGTAGACATAGGCGTAAAACACCGGAAGTAGGTTTTTATGTCCTTTTTCGTTACTGTAAACTCAAGCCGTTGGTGCGGCAGCATTTTAATTATCGTTACGTTGGTGCGTAGACGAGATCAGTCGTTGGTGCGACAACTACATGCGTTTCTGACTGGTTACCCTTATTTTTCGTTGAAGCGAAAGTAAGATGAGCCGTTGGTGCGGCGCTAGTTCGTGTTAATTTCAAATAATCCGGTCATTTCTTAAGGGTGGCCTTTGTGACTCAGTTGCTAAGGTATAACATCTTCAGTTGCTAGGTCTTGCTAGGTGTAGCATTGCGAGATGACCAGATGGTGGTCCGGTCATTTTATGATGATGGTGGTCATTGTAAGCGTTATAGGAAAACAAGAAAACTTTGTTATAAAATTTAATGACAACACGTTACTTCTGGTGAAGAGGTGATTTTTTTTGATAAGATTTGTGCTGTTCGACAGAGTAGTTTAATTTATGGAGATCAGATATTTTGATCACCAAACTTTTGTTTCTTATCCTTGGTCAGGTAGGCCGAGCGAAAGAGAGCCTTTGCTTTAGAAGTTTTTTTCGTCCTTTACAGACACTTCACACTGGGACGTGCGAGACGTCAGGACGGCCGTGTCGGAGCGAGATGGCAGCGGCTTGTTGCGGAGCTACGCTATACATATCTTAACTGATAGAATTATGATGTTTTGTTGTAATAAGTTACCTTTTAACAAGTTTGGAAAATGATGAGCAGGGTATTGCTCGGGAGTGGTCTTAGTTTGGTCCGTGCAGGTAGTTACTAAAAGTCACGTTTAGATTTACCCGCCTTTAAAGTAAGAAATGCGTCGGTAGTCATTGAAAGTCACGTTTAGACTTACCCGCCTTGGAGGGTATAAAAACCAGTGACCGCAGTACTTGACGATTCATTATCACTTTGACCGTCATGCGGACAGTATCTAGTAGTGATTTAGTATTCGTTCAGAGTTCATTATCGGTTTGACTAGCGAACGATCAACATCTCAGAATTCATTATTGCTTTGACTGTCGAGCAGTCTGTATCGTTTTGGTTGTGACTTAAAGACTGGTCGGTTCGGTCCTATAGTAACGGGTGGTATTTTGAGTAGCACACGGACGCAGGCTAGGAACTCTCCTCGTTTTCCTGATGCCTTATAAAAACAGTCAATGCTTTTCGTAGTTAAAGTTTTAATGAGCCCTTTGTGATTAGAAAGTATTTTGTGTGTTTATGTTAGTGTAATCTACCCAATTTAGTCTAAGACCTGTTTCAGATAAAAAGATAAGTCCCGCTGAGTTTCTTACGCTGGTTCTTCTCAGTAGAGGATCCCTTCCGAACCGGTGGTAGTTTATTGTCCTCCCATAATCTGGTTTTAAGAGATTTGAAAACAATACAATTATTAAACCATTGTTTACAATTTATTTCATTACCGTGCGACCGTGTACCTGTGTAATGGTTTAGTGTTAGGCTATCCTGATTCCTAATAATGTCAGTATTTGAGAGTTCCTAACCAACCCTAAGCACCCGTTACTGATCTCGGTCATCCGTCCATCCGAGCTCCACCACTGAGGAGCGAGGCGACCAGCAACAGCCCCCAACCACCGCGCCGACCCGGCCTACGAGATATATAAACTTTTGAACCAGTGGTCATTTTGGAATCTGGGGGTCATAACTAGACCTTCTGTAAAGATTTTTTTTTAAATTCGATTGTGTCAAAGAAATGAATAGGTAGATCGATTTTCGAAATCTACCTAAAACTACATATAAACTAAACTGATACTAAATCCTAAATCCTAAAACACACTTACAAATAAAAAAAATCCGTCCCCGCAAGGAGAACGCACAGGTAGATTTCGCATCTTGTCCTTGTGGATGAATGGATAAGGATTTTGGCCTTGTTTAGCGGGTCAAAATTCTTGTGCCCGACTTTATTGTTAAATTCATGTTAAATATCACATAGGTCGTACTAAAAAAATAAAAATAAAAACTTTGAACTGGTATCCTATGCGGTACCATCACAGACTACACAGACACCTCATCATTAAATTTTTACAGGTAGCACGAGGTCACCACACATCAGTGCAATTTTATTCGTAAATTTCTACGATTCGAACAGCAAAAATCAATAGTATTATTCACCAATTTGTAGTATAACAATCTAGGTTCACCCCTGTAACTAGGTTTTTGTGTATATTAGGTAGATTTCGAAAATCGAGTCTACCTATTCATTTCTTCGACACAATCGAATTTAAAAAAAAAATCTTTACAGAAGGTCTAGTTATGACCCCCAGATTCCAAAATGACCACTGGTTCAAAAGTTTATATATATATAAATTATGTATGTATGTATATATCCGCAGCCCGATTTTGTCATCACGATAGCGGTCGCATCTTTGCTCCGATTGCTTTCAAACTTGGTACAAAAATCGCCCTGGTTGATACCTAGGACAAGTTCGTGAACGGGCGGAATAGGGCCAAAGGGACGGGAGAGGCCTCACTTTTTATGTAATCGGTTTTTCGGAAATAACTTTTTTCCTATGGAAAATATACCATCCGTTTTTCTTTTATATGGCGTGAGACCCGAATATCTATAACTCCCTTAAACATATCTTTAAGAAAATATCGTTAATTTTAGTCGAAATTTAAAAAAAACCTAATTTTTTCTGGAAAAAATTCATAACTCCTAAACGGTGAAAAATTGCATGTCAGCAATATTTTTTACGTCACTCTGGGCGGTAAGTGAGATTTGCCGCCCACGGGCGCAGCAACAAATCTCACTTCACACCCAGGAGAAGACGTAAAATTGTGTACGCACCACGGGCGGTAATAAAGAGGCCTCAGATCGCTTGTTTATGGCCCTTACCTTCGGTTCGGGCCACGAATGTCCGCGCTCTGAGCCGTTCTTCATTTTACCGCCCTAGGTACGTAATGTACTATTATCGAAAGGTCATTTTATTCTCTAAAATATTCAAAAACTATGTCTGTCGGAAAAAAGCATGGTTTTCTAAAAAAAATAAAAGGAAAAAAAAATCTGAAAGTGCGGATATTGGCCTTGTTTAGCAGGACAAAATTCTTGTGCCCGACTTTTACTGTTAATATCACATAGGTCGTACTAAAAAAAATTGTAAAAAAAAACTTTGAACTGGTATCCCATGCGGTACCATGCAGCGCCCTTATCCATTCATCCACAAGGACAAGATGCGAAATCTACCTGTGCGTTCTCTTTGCGGGGACGGATTTTTAACATGTATTTGTTGTGAATACTTATTATTTTTATTTTACGAATGTTGTCGGTACTGGGTCTGACAGCCCCATTACGAACTTTTGGCGACCGTTGCGCGTTGCTTGTAAACTCCTAGCGGCCAATGCTTGGTAAAGCGACGATTCTATACAATATTATTAGTTTTTCTACACGGCGGCTGTAATACTTGAATTTTGACTGTGTAGACGGAATTGCTAGCGCATACTTTTGCTCATGGTCGCATATTGTAGCATCTATACTATCTTATCTATCTTATCTTTTATCTTTGTGCTTGAAGATGGAGACCTACGCTCTCCGAAACATGTCGCAAGACGTGACTAAAGTGCCGTGAGTGTAACCGTGTTATTTTATTATGTTAATATGTCTCACGAAAGTTTAAATTTTGTACTATCTTTGTTAGATCTCGAAAGATCTCGAAAGACAACACGATCGTTTAGAATCGTTTACTTTTGTGATTTAATCAGTCGCATCAGTAAGATTAAATTGCCTCCGAACACTATATTATTCATTTTATTTGCTCTTGTGCCCCATAGTTCTACTTGTCCCAATCTCCCCTGTAATTATTTCAATTAACGATTTCAATGAATCGAGTCGCGCGTTTTAAAACTGCAATAAAGTTTTATAACCAATCGTATATGTAGACGATAATAAAATCTAGAAATCGGTAATTGACATTGGAATACCTACTTATATGTTTAGGTACTTACCTAATTTAGAAAATACAAACAAAAGAGTAACAAACCTGGCAGCTGTACTGTCTCATTTGGACCACGTAGCACTCACTAGGTTTTAGAAAGTAATGCCTATTCTAGAGAAGAATAGTTATTTGTTATACAAGTGGTGAAAGTTGTATTTTACGTGCGAGTGTTATTTGAAACACGAGCTAGCGAAAGGATTCTATTATTGACCACGAGCGAAGCGAGTGGTTCAAAAATAGAATCCTGAGCGTAGCGAGTGCTTTAATACACGAGACGTAAAATAACTTTCACCCGTGTATAACACAAAACTTTTCACCTCACTACAGCGAGGAAAATAAGAAAAAGGATGCATTTTGCTCGGTTTCCCGTAATTCCTCAGGTGTTTAATACTTCTTCATCACTCACATCAACAAATTATCGGGCAGCTGTCTTAAGTCTAGAGGAATATTGTTATAAATGTTTCCTGACATCATAAAACAATTTTTGTTATACTGGGCCGAGTTACATATTGGCCTTTGTATCTTAAGTACATCTCTGTTCCTTAACCTTGGATTTTGAGTTGGTTTTTTAAACAACTCAGGGTTGTTTCGTACAAATTTAGCTTGCTCATAAATATAAATGCTGGTCAAGGTTAGAGCGTTGAACTTTTTAAATAGATGTTTGCACGGTGCAAAAGGACTGACCCCTCGCACCGCACGTAAATAATCTTTTTGAGCCATAAACACCTGTTTGACGTCTGTAGAATTACCCCAAATAATGACCCCGTAACGAAGAATTGATGCTACGTAGCCGTGGTAGGCAGTCAGAGCAGTTGATTCATCTGCTAGCCTTCTCAATCTCCTTAAGGCAAAAACAAATCGACTTAACTTGTTACAAATATTAATTACCTGCTGTTTCCAATTCAAAAACCCATCAATTGTAATACCCAGAAAATTTACTTCGTTGTAACTATTTATATGTTGACCTTTACATTGAATGGTAAGCGAGGCTCGTTGAGTTTTATAATTAGAGAACTGTACCCAATTTGTTTTATTTATATTTAATGTCAATTTTCTCCGTGCAAAGGCCGCATACTCGTATCTACCACGTAGGACCAAAGGCATCGCATCGAGAAATGCTCCAGGACAACCGCTTGACAGAAACCAGACTGAGCCCAATGGTCACGTTCCACACAAGCGAACCCAAAGGCCGAAGGCCCGAGGGTGAGCAGAAATATCTGTGAAAGCCGAAGGGTCTTAGCATCATGGCAAAATGTGTTCGTTTGTGTGACCACGTGCCACACAAACGAACCCGAGGGCCGAAGGCCCGAAGGTGAGCACAAATATCTGTGAAGGCCAAAAGATTAGAGAACATTAGCGAGGAGTACTGCAGCAGCAGCGTGTCAAGAACCGGACAGAACCTAATGGTCATATGCCACATAAGTAAACCCGAGGGTGAGCAGAAATACCTGTTAAGGCCGAAGGCCTTCAACATCACAGCGAGAAGTGCTTCAGCAGCTGCGTGACAGAAACCGGACTGAGCCCAATGGCCACGTGTCACACAAGCGAACCCGAGGGCTGAAGGCCGAGGGTGCGCAGAAATATCTGTGAAAGCCGAAGGCTCTGAGCATCACAGCGAGATGAGCTTCAGCAGCTGCGTGACAGAAACTGGACTGAGAAATATCTGAAAAAGCAGCATTACCTGTTAAGGCCGAAGGTTTTGAGCATCACAGCGAGAACTGCTGCAGGAGCAGCATGGAACCGGACAGAACCCAATGGTCACGTACCATACAAGGTGATTAGCATACCCCGGGGTTTTCGGTGCGGGAATGTTATACACTAGCCAAATAACAGGTAAAAACTGTAAAAAACGATACTATAATAGATGATCAAACGAACTTTCCTAAAGTGAAGTTCGATCGCTATTATATGAGTCGCTTCATTCGAAGATATAATGTTTAACAGGTAGTCCCTTAAACCTACAGGCAACTAGCACGCTTTTAGAGTATTTAATTTGATTCAAAATCGGTATTAGTACATCCGGTGGCCGCCACCTCATAGTGGGGCGCTGCCGTAGACTTCATTTTTTAGAGTCACGGACAAAACTTTCATTTTAAATTAGGGGTCATCTACTTAGGGATGGGTGGGTGATTATATTTATATCTTCGAATGAAGCGACTCATATAATAGCGATCGAACTTCACTTTAGGAAAGTTCGTTTGATCATCTATTATATTTCATCGCTTCATTCTCGATATAATGTTTAACAGGTAGATGTTTAGAGTTGAAAGTTTTGTGCGAAATAAAATCTGTATGAATTAATTGATTTTTTTATTTTTTACTTTTTGACATGCCAAATAATCACAAAAAGGCATAAATGTACTACAAACAGTGTTTACAAATCATCGTTATTATTAACATTATCATTTGGGAAGCAAATCGATCTAGCAAAATCATAACAATTATTATTGATAATTGGACGGTTATAGAACTTAGCGAAGGTTTTAGAGGTGCTGGTCCAACCAGCAGCCTTTCTAATTGTATCTAGGCTGATTCCAGCCGCAAAAGCCGTGGAAGTAGCTGCGTGGCGTGTACTGTGGGCACCATAAACATTGATGTCAACCCGACTTTCAAGCAATACTTGCTTGATCCATCTACTCAAGGTTTGACTGCTTGCGGCGTTGCGGGGTCGCTTATATGTCAGAAAAAGCTTTCCCGTGCTACTGTCCCTTAAATTTTTTGTGAAAAAAATATAATCCTTAAGGGTAGTAGCGGGGCAGATACTTAATTTTTCGCGGAAAAATGGTAAGTTTAATATGGGTTGTTCTCGGCCTACGCCAGAAGTTTTGATTAAGTCGACTATGGCAATTTTTATTCCATCTGACATTTCTGAAATGTTTTCGATCTTTATGAGGGATAGAGTCTGGACTCTGTGAGCTGTACAGAATGCGAGCAGGGTTACTAATTTTTTTGTGATTTTCTCCAGAGATAAATCAGAGTGGGGGTACCAGGATGAAACGTGGTTCAAGACGACCTGCGGGTCCCATGTGGAATTGTATTTTGATGTTATTGGCCTTAATTTGAAGGCCCCTTTTAAACGTCTCTTTACACTCTCATTCGTACTTATTTCGGTGCCAAGCAGTATAAGGACAACGCTGAACGGTGGCTATTTAAGGAACCATAAGAACAACCCTTATTAAATAAATCCGATAAAAAGGAAAGTACATCGGGTATTGAGCTATGGTAAGCGTTAATGTTTTTGGAAGCGCAATATTCCCACCAAAGTTTTATAGTTACGTTATATTGGCTAATAGTTGTCTGAGCCAAAGAAGCTAGCAGAAGAGGTATTGCCTCTAGTGGGGTTCCGCACTGGATAAACGCCGCCCGCAAAGCCTCGCGGCACCCAGGGTAAGGCTGGCATGTAGGGGATGGTAGTCCCTAAAATGTGATTTTAACAGGTCTTTATGAGGAGCGAACATAATGATTTCTGACCTTAGGAGTCTAGTCAATAAGGGGAACCAGGCCTGGGAAGGCAAAAATGGGAATACAAGTATCCCATCGGCACCGTCGTCAACAATCTTTCTTAAGCATTTAAGGATTAATGCGAACGGAGGGAACGCATAAAAGAAACTAGAACTCCAATTGAGTGTAAACGCATCTACAGCCATTGCGTCTGGTTCAGGTCTCCAGGTTACAAATGCATCGCACTTAGCATTAACACGAGAGGCAAACAAATCTATAAGTGGGTGCCCTAATTTTTTAATTATAGTATTAAATGCTTGACCAGACAACTCCCACTCTGTGTCAGGATTAATTTTTCTAGACTCCTCATCGGCGCAATTATCTTTGGTATTCACGTAAAATGCATATAACCAAATATGGCGCTCTTCGCACCATTGCCAAATTGATCTCGATAAGTCATTTAAATGCGGGAATTGTATACCGCCCATGCGGTTAATATAACTAATGGCGGTAGTATTATCGATTCGTAATAATATTGCACAGTTGGCTACGTCAGATGCGAGACTTTTCAAGCCTAAAAATACCGCAAGGAGTTCCAAATAATTGATATGGTTTTCCATCTCGATGGTTTTCCATGTACCGTTTGCTTTTTTATTGCCACATACGGCGCCCCAGCCCGATCTAGAGGCGTCAGTAAAAATTTCACGTTTGAAATTTTCTGTCCTCATAGGATTGTCAGTAGTGGAAATATTCTTAGCCCACCAATTTAAGTCCGCTCGAATAATGTCAGGTAATGATATTTTCGCTTCAAAATGATCATTATGCCTTTGTAAGGCTAGAAACTTTTGACGTTCTAAGATTTTTGTGTACAGCCAGCCATACTGAACTGCAGGGCAAGCCGCGATAAGTACACCAATTAATAGGGGATATTACTGCAATGTTCTGCCGCCAGAGTGCAGCACTAGCTCACCGGTAAACCATAGAGTTCTCAATACATACTAGGCCTTAAACAGTTTTTTACAAGTTTTCATAGATAATTTATAACGAATAAATATGTCATTTGTGCACCAAGGCGGTTTGTTTAAAGAGAGCCTATCGTGAAACAAGAAAATCGAAATTTTGACATCTACCTCTCTATCGCTCGAATATGTAAGAGTGACAGAGAACAAGGTAACGAAATTTTTATTTTCGTGTATCGCGGTAGGCCCTTCGTTTGTGCTAGTGCCGCCCCCTACGCAGAGTTTTGCGTAATATTCCCTATTGCGCAAATTCACGAATACTACATCGGGGCAATTTTGTAAATTTGTTAACCAACTGAGCAATTTTATTAGGTTTATCGTTTGGCAAGGACATTGTCATGTTTTGAGTATTGAAATTGAACCCCAAGAACTTGCAACTTTGCTTCGGTTCCAGTGAGCTTTTACTAAAGTTAATAACAAAGCCTAGACATAGAAGTAGCTTCACCGTTTCACTTATGTTTGTATTGCAATCAGTATAGTCATCACCTATGCAAAGGATGTCATCTAAATACATGACGGATTTGAGCCACTGGACCTTAAATATGATATTACTTCTTTCATTACCTACTTTAGTAAAAACGCACGGGGCTAAAGATAAACCATATGGTAAGGCATTAAATTCATATGTTAAAATTTCTTTAGAACCATAAGCTTGAAATTGAAAGCGTAAATATTTTCTATCAGACTCATGAATAGGGATCAGAAGATACGCTTTTTAAATCAATGTTGGCTAAGTAACTATTCTGTGGCATTAACTTGGATGCAGTGCGATGGTCTTCCATCTTAAAGTGAATTTTAGGTATGAATTTATTAAGCGATTTTAGATTTAAAATAAATCGTTTTTCACCATTAGGTTTTGGCGTTGTGACATAGCTATGTCACCAGCATGCCATGTCACCGCAGCGGCGCGCCCCGCGTGGAATCCAGCCCGCAGGCGACCACACCGGCAGCGCTCGGAGCGGTGGAGGGGAGCACCAGCCGACCTTATATAACCGCGCGCAGCGCGCGGCACGCATCCTTTCCTTCCCCGTCGCTTGACCGCGACACTCCTATCCTCCCAACCAGGGCCGGGGTGACATATGCGCGCCTAGGCCAGGTTGATACCTAGAGACGGGCTTGTGGCGGACACCGCCTGCCAGTGGCTTCCCAAATCTCCTGGATCTCTCTACAATCAGGGCCGGGGTGACATAAGCGCGCCTAGGCCGGGTTGAGATCCTGTCGCAGGCTCGTGGCGGACACCGCCTGCCAGCGACTTCCCGATTCCGTGATCCTTCCGAAGCCAAGGCCGGGGTGACGTAAGCGCGCCTAGGCCGGGTTTCCATCCTGCCCAGCCCTAAGCAGATCCTTACCGCTGAAAGCCCGCCGGCGGGCCCGCGTCCGTAGCGTAGGTTTATTTTGAGCACGGCCGGCCGTGAGACATTAAACTTAGACCTAGACAAGTGTTAGAACAATAAGTATTAGATAAGTGTGTATTAAATAAAGCGGCATAAAAGTCCGATCAGGTTACTTAACCATCCGTGTTTGTACTGACTTTCCACGCATCCCTTTCTCCCATATCTGAGACTAGCTCGGTAAAACCTCTCAGGCCCATCAGGCATAGAGGATATGTGATCTCTGCGCAGGCAGAACATCACATTTGGCGCCCAACCGAATAACTCACAATTTAGGGGTCTTATAGGACTCGGGAGAAAGGCATTCTAGTAAAATCCAGTGCCTACTAGTTGTTTTCATTTTTCCTCCGTATAACATAGTTTCCGTGACGCATCCCGCCCGCCCGTATAGAAATAAGACCGCCGCGAACCGGTCACCAGTATCCTACCGTTAATAAACCCGTACCGCTACAAAGTAAAACCCCCACGCGTCACAATAGGGAACACCTTAAAAACCGTTCATAAATGTCGACATCTTGGATATATAACTTAAAAAAACCAGGGCTAATAAGCGAAGCCGAGAACAGGAATATCCCAACGACCGACCTCACAGTCGAACAGATACGGAAACTACTAGTTGAATCCATAAAAACCTCAGACGAGTTCCAAACACTAGAAAAAGGAAAACACCCAAAGATGCCAGAAGACGAAAGTAAAATCAACGCGAACCGTTTGACTAAACTAATCAAGGAGTGGAACCTCTCGTTCAAAGGATACGACGACGCCGAAGAGTTCGTAGAAAGACTCGAGGAGCTCATTACAGCGAGCGGTATAGAGAAAGAAGAAATACTACCCGCACTACCACGTATTCTGCAAGGAAAGGCATTAGCTTGGTATAGAAATCACACAGACTCATTCCAAAACTGGGATAACTTCATTCAACTTTTCAAACTTTATTACTACCCGAGCAATTATGAGGAAGACCTAATAGTAAAGATAGCAGCAAGGAAACAAAAGTTCGGAGAAAGTTTCGTCGATTACTTGACCGACCTGCAGACGTTAATGCGAAGATACGGAAAACTCACCCAGAAGGAAAAACTACACAGAATACATGAAAACATGGCGAAAAATTACAAGCTCTACATAAAGAAAAATGATTATAAAACCCTAACCGACCTGGTAAAACTGGCGGCAGACTATGAAAATATACACACACCGAGATACAGCGGACGAAACAATACCCTTACAGCCACAAATGGACCGAAATGGTACAACACGTACCGAGAACGGGAAGAGACAGAGCACGAGAACCGCGAAGGAACGAAGATACATCCAAAATATGATCCCAAGACATTCTGTTGGTCATGTGGAAGGCCAGGGCATGACGCAAGAGAGTGCCGCTCAAAACAACGCATATTTTGCAGTCGATGCGGCACAATGGGCATACTAAGTACGAACTGCTGCAAAAAGCAGAGTGCATGGGGGAAACCACGGCCAGTAGGAGCAGCCGACGACGAGGATAACGGCGACAACAGACAGTTCATCAATATATTCATAAACGGCACAACATACAAGTGCCTAATAGACACAGGATCAACCCATACGTACATCAATGAAGCAGTATACAAAGCGTGCAAACAAAAGAAGAGTCCAGAACAAGAAACAAAACGAAGAATTATACTCGCAAATGGTACGAGAGCCAAAGTACAAACAAGCGTACTGGTAGAAATAGAAATAAAACAAATAAGAATCAAACATTGGGTACGAGTACTCCCCATGGCATCAACCATAATTATAGGGATGGATTTGTTACAAAGAATCGGCGTTACAATCACTTGGCCGAACGTCCAGGAAAACACAAACATTCACCACCATGAAACACAAGGAACAGCACCACAGCAAACACCGGCACAACCAGACACAGAACTACCGAGCAACCCACAACAACAAGCGTTAACGCAATCACCAAAAACAAAATTAAAAGAATTACTGCAAACTGAATTTAAAAAATGCGACGACAGTCCAGAAGGAAACACATGGGTCCAGCAGAAAATAAAGATGAAACACAAAGAACCCATCAATCAGAACCAGATAGCAGACGAATTGTCACGGAACCCAGTGTGTGCTACAGCCAGTCAAAGCTGGTATGAAAACAAATTACAACAAAAGACAAGCGGATCCAGGCACATAAATAACGCGACAAGGCCTTGGGAAACGGTAACAACCGACCTCATTGGGCCATTACCACGCTCATCAAAAGGATACACGTGGATTATACTATTCCACGACAAGTTTACGAAATGGACAGAAATAACTCCATTAAGGAACGCAACCGGACCCGCCATTGCCAGAGCATTTGAGCAGAGCGTCGCATTGCGCCATGGTGCCCCACAGACATTACTGTCAGACAACGGTAGACAGTACATGGGGAAAATATTCACAGACACCCTAAAAGCCTACGGAACCGAACACAAGTTAACCCCTCCCTACACCCCTCAGTGTAACATGACAGAAAGAGTGAACAAAACACTCCAAACCATGATAGCAACATTTATCAAAGAAAACCACAAACAATGGGACAAGTACCTGTCGGAATTTAACTTCGCCCTCAACACATCAGTACATGAGTCGACCAAATACACACCAGCATTCCTGTTATACGGAAGGGAACTCCGTAACCCGCATGACAAAAACTTACTTCCAACACCGCAATTAAAAGAAAAATCGAAGTTAGAGGAAATCTATGCATTGGTCAGAAAAAACCAACAAAAAGCGTCCGAAAAACCAAAATCCTACTATGACAGTAACAGGAAGCAGTGGGAACCAGAAATCGGGTCTTTAGTGCTTAAAAGGAATCAAGTACTTTCAAACGCAAACAAGAACTTCTGTGCCAAACTCGCACCAAAGTACACAGGCCCATTCAAAATAGACAGCAAAAAGTCACCAGTAATCTTCCTCCTAACTTCGAATAACAGCAGAAAATTGTTAACAGCCCATGTAAAAGACTTAAAACCATACCAACAATAATTCAATAAAATACCTACCAATAATAAAACTATAATTCAAAGGTGTATGTGAAGTTCCCAACCCGCTTTGGGCCAGCGAGGGGACTATAGCCTGATCCCTCTCGTGCATGAGAGGAGGCCTGTGCCCAGCAGTGGGACTTATAGAGGCTAACATATTATTATTATTATTAATAAAACTACATGAACATTCAATATATCAATAATCCGCGACAATATCGTAACCACGAAGCCAAAATGAACCTTAGCGCATAGCAAATAAAACCCAACTTACAACAACACACATTTCTAAAAATTAAGTTAAATAAACGCCAGAATAATAGAACACATGGATAATGCACCCCACAGATGCGGCACCGCCGAATAAAAAGCTACACGTTAAAATCTTTTGACGATGACACAGGACCGCGTCAAGGGTGACCCAACCGAAATGTACCCCTATTTACATAGAAATAAGGCACAAAATGTGGGAAAGATAGTTAAGCATAAATATTGCAAATAAATATACCAAGCCAGGAACACATGTACGATAGGGAGGTAGTCCCACATTAAGAAAATTATTATTATACAAAGAAGATGTATAAACAAAAAAAAAATTAAGATTTTTTTTTCAATCATAGAATCACAGATTGATAAAGCAAGGACCATTTTAATTTTCACTAAGTTAATAAACAAGAGTTTTTTTAAGTTAATCATTCTTACCAACCAAGTTTCGTTATAAATTAAATTACATAACAGAGTCTCAACGTAGGAATACACGTCTTTCATTTTCCGTTTATATGGGCCCCATAAGACAATTAGCACAATTTACGAGACTAAGAACTTACCTACGTAATTAGGTAATTACCTACTTATCAACAAATAAATGAGGCCCGCAAATTTTAAAAGTTAAGACCGAGTTTAACGGTGATTTTTCCCCAGGTAAAAATCCTCAGACGAAGAGGGGGTGTGTGACATAGCTATGTCACCAGCACGCCATGTCACCGCAGCGGCACGCCCCGCGTGGAATCCAGCCCGCAGGCGACCACACCGGCAGCGCTCGGAGCGGTGGAGGGGAGCACCAGCCGACCTTATATAACCGCGCGCAGCGCGCGGCAAGCATCCTTTCCTTCCCCGTCGCTTGACCGCGACGCTCCTATCCTCCCAACCAGGGCCGGGGTGACATATGCGCGCCTAGGCCAGGTTGATACCTAGAGACGGGCTTGTGGCGGACACCGCCTGCCAGTGGCTTCCCAAATCTCCTGGATCTCTCTACAATCAGGGCCGGGGTGACATAAGCGCGCCTAGGCCGGGTTGAGATCCTGTCGCAGGCTCGTGGCGGACACCGCCTGCCAGCGACTTCCCGATTCCGTGATCCTTCCGTAGCCAAGGCCGGGGTGACGTAAGCGCGCCTAGGCCGGGTTTCCATCCTGCCCAGCCCTAAGCAGATCCTTACCGCTGAAAGCCCGCCGGCGGGCCCGCGTCCGTAGCGTAGGTTTATTTTGAGCACGGCCGGCCGTGAGACATTAAACTTAGACCTAGACAAGTGTTAGAACAATAAGTATTAGATAAGTGTGTATTAAATAAAGCGGCATAAAAGTCCGATCAGGTTACTTAACCATCCGTGTTTGTACTGACTTTCCACGCATCCCTTTCTCCCATATCTGAGACTAGCTCGGTAAAACCTCTCAGGCCCATCAGGCATAGAGGATATGTGATCTCTGCGCAGGCAGAACATCACAGCGTTAAAAATATTTTTGAGATATACTTGTCACTTGAAGCGTCACATTGTGATATAGCACCTAGCTCAAGTAATTTATTAATTGCATGTGACATATCGCGACTTTCATCGGGTGAGTAAGCTGAACAGCTTACTGGCGGCTGTTCAACGCTTTTACAGAAAGGGATTTTATATCCTTCTCGGATCCAAGTTAACACTTCATTGCACCACAGTTCCTGGGCTTCATTCACAAGACAGGTTGGATTCTGGTGACCTGTGTTAACCAGGCTAGCAGAGACTGGCTTGTGAATGAAGTCCCGAAGTTAAAGCCGTGGCCGGAGGCGGAGCTCTCCGTCATCCCTGAGGGTGAACTGCCCAAACCAGTCACGGCTATAACTTTTATTCCGGAGACCGAGGCGGCCTCTGTGGAGGAAGCCTTGGCGTTGCTCAGGGTCCAAAACTTAGGCCTGAACACGGAGCTCTGGAAGGTGCTTGGTGAGAAGGCTGAGCAAGGTGGCAGAGTGGTAACCTTTGCTCTGGATGAGCCCTCCGCCGAGACCCTCAAGGCCAATGGCGGGGAGGTAGCCATTGGCTTTAAGAAGGTGCTGTTCCGTATAAAAGGGGGGCTAAATGCTTCCCCGGCGCAGCAGGGGCCAAATGCTCCTGAAGCGCAGCAGGGGCCAAGTGCTCCTGCAGCGCATCAGGGGCTAAATGCTCCTGCAGCGCAGCAAACAGGACAGCGAATCCAGCCCCTCGTCGAACCTACTCCTGGGCCCAGTACCATGGTACCTGGCAGCCGAATCCTCATTCCCCAGGGCCCTCGTGGCCGTGGGAGAGGGCAACCGGCAGCCAGAGGCACAAGGGGAATGACGAGGGGCATGGTACCCGGTCGGGCCAGACCCACAACCTCGGCGGTTGGAGAGCCTCAAAGTAGGCCTCCAATTGTGAGAGGCAGGGGAGCGCCCCAACGGGTGGTAAAAAGGGCCAAATAAAAGAGGGCCCCAACACTACGGCACCCGCGAGGGTCCTGCAAGCCAATATTCACCATGCGGCAGCCGCCACGGCAATTATTGAAAACCGGCTTGCAGGACACGTCGACCTCGCACTACTTCAAGAACCTTGGGTGCGAAACTCAACCATACTAGGACTGAATTCGGTTGGTAAAGTTTTATTCAATACTAATGGAACTAAGCCTAGGGCATGTATTGCGTTTAGCAAGAACATTGACTTTCTACCTGTTCCAGAGTTATGCACAGACGACCTGGTAGCAGCGTATGTAAACCTTAAGGGATGGAGCGGGCAGAGGGTCTTACTTTGCTCAGCTTACCTCCCTGGAGATAGAACTGACCCCGCTGCGGAACTCACTGCCGTGGCCGACTACGCCCGCAGACACAAGGCAGAATTACTGGTGGGATGTGACGCCAACGCCCACCACACCAACTGGGGAAGCTCCGACATCAATGATAGGGGTGAGTTACTCAATGACTTTCTTCTATGTAATAACTTCCAAATTCTAAACTTAGGGTGTGAACCAACCTTTGTCACTAGGGCTAGGAAGGAAGTTTTGGATTTGACCTTTGCATCCCCAAATCTAGCCAGGTTCATTCAAAACTGGAGGGTAAGTGATGTGGAGTCATTGTCAGATCACAAGCATATCTGTTTTAATATATCTTTTTCCCTCAGCGTTCAAACTGTCACATATAGAGATCCCCGGCGGACCGACTGGGAAGGCTACAGGAGCTGTCTAGAGCGCAACCTGGAATCTGCAGTAAAGGTGATTAAAACGCGGGAGAGTTTAGACCTTGCGGTAGAGGTGGTATCAAATGGCATTGTAGGTGCCTTTGAAGAAAACTGTGCTCCCAAGGTAAAATCAACTCAGCGTCACGTCCCTTGGTGGAACTCCAAGTTAAAGAGACTCAGGGACAAAACGCGCAAGCTATTCAATAGGGCTAAGTTGACGAAGGAGTGGGAGGTCTACAGGAAAGCCCTAACTGAATACAGTAAGGAGATTAGGAAAGCCAAAAGAGCGTCATGGAGGAGGTTCTGTGAGGAAATAGAGAATACCCCTCAAGGAGCGAGACTTCACAGAACGCTCTCTAAAGCTAGAACTAATCAAGTAGGTCTTCTTAAGAGACAAGATGGCTCCTTCACTGATAGTGAATCGGAGACTCTGGAGCTATTAGCTGAAACTCACTTTCCAGGGGCAGCTGAGTCCCTCGGACCCCAGGTAGAGAGCGCCTCGCGCAGGCCTCGCCCGGAAGACTGGAGGCAGGCTGCCTTGGTCATAAGGCCAGGGATGGTGAGGTGGGCTATAAACTCCTTTAAACCATACAAGACGTGTGGACTGGACGGAGTAAGTCCTGTGCTACTGCAGCGAGGAGCTGAAGTCCTAATCCCACACCTGGTAAGAATCTTCAGAGCCAGCTATGCCTGGGGACACTTACCAGAACTATGGAACAAGGTGAAGGTAATATTTATACCAAAGGCAGGGAGGAAGGACTACGCCTTGGCAAAGTCCTTCAGACCTATTAGCCTTTCCTCGTTTCTTCTTAAAACCTTGGAGAAGGTAATTGATAAGTATATTAGGGAGAGCTGTCTTTCAAGAAATCCCATCCACGACAGCCAACATGCTTACCGTAGCGGCAGATCTACAGAGACTGCACTGCTGGAATTGGTCGACAGAGTGGAAAGGGCGGTGGAAGATAAGGAAATAGCCCTGTCGGCCTTCCTAGATATTGAGGGCGCTTTTGATAACACACCCATTCGGACATTAGTGGAAGGACTTAGAGCCAAAGAGGTGGATTCCACCACCATCCGCTGGGTGCAAAGCATGCTCTCAAGCAGAGTGGTTAAGCTTGATTTACTGAATACCACACTTGAAGTGACCACGGCGAGAGGCTGTCCGCAAGGAGGGGTCTTATCTCCCCTGCTCTGGACTCTTGCGGTGGATGGACTTCTGCATAAGATGGCAGAGCTCCGCATCGACACTCAGGGGTACGCAGACGACCTTGTTGTGACGGTAAGGGGAAACTGTCAAAGTACTATATCGTACCTTATGCAGAAGGCTCTTAACACCATAAGTACGTGGTGTCAAGAAAATGAATTGTCTATCAACGCAGACAAGACAATTATTGTCCCATTCACGAAAAAGCGGAAATTAGACAAACTCAAACCGCTCATCATGAATGGTAAAACCATTCCGTTCTCATCAGAGGTCAAATATCTGGGCGTAACACTGGACCAGAAGCTGACCTGGAACCAACACTTAAACGGAACATTACAAAAGGCTAGATCAGCCTTAGGTATTTGCTGTCGTCTAGCGGG
Source organism: Pammene fasciana (assembly GCA_911728535.1). Lineage (NCBI taxonomy): Eukaryota > Metazoa > Arthropoda > Insecta > Lepidoptera > Tortricidae > Pammene > Pammene fasciana. Next base: position 11,728,090 of record OU452283.1, read on the forward strand.
CAACCGATGGGGTCTTAAACCCAAAATCGCCCTCTGGTTGTACACATCTATAGTGAGGCCGATAGTGTCCTATGCCTCTGTAGTGTGGTACAGGAAGACGACACAAAGGGTAGCAGTGGCGAAGCTTGGCAGCCTGCAAAGAATTGCCTGTGTCATCGTCACTGGAGCTATGTCATCCTCCCCGACTGCAGCCCTAGAGGCCATACTGAATCTTCCGCCCCTTCACTTTCACCTGGAATTGGTGGCGAAATCTAGTATGCTTAGAATAACGGCTGCTAGGAAAGGAAACTGGAAATCGAAAGCCCTGAGACTACTTGATGAATCAGTGCAAGATATTCCCGTTCTGGGGATGCCATCGGACACTATGCCCCCCAAGTTTTGTCCACAGAAACTCTTTTCAGTGGAACTCTCCAAAAGGGAAGACTGGTCAAACGGTCGTATCAAGTGGAAAGAGGGAAGCCTTAGGTGGTACACTGATGGCTCCAAATCCGGGTCTGACGTAGATTGCGGAATATATGGCGAGATGCCTAGAAAGGCCACTAGCCTAAATCTAGGAAGATACTGCTCCATATTCCAGGCGGAGGTGTACGCCATCTTGGAATGTGCGTCAACCAACCTGCAATGCAACTACGGCAACCATACTATCTATATCCATTCGGATAGCCAAGCAGCACTCTTAGCCCTAACCTCTGACGTTATAACGTCTAGGCTGGTAGAGAACTGCAGGCAGCTACTAAACGACCTTGGAGCCAGGAACAAGGTTGTTTTGCGTTGGGTACCGGGGCATGCGGGTATCGAAGGAAATGAAAAAGCCGACGAACTTGCACGAGCGGGGGCCAAGGGGAAGCATTGCAGTCCTGAGCCTTTTTGCGGAATCCCCAAAAGCCTAACGAAGCTCACCCTGAAGACCTACTGTCAATACAAAACCATTCAACTCTGGAGAGAAACACCAGGTATGAACCATTCCAAAGCGCTTATTAAAGCCTTCAGCAAAAAGGCGTCCTCAATCGCCTTGGCGCTGTCCAGGAACCAATTACGCAACCTGGTAGGGGTGCTTACTGGGCACTGTGGCCTAAACAAGCACATGCACACTATGGGGAAACGTGACATTGGGCGGTGCAGACTCTGCATGGAGACAGAGGAGACGCCCTTACACATCCTCGCAGTTTGCCCTTCCCTAATGCGTACTAGTAACTTAATCCTGGGTAGACACATATTGCCCTCGGAGGAGTTAAAGTCTCTCGAGATCAAAAAGATCCTGGAACTGTTCGAAGTTGCAGGATTAGACCGAGAGTTGTAGCAGGTGGCGATCACAATCGATCAGCAATGGTCGCAGTGATACATAGGCTTGGGAGCCTTACATAGCCCCTTCTTAATAAAAAAAAAAAACACTTCGTTATTATGAGTTATGTTTAGCCAGCAATCGTAAAATGAACTTATCCTACCAGAATGTACCTGGTTTACTGTTGAGTTGGAGCACGAGGCTTGGTCTGAGCGGCAGGTTTCGCTGTCGCTGACGGTGTGCTGTAATTGTACTGCCTCCTGGGCGGAGCCATCCTCGTCTGGCTGCCTCGTCCACCTCTGCTGCTGGTGTAGTAGCGAGGTGGACCCCTCCAGTTTCCCGGCGAGATATAGCGGTTCGGTGTCATTTGACGGAATCCGGAAGTAGTGGCCTGATATGGCAGTCTTTTTTATCTGTTGACCTTGTCTCTGAATGGCTTTGCTTGCCTTGTAGTGCACGGTGTACGAGTCTAATTTTACAGTAATACCGCAAATCGATGTACAGTTTAGCCATTTGGCACACGCATACTAGAGGTCAAAACAAAAATTTTCATCCGCAGTTCTTAAAAAAAAATCCCTTAGGAGGGGGGGTGCTGATTCATCATTTTTTTTGTATGGGAAAAAAAAATTTTTTTTTCTAAAACCTATCGTGTGTGGTATCATATGAAAGGGCAAAGACAATACAGTACATAGACTGCTCTTTTCATTGTAACTATTTAAAACACTTAAAACTAATTATCGTCGCCGGTACCCGAAGTTTCGACTTATTATCGGCAATGGCGCTACTGTGCAGGTTGAAGTTAGACGTTTTTACTGCCATCTGTTGAAAAGTTGATGTACTTCTAACGTTACTGCCATCTGTTGAAAAGTTGATGTACTTTTTACTGTGGCGTAAATGATAAGCGTACAAATGCATGTGTGTGTATGTGTGTGTGTGTGTGTGTGTTGCGTTGCGAATAAGTCAAGTTGTTAACGTGCGGGATATGAGAAGAACACAAATACCAGTACGGTTACCATGAGTTTGACTTTGTCACTTTTCGTTAACGAGTAACGAATTTACTATCTGTGCATCTCGTTTACACTAATACGTACAAGCAAGATGCACAGATAGAATACTCGATACTCATTTTCGAAAACGTCAATGTCATAACTCATGGTAAGCGTATAGGTACCTATACTTGAGTAGGAAAATAATGGTACTTACTTAAAGCAATGTGTGATGTATGTAACCATACATTTATATCTACATCTAACATATAATAAATTTAAACAAAAAAAGAATCGCTCGCATTAAGCCTATTCCACCTTTCCAAAAGCAAAAATCCGAACTATTGTGAAAAATACTCAAATCACTAAAGATGTGGTGTGCCTATAATATGTGAAGAGTTCTCGATTTCCCCAGGATCCCATCATCAGATCCTGACCTAATGAACAATGGGAATTACTGTGAGGAACAAACAAAACAAAAAAATATTTTCCAAATCGGCTTAAGTAGCCGTCTCCGAATAATCGGTGAACATACAAAAATAAAATTCGAAATCTTGAAGTCAGTTAAAAATACCGTGATGCTCAGAGAAGATTATGCATGGGTTGTAAGTTATTAAAGATCTTGTCTCAGTTCTTATTTAAAAAAAAAAGTATGAAGAATTAAAGAGTTAAATAACAAAATAACAGAAAGTTAATTTCACCTAACAAATAAATAAATCAATTGGGAAGAACCCGGAAACTAATTACACCGGCTGAAAAACCGTCTAAGTTAAAATAAAATTAAGGAAATATTAAGTACCTAAAACTTATAAAAAACTAACGAGCAGCAACAAAAATACATATATAAAAAACAACAAAAGGTTCTCGTTCCTCTGCTGAGGATAGAACCTAGGCCACGTTGACAGACGTAACGTAAGAGACGTATTTACTACGCTACGCCTTAAACATTTCAAAATTTTGCTAGGTGTTTATCTTCATAATGTTCTACTGCTTGTTATCTCGCACTCTGTGTCTATTCACATAAGGTTCATTTTCCTAATTGATAATTTGGCTTTTGTTTTCTTTCGAAACCGAAGCGCGCGGGCTTTTTTACTCTGTCTTTCGAGCGTCGACGTAAGTGACGCAACGTCGGCGCGACGCTGTTTGTCGAAATTGTCGAGAGGCGTCTCACACATGGCAGGCACAGAGATAAGGATGTGTGGGTTACCGCGAAGTTCGAAAATCGACAAAACGATGGTCCCGTCTCTAGGCCAGGCTCTCCCGGCCAGGCCTATAACTGCGAACCACTTCGTTCATCGAATCGTCTATTGGCATCACTCTCTTTTGTATGTGCAAGAGCGATAGAGACGGGACCATCGTTTTGTCGATTTTCGAACTTCGCGGTAGGCCCTCAGGCCTATTGGAACTCTCCCGCGAGGGCTCGGTTGTATACCTACACGCCGCCGGCGGCAGGCGGCACGCACAAGTAGGTAAGTAGGTATTTGAATTGTGAACCGACACCTTTGATTAAAATACTTTATCAAAGACCGACACCCACGCGCTCACCAATGTACAGTCGCGTTCGTTAATACCTACGCGTCCAACCAACTGAACAAAAATATGTGAATACAACCTTATTCGTATGGATGTAAGGTCGTGTATATTTTTGTTCGATATTTGCGTCGATGTTGTCGAACTTGACTGTACGTCGGCGACGCCGACGCACCGGTTTTGACAAAAATGACTTCTGCCTACCTACTATACATATTATCTAATTATGTACACCATCCCGTCTTACTGTGTAGTTAATAAGGGTATGCAATAGTAGGTAGGTATAGGGTGCGTTGGGGTAAGATGAAAAATGGGCGAAGATAAAAAACCGTCTTTAGCTCCCAACTTCTGGCACATTTTTTGTTCCTGACCCCTTTATTGGGAACTCCATTTTGTTGTCCCCCGCCCTTCAGTCGGTTCCGTCCGCTAAGTGAGAGTGGAAATGAGTTATTGGCAATTTTCGACAAGGTGTATTTTTCGACATCAAATCCTGTTTTTTTTATCTTACCCCATGTCCTGTAACTTATTTTTCAGTGCAGCTATAAATATTCTGAGTTGATACGTTTGCTCGTTATTGTTATTTTATTCACCTGTCAATGAGAATTTAAAATTATCTTTATTATTTGCTGAGTTTTTATCTTGACCCGGTGACTTTTCTTGGGGTAAGACGGCAATACTATTTTTTTATCTTAACCCGCTTTCAAATCTCATAGTGTTAACAAGTGGTTCTCAAACTGTAGAGTGATAACTTGTTGCTTTCAATATACCTAGGTACTACGAGTAAGCGTAGTACTGTCGAGGTCGTTTATACTACTTCTACAGTACATTAATTAAACTAAACAGGACTCTATTGTAAACTTATTTATATTTTTGTGGTTATGTTTTGAACATGGCAGTAGTTTGAGAACCCTTGTCCACTTCACCGCAAAATGGGGTAAGATTGAAATATCACTTTTTGGAAAATCGAATTTTCTCGGTAATTTATGGCTTTTTTCTAATTTGAAGTAAAGTTTTAAATAGCTACGTTGCCATAGCCTGGAAAAGTATGCATCAAATATACCTACCTGCGATGCGTATAAACGATTTTAAAAACTATTTAGATCTTAACCCATAACCTTTTCATCTTGTCCCACGATTTTTAAAGTCACAAGTGTAACTTTATTCAAAGTTTTTTAATACTTAAAGTACGACAAAAATCTTTTTTTAAATAAAATATAAAGAAAAATATGTTCTCTTTACTAAAATCATAGTTTCATGTAGGTACCTGGTCCTCATGTAGTTTGTACTATGGAGCTTTCAAGAAAACACTGCTTATCTTGTCGAAAACCCTTTCGGTCTTATCCCAACGCACCCTACTTATGCATAAGACCAAGATATCAGTGGCGGCGCCTTCATACTACCCGAGATTCCCACCAGCTCGGCTTCCCTAACATTTTGCGCTACAAAAGTACGGACACGACACAATACTCATTAAGTCATTAATATAATTACGGTCAAACTTCACTTCAGGTAAGATTGTTTAACCATTAATGAAACACCATTAAAATAATAAATACCCATTACGGAAACACCTTGGATTTGATAATGCTATTTACTATGGCTTTATACATTTCAACCAATCACAGCGCGCACCCACCGCGCCGCTAGCTACCTAATCGACTTCAGCTTCCGTAGTCATTCACAATCTACGCCACAAACATCAAAATTCACACAAAATTCGATACAAAATTTCGGGCAACATGGCTACCGGTAGGTACGTACGGCCGCTCGTCTTGCGGTGAATCACGCTTTATTAGAATTTAATTCTTAAGTATAAAGGAATAAGGTTTATATTGGAATATAATTATTCGCACTCTATAACTCATGTCGAACGTGATTTTTTTGTAGGTAGGTATTAGGCATTTAAAGTGAAATTTTTATTTATCAATTATACGTTTTATAGTAATATGTAGTGCTTGAAATGTGTCGTGTATCGTTGCCGTGCAGGCATATTTCAAGGCCAGTTTGTGTTTTAAAGAATAGGCATTCTGTACTTACCTACAAATAACAAAAAAACCTAAAAGAAGTAGAACATTCTAGCTCGAGTCTAACTTAAGAAAAAAAACAGCCAAGAGCATGTCAGGCCATGCTCAGTGTAGGGTTCCGTAGTTGCCGGCCTGTTACAATACATCCGTTCAAAAAGGTTGTTTGTTAAGGGATACTTGGCGGCGCTTACGTCATTTTACTATGCCGTACCTACGTCCGTTCGGTATGCGTTTTTGAGTGATAACTCAAAAACGGCTCAACCGATTTTATTCAATATATTTTTCATTGAAAGTACCTACCTACTTGTTAAGTCTCACTTTCATGATTTAGGTATTTAAATTTTTTTGGACCCACGGTTGAAAAGTTAGATGGGGGGGTGCCCCATTTTGAACTTTCAGAGCTATTATTTACACAACTATTCGTTTTATCCAAAAATAATTTTAGAACACCTCTACTATTTTTGAAAGGCCTATCTAATCTAACGATACCCCACACGACGGGGTCGGAGCGAAAAACACCCACCAACTCATGGGTAGCGGAGGTACCCTTAATAAATAATATTTATTACATCACTTTGTTGGAGTGATTAACGCACACACTCATACCAAATTTCAGCTTTCAAGTGCTAACAGTCACTAAGCTAGAGTGCGGACGGACGGACATGGCGAAACTATAAGGGTAAAGGTAGTTGACTACGGAACCCTCAAAAGTAGGTACTACGCTTTAAAATTAGTCGCCTTGTGTGTATCGGGATCGGGTCTACCGCGAACTTCGAAAACAGAAATTTAGATATGTCCGTCTCTATCGCTCTTGCCCATTCTGAAGGAAGTGCTGATGCAATTATAGACGGAGAGCTGGCCACGTCCCACGTCAGATATGACACAGTAACGAGAGCAACGAAACCCCTCTAGTTAGTTTGCTATACTATGCTTATTTCTAGATCCGGACATCTGGCAGCTGTAAAGTGGTGGAGGTCAAAGAATGAAAATAACTTGAAGAAAACAAATTCTAGAGTTCTGGGTTTGATCCAATATTATGAAAGATTATGTAATTAATTAGATTATATAATATTAATATTCAAAAGTTTCAGTTGGGGGAAGTAAATGCCCAATTGATGTATAATGTAATTTTTGGTTACTTGCCTACTGTTTTTGTTTCCGCAATAATACACAATGTTTTTTGTTCTAATGTTAAAATATAGGCCCAGTTCTCTATAAATGACACAACTTCAGCAGTTTGTACCTATTTCGGTATTACTTTTCTCCAACTTAAAAACTTTGTTGGTCTGTCACTCTGATCCCCACCCATTAAAAGCTGCCAGATGCCCGAATCTAGCAATAAGGATGGTTATGCAATCTAACTGGACTGGTTACAACACTCTCATTATTGTCACATCTGACGTGGTCAGCTCTTAGACCATTAGACGATCGAAGATGGTCGAGGTACCTTCAATACGTTCAAAGTAAGTTTGGACTTGACAGATATAATCATCCATTTGATATTCTATCTTAACATAAAGGAAATAAAAACCATGTTCAAAACACGGCACCAACTGGTGTGATGCTCGCAAAGTTGACTTTATGATTACCGTAAAACCCCGTCTCTTCGCTTGGGATACCTATTTTCGCCTATTTTTATAAAAGTTGAAATTCCCGCCTAGTTTTTAAAGCAAGTCAAAACTACTAAATAGAAAGTGTTTTTTATGCATGGCAATATTCTCGCATCAATTGTGGCTAACTTAATAACGCCGTTTATGATCAGTTTAACGTCGGCGGAACTTTACTATAATAAATGCATGAGAAGAGATAAAGGTAAGCTTTTTCTTTTATTATAATGTACAACTGATGCTCTTTCTTATGGTATGATTATTTTTTACCTAAGTTATGTGTATATGTCGCAATCGATTAACATGTAATTGAGGTGATATTCCGGCCATCTAGAAGCTACACTTCGCCTAGGGTTGTCAATCCAAGTGTGTGATATATTTATGTAATTTTTATTTAGTACTGACTTACTACCTTTTTGATTGTTAAGTAGTGCCAAAATATTGTTGATACTGATAAAAAAATACCTTATTTTTGTTTTAATATAAGCAAGAATTTTTAACATAAGTTGAATTTAGAATTTTTGATAAAGCTGATTGTGATTTAGTATTAAGATAAAAATAGATGATTATTAATAATCTTTCATAATACAGGGTGTAACAAAAATACTAGTGATCCGTTTAAGGGCATATTTGGTATCCTATTGCGAGTAGGAAAAAGTTTTTTTTTAATCGAAAAAAATGTTTTTGTATGGGACACGTCGTCCCAGCCGGCCAACCCTCCATACAAAACCAAAAAAAATTCGCGAAAAAAAATTGTTTTCTTAGTTTTTCATAATTAGATCGATTAGGCGATTATCATTATCACACTGGCGACGGATCCGCATGCGGCGCCGGTGCGCGAGCGTTATAGCGCTATAAACATGCAGAGCGCTATCTCGCTCGCACATCGGCGCCGCATGCGGATCCGTCGCCAGTGTGATAATGCCGTAGAGATTCAAATGTATAAAAATGATCTGTCAATCGTAAACTGACTTTCATTAAAGTGTACGTCGAAGCACGCGTCGGCGGCGGGGGTCAAGCGCGGGTGAGTGGGGAAGGGAGTTCACCGCACATCTCGCCATTGTAAAGCCTGTGCTAGACGAAGACGGCTGATAGCCGTAGTCTTCTGCCATGTAGCTCGTGGTTGATGCCAAATTCTACATGACCTTTAAACGCCCCTTTGTAGAATTAGGCTTCAACCACGGGCTACATGGAAGAAAATATCTGTTTTCTGCCAAGGTCTCGTGGCAGAAGGCTGCGGCTATCTGCCGTGTAGCACAGGCTTAACTGTGGGAAGTAGGTAGAGGTACTCGTTCATTCGCTGCGGTGTGCGTCAAGGTTCAAATATTGATTTCTAATTGATTATTTAATCGATTACCATAACTACCCTTCATATAGAAATAAAGACAAAAACACAAAAATTCAATACATAGTGTTTTTTTTTTATAAAATTTTCGTAACAGCCTTCGTCGAATGAATAACTAATCATCCCAATTACAATAAATAGCGAAGCAATATTATTGTAGTTGATAATAGTACTTATACTTGTGAGGGTGTTTTCCGTCGCTTATTATTATTATTACACTATTAAATAAGTATGTATGTATACACTTAAATACATGTGGCCTACTAACTCCACGTCTAAGAAAAGGAATTAAAATGTAATTTGTACCTACTTAGTCAAAATCAATGTTTCAATGTACGATATTATCATTCGGCACCTTTCATTCGCACTCCGAATGAACCAAAAATGATCAGTCTGAACACGGAATGAAAGTTCACTTTGGTTCCCCATTTTTCTCGAATCCTGTGAGTAGTATCAAGACGAATATAACAAATATAACCGCATCAAAATGGTGTTCAAGTGAAACGATCAGAATACTTTATTGTTTTTAGAGAATTTCAAAAATTACCAGTGTCTTTGGAACCACAAACTAGACGAATAAGTATAAAGACAGAATAATTCTCTCAGCAATGTACCTAAGGCTCCAAATATATTTACAATGCATGAACTCGGAAAGTGCTCTTTTTCAGGGTAATGTCGTGTACAGAAAGCGATTCTTTGCCGCACACTTGCGGCAAAGGATTTTTATAGTACTTTTCTGCACAACTGGCCGGCGCCCGCCCGCCACCGGCCCGCCCGCCACGCGACGCGGTGTACTTCTCTGCGAGACTGCACAGTGCTAGTTATATACTGAACTAAATCCAATTATTACTATTTATTTCATCGCATAATGCATTGTAAAATGTTTTATGCTACATTTGTATAAAACAAGTAAATTCCGACTCGTGTCGGAGTTAAAACACTCCCTTCGGTCGTGTTTTAATTCACACCGCCACTCGTTCGGAAATTACTTGCTTCCTGCACTTGTAGCATAAATATCCCACGACCTACTACGCTCTTTTTCTTGCCTTTTCGTTAATTCTTTAATTAAGTAATCGCAAACTAAACTTATTTCGAGATGCACAACCTCATTAGACTACATGGTGAATGAAATAACAAGTGAATATTCATTTTTGTCTTTGCGTGTGAACATGGAATGAAATAAGAATTAAGCATTCATTCCAATGAACGTTCATTCGAGTGAACCGTCTGATATCACCTTTAGTCTATGTGCGAAGCGCCATCTATCCAAATGCACTGTCAACAGCAAGCTCCTATTGCGACGAAAGTACTATCGTTTCGTACCAATCCGTTGGAGTTACAGTGAGTTGCGAATGATGAAAATTGTTAAATGTTAATATGTTAATTTCGAATGTGGTGTCATGATAATTATAAGCTTTAATACAAAAAAAGTTAAAATGATTATTTACTACAGTAAAGTACGATATTTCGTCGATTGCATCTATTTATTATTTCCAACGAGGCTCTTAACGCCATCTAGCCTGATTTTTTCCTGGTTCATGGGGCCACCAAGGAGATATCAATCTATGTACATTAATTATCTTTGGTCTTATTTACACTATACATTTCATTGTTCACCTTGGTACTATGGTATATGGTGAGAAAGTGTAAACATATATGTATTTTTTGTTGACTGTACTTTATGTAGTGGTAGAATTAATTAGTAAGCTGGTTTTGATGAGTGCACATCAACGTATATTTTTTAAACTTATTTCCTTAGGTACCTTACATATGCAGAGAAAATCAAAAATATTTTCTAGGATCAAAACTATAAATCCTTCTATACTAAGTGATACCAGCCCAAGATTATTTGAAATTCCCGCCAAAAGATTGTGTAAAATTTCAGTGGTTAAACTCTAGTCCTAAACCATTACCCTTTAATATTTAATTTAATTTTAATTTTTATTGTAGTTTTAAATTATTTCTATAGCATGACATTGACATTTTATTATTGTGACTTATATTAATTTAAGAATTACATTATTATTATTTATATTTTTTTTTGACATCCGCCTATATTACACTTAGTGTAGACATTAGTATATTCAATGACATGCAATAGAAACAACATATTGTACGCCAAACACTGGCTGATAGTGACGCACTATATGTAACTATCTATCATTTCCCATACTCACTTTCGTACAATAAATGATTTGTATTTGTATTTATTTTTTGTTGACGAGTAAAGAACGTGATTTTTGACAACCCTACCGAAGGTACAGTAAATGTATGAAACTAACTTCAGATCGTTACCTGTCTTCGCCTACCATCGTTTTTTGTAAAATATGATTAATTGATTATTATGGAATAGTTTAGGTTCAAAGTCGAAAAACTCGTTAAAAGTTAATAAGATAGCTGGAGGCAACTTCAAATTTTGTCCATAATTGACGCTCCGGAAGCGTGTAGGCGAAGACAGGGCATTTTGCCTATACTTCGCCTACCACCTTCGGAGTCCAATTGTAGCCATTCTGTTGTCCATTAGGGTGTAAATTTGTGAGATATTTTCAAAAAAGTGTCAAAACCCAGGCGAAGTTAGGGGGTTTTACGGTACGACAACAAGGTAGGCGATTATCATTAATATCATTATCACACTGGCGACGGATCCGCATGCGGCGCCGGTGCGCGAGCGATAATAGCGCTATACACATGCAGAGCGCTATCTCGCTCGCACACCGGCGCCGCATGCGGATCCGTCGCCAGTGTGATAATCAGGGCTTGTAAACCGGTAAATTTTTCGCACCGGTTGGAGCCACATTTTGAGAGCCTAACCCATAAGAAGGTTACGCTCGCTCGCAGGGAAGGGAACGAAATCTTTTTACCGGTTAGGGGAGCGATCTCTCCGTGTGACCGAAGACTAGGGTGAATGACCGCTCGGCGCTCGCTTTACCTGATTTGTTTGCTATGGCGATGGTATTACATTTGATTTTTCATTTAGTTGACTATCGTATGCTATCGTCCGTTATTGCCGCAGGGAGCGCCACCGCCGCTGCCGGCGTGTCAACGGTCATTGCTCCCGTATCCAAACACCGAGTTACCGGTTAGAAAAGGCTCCGACATAACGTTCCCAAATCATTTCGTTCGAACGTAACCCAAAAAGAAAAACCGGTTTAACCTCTATAATACTGGTTTATTTGTAACCGGTTACAAGTTCTGGTGATAATGCCGTAGAGATTCAAATGTAGGTATAAAAATGATCTGTCAATCGTAAACTGACTTTAATTAAAGTGTACATCGAACGTCGAAGCACGCGTCGGCGGCGAGGGGCAAGCGCGGGTGAGTGGGGAAGGGAGTTCAGTTCACCGCACATCGCGCCATTGTAAAGCCCGTCACAGACGGAGCTATAATATATATTAATATACCGTAAGATACCGAGATATATATTATCGTATAGCTCGGCACCCCACACGGCAAAGATATGAAAAGAGAGACAGATATATCGGTTGTACGTCACGCCAGAGAAGGAAGGCAATATACCTAAAATATATCGTAATATATCGGTATCGGTATCTTAAGATACCTTGCGTTAATATACCAAAATATATATTATAGCTTCGTGTGTGGGGTCTGTCAAATAGTAGGCAAAATATATCGTAAGATACCGAGCGTTAATATATATTATAGCTCCGTCTGTGACGAGCTTAAGGCTGGCTCTACATGATGGGCCATCATAGGGACGCAGCTATACGACGGAACGAGATGGCAATATCGTTAGCTCCCTCTAACGCATAGCTGCGTCCCTATGATGGCCCATCATGTAGAGGAGCAATCAAGCCTGTGCTAGACGGCTGATAACCACCGCAGTCTTCTGCCATGTAGCTCGTGGTTGATGCCAAATTCTACATGACCTTTAAACGCCCTTTGTAGAATTTGGCTTTAACCACGGGCTACATGGCAGAAAATGATATTTTCTGCCAAGGTCTCGTGGTAGAAGGCTGCGGCTATCTGCCGTGTAGCACAGGCTTAACTAGGGTTGCCAACCGTACTATAATATATAGTATCGTACTATATTTTGGCTTGGCGTACTGTTGAAAATATGCAAAAAAGACGAAAATACTATATTTTTGGAACGTTTCATGAGGTAACAACAAGGTGTACTATATTTTTTTGATGTAGGTTTGGAAAATACTATATTTCTCTCAAAAAAAGTTGGCAACCCTAGGCTTAACTGTGGTAAGTAGGTAGGTACTCGTTCATTCGCTGCGGTGTGCGTCAAGGTTAAAATATTGATTTCTAATTGATTATTTAATCGATTACCATAACTACCCTTCATATAGAAATAAAGACAAAAACACAAAAATTCAATACATAGTGTTTTTTTATAAAATTTTCGTAACAGCCTTCGTCGAATGAAGAACTAATCATCCCAACTACAATAATATTCCATAACTTACTAATCGTCTTAAAAACATGTTTCTGAGAATTCTTCTGATTCTATCACGAAGCACCACAAATTCCTCCACTTCCTCTTCCTCCGCAAGCAAAGCAAAAATTTCAAACATGTTCTGATGAACATGATGTGATGATTCACGCCCGTCTAATTTCAAGGCTGCGGAAAATCAACTGACCGCTCCAACGCAGAAGACACCGCGTCATGACGTAACGTCGTACCGCGTACGGGAACGGAACGTTCTCTTCTGTTCTGCGTTGCGATTAACAGACTGAAGCTACACTACACTACTTATGCTTGTGAGTTTCCGTCGCTTATACTATTAAATAAGTATGTATGTATACACTTCAATACATGTGGCCTACTAACTCCACGTCTAAGAAATAGATTAAAATTAAATTGTAGTCAAAATCAATGTTTCAATGTACGACCCTCTTCGCCTCTATCCTAAAAACGTAAACAAATAGAAGTGACAACGTCGCGTCGTCGGCACACGACGCGCGCGCACGAGCTGGCAACGCATCGCCGCTCGCGCCGAATCGCGCGCGGCGCGGTCGCTCGCTCCGACAGTGTTCTCTACGTCACGGGATGAGTTTCACGCGCATCAGCTGTCCGGAAGTCTAACTGCGTGCTAAACACGAGATAGCGCTTATCTCTAAACTAACTTTCATGGTGTAGTGATTTGCTAGATTAACAAGTGTTTCCACTTTCAGTGTGTACCTACCTGGTGCTTGTCAGTGTATCTGTGCGATATGTTGTCTATGCGAAGCGCCATCTATCCAAATACACTGTCAACAGCAAGCTCCTATTGCGACGAAAGTACTGTCGTTTCGTACCAATCCGTTGGAGTTACAGTGAGTTGCGAATGATGAAAATTGTTAAATGTTAATTTTGTTAATTTCGAATGTGGTGTCATGATAATTATAAGCTTTAATACAAAAAAAGTTAAAATGATTATTTACTACAGTAAAGTACGATATTTCGTCGATTGCATCTATTTATTATTTCCAACGAGACTCTTAACGCCATCTAGCCTGATTTTTTCCTGGTTCATGGGGCCACCAAGGAGATATCTTTCTATGTACATTAATTTTCTTTGGAAAGGGCTAATAGAGGCGGTTCTAATAATATACCACATCATTATATTTCAGCCATTTTTTTTAAATTAAAACAAAAATAATTTTCAAAACATACCAAGTTTGGGCTCCCCCAGATACGATATGGCTGGTTTTTTTTTGGTACTTTATATCAAAAATGATAATAGATATCCTCATATCTAACCTCAAGAAAGCAATTTTCAAAATAATTTCATTAAGTATTTATTTTTTATTTTTCAATATTACAAAATAACGCAGTACAAAATGTACTGAAGTAGAGTTCTACTATAGTCCTACTCCAGTACATTTTGTACTGCGTTACTTGATAATATTGATTGGCTGAAATATAATGATGTGGTATATTATTAGAACCGCCTCTATTAGCCCTTTCATATGATACCACACACGATAGGTTTTTGAAAAAAATTTTTTTTTTCCCGTACAAAAAAAATGATGAATCAGCACCCCCCTCCTAAGGGAAATTTTTTTAAGAACTGCGGATGAAAAATTTTGTTTTGACCTCTAGTATGCGTGTGCCAAACGGCTAAACTGTACATCGATTTGCGGTTTCTTTTTGTATACAAGGGGCACTATTGATTTTTTCGGACAGGACGTTACCGAAAAGAGTGTCATCTCTTTCTGAATCTTGGATTACATGGAGAATGTTCTTTTCCAGACTTGGAGTTAAGAGTTTTATTCGATCCTTGGTCGAAGCGCAGTGTAAGTCTGTTAAAATTCGACAGCTATCACTGAAATGTGTCAGAGCCTGAGCTTTGTTATCACTGTTTAGTAATATCTCCATACCATTATTAAGTGCAGTAATACCTGCGCCAAGCTGTTGTTGGTAACCAGACAGTTTTTTATCGCGCCCTCGGACTATTTCAGACACTGCAGCTGAGATCTCTGCGTTAAGTTTTGGAGATTGCAAAAGTTTGCAATTTTCGGGTGGTAAATATTTTTTAAGAGTTTCTCTTTATTTTCTTTGGGCAGACCCTTTTTTAGTAACGGTAACCATAGGCTGGCTAAACTCTCGTGTATCGGTTTTCCGAATTCAGGTATGTCGTCTGTGGACTCGCCCAAAGCCATAAGCAGCTCCGGTTCTATCGATACTTCCGCAGAGGTTTCTGCGGTTTCGGTGGGTATGGGAGCCATTTGCTCCACCTCCGGCTGGGCTATTTCAACTTCTATTTCAGTGTCTTGACGCAGATTCGCCTCGAGGGCATTATCTGGTAACGGCGGCTATGATTGACAGCACTGGTGCCCCTCAGGTGGTATAGATTCAGCCATGCTACCTTCCCGACTTGTTTGGTCATTTGAAAGATGTTGGATAACATTATCCGTATCTAAAAGTAGGAATAATACATGTATTTTTATTTCAAAATCTAAATGAGGGTAGGTATCGAGTTATGAAAAAACTCGGTTGTATAAGTCTCGCAGACAAAACAACATTTAAAATAAATGGTGTCATGGCATTTTTAGGCAAGTGCCTCGTAATGAACTCGCAGTTAATCACGTTGTCGCAATTGACTCGCAGTCAATCCCGACTCCAAAGAAGTGTTAGAAAGATAGGTACAGCAATAGCTCGCAGCTACTACCATACTTTAAAGTAAATTCATTAAGTATGCTATCATACCCAAATCGGAGGGTAAGCCAACTTCGACATAATTTAATTCCGTAAGTGTAAAAACACATTGTGTATTTTAAAAGTTATTCTTTGGAAAACACTTCTACTAAAGACTGTGCACGTTGAAATCCGGCCACGCATGGCATGGTACATCTCCCTTTCGGATACACATTTTCAAGCAGTTCTTTTTTATTAATAATCTCTAATCATAGAAGTATATAATAAAAATAGAATCATATTAAAATTGTATGGGCTTGTCTCAGTTTTTACTGAAGGTATTTCATCATATCTTTAATGTTTTGTCCAGCGTTTTTTGATAATCTTCACTCGCTTCCTGCTATAATACCACAATTGTATTTATATTTTCACAACCGGTTTTATGGTCAATAGAATGTCATCATACAAAAAAAAATGTTTTGAAACTCTATTCTACTTGAGGTAGTCAGGAAAACTTTCTACTCCAAGCACTGAAAGTAATTTTTATATGGCAGCCATTTTTTTGTCAAAAAGTCAAACTCACCAAAGTTAGAACACCTCCGAACTATTTCAATCTAAATACACTTAGAAAAATGTTAGCTATGGTGAAAAGAGAATTTAATAAGGTATCATTTGATTCATCTTATTTATAATAAAAAACTGTTTTTAACAGGAAAATTTGGTAAACACTGTCAGAACACTGTGGACAAAAAAATATAGGCACTGTGGAATATATAGTGATCAAACTCATAGACAACGTAACGTTTATATTATGTTTTAAACTTTATTATGTAGCTTGATAACCCCAAATTATTAATTAGAAGTGTTGGTTGAATATGCACATTCAATAAAAAGATGTATCACACCATGCGCGGCCGGATTTCAACGTGCACAGTCTTTATGTGCAGATCAAGCGAAGTACTGATAAAAAGTTTAGAAACTACTAACGTAATTACCTTGGTCATTGTCCTCGTCTGAAGAGGAATAAATTATTCGTATCCGTTTACGAGAGGGTACGTTTTTCTTTTGTTGTAACTCTTCAATTTTTTTGTGATATTCACTAATTCGTTCGTCGATAGTGCGCTTAGGCATGATTTTAGCGCGTGCGCTCGTTGCCGTGCACGAATAAGGAATGAAGTCTACGGCAGCGCCCCACTATGAGGTGGCGGCCACCGGAGGTACTAATACCGATTTTGAATGAAATTAAATACTCTAAAAGCGTGCTAGTTGCCTGTAGGTTTAAGGGACTACCTGTTAAATATTATATCGAGAATGAAGCGATGAAATATAATTTAACATTTCTAAGCACATTTGGACCTTACTACCTACGTTTCATTCATAGTTTGGTAATTACTTTACAATAAAGAAAGTTATAAATACACGAAATCATTGCCGCACCGAAAACCCCGGGGTATGGTGAATAGAAATATCCGTGAAGACCGAAAGCTCTGAGCTAGCGAGAAGTAATTCAGTAGATGCGTGACAAAGACTGGACTAATGCGATTATAGAAGGGAAGAAATTTATAATAATTATTTAAAAAAATATATGGCCATTTTCTACACAATTTTTAATAGTTTTAGTTCCTAAACAATCATTCAAAACCATACATTATTAAAGAAAACTAATAATCGTTTTCAAACCTTTACCCAATTATACACTTTTCGGCATATTACGTGGATTTATAATTTTTTACAATTTTAGTGTCCTATTGCTATACTAGATTTTTTGATTGCTTATGTGGCTTTAGAGACCTTTGGACCATTATTAAGATAAGAAGCCTGCTTAAAAAATAGCCACAAAGTCATCCAGGGCCCCATCATTGCTGAGTTTTTGCTAAAGAGTGGTTAAAAAAAACCGGCCAAGAGCATGTCGGACCATGCTCAGTGTAGGATTCCGTAGTTGCCGGCCTGTTACAATTCATTAATTCAAAAGGTCGTTCCTTACGGGAAATTTGGCGGCGCTTAAGTCATTTTTACTTACATCCTTTCACTATGGGTTTTTGAGTGATATTTCAAAAACGGCTCAACCGATTTATTTTAATATAGTTTCCATTGAAGGTACTTATGAGGCCTCAGATTCATGATTTTTTTTCAAATTTTTCGGATCCACGGTTCAAAAGTTAGATGGGGGGAACGCTCCGTTTTAAACTTTCGGAGCTATTATTTACGAAAGTATTCGTTCTATCCAAGAACTGTTTTAAAAGACCCTTGTTCTTTTTGAAAGACCTATCTAACAATACCCCACACAACTGGGTTGAAACGAAAAAAAAATTCGCCCTCCACTTCACGTGTACGGGAGGGAAGGTACTCTAATAAAATATATTTTTCCAGTTTTTATTCAACCGTTTTGTCGGCTTAGTTAATGCACATATTCGTACAAAATTTTAGCTTTCTAGTAGTAACGGTCACTGAGCTAGATCGCGGATGGATGGACGGATGGATGGACGGACGGACATGGCTAAACTATAAGGGTTCCTAGTTGACTACGGAACCCTAAAAAACGTGTTTTGATACTACCGAGACAGTCGTTATAGATCCTAAACGGTAATTTTAAATGAAAAATGATGTAAGAAACCTTATAATTATTTTCAAATCCCTATCGAATGATACCCCATTCGTTAAGGAGCGTCCATTTTTTATTTTTTATTTTTTACAATATGGCGTCTGATTGCCGCCATATTGAATTTGGATTGCTATTTTGTCTCTAGTGACACTCGCACAATCACGACGAATCGATTGACGTACGAATCATCTAAATCGGCCCACTCGTTTTGCTTCTAGAGTGCCACAAAGGAACAAACATACATATATAGACTGTTAAACACTATCCCCTCTTTTGCGTCGCGCAGTCGGGGAAAAAATACGACGAACATATTATAAAGGTTGTTATTATTAACGTGAACATAATAATATGTGAATTTCAAGTAAAAGGTACCGTCGACATCAAAAATAATTATGTTTACACTTTTGCACCTTACTCCTTTCTAATAAGGTCCAAAAGTATAAACATTTTATGTGAATTTCAAGTAATAGGTACGGTCGACGTCAAAAATATGTTTACACTTTTGCATTTTACTCCTTTCTAATAAGGTCCAAAAGTGTAAACATTTTTTTGACGTCGACTGTACATCAAGTTAATATTTTGTTCAACTAAGAGTGAAGGAGCTGGTATGTATCCTCTGATATGGAGACCAGGGACTGATTTCGTTACGGTAGAAGCGTTACGGTACTGGTATAGAATAACGATACCGCAATGTTTTAAAGGTAGAGCTATAGCGGTTGAAATTATTGCGGTACGGTACCGAAATAAAATTACGATATCGCAATTTTTTCGTTACGGTACTTATACCTTAATATAGCGATACTTATACCCACAGAGAACCTCCCATAGAGTGATAATCTTGCTAAGTTTGTTCGCGACCGAAGTCACTAAAACATGCGGGAGGCCTGCGGGGCGGGTGGGTAATATCGGCGCTGCGATTGGTCGCTTCAAGGACGGCACGCTGTCCGGAGGATGCGTAGTGATGGGAAATGTTCATTACAATTTACATGTAACCGGTACCGAAACGTACTGTACCGTAATTTACTTACGGTTTACTAAATCAGTAACCTTATGAAATATGTATCTACCTACATACAATAAAATAAAAAATACTAAAAATAAAAATATGTATCTATCTGTAGGTACCTACTTTAAAAATGTACCTAAGAATTTTACCTATACCTATACCTATCTCAAACCAATCCTGAGTTCCCTCGCACTTCCTCGAAGTTCATCATCAGCATCATCTTGTGACTGTAGACCCAACTGCTCACCAAGTAGATTCTAAAAACCCCTCACAGTATTTACCTATCTCAAACCAATCCTGAGATACCTCGCACTTCCTCGAAGTTCATCATCAGCATCATCTTGTGACTGTAGACCCAACTGCTCACCAAGTAGATTCTAAAAACCCCTCACAGCATATACCTATCTCAAACCAATTCTGAGTTCCCTTGCACTTCCTCGAAGTTCATCATCAGCATCATCTTATGACTGTAAACCCAACTGCTCACCAAGGAGATTCTAAAAACCCCTCACAGCATATACCTATCTCAAACCAATTCTGAGTTCCCTTGCACTTCCTCGAAGTTCATCATCAGCATCATCTTATGACTGTAAACCCAACTGCTCACCAAGTAGATTCTAAAAACCCCTCACAGCATATACCTATCTCAAACCAATCCTGAGTTCCCTCGCAATTCCTCGAAGTTCATCATCAGCATCATCTTGTGACTGTAGACCCAACTGCTCACCAAGTAGATTCTAAAAACCCCTCACAGCATATACCTATCTCAAACCAATTCTGAGTTCCCTTGCACTTCCTCGAAGTTCATCATCAGCATCATCTTATGACTGTAAACCCAACTGCTCACCAAGTAGATTCTAAAAACCCCTCACAGCATATACCTATCTCAAACCAATTCTGAGTTCCCTTGCACTTCCTCGAAGTTCATCATCTGCATCATCTTATGACTGTAAACCCAACTGCTCACCAAGTAGATTCTAAAAACCCCTCACAGCATATACCTATCTCAAACCAATCCTGAGTTCCCTCGCAATTCCTCGAAGTTCATCATCAGCATCATCTTGTGACTGTAGGCCCAACTGCTCACCAAGTAGATTCTAAAAACCCCTCACAGCATATACCTATCTCAAACCAATTCTGAGTTCCCTTGCACTTCCTCGAAGTTCATCATCAGCATCATCTTATGACTGTAAACCCAACTGCTCACCATGTAGATTCTAAAAACCCCTCACAGCATATACCTATCTCGAACCAATCCTGAGTTCCCTTGCACTTCCTCGGAGTTCATCATCAGCATCAACTTGTGACTGTAGACCCAACTGCTCATCAAGTGGATTCTAAAAAGCCCTCGCACTCTATATATATCTCAAACCAACTCGTAGTTCCCTCAGCCTTCATCAGGGTTCATCATCAGGCCCACTTGTGACTCATTAGCAGAGCTTCAACCCTGAAAAGTTTGTGTTTAAAATGTACACTACAATTATTTAATTACATTACAAACAATTATTATGATTTATCAATAGGTACCAGTGGCGGCGGATCAAAAAAAATCTTAGGCAAGCCGGAGCTTAATTTGGCTTAAAATGTCTTCGTGAGCTGTAGGAAAATTCCTCAGGTGCCTGAAAATTAGGCAAGCCGTCGGGAATTGAGTTCTATGGACGCGCCGCCACTGATAGGTACTAGTAATGATACTACAACATAACTACTCATTACTTGTCTACTTCTATAATAAAACAAACCTACCAACTACATAAAAACTACAGATACTACATATTCTACAGTTTAACTAATCAAAATTAAAAAGGTAATGTAGCTCGAAATCTGTGTTTTCTAATATATATTTTAAATTCGGTACCAACGAAAGCACGTAGTATCGGCAAATCCGGTACTTATTGAAGTTATCAAACGCGCATCACTAGTTGAACACGTGCTCCGCCAGAAAGGAATAGCACAATCTATGTTCAATTTGAAGAAAAGGGACACACA
This sequence comes from Pammene fasciana, assembly GCA_911728535.1. Lineage (NCBI taxonomy): Eukaryota > Metazoa > Arthropoda > Insecta > Lepidoptera > Tortricidae > Pammene > Pammene fasciana. The sequence continues at coordinate 11,749,545 of OU452283.1, forward strand.
AACTAACTACTTCTCACCGACCAGAATTCAATGAACTCCGCTGGCCAGAAGCAAATTATCAATCAAACGATGATTTCGACTTACCTGTGGAATGTTATTCCATTTTTTTTATAACTTGAAGTTCTAGAATAGTTTCCACACCACCTCACATAACAATATCCCATGATTTCAACAATTTCCCCAACGTATTCAATTTCTTTCTCGCATTAAACGCACGCTACGCGCAGGTCTAAAACTTGGACGCAACTGAACGGCTCGGCGACGGCCGCGCAATTTATCAGTGCACTGATTCCGACGAGTGGTGAGCGCAAGTCACCTTATAAGGCGTATCTAGTGGTTGCCTTATCTGTGCTTATACCGTTATGATTTCGGTATCGTTATTTTCATCGCAGAATTTACGAGGTAGTTACTTGTTTGCGGCGGTAAAGCAACTGACCAAGGGTGCGGGATGCGGGGCGCGGGGCAGGTAGCCGGCAAGTATCTACTTGCTCAAGGTCACGGAGGCGAGCTCGGCGATAATTGTAGTGAATTCATTTTAGTCTTCCTCAGTTGAAATTTCGTGAAAGAGTTTATAGTGTAGGTACATTGAATCGATTATTGATATTAACTCGATGCGGATATGGAACTGATTTTTTTTTGTATACAGTAATTTGGTATAGTATTGCGCGACTAATAAAAAATGGAAGTAATATAATAAAAAATGATATTAATAAGTATAAAAATAAAATAAAAATAAAATAAAAATAAAATAAAAATAAAATAAAAATAAAATAAAAATTAATAAAAATAAAATAAAAATAAAATAAAAATAAAATAAAAATAAAATAAAAATAAAATAAAAATAAAATAAAAATAAAATAAAAATAAAATAAAAATAAAATAAAAATAAAATAAAAATAAAATAAAAATAAAATAAAAATAAAATAAAAATAAAATAAAAATAAAATAAAAATAAAATAAAAATAAAATAAAAATAAAATAAAAATAAAATAAAAATAAAATAAAAATAAAATAAAAATAAAATAAAATAAAAATAAAATAAAAATAAAATAAAAATAAAATAAAATAAAAATAAAATAAAAATAAAATAAAAATAAAATAAAAATAAAATAAAAATAAAATAAAAATAAAATAAAAATAAAATAAAAATAAAATAAAAATAAAATAAAAATAAAATAAAAATAAAATAAAAATAAAATAAAAATAAAATCAAAACAAAATTAAAACAAAATTAAAACAAAATAAAAATAAACAAAATAAAAATAAACAAAATAAAAATAAAATAAAAATTAAATCAATTGGTAAATAATGACATGAATTGATGAATAATAAATAATATTGATAGAAATATCAATTGATATTCCGTAAGTTCCGAAAAACTCCGTTGGGAGGTTTGAACTAGGGCTTGTGATATACGTGTTACACGCGGAACCGTAGCTATCTTGATATAGTGTTCCCGCGAATCTCGACTTCGGCTCCGCTCCGCTCGGCTCCGCTCCGCTCGGTTGTTGAAAGAGAGCTTGTGTCGAACGGACCCTTCGCATTATGTGTTATACTCGTGGTCTTTGCATTGATTTGATTCCAGATGTTTTTTTAAGTAATTACATATTGGTATTATTCTGTTCTCTGATAACCAGCCATTATGAGTTTGTACAAAAAAACCAGAGGTGGGATTGGTGTGATTTTTTAATTTCACCAGTGCCTTTTTTTATATGCAGCCGATGACTACTTAGTACGAAATAAGCCACCCGATGAGAATCAAAAATCGCACCTCAGGTAGGTACTAGGTATCTACTTGTCGATGTCGGTGAATATGAAAGTTCATCCAAATAAATATATTAATATCTCTAATTAATATTTACTGTTTAATATTAGAGATATTAATAAGTATTTTAAGTGAAATAATAATATACCTACTTTGTTATTCATAAATATTATTACTGGCTGGACAACCGTCTTTCTTCGGTGAAAACACTAAGAAATAGTTGCACGTGCAGATAAAGATAACAAACAATAGTTTGCGGGCCATTGATAATGATTACCTTCAAGTAGCTTTGGGTTTTACCTGTTAAGTACCATGTGTTCCTATTGTTTGTGAAGTTAAGTGAGAGCAAGAAAAGTTTAAAAGGTAAAAAACAATACAGTAATGGATTTTAGTAGTTAAATAATGTATACACTTTTGAACCTTATTACAATGGAGTAAGGTGCACAAAAGTATACACTTATTTATGGCGTTGACAAGCAACTTCTCGTCCGCTAAGACAGGACAATATTGATCTTTCGAACTCGCGGAGCGTATGCGAAGTGAGTTCTTACAAACAACTCCAGACCGAACCGAACTGTCACCTGGCTACTGGGACGTCTCGGCATTTGGATGGCTTTTTGATTTCGATAGTTTGTCTGACGATAACTTTAGTTACGTTTTTCTGATCTTTATGACATTTCTTGGGGCTGTAGCAGAGATACATAAATTTGTAAGTTCGTATATGAGCGGGATCGATCAAGTCGCTATGGAGCTAGAAGGAGAAAAAAAATCCTCCTTGGGGTCTTGTTATATTGGTCAACTCGTTTGCAAGTAAATCACGAGTTCTCAGTTCGAGGCGGACCACTAGTATTTTTACTCCAATGTGCTCGGAAATTTTCAGCTTACTGTAGCAAAATGAGTACGTGAAGTTCTTCCTTTTTTACCAAAACGAATTTAAAAAAATAAAAATCATTATTTACCTGTTTTAGCGGCCGTGAAGTAATTTGTCAACGTCATAAATATGTATACATTTTTGCACCTTACTCTATTGTTAAAGTGTATACATATTTTAGGCGTTGACTAGTAAAATCCATTACTGTGTTTTTTACCTTTTAAACTTTTCATCCGACTAAGAAATATCATTTCAAACAGCCAATACTTAAGCGACGTCTATACACCGTCTGAACGGCAATCCCTTCAAACTGTAGGATAGAGCGAGATAGTTAGATCAAAAACCTTGGTTGTCTCGTTCTTTGTCATAGCACCGCGTCTGATCGTGCGAATGAGGCTTAATACAATCATAGACAAAATAACTATTTTTAAGGTTTAATCTTGTATCTGTTGCATAAAAGGAGCATATTTAATACTGTCTGAAATAGCTTTTGACGAAAATTTATTTTTAAATATTATTTGAATGAAAATTGGCAGTATACATAGTTCTTAATACTATAAAAAAAATTATAGAGGGAAGCTAATTCATGACATTGAACGCTAATAACGTAACCAAAATCTGTAATTTATTTCATTTACTTTATTTTATTTCCTCGCACATTTAGAGAAAAGCACTATATATGCATCGGCGGGAATAGAAATTCGTGGACTCGTCTTATTTTTTTGGACTCAGCTGCGCTTCGTCCGAAAAAATCGCTCATCCACGAATTTCCCTTTCCCGTCCTCTGCAATAATGTACTATTTTTTAAGTTCGTTGTGGTAAAAAATGAAGAACTTCACGTACTAATTTTGCTACAGTAAGGTGAACATTTCCAAGCACATAGGAGAAGATTGTTTTTGTACTCTGAGACAATTGAACACTAACAGTTCAATGCAAATTGATTTCAATTAGAATTAAAATCAATTGACTGATCAATCTGTTACAAATAACTAATAATTGGAAATAATTAATGTTTACTCTTTTTCAACATTGAAAATTGGTGAAAAGTTTTTTGTGTAGATTCATTAAATAGATAATTGATATTAATAATTAGATCAGTGCAGATATGAAGTTGAATGTTAGGTTAATATATTTTTATTATAAATTCTTTATTATTTTATTTGTTTTCTTTTAATATTTTAGATTTGTTTTAGATTTGTTTTTGATTTCAGTGTTTTATTTTTATTTTATTTTTATTTTATTTTATTTTATTTTATTTTATTTTATTTTTATTTTATTTTTATTTTATTTTTATTTTATTTTTATTTTATTTTTATTTTATTTTTATTTTATTTTTATTTTATTTTTATTTTATTTTTATTTTATTTTTATTTTATTTTTATTTTATTTTTATTTTATTTTTATTTTATTTTTATTTTATTTTTATTTTATTTTTATTTTATTTTTATTTTATTTTTATTTTATTTTTATTTTATTTTTATTTTATTTTTATTTTATTTTTATTTTATTTTATTTTTATTTTATCTTTATTTAATTTTTATTTAATTTAATTTTTATTTTATTTTTATTTAAAAGTTTTATAACTGAAAATGTTTTGTTAAAGGTGTCTTGTACTACTTATGAAATCCTAAAATCAACAAAACATATGCGAATAAAGCGCAACTAACGACAAGAAGCTAACAGCGAATAACTCAAAAATGTGCCGCACTGAACGAAATCAAACAAAATAGGTGCTTAGGGCAAGCACTCAATAACTAACGCTGATTGGTTGTCGCCGGTCAGTCGGCGGGGCATCCTCACCCTCATATACCTCAATCCATACCTTTATGATAACGGTTGAAGTATCGAAAAAAATAGCGGTACCGTTATATTTCTGTACAGAAATATATCGGTTGCGCTATCGAAATCATACCGAAACATGCGGTATGACGTCATACCGTTTTATAAAGGTACCTTTATATTCCGGTTATGCAGTCCCTGATGGAGACTATGACTTGTCGATGATTAATCAATGACGTGCGTCAGAAAATTGTCATATCTATACATATAATAAAGGTGAAGAGGGTCAAAAATCTGTACATTTGAGATATTATTAAAAAAAAGAGTTAGTAGCCCTTAAAATCGATAACAGAACACGTTTCGGCGATTTTTAGAATTTTTGTTTGTTTGGATGGGGAGAGTTGGCGTCAAAACGCCTGAACCGATTTCGATAAAAACTTCACTAGCCGGTTCAACAGACCTCTGGTCAGGACATAGGCTATAAAAATTACGAACTTTTCGGATTTAAGGGGGTTTAAACTTTGTATGGGAAATAAATACTCATGCCTTTGTATTTCCACTATATAATTTTATACCACGGCGGTGGCAAACATTCATACAACGCGCCTGATGGTAAGCAGTTAGGGTTAGCCAATGGACGGCTGTAATTCCAGAGGTTTCACATGCGCGTTGCCTCCCTATAAGAATCTTTTTTTTTATTTCAACTATAGTGCACGAAATACAAAACTGTGAGACCTAATGGTGGACATCACACCAAATGGTATTTTCTATCAGTCAACCATGGGGCCTATACAAAAAACATGTACAAAAGCAAAAGGTACAAAAATAAAATACACCGTACTATTGCTAATTATATCAAAAACTGTCACGTTGAAAGGGGGGCTCGGGGGGCGGAGCCCCCCGCAATAAGAAATAACACACCGTACTTGCTTATTATACCAAAAATTTTTAGGTTGGACATTTAAGATGGGAGAAAAAGAGGTTTGAAAGAGTCTAGCACGTAGTGGATGGTAAAAAGGGGGGCTCGGGGGGCGGAGCCCCCCGCCTAAAGAAATAACACACCGTACTATTGCTAATTATGCCAAAAATTGTGAAGTGGAACATTCAAGATGGGAGAAAAAGAGTTTTGATAGAGCTTACCACGTGATGGGCGGCAGAGAAAGGGGGCTCAAGGGGCGGAGCTCCCCGCAAAAAGAATTACATGTAGGTACTTTTCATGATACTAAAAAGTAGGAAATAAAAAATAAATTAAAAAATTAAAAAAACCCGCCTTCGTAAAATACTAAAAGGCCGTAAACAAGGCCAATATACGTTACGAATTTGTTATGTAGTATTGAAAAGCATAAGATACATATTAAATTCTAATGTGGAACATAGCGGCATTAAACAGTCGGGACCCATTTTAGGGAAGGTTTGCGCCAACTAGATTTCAAATGGGTCCCGACTGTTTAATGTCGCTATGTTCCACATTAGAATTTAATATGTATCTTATGCTTTTCAATACTACATAACAAATTCGTAACGTATATTGGCCTTGTTTACGGCCTTTTAGTATTTTACGCAGGCGGGTTTTTTTAATTTTTTAATTTATTTTTTATTGTATTGTATTTTTTTTAAATTGAACTTTATGTGTCTTATGTTTGTGCAATACATAAAGAACTTAAGCCAAGAAACTTTGTTTCTTGGATGAAGACTCATAGTTTAAATTGAGAATTGAATTTCTCCACGGAAACAAGAAAACGCATTAGTTCAAGAGCATGTGTTACTTGATGTAAAATTTGATATTTTCACACCAAGATCTAAAATTTCTTGGCGTATGAAATCGATTACTTGAAACAAACAATAACATTTTCTAAGGCGGTTATCACACTGGCGCGGATCCACATGCGGCACCGGTGCGCGAGCGAGATAGCGCTCTGAATGTGTATAGCGCTATCTCGCTCGCACACCGGCGCCGCATGCGGATCCGTCGTCAGTGTGATAATCGCCTTAGTGTCTCAGTGCACTACTTAAAAAGCTAGTAGCAGAAACTGTGTTTCTCGGGACTAATCCCAAGAAAGGAAGTTTAACTAAAAGTAGATAATACAAATATAAATTATGATTATTTATATACTCATAATTTATAATCGTATTAACTAGAGCTGAGATTGCTATTGTGAATCTCAAATAAGCTCGGGTAAAGCGCCGAGGGTCATGAAGTTACGTCGAACAAACGTTCGCGTGTTCTAAACTACACGCAGAGACATCTATTGATGCGCAGGGTAACTAACGTCCAAAACTTGAATGTTTCAAAGCAAAAATTATGTGCTTCTTCTTTGGAATAGCTGTGGCTCTTGATTGTAGGTTAAAAACATCAAAGCAAAAATTAATCTCTCTTGCCTAAAAACTTAAAAATCTCAAATCAAACTTTTGGCGCTACTTCTTTGAATTAGCTTTGGCTCTTAGCTGTAGATTGAAAACATCAAACCAAGAACTAGTCGCTTTTGACGTAAACACGTAACTCTTAAAGGAAAATTTTGGTGCTTTTTTGCCGTAAATAATTATTATCTTAACTCAAATCATTACTATTCGCTTTAAAAATGGGTAAAGCTAAAGCTGAATAATTTTAATTCTTCTTTTAAAAATCATGATATTTTTAACTCAAGTCATGTTTATTGGTCTAAGGTATTTATTACTCTCTTTAAGAAACCGCGTGCAAGAGAGTTTTGCGTTTTGAATTAAGATATTATTTCTATCTGTGTAGGTGGAGTGCTGCTCTACTATATAAGTTACTCTATGTTAGCTAGGGATACATGCACAGATGAGCCCGCCGGATATGCCCGACGGACAGATCCGTCCGTGTATGACGCTATTCAGATGTGTCTGCAGACAAATCCGTGTCCAATTCGCGCCATACATGGACGAATCTGTCCGCCGGGCATATCTGTGCGACTGTGAGTGTATCCCTAGCTAATACCATAGAATAACTTATTATTAATAAGTGGAAACGCACTGAGTCTTTGGAAAACTATTTATAGTTAGAGTAAATACAGGAGCTCGATCAGATATGCAGCGGCGGTAGCCATCTTCCTTCTGACCAGAGACGTAACGCGGCGACAGCACCCCGCCAATTCAGGGTGCGTTCAAAATCCGCTAACAGATTCGGGCGTCCTGACTACATCCTTCTTCCATGAAGGATAAGTTCGTCTGCGCCTCGTTGAACTCCATCACCACGCTCTTCGCAGCTCAGCTTTCAACACACATTCATCATTGGATGCATACTACGGATGACTTTGCCTCTGCAACCAGCTGTAAGAGTGATGGCTTAAATTAGCTTCGCTATAGCTTGACTTTAGACAATATGACATTATCGTACTTTAGTACTTGTTCTCAATAAATACTACTCAAAATAAAGTTGCGATTATGAAGATGCATTTAACCTTGCTTGTACTTTATATAACACCTCATACACTATATGTTACCTTACCATTTGTCATCTTCATTACCATTTACTCGACATTCATTTGGACCATCGGCATAAGATAGTACACGGCCAACACTCAACGGCAGCAGCATCACTCCAACGGCGCATGAAACACCGTCATCCATGTCAAATAATGATAATATCGTCAGCTATGTGGATGTAATCAGTACATTAGCTCCATTTGCATTAGCGCCTGAAGACTCCGTGATACTGATACACATAGTCGCTCTATGGCATACCTAGGTGTGACTGGTATAGGTATCAGCGCTATAGGTTGCTAGTAAATAACTGAGATACAGTACTGCTTTGCGGCATCGCGACTACTGGTAATCACTGAGCTATGGTGTTGTGTCGACTTACATACCTGTCATGCGTAAAACACACGGCTGGTCTTGTGAAATCACCCTCATCATCGTCGCGCTGACGGCCTGTGCGAATGCACACTCAAATATCGTCATTGGGAACACATTGACGGCTTGTGATAAACAAACTCGGGTCATCGTCCGGCGATGACACGTCAACGGCCTGTAATAAACAGATTTATATCATCGTCAGGCTATAAAAGCATTGACGGCTTGCGCTGGGCGCACTCGTATCATCACCAGGCTGTAATGCACTGATGGCTTGTGCTTACGCACACTCAATATCTTCGTCAGGTGTAAACACTCCGACGACTTGCGCTGGGCGCACTCGTATGTCATCATCAGGCTGTAAAGCACAGATGGTTGTGCTTGCGCACACTCAGTATCTTCGTCAGGTGTAAACACTCCGACGGCTTGCGCTAGGCGCACTCGCATCACCAGGCTGTAAAGCACCGATGGTTGTGCTTGCGCACACTCAGTATCTTCGTCAGGTGTAAACACTCCGACGGCTTGCGCTAGGCACAAAGTTCACTTCACTGCACTTTTTACTATTATAATCACTTTATCCCGGTAGCTGCCGGTAATAATTCGAGATTAGAAGTGCCTTGACCAGTCTTGACGCTTGAAATTCCATTGCTCTGTTTCATATTTAAAAAGTGCCATCTAGCGACCAATTCAGTAACTAATCACATGTTTTTTCCTTAGTGACTTTTTTTTATATCAGCTCGTACTTGCAGGGTTGTCGCTTTCTTCTACAAACTTCTGCCCCAGTCATGTCACTTGCTCAAGATCAATAAATTGTCAGCCATAGACATGTTCTCATCTGAAAACAAACTAACGGCAGTATCTGGTCCATGCCATCATGTGACACTAGGCTTTGATTGCTTTATGTTAGGTTCTAACTTTTTTTTTTCTAACATGTCATATTCGTTATTAGTAATCGCACAAAATTATTCTTATAAGGAGTTTCCTCAGCAACTGAACTAAAATGTTCAATAATAAAAGCCCCACTCAAATTATATTGATTGACTAACATGTCTTTTATGAGCAACACCGTCACTGAGACACAGGATTAATATAGTCACACAAAATCTGCTTAAACATTTGGTACAGTTAAATCCAAAAACATGCATTAACCTTCAGTTTCAAAAATGCATACATAATTTCGGTATTAACTGTACAATTAGTCTTAACAATATTTTCAATAAAATATCCAAATGGATGATAAGTTGACATTAACTAATGTTATTATTATTAATCACTTTCTCATCATGTAAGTCACTTGTGGAAGTTGTTATTTACTTTACTACATGCATTATCATCCTTTCATTATCAGCCGGATATAAAGAGTACGACAGGTTCAAATATCCCTGTAAATAACCATCAGGAAAAACTTGTTAATTGTAGAACAAACCCAGATAAACAAGCACTCACCTTTCACTAAAGTCTATGACTTATGTCTGACCACTCTTACCATTTTTATCCTTGACTGTACTTAGTCTTTATTTTAAATGTTGTTACAATTACTCAACACTAACTGTCAACTGCTAGTCAAGTAGCCACCACTACGGATAAATCAATTTTGGTAGGTACAGGTCAATATCTTCACACAAATATCTGTGAACATAATATAAGCACAGACACACACACACAAAAGCTGACAGGTTATAAAGAAGAAGGTAGTATACATCTTCATAATACCACATCATGTTCAGCAGCAGCAGGTACCATTGGCAGCACATCAAAAATATTCGTAGATAACCCAGAGCTAGTCTAGCTTTACTTTTCCATATTTGAATTTTTTTTTGTCATTAATTATTACTATTTAATCAATCTCAGAAGGTTCATAACATTGCAGTAAAACATTGAATCTAAAGAAAGACTCTCTATGAGAAACCATACTCCTGCAAAATAGTGCTATAGTACAAACTCCATGTCCATGACATTTTAATGATTTTGCCATGGTATATTAGTATTTTATTTCATTATTTTACTAAACAGAAACTGAAAACGAAGAAGCTGTACTTAAACTGTTTGTAGTAAGAGTGAGCATTGCCAAATTCTATGGGCTCTATTTTCATGAGTGTAATTTAATTAAACTCAAACAAGTATTAGATTCAGTCTCAACTGTGAACTCTGAAAGATATTAATCAAGTATTAATTTTACTTTTAAGATACTGTTACGAGCCGTAGGGTTCGTTGGATAGAAAATAGCCGTTAGGTAACGTTAAAGAAATTTATTGAACAAAAAGGAATCACTTAGGAACACTATTGACTTAAACAGTAAACACTAGAAAATCGACTAAACACTGAAATCACTTAGGAACACTATTGATTCAAACAATAAACACTATGTAATCGACTAAAACACTATTCGCTTTTAAACAACTTGGGTTCACTCTTAATCTCTCCGATGTTTATCGCTCTGTATCACAATGGAAACTGACCGCGTCCGCTACCGGTCTCCTTTTATATACGTGCGATAGTTTTTCCAGAACATTCACAGTAGGTACCTATACGGTTGGTAAACAGCAGGTATCGAGATCATTCCGGGCCGCACTCGAACATGGTTCTCTCTGTCTAACGCGCGTATAGCGAATATCGATGCTTCTCACACATTTCTCGATTGTTCCAGAGACATGATCGATTAGTGTCGTCGCCTCCGCGCGTATAGGCCGTCCCTTTCACTCCCTTCTGGAATATTCCAGGAACACGTTCGAGTCTGTTCGGTTATAATCGTATCTCTCGCTTCCTCGTACAGGCTATCCTGCTCGCACACCTTCTGGAATGTTCCGGAGACAAGAGGGGTGTAACTAGGCCTGAAACGGCCTGAAAACGGGTTTTCAGGAAGTAGTGCCATATGAGTGTTAGTGGCCTGAAACGGCCTGAAAGCATGTTTCAGGCGCCTGAAAACGATGGTAACCGCGAGCAATTTCCGAATCTCTGGTATGTGTTAGGGCTTCCTCTGAAACGGCCTGAAAACGTGTTTCAGCTGCCTGAAAACGGTGGTAACAGGGAGTAATCTCCGATTCTCTGATATGTGATAGGCCTTCCCCTGAAACGGCCTGAAAATGGATTTCAGCCGCCTGAAAACGCCTGTAACCCGTTAAAAATTAAAAAAAAACGTTCCTTTCATGTCGTCTTTACCCCGTCTCCGTAACACTGCCTCCTCCTTAGACATGCTCGTCCCGAGCATTATTAGATCCATTGTATCGTGCCAATCGATTCACATGCACAATCTTAGGCAGGTTCCTCGCACTTCCCATCTTCTTTATGCGATAAGTCACGTCATTAATTTTCGTAATTACTGTGTAGGGACCCTCCCAATCAGCTTGAAGTTTTGGGGATTTTCCTTTACGTCTTATCGGATTATGAAGCCAGACGAGTGAGCCTTCTTCAAAGTCCACGTGATGCATCTTCCTGTCATATCGTGTTTTCGTTTTGTCACTGATTTTACTTTCAGATGTTCTAACATGTTCGTGGATCTCATGTAATTTTTGCCGTAATTCCGCGGCATAATCTGTTATACTCACTGGTGGATCTGGGGGCCCACCAGTGATCATATCTGCTGGCAATCGAAGTTGCCTACCGTACATGGCCAGGGCCGGTGTTACATTCGAGCTCTCGTGTACCGCAGATCGGTATGACAGTAGAAATAATGGGATATACTTGTCCCAGTCCTTTTGGTGACTATCCACTAACTTAGCTAGGTGTCTTTCCAAAGTTTGATTAAACCGTTCGACCATTCCATCTGACTGTGGGTGGTAAGGCGTAGTCCTCGTTTTATGAATTCCCATTATTCGGCACATTTCTTGAAAGAGTTGGGACTCGAAGTTTCTTCCTTGATCACTGTGTATCTCTAAGGGTACCCCAACTCTACAGAATACCTCGTTCACCAGTACTTCGGCAACTGTAATTGCCTCCTGATTAGGAATGGCGAATACTTCTGGCCACTTGGTGAAATAGTCCATTACTACCATTATGTACTTGTTTCCTCTTTCTGATAGCGGAAAAGGTCCAGCTACATCAACTGCAATCCTTTCCCATGGAGCACCGACGTTATATTGCTTCATTCCGGCTCTACTTCTGGTCTGCGGTCCTTTCACAGCTGCACACGCTGTGCATTTCCGGCACCAATCTTCTACATCCTCGCGGCAGTGTATCCAATAAAATCTTTCTTTGATTTTCATCAGGGTTCTTTTTACCCCCAAATGTCCACCTGATGAACCATCATGAAACATTTCCAATACATCACGGATCTTGGATCTTGGTACAACTAACTGTAAATGGGATTCGTCACCACGAGCATTTTCCCATTTCCGGCACAACACTTCGTTGTGCAGAACTAAACTGTCCCATTGAGCCCAATAACTCTTGGTTGTTGTGCTTGTGGAGGCGATATCACTCCACCGTGGCTTAGTACCCGACGATCTCATCCAATCAAGAATGGGCTTGATGTCGCTATCTTGTTGTTGTGCTTCTTGAATCGCTTTCCCACACCAATCTGGACTAATGGTGTCTGTCCGAAGTAACCTCACGTGAAGTAGTTCTTTTTCTTCATGCCTCACGCAATATTTGCACTCATCAAGACATGGCCTTCTGGATAAAGCATCTGCGTTTCCGTGGGATCTGCCTTTGCGATGTTCAATTGTAAAATCGTACTCTTGAAGTTGTTCAATCCATCGAGCCACTTGTCCTTCCGGGTTCTTGAATTGAAGTAGCCACTTCAGTGCAGCGTGATCAGTTCTAAGACGGAACTTACGTCCAAGCAGATACTTGCTAAAATGTTGTAACGTCTTTACAACAGCTAATAGCTCCCTCCGAGTGACACAGTAGTTCCGTTCCGGTTTTGACAATGACTTACTGAAGTAGGCTATTACTTCCTCACTTTCACCTTTAACCTGAGATAGTACTCCCCCAATGCCAGTTCCACTGGCATCTGTGTCCACTACGAATTCGCACTCTTGATCAGGGTAGCCTAGTATTGGAGTTTTACACAGACGGTTCTTCAGTTCTGCAAATGCAGCTTCACATTCTTCGTCCCACATAAATTGCCTCTTTTCTTCGGTAAGTCTGTGCAAGGGTTTTGCAATATCAGCGAAATTTTTCACAAATCTTCGGTAATAGGAACACAGTCCTAAGAAAGCGCGTACTTGTGTTTTATCATTGGGTACTGGCCAATCTTGAACAGCAACAATCTTTTCAGGATCAGTTCGAACTCCATTTTCAGATATCAGGTGGCCCAAGTAACTAACTTCCTTTTTGAAGAACGAACACTTATTTGGGCTTAGTTTTAGATTAGCCATGCGCAATCTTGTAAGCACTCGTTGCAGGTTCCGGATATGATCATCAAAATCCCTTCCAATAATAATCACATCATCCAAGTATACTAGACAGGCTTCCCCAATTAGTCCAGACAGCACTCTTTCCATTAATCTTTCGAAGGTGGCAGGTGCGTTACAGAGCCCAAATGGCATAACTTTAAACTGCCAAAGTCCTTTGCCAGTAGAAAATGCCTTCTTCTCTTTGTGGCTAGCATCGATTTCCACCTGCCAATAACCACTTTTCAAATCTAACGTGGTAAACCATTTTGCTCCACTTAGTGTGTCCAAAGTGTCATCGATTCTTGGCAGTGGGTAGCTATCCTTCTTTGTGACGTCATTTAAACGGCGATAGTCGACACAAAACCTCAGACTGCCATCCTTTTTCTTCACTAAAACTACTGGAGAACACCAAGGACTGGATGACGGCTCAATGACGTTGTTTCTTTCCATTTCCATGACCATCTTCTGTACTTCACTTTCGTACGCAACTGGAACCCGACGTGGTCGCAGACGTATCGGTATTTCTGTTCCGGTCTCAATTCTATGTTTAACTATGCCGGTCCTTCCTAGATCTCCATCGTTCATGGCAAAGATGTCCGAAAATTGCTGCATCAGTTTCCTTGCTTTTAACAGCTCTTCTGTTGACAAGGTCTCTTTGCAATTCTCGAGTACAGCCTTAGTTATACTACAAGGTTCAGAATTGCCCACATTTTTCACCACTTGCCGTTCGCCACTGTCATGTGCCTGTGAGCTTCCTGCAACGATTGCTCTGTGGAATTCGTAATCACTTTTGGGTAAACTACAATTTAGGAACACTTCCTCTATTCCGCATTTGAAAATGCCGCTTTCCAAATCAATTTTGCAGTTATAGTTCTTCATAAAATCCAACCCGATAATGCAGTCATCTACTATATCTGCAATTACCACTTTGTGCCGGTAGGTGTTTTTACCAATTTTGAAAGTAACGACACCTTCTCCTCGAACGGTTATGTGCTGGCCAGTAGCTGTTAGGAGCTGGATATTGCCATGTAAGGGTGGATGTCTCTCATAAAAACGCTTCAGAAGTTGGTACCTGATTACAGTACGCGAAGCTCCAGTGTCCAAGGTTAACTGACACTTGGTCCCATTGACTTCCCCGTCGATGACTAAGGTATTCCCGTCTTGAGTCTGAGTGATCATGACTTTTGGGGCCTTCCTCACATTACCAGCCAGCACCCGCCCCGTGGTCCTGGCACTTTCGTTTCCCTGCCGCTCTTCTGCGGCAGCGTCCGTCACTACATCCGCTGCTCCCGGTTCACTGCGCCAAATCTGCGCATCACTCCGTGAGTTTCTTTTAGGACATGAAAATCGCATATGCCCTATTTCCCCACACGCATAGCAAGTGGGTCCGCTTCTGGGTTTTCCTTTATCCGTCACCGCTTGAACGCGATAGGACCGAGGATCTCTACGGACTGCCTCAACTTCCAACGCGTGGGCTAGAGCATCCTTTAGGGTCTTGTGGTGACCAAGGCTGACAGTTGCCTTTACCTCACGGTCTCGAATCCCATCTATAAATGCTTGCACTAACATGCTGTCAACCAGAGATGGTGAGGATAAATAAGCCTTTCTGACGAGTTTTTCTATTTCTAAGCTCCACTGTTGCAGGCTCTCACCACCCAGCTGCACTCGATCCTTCAACTGAGCTCTATAAACGTGCTCCAGGTGTGAGTCACCATAACGCGACTCTAGGGCATTCTTGAGCCGTTCCAAAGTCACCTCTCCCGCCATGGTGTCTAAAACGGTCAAGGCTTGATCCCGCAGCCCTAACATAAGAGCAGTTACTGCCTGCTCATCGGTCCAACCGTTGGCTTTTGATACGGTCTCAAACTGAAGTTTATATGCCCCCCAGGAGGAAGTACCGTCGAATGGAGGCAACTTCAGTTTACCCGCTGGCGCACCAGATATCACCACTCCATTCGTTTTCAAATGTTTTATTTCATTTTCTATTCCCAGTATTTGTTTTTCTTGCTTTAAAAATCTGTCATCCACTTCTATTTCCAACTTCTCAATTTTTTTCTGGAATTGTCCGCCTATCACTTTCAAGCTTTCCTCTTGGCGGCGAGCTTGTTCCTCCAACAGAGCACGCGTTTGCTCTTCTTGGCGGCGAGCCTGTTCTTCTTGACGGCGAGCCTGTTCTTCCTGTCGGCGAGCCTGTTCCTCCCACATAACACGCGTTTGCTCCTCTTGGCGGCGAGCCTGTTCTTCTTGACGGCGAGCCTGTTCCTCTTGACGGCGAGCTTGTTCCTCCAACAGAGCACGCGTTTGCTCTTCTTGGCGGCGAGCCTGTTCCTCCCACATGCGTTGCATAGCAAGTAATAGACTGGAAGGCTCTTGATCTTCGTCGATACTGCGGTTAGCGTCAAAACTTTGACGACGAGCGGCGACACGTGCTGCTTGTGCTCGCGTCTGGACTCCCGCTGTATCTCCTCCAGACTCCTCCTGTTCCTTCTTTGGTGTTAAAGGCATCTCTCTATCCCACTTCTGACACCAATATGTTACGAGCCGTAGGGTTCGTTGGATAGAAAATAGCCGTTAGGTAACGTTAAAGAAATTTATTGAACAAAAAGGAATCACTTAGGAACACTATTGACTTAAACAGTAAACACTAGAAAATCGACTAAACACTGAAATCACTTAGGAACACTATTGATTCAAACAATAAACACTATGTAATCGACTAAAACACTATTCGCTTTTAAACAACTTGGGTTCACTCTTAATCTCTCCGATGTTTATCGCTCTGTATCACAATGGAAACTGACCGCGTCCGCTACCGGTCTCCTTTTATATACGTGCGATAGTTTTTCCAGAACATTCACAGTAGGTACCTATACGGTTGGTAAACAGCAGGTATCGAGATCATTCCGGGCCGCACTCGAACATGGTTCTCTCTGTCTAACGCGCGTATAGCGAATATCGATGCTTCTCACACATTTCTCGATTGTTCCAGAGACATGATCGAT
This sequence comes from Pammene fasciana, assembly GCA_911728535.1. Taxonomy (NCBI): domain Eukaryota; kingdom Metazoa; phylum Arthropoda; class Insecta; order Lepidoptera; family Tortricidae; genus Pammene; species Pammene fasciana. Next base: position 11,766,111 of record OU452283.1, read on the forward strand.
TAGTGTCGTCGCCTCCGCGCGTATAGGCCGTCCCTTTCACTCCCTTCTGGAATATTCCAGGAACACGTTCGAGTCTGTTCGGTTATAATCGTATCTCTCGCTTCCACGTACAGGCTATCCTGCTCGCACACCTTCTGGAATGTTTCGGAGACAAGAGGGGTGTAACTAGGCCTGAAACGGCCTGAAAACGGGTTTTCAGGAAGTAGTGCCATATGAGTGTTAGTGGCCTGAAACGGCCTGAAAGCATGTTTCAGGCGCCTGAAAACGATGGTAACCGCGAGCAATTTCCGAATCTCTGGTATGTGTTAGGGCTTCCTCTGAAACGGCCTGAAAACGTGTTTCAGCTGCCTGAAAACGGTGGTAACAGGGAGTAATCTCCGATTCTCTGATATGTGATAGGCCTTCCCCTGAAACGGCCTGAAAATGTATTTCAGCCGCCTGAAAACGCCTGTAACCCGTTAAAAATTAAAAAAAAACGTTCCTTTCATGTCGTCTTTACCCCGTCTCCGTAACAATACTTTACCTTGATTATACCAATAATCACATAAGTTTTATGTTCGGACTGTTTGGTACAAAATATGCCTGTTCGGTGACCTCTGTATAAAAATCACATTCACTGACCATAGCCCGAAGGAAATTTTCCACTTTGGGCTCATTTCTTACCATTTATACTTCCCTTTAATTTAATAATAATGGTTCTCATCAGTGACCACATAATCACATAAGTTTTGGTGACCTCATGTTACCGGTCAACTTAAGCGATACAACATTTGCTTATTTTTAGACTGAAATCTTCTCATCCCATATATTCTTCTAGTTGCTTCATGTATGTAGCACAGCACCTCCGATAGCAAACTTTGCACATTCTTGGTAAACATCACCAATGAGTTGGTGTTGAAGATATACATCTGACATAATGGTAGGTAGGTACTCCCGCTCCTTTTATCTCATGACATGATCCATTGAAATATCCATAAAGTTGGAATACAGATGTCATATTTCTAGCTATTTCAATCTGTAACTTAAATTCAAACACACAGCACACAACCTTACAAAGCTGGTATTATTATTATTCTAAAATGCTTGTTTTAAGCAACTTTGTCAGGTTTAAATTTGAATACTTTTACAAATCAAAGTGCCTGGCACATAAAGGCACAGTAAAACTATGTTTTTATATGCATATACCAACAACCATAAGCTTTTTCATCACAGAAACTGTTATCACACGTTTTAAAGAACAAATCCATTTAAGGTCATTGACCTATTGTGCCAAAGTTAAATGTAGTTACTTGATACGTTTTTCTCACTTGAAAAGCTTTGTAAATATAACAATTTACATACCTGTATTTAGAAATCAGTACCAATTATTGTAAAACTTGTGGCAATCATGATTTTAGCTTCGATTGTTTCGAGTACATACGTAACTTACCAATCTTTCTTAATGACTTCGTCATTACCTTCTCAATATGCCAATAGGCTTTTATCATCACAGGGAGACCACAAGATTCATAGGCACACACATAATTACCAGTAATCCATGGTAAATAACATCGTAATCCAATCCAGTGCATTCCAAGCGATTTATAGACGCTACTTTGAAAAGTATCGATCTAGCGGGAAAATCAGTTTAACTGGCCACAATATTTATGTGAGCATGATGTATCGATATCTCGCTTCTGAACTAATAAGTGGAAACGCACTGAGTCTTTGGAAAACTATTTATAGTTAGAGTAAATACAGGAGCTCGATCAGATATGCAGCGGCGGTAGCCATCTTCCTTCTGACCAGAGACGTAACGCGGCGACAGCACCCCGCCAATTCAGGGTGCGTTCAAAATTCGCTAACATTATAGACGCTCAAGTCAATTGCGCCCTCTGTCCGAAAGCTCCCTAAAAATACCCAAAATGTAAGAGGATACATATGTCACCTGCACTGCTACTCCATCTATTAACAAATAGCGTACTAGTCGTAGTACACTATAGTAGCTACTAGGTGGAGTACCTAGCAGTGCAGGTGACATTTCCTCTTACATTTTGGGTATCTTTAGGGGGCTTTCGGACAGAGGGCGCAATTGACTTGAGCTTCAAAAAGTTCTTAGGCTGTGCTGCTCTATTATATAAGTTAATGTCGCTTTTTATGGGGGCCCATCTTGCGGACGGCGAGTCACCGTCTGCCGGAAATGAAATTGGATACCGTTTTATTAGGCAGGCGTCCGGTTCTTCATCCAATAGCCCATTAATCAGTCCATTACTTTTCACCCAATAGCCTAGTACATTTTAGACTCCATTAATACTCAATAGTCCTTACACCATGGCGGGTGCTGTCTCTGCGTGCGTCCCATGACACGGGCAGGGGCAGCATCCGCTTAGTGTACCCCTCACTTTTCATTAAATTGTCGAAAGGGCCTCTGCGCGTTGGCTTCGGCTCCGCATACGCCTCCCAAAGGTCCGGAACACCATTGTTCCGTGGTCGGGAAAGACATACAAAGAATAATGTTAAGATATTTCCAATTCATTGAAAATAGATTATGCATGCAATAATTTTAGTATACAAAATTAATATTATTATAATTTTTTTTCTTCGTTATATTATTCATTTTAAATATATCTATTAATATTGATAATTATTATTCTTATTTATATGTTACTGTAAAAGCCCGAAGTGCTGTTGAACCTAGGTTTTACCGGGAGCACCTAGGTTTTACCAACTCGATTCGGTAAAAGCCCGAAATATTGAGATAACTTCTTTAATTTCGGACTTTTACCACCGTCGAGTCGGTAAAACCCAGGTTTTACAAAAGCGACCGGTAAATGTTGACAAAATATTTTAGTCCTTGCCTCGTTCTTGTGGAATTCGCCGAAATTTTGTGTCACAGTGTAAAGACGCTAAATTTGCACCCAGGACCCGCGGGGAACGGCAAATACCTATCAAGCGTCGTATCATCTCATTTTTCTAGGTCTGTAAAGCTGATCTGCTTCAAGGGCAATAACAGTCCCCGAGTAATGCGCTTTATGCACCAGGTATTTGCTGGGGGGTGGGGACACCACAAGGCAAATAATGGGGGATTGTGTTGCAATTCTAAGTGACTAGATTTACCTGCCTGTGTTTGTCCTGCGAAATCGAACGCCGTTAGCGGGGATGTAACGAACGCCGTTGAGGGGACATTTTTTTTGACGGAGTGGGGAATGCCTTTACGCATCGTCTCCTAGGCCCCGGGAAGGCCTAGTTGGGAGTTATGTGGGACTCGCCGCTCATGACTTTGCTGTTAACAAGGGCACCATGGGTTCGAATAACATGCTACCTTGGCGCCCTAGCCCTAGCACGAGAGGAGGGGGCAATCAGAAACTCTTGATCACCCCCCGATCTAGTACTAGGGGCCGTGCAATGCGGGTCCAAAACCCGCTGGTCCCACGCCTCAATTAGGGGTCTTGTCTATTAAAGACAAGTCGCCTTCGACCTTGCTGTCTGCGCCGGAGAGGCAGCGCATCCGGATTATCTTCCCGTTCCCTCTCCGCCGCCTCCATCTGTTCACAGAAGGAGGCCACCGCGTCCCATTTCCTCTCACTGCCCAGCATAGTTGCTGTTAAGCAGTGTAGCGAGAGGTCCGCTATCCTCGTTGCCGCCACAAGGGCCGCTCGTTCCACGGCCCAGCGATTATACCCCTCAAGTGTGTGCTGGGCCGTGTAATCCGCCGCGCCATATTCGGGTTATTGAGGCCCTGGTTCTCTCCCTATTAAATACAGGTAGTGTCCGAAGCAACCGTGCCCGGATACCACCTGCGTCATTCTGAACGTCAGGGTCCCCTTCCGCCTGTCTAACCACTCGTCTATTACCGGTAAGATAGCCCCTATGGTCCGCGTGCCATAGCGGCTATCCTCCAGCACATCCGAAGGAATCCGCTAGTACCACCACGTCTTACTCCCTGGGCGGGGTGCCAGCAAGCAGGCACGCCGCAGCTTGAGAGGTAGTGCGGTCCCTAACTATTCTTTGGGTAACTATTCTATTCACCACCCTCTACGGCCGACGGAGCAACGCTCTCGTTCGCTCCGTCAGTCTGCCAGCCCAAATTGGTGCCCCGTAGAGCGCCATGCTTCTAACCACTCCCGCATAGAGCCGCCTGCATGGGGCATTAGGCCCACCCATATTGGGTAGTAGGCGGCCTAGTGCAGAGGCTGCACCCACGAGACGGGGAGCCAGTCTCGTGAAATGCTCCTCAAATGTCCACTTACTGTCCAGAACAAGACCCACGTGTTTTATGTGGGCCCTGGCCTGGTCGGTTTCTCCTCCGACCCTTAGAGACTTTAGAGAGGTGTCACCCCGCAGTCTTCATCCTCTTGCTCCCCTGGGACCATGGCCTCCGTCTTTGGTAGGGCGACTCGGAGCCCGAAAAGTGTGTGGCGCGGAAGTTGTGTCCCACGGATTACCCAATCATACCAAAGGTGCCACAAGAGGGGGCCTAAGACTGACCCATGTGGAACCCCGCACGTCACGGCCCTCACGCTCCTATTATCTCCCTGCTCATACAGCACTACCCTACCCATCAAGTAGTGCTGCACCACCCGCCTAATATAATGGGGCACTCCATGAAATCGGAGCGCCTCTCCAATTACCGTGTAGGGGAGGGAGCCAAACGCGTTGGTCATATCCAATAATACCACAACCACTCCCTCCCCTCTACTTTCCGCTAGTGCCCCGAACCCCCACAGAGCTCCCACCGCATCTATTGTGGACCGCCCCCTCCGACACTCGAACTGGTTATCGCTCAGGTTCGGGCTCGTTCCTTCCAGGTGCCTTTGGATGCGGTTGGCCAGGATTTGCCTCATCCAGTAGCGCGTATTTACAAAATCTATACTATTAGAGTTCAGATACGAATTGAACTAGATTAGCTTTTATTTTGCAAGAAGTTGACAATACTCTAATCTATTACAGTCCTGAAATTGACTGAAATCGCAAAGACTTTGTGAATAAAATTCATACTGATATTACAGCTACAAAAGCTGTTATGATCTTTAGAAAAAGCTATTAAAGACTCCGATTAGGTTCCCCTACTATATGTGGCATAACTTTTTTTTGTAATATTTTTGTATTGCATAACAACTTTAAGCACAAATTACTGTTTTTCCGCAAATAAATAAGAATACTTTTTTTATTTATTAATATCGATGGTACATTACATTACCTAATGAGTAGTTAGGTTTCACCCACTTTTTGAGGAGCTGTTTGATTTGGTTAAGGGTCGCAGTTCTAACCTAAAAAACCCACTTTTTGAGAGGCTGTTTGATTTGGTTAAGGGTCACAGTTCTAACCTTACCTAACCCACTTTTTGAGCAGCTGTTTGATTTGGTTAAGGGTCGCAGTTCTAACCTAACCTAACCCACTTTTTAGCAGAACCAATAAATTTGCTACCTACTTGTACTTTATGCATAATTTGTTTTCTGCAATGTAAACTTTCGCCTGAACTCAACTAAACTAGGTATTATTGATACATTAATCTCTATAAATATGCCGGCAAAAAGCTAATCTATTTGAGTGACATTCGTAACTGAGATAGGCTAGATGTTTTCAATTAATTTGCAGGAACAAAAGCTAATCTAGTCCAGTTTGCACCTGAACTCTAATAGTATAGCTTTTGTAAATAGGCGTCCGGCCCTGGCGCTTTGCGTGTGGCTCTCAGCCGCTCTGACGCCCACTCCATTTCGTCGTCGGTGACAGGGGGAACGACGAGGGTTCCTCCGGGTCCACCGTTGGGGGAGCCATCACCGGTGCGTCAAAGTCTGGTGCTTCTGGGAACAGGCCTTCCACAACTCTCCGGAGGAGTACTGGCTCCATGGAGTCCATGGGGGAAGCGCACTGCAATTTCTTGCGCACCATCTTGTATGGCCGCCCCCATGGATCCCTATTGAGTCAGATAGGGTCTCTTCATCCTCCAGTACACGCCTCTCGGTAATTCGTGTTGCCAGAGCCGGGGTCGCAAGGGTCACGTCAACTATAGACCCACCATTCCAGCGCACACAGGTCTGCGTGTTGCCCCGATTTAGGACAACTAGTCCCAATACCGCGACCCAGTCCTCAACTTCGGCACCTCTAGGTAGGTAGGTATTAGGACAGCCCCAAACTCGACTCTTGGCATTGAGGTCCCCTAAAATAAGGACGGGCACCCCACCATCTCTTTGCACCACCCCTTCGAGATCCCACAGGAATCTTTTAAAGGCGTCTAATGGGAGGAGGGGGAGAAATACACCCCAACAACAACTATTCCCCTCCATTTAGCGGCAACGCTACAAACCCTTGCCCTTTTCCAATTCCTGCGAGGATCTCCCCAACCGTTGGGACCACCAGTTCCACCTTTCCATCGTTCGACCCCACCGAATTGGGCCGGGGAGGGACGTTATATGGCTCCGCCACCGCCTGGCTGCGGTGGCGGAGCCATATAACACAACCCCTCATTCCGCCAAATTCTGCATAAGCAGGCCCTGCGCGCGGGCAGAGCGACCGAGGTTGCACTGCAACACCTCCTGTGTACCTTGTTGTTGTGGTTGTGCTGGCATTAATGGTCCATATTATTCCTACCTACCTCCCTCATTTGTTTCCTTCTGCTGGGTCACGGCCTGGGTTTATCCCATCCTCGCTTCCATGCCCTTGACCCTTGGGGGATTGCAAGAGATGCCACCCATTCTGTGCCTTGCTGGCAATTTGGCCTGATGGCAAACCGCGCAGAAGGCATCTGCCTGGCAGTCTGCAGCCTTGTGCCCCGGCTTGCTGCAGTGGAAGCATTGGTCGCCTCTCTCAATCGCTGAGGGGCATGTGGCCCTCGTGTGTCCGGTTCCCATGCACTTATAACACCTCAGCGCCTCCATCTCAAGTGCTTCTACTCGAGCAATCGACCACCCGATCGTCAGCCTCCCCAATTTGGGCACTGGACCAGGGCTGAGCCAGAGCCACCAAATCCAAAGCGGATATCACCTGCTTTCACTTCACCAGGCCTCGTCACTATTTCCGGCGTAGCCTTTGACCACGTCGCCGATAGCCGCCTCTAGTTTTTCCCGAAAGGCATCGGCTGCACGGGCATTATCCGCCCATGCAACCTTCAAGATTCGGGCCCCGTCCGCCGTCTTCCGCACCTTGAGGTTTTCAAGGCCAACGTCCTGGAGACTCTCATCATAACGGAAGCATACGATTCCGTAGCTTCCAGCTTGAGAACCAGTACCACGGCCGCGGTTTTCGGCACCACCAGCTTTTTTGCCGGCGGGGCCACCGGCTTGGTCGCCTTAGTTGCCGGGGACGCAGGTGTGGAGGCCTTCTTTTTATTCTTTCCTCCTTTTCGCTCCATAATTCTCCAGTCCGATTTGGGGGGACTCGTTTGACTTGGGGTAGGGGCCACCTGCCTGGGCTCATTAGCAGCCTTTCCCGCCCTCGAGGCAGGACCAGGTCATGCAGGGGGCATCAGTGTACATCCCGTGGCTGTTACTTGACTGTAGTCAATGTGTGGCCTTCTGTTCGCCTTCTGTTGCAACTGCCCAGGTGCCGCTGGTGTGCTTGCGGCGCGTTCCGCCTTTCTTTTATCCGCCTCTAGTGGGGGGCGGGACGATCGGCTCTGCAGGGGAGTGGCGGCTCTTGATTGCCTCCAACCTGGTGTTCACCATGTTCCCAATAGAGGAGAACAATTCTCCCGAGAGCTCCTCTTTAAAACTGGCAAAGAGTGTTACCATTTCTGACGTAAGGCGATCAAAATCCGACCCACTGGGGTCAGCCGCAGGAGTCACCATCTGCCTTTCAGAGAAAGCACTTCTGAGAGCCTTCGTCTGCGACCTCATGATCTCCAGCTCCTCCCGCATTATCCTGTTGTCCGCCTCGAGGGAGCGAATCTCATCAATCTCCTGCCCCGATTGTAGTTGCTCCATAGCAGACACGATTGCACGGCAGGCGTCGTTAATGGTGCCCCTCACACACCCATTTATGTTCCCCGACTTGGCCGTCTGCTGCAGCACCGTCTGAGCAGCCGAGCGTGCCACCTCTATGGGGTCCTCGCCTTCCCTCAGGGATGTCTGGTCATTCCAGGGGTCCTCGTCCTCCGTCTCCTTCTCTTCGGAGTCTTGCCCCACACCCTTTAATTAGCCTCGTGCGGCCGATATCCTGACGTGGACTCCCGCTGCCTTTTTTTTTTGGCTCCTCGAGCAGGCAGAATCCTCAGCTTCAGTCGAGGAGCCAATCCTGCTGCGGAAGGCTTCCTTCCTCTACGCACCGAGTTGTTTTTCGGTCCGTTGTCCGGCACCGCATCATCTTTTGCATAAGGGTGAACCCTTTTGCTCCCTGTCGTGAGACCCTCCGTGAAGCCCCTGTGTCCGTCGCGCCCATGGGAGATAATATCCCCTTCCCCTCGGGGAAGGCCCCAGTACCGTTTTCTCACCCAGGTCCAAAAACATAATGTTTTCCCGCTCAAACAAACCGTCCTTTTGGGACAGGCTCCCTCCGGGAGGGGGCGATTTACCTCCCCCCATCGATTCACTAGGCGAAACCACCCCCTCACCGGGCAAAATCCCACGAAAAGGCAACCCTAAAATTCTCGTATGAAAAATGGTCAAGGGTGAGTCGGGCCAAATCCGACAAAGTTAAGAAAACGCCGGTTTTCAGCCCTCCACCACTTTCTCCCTTGGTTTCAAATTCAGCGCAAGGCGTCGAACGATAGAGGAAACTGCCCTCTATACGATGATATAAAGCGCGAATTTTTATCTCCCTCCCCTCAAAAGTAACCGCAATTACAAACTTAATGCAAAAGCTAGATTCCCCTCATAAACAGGAATAGCAATCTACGTTCCCTCGAATAACTTCGGAAATATGCGTCCTAAAATTATGCAGTAAACGCCGACTGCTAGACCTTGTTAAAACACAATTTTTACGCTATAGAAATAAAAGATAAAATAAGAAAAGAAAAAGATATTAATTTTTTAGAGATTAAAATAGAAGTATGCAAAATTTCAAAACAAACCCTATTGTCCCCAATAACTTTTGAACGCTAAGTCCGAATAAATTTCAAAAAGGTGAAAGATAGCTAACTATAATCGTCTTTACACTGTGACACAAAATTTCGGCGAATTCTAAAAGAACGTGGCAAGGACAAAATATTTTGTCAACATTTACCGGTCGCTTTTGTAAAACCTAGGTTTTACCGATTCGACGGTGGTAAAAGTCCGAAATTAAAGAAGATATCTCAACATTTCGGACTTTTACCGAATCAAGTTGGTAAAACCCAGGTGTTACCGGTAAAACCTAGGTTTAACAGCACTTCGGGCTTTTACAGTAACATATATATTACTAAAATCTATTGGACTGTCCATTTCTGGACATAGGCCTCCTCCATCTTTCGCCATTGGTGGCGGTCTTTTGCGGTGCGGGTCCATGTGACTCCGGCCACAGCCTGGATGTCGTCGCGCCAGCGGCACCGCGGGTGGCCGGGCGGGCGTTCGCCGTCTCGTGGGTACCAGTGCAGTACTTTTTCGGACCACCGTCCATCCGTCTGTTCTGGCCGTGTGCCCAGCCCATCGCCACTTTAGTCGGCATGCCATTTCAGCAGCGTCGATTATTTTGGTTTTTTCTCGTATTACGGTATTCCTTACTCCGTCGTTCAATCTGATTCCCAACATACTTCTTTCGACTTTTCTTTGAAATATTTTTATTTTGCTAAATTATTTCTTTGGTTATTGGCCAGGTCTGGCATCCGTATAAAAGAGTAGGTGTTACGACTGAATCCATTATCTTTTTCTTTAGATTTGTATCCACTTTTGATTTAAATATATGTTTATAGGACCAGTACGCACTCCATTCCATTATATAAGTTACTCTATGCTAATACCTACATTATCGAGTTTAGGTAGTCCGGTGAATAGCTAAAGAACAAATTGGTACAGGTAGCAGCAGAAGTAGCTAAGCGGGTAGGGTGTTCAATATGACCTACAATAAACAATAAAGGCGTGTCTAGCTCATTTTGACCACCCTACCCGCTTAGTTACTTTTGCTGCTGACTGTACCTTACCTACCTTCATCATCATTCGCTTGCCCTGGTCCCGTTTACTTGGGGTCGGCGCAGCATGTCTTTTTCAACCGACTTCAAGATTTCGAAGGAGGAGGTTATCAATTCGTCGGGATCTTTGTTTAATTTGTTATTTTTTTAATGTATGTTCACCGATTATTCGAAGACGGCTAGACCGATTTCGAAAATTATTTTATTGTTTGAAAGAGTATACTTCACAGTTGGTCCCATCATCACCAGGTCTGGATCTGATGATGGGATCCTGGAGAAATCGAGGGAACTCTTCAACTATTATAGGCACACCTACTTATAGTGCTATCACAAATTTTTTTACAGCACCTCGGCTACTTTCTCTTTGAATAACGGATCCCAATTGGTTCTTTTTTTCTTTAAAATTATTTTATTACCTTAACATAAGTTATAGAGTTAATTTGGAAAGAGAAGTTTCGTAGAGTGTATTAGGTAAGTATGAGCTCCGATATAAACCACGATACTTCTCTTCCCGGACAACCTCTAGTTGTATTATAAACTGGTGTTATGTTCAAACGTACCATCGCTGGAGTCTCCAGGCACGATGATCTTATGCCAAAGATTGGCCGGAGGCTGTGTTGTGAAGCTGTCAGGCTCGCTCGCCAGTCGACCGTAGTACGGCCGCAGCCATAGGTAGATTGTATTCTGTGAAATATGTGTTTTAAGGCGGCCACCGACTATCAGTCCGCTTGCAGTCCGCCTGACGATCTCGGCCTGTGAGTTAGAACAAATATTTGCCGGCTCCGAACAACTGACAGGCCGATATCGTCAGGCGGACTGCAGGTGGACTGATAGTCGGTGGCCGCTTTTAAAGGGATGCATTGAAAAATGATGTGCTTATTCGAACGCTCTATTGACTAAACGGGAGAGTGGACTGAATTCATTTTAGAATATGTTTTTATCTAGACTGTATAGGTTTGTATACATATGTCACAAGACGAAACATGATTGCTGAAAGTTAGTTAGAGAGAAAAAAGAAACCAAAGATATTTCCGTATTTTCCTTAAACTACCTACTTATAAGATATGAAGCAATATGACCCAGTTTAAAATATACAATTAGTTATAAGCAAAATTAAACTAAAATTTATAGATTTTTTCGTAATTTGTGCAAAAAGTCTGATCCTTAAGAGCGCTGCATCTCTTTCTTTCGTGCACGGGAGCCATATAAGTTAAGTGTCTCTAACGGTTGGGCGTGGCTTGTCGGAATCGAGGAATGGCCTTAAGGTGCACTTTACCAGGGAAGTCGACGGCAACGTCAAGTTTTAGGCTAGACACTAGCGTCTTCCGAGCGTCGACGCTGACGAGACGCTAGTGTGGGGTTAGCCTTACAGTCACGATAAATACTTAATTGGAGAGACCATGACTGGTAAAATAAACAATACGATTATAGGAACAACAATACTAAACAATACATTAAAAACACAATTTTCAAGCAAATTCTGATACTTATTTCTGATTAAGACGTTTAAGCGCTAGCTGTATTGTGTTGTTATTGTGTGTTATATATGTTACTGTAAAAGCCCGAAGTGCTGTTAAACCTAGGTTTTACCGGTAACACCTGGGTTTTACCAACTTGATTCGGTAAAAGTCCGAAATGTTGAGATATCTTCTTTAATTTCGGACTTTTACCACCGTCGAATCGGTAAAACCTAGGTTTTACAAAAGCGACCGGTAAATGTTGACAAAATATTTTGTCCTTGCCACGTTCTTTTAGAATTCGCCGAAATTTTGTGTCACAGTGTAAAGACGATTATAGTTAGCTATCTTTCACCTTTTTGAAATTTATTCGGACTTAGCGTTCAAAAGTTATTGGGGACAATAGGGTTTGTTTTGAAATTTTGCATACTTCTATTTTAATCTCTAAAAAATTAATATCTTTTTCTTTTCTTATTTTATCTTTTATTTCTATAGCGTAAAAATTGTGTTTTAACAAGGTCTAGCAGTCGGCGTTTACTGCATAATTTTAGGACGCATATTTCCGAAGTTATTCGAGGGAACGTAGATTGCTATTCCTGTTTATGAGGGGAATCTAGCTTTTGCATTAAGTTTGTAATTGCGGTTACTTTTGAGGGGAGGGAGATAAAAATTCGCGCTTTATATCATCGTATAGAGGGCAGTTTCCTCTATCGTTCGACGCCTTGCGCTGAATTTGAAACCAAGGGAGAAAGTGGTGGAGGGCTGAAAACCGGCGTTTTCTTAACTTTGTCGGATTTGGCCCGACTCACCCTTGACCATTTTTCATACGAGAATTTTAGGGTTGCCTTTTCGTGGGATTTTGCCCGGTGAGGGGGTGGTTTCGCCTAGTGAATCGATGGGGGGAGGTAAATCGCCCCCTCCCGGAGGGAGCCTGTCCCAAAAGGACGGTTTGTTTGAGCGGGAAAACATTATGTTTTTGGACCTGGGTGAGAAAACGGTACTGGGGCCTTCCCCGAGGGGAAGGGGATATTATCTCCCATGGGCGCGACGGACACAGGGGCTTCACGGAGGGTCTCACGACAGGGAGCAAAAGGGTTCACCCTTATGCAAAAGATGATGCGGTGCCGGACAACGGACCGAAAAACAACTCGGTGCGTAGAGGAAGGAAGCCTTCCGCAGCAGGATTGGCTCCTCGACTGAAGCTGAGGATTCTGCCTGCTCGAGGAGCCAAAAAAAAAAGGCAGCGGGAGTCCACGTCAGGATATCGGCCGCACGAGGCTAATTAAAGGGTGTGGGGCAAGACTCCGAAGAGAAGGAGACGGAGGACGAGGACCCCTGGAATGACCAGACATCCCTGAGGGAAGGCGAGGACCCCATAGAGGTGGCACGCTCGGCTGCTCAGACGGTGCTGCAGCAGACGGCCAAGTCGGGGAACATAAATGGGTGTGTGAGGGGCACCATTAACGACGCCTGCCGTGCAATCGTGTCTGCTATGGAGCAACTACAATCGGGGCAGGAGATTGATGAGATTCGCTCCCTCGAGGCGGACAACAGGATAATGCGGGAGGAGCTGGAGATCATGAGGTCGCAGACGAAGGCTCTCAGAAGTGCTTTCTCTGAAAGGCAGATGGTGACTCCTGCGGCTGACCCCAGTGGGTCGGATTTTGATCGCCTTACGTCAGAAATGGTAACACTCTTTGCCAGTTTTAAAGAGGAGCTCTCGGGAGAATTGTTCTCCTCTATTGGGAACATGGTGAACACCAGGTTGGAGGCAATCAAGAGCCGCCACTCCCCTGCAGAGCCGATCGTCCCGCCCCCCACTAGAGGCGGATAAAAGAAAGGCGGAACGCGCCGCAAGCACACCAGCGGCACCTGGGCAGTTGCAACAGAAGGCGAACAGAAGGCCACACATTGACTACAGTCAAGTAACAGCCACGGGATGTACACTGATGCCCCCTGCATGACCTGGTCCTGCCTCGAGGGCGGGAAAGGCTGCTAATGAGCCCAGGCAGGTGGCCCCTACCCCAAGTCAAACGAGTCCCCCCAAATCGGACTGGAGAATTATGGAGCGAAAAGGAGGAAAGAATAAAAAGAAGGCCTCCACACCTGCGTCCCCGGCAACTAAGGCGACCAAGCCGGTGGCCCCGCCGGCAAAAAAGCTGGTGGTGCCGAAAACCGCGGCCGTGGTACTGGTTCTCAAGCTGGAAGCTACGGAATCGTATGCTTCCGTTATGATGAGAGTCTCCAGGACGTTGGCCTTGAAAACCTCAAGGTGCGGAAGACGGCGGACGGGGCCCGAATCTTGAAGGTTGCATGGGCGGATAATGCCCGTGCAGCCGATGCCTTTCGGGAAAAACTAGAGGCGGCTATCGGCGACGTGGTCAAAGGCTACGCCGGAAATAGTGACGAGGCCTGGTGAAGTGAAAGCAGGTGATATCCGCTTTGGATTTGGTGGCTCTGGCTCAGCCCTGGTCCAGTGCCCAAATTGGGGAGGCTGACGATCGGGTGGTCGATTGCTCGAGTAGAAGCACTTGAGATGGAGGCGCTGAGGTGTTATAAGTGCATGGGAACCGGACACACGAGGGCCACATGCCCCTCAGCGATTGAGAGAGGCGACCAATGCTTCCACTGCAGCAAGCCGGGGCACAAGGCTGCAGACTGCCAGGCAGATGCCTTCTGCGCGGTTTGCCATCAGGCCAAATTGCCAGCAAGGCACAGAATGGGTGGCATCTCTTGCAATCCCCCAAGGGTCAAGGGCATGGAAGCGAGGATGGGATAAACCCAGGCCGTGACCCAGCAGAAGGAAACAAATGAGGGAGGTAGGTAGGAATAATATGGACCATTAATGCCAGCACAACCACAACAACAAGGTACACAGGAGGTGTTGCAGTGCAACCTCGGTCGCTCTGCCCGCGCGCAGGGCCTGCTTATGCAGAATTTGGCGGAATGAGGGGTTGTGTTATATGGCTCCGCCACCGCAGCCAGGCGGTGGCGGAGCCATATAACGTCCCTCCCCGGCCCAATTCGGTGGGGTCGAACGATGGAAAGGTGGAACTGGTGGTCCCAACGGTTGGGGAGATCCTCGCAGGAATTGGAAAAGGGCAAGGGTTTGTAGCGTTGCCGCTAAATGGAGGGGAATAGTTGTTGTTGGGGTGTATTTCTCCCCCTCCTCCCATTAGACGCCTTTAAAAGATTCCTGTGGGATCTCGAAGGGGTGGTGCAAAGAGATGGTGGGGTGCCCGTCCTTATTTTAGGGGACCTCAATGCCAAGAGTCGAGTTTGGGGCTGTCCTAATACCTACCTACCTAGAGGTGCCGAAGTTGAGGACTGGGTCGCGGTATTGGGACTAGTTGTCCTAAATCGGGGCAACACGCAGACCTGTGTGCGCTGGAATGGTGGGTCTATAGTTGACGTGACCCTTGCGACCCCGGCTCTGGCAACACGAATTACCGAGAGGCGTGTACTGGAGGATGAAGAGACCCTATCTGACTCAATAGGGATCCATGGGGGCGGCCATACAAGATGGTGCGCAAGAAATTGCAGTGCGCTTCCCCCATGGACTCCATGGAGCCAGTACTCCTCCGGAGAGTTGTGGAAGGCCTGTTCCCAGAAGCACCAGACTTTGACGCACCGGTGATGGCTCCCCCAACGGTGGACCCGGAGGAACCCTCGTCGTTCCCCCTGTCACCGACGACGAAATGGAGTGGGCGTCAGAGCGGCTGAGAGCCACACGCAAAGCGCCAGGGCCGGACGCCTATTTACAAAAGCTATACTATTAGAGTTCAGGTGCAAACTGGACTAGATTAGCTTTTGTTCCTGCAAATTAATTGAAAACATCTAGCCTATCTCAGTTACGAATGTCACTCAAATAGATTAGCTTTTTGCCGGCATATTTATAGAGATTAATGTATCAATAATACCTAGTTTAGTTGAGTTCAGGCGAAAGTTTACATTGCAGAAAACAAATTATGCATAAAGTACAAGTAGGTAGCAAATTTATTGGTTCTGCTAAAAAGTGGGTTAGGTTAGGTTAGAACTGCGACCCTTAACCAAATCAAACAGCTGCTCAAAAAGTGGGTTAGGTAAGGTTAGAACTGTGACCCTTAACCAAATCAAACAGCCTCTCAAAAAGTGGGTTTTTTAGGTTAGAACTGCGACCCTTAACCAAATCAAACAGCTCCTCAAAAAGTGGGTGAAACCTAACTACTCATTAGGTAATGTAATGTACCATCGATATTAATAAATAAAAAAAGTATTCTTATTTATTTGCGGAAAAACAGTAATTTGTGCTTAAAGTTGTTATGCAATACAAAAATATTACAAAAAAAAGTTATGCCACATATAGTAGGGGAACCTAATCGGAGTCTTTAATAGCTTTTTCTAAAGATCATAACAGCTTTTGTAGCTGTAATATCAGTATGAATTTTATTCACAAAGTCTTTGCGATTTCAGTCAATTTCAGGACTGTAATAGATTAGAGTATTGTCAACTTCTTGCAAAATAAAAGCTAATCTAGTTCAATTCGTATCTGAACTCTAATAGTATAGATTTTGTAAATACGCGCTACTGGATGAGGCAAATCCTGGCCAACCGCATCCAAAGGCACCTGGAAGGAACGAGCCCGAACCTGAGCGATAACCAGTTCGAGTGTCGGAGGGGGCGGTCCACAATAGATGCGGTGGGAGCTCTGTGGGGGTTCGGGGCACTAGCGGAAAGTAGAGGGGAGGGAGTGGTTGTGGTATTATTGGATATGACCAACGCGTTTGGCTCCCTCCCCTACACGGTAATTGGAGAGGCGCTCCGATTTCATGGAGTGCCCCATTATATTAGGCGGGTGGTGCAGCACTACTTGATGGGTAGGGTAGTGCTGTATGAGCAGGGAGATAATAGGAGCGTGAGGGCCGTGACGTGCGGGGTTCCACATGGGTCAGTCTTAGGCCCCCTCTTGTGGCACCTTTGGTATGATTGGGTAATCCGTGGGACACAACTTCCGCGCCACACACTTTTCGGGCTCCGAGTCGCCCTACCAAAGACGGAGGCCATGGTCCCAGGGGAGCAAGAGGATGAAGACTGCGGGGTGACACCTCTCTAAAGTCTCTAAGGGTCGGAGGAGAAACCGACCAGGCCAGGGCCCACATAAAACACGTGGGTCTTGTTCTGGACAGTAAGTGGACATTTGAGGAGCATTTCACGAGACTGGCTCCCCGTCTCGTGGGTGCAGCCTCTGCACTAGGCCGCCTACTACCCAATATGGGTGGGCCTAATGCCCCATGCAGGCGGCTCTATGCGGGAGTGGTTAGAAGCATGGCGCTCTACGGGGCACCAATTTGGGCTGGCAGACTGACGGAGCGAACGAGAGCGTTGCTCCGTCGGCCGTAGAGGGTGGTGAATAGAATAGTTACCCAAAGAATAGTTAGGGACCGCACTACCTCTCAAGCTGCGGCGTGCCTGCTTGCTGGCACCCCGCCCAGGGAGTAAGACGTGGTGGTACTAGCGGATTCCTTCGGATGTGCTGGAGGATAGCCGCTATGGCACGCGGACCATAGGGGCTATCTTACCGGTAATAGACGAGTGGTTAGACAGGCGGAAGGGGACCCTGACGTTCAGAATGACGCAGGTGGTATCCGGGCACGGTTGCTTCGGACACTACCTGTATTTAATAGGGAGAGAACCAGGGCCTCAATAACCCGAATATGGCGCGGCGGATTACACGGCCCAGCACACACTTGAGGGGTATAATCGCTGGGCCGTGGAACGAGCGGCCCTTGTGGCGGCAACGAGGATAGCGGACCTCTCGCTACACTGCTTAACAGCAACTATGCTGGGCAGTGAGAGGAAATGGGACGCGGTGGCCTCCTTCTGTGAACAGATGGAGGCGGCGGAGAGGGAACGGGAAGATAATCCGGATGCGCTGCCTCTCCGGCGCAGACAGCAAGGTCGAAGGCGACTTGTCTTTAATAGACAAGACCCCTAATTGAGGCGTGGGACCAGCGGGTTTTGGACCCGCATTGCACGGCCCCTAGTACTAGATCGGGGGGTGATCAAGAGTTTCTGATTGCCCCCTCCTCTCGTGCTAGGGCTAGGGCGCCAAGGTAGCATGTTATTCGAACCCATGGTGCCCTTGTTAACAGCAAAGTCATGAGCGGCGAGTCCCACATAACTCCCAACTAGGCCTTCCCGGGGCCTAGGAGACGATGCGTAAAGGCATTCCCCACTCCGTCAAAAAAAATGTCCCCTCAACGGCGTTCGTTACATCCCCGCTAACGGCGTTCGATTTCGCAGGACAAACACAGGCAGGTAAATCTAGTCACTTAGAATTGCAACACAATCCCCCATTATTTGCCTTGTGGTGTCCCCACCCCCCAGCAAATACCTGGTGCATAAAGCGCATTACTCGGGGACTGTTATTGCCCTTGAAGCAGATCAGCTTTACAGACCTAGAAAAATGAGATGATACGACGCTTGATAGGTATTTGCCGTTCCCCGCGGGTCCTGGGTGCAAATTTAGCGTCTTTACACTGTGACACAAAATTTCGGCGAATTCCACAAGAACGAGGCAAGGACTAAAATATTTTGTCAACATTTACCGGTCGCTTTTGTAAAACCTGGGTTTTACCGACTCGACGGTGGTAAAAGTCCGAAATTAAAGAAGTTATCTCAATATTTCGGGCTTTTACCGAATCGAGTTGGTAAAACCTAGGTGCTCCCGGTAAAACCTAGGTTCAACAGCACTTCGGGCTTTTACAGTAACATATATATATACATTGGATTTGTATTGAAGTAGGATCGTTTCTAATCGTGTTTTAAAGTTATAATACGGCCCCTGCATCTAACTATAGTTAAGTAAGTATACTTACCAATAATGTTGGAGTATGAATCGACCTCCCAGACGAGAGTGAAGCCGGTTGAAGTAGCTCTGTTGAGTGCCGGGTCTACTTTGAACGGAGCCACATTTGGCACCCCTGGAAATAAACTTATACGTTAAGCTAAATAAAGCAAAGGCAGTTCTAGACTGAGAAAAAGAGAGCCTAAACGGGGTTTCTCGCAAACGTATCTTACGTGTACTCGTACTGGTGACTCTGGAGACCGCTATTCAGGGCCGTAGCTAGGGGGGGGGGGGGAGCATTAGGGGGCAAGCCCTACCTTATAATACGAGTCCGGTAAACTTTTTTTTCGATTTCGCTGAACTTTTTGATGCTATTTTGCAGTAACTAACATAACTTCTATAATTTTGTATACATATTATGAAAAATCAATTCTTTTTTAATGTAATGAATACAACGATTTTTTTTAATTTTTTGCTTCTTTTATAAATAATTCACCCTAATCTAACACCTGTTTCGCGATTTTTGCTTGGAGAGGTGAAAAGAGTAAGGTTTTTATCGATTAAAATTAAGTTATACAAGTACGTAATAGTTATTTATGCTACAAGTGCAGAAAACAAGTAATTGCCGAACGAGTGGCGGTGTGAATTTAAACACGACCGAAGGAAGTGTTTTAACACCGACACGAGTCGCAATTACTTGTTTTATACAAATGTAGCACACAACATTTTACAATGCATTATGCGAGGAAATAAAATACCTAAGATACCTGTGTAAGAAAGAGGCGGTATGTTGCTTTTGGTGGTTCTTGTAAAATGTCCGGTTGCGTTAAGCATTTACATCACGGCACTTGAATTTATCACTATTGAATCCTAAACTGCACTAAAATCGTATAATCGAGCGTCTCACGAATTATTTTATTTACAATTTTTACCCAAAGTCATGCAACGCAACATGCAACTCATTAACGTAAGTTCATGTAAAGAAAACATTTCCCGCGGTCAGACAAATCTTGGGTCAAAAAATTTACGTTAGTGTTATTTAATTTGAAATGTAATAAAATAGATCATAAACTTATTAAAACTTTTTACAAAAAAAAGATAAACCGACTTCAAAAAGGGTAAAATGAATCATTATATTATTTAAATGCGTTACCAACGGATATGTTTGAAGTCGGTGCCAAGCCAAATTTGGAAGAGTTAATACGAACGAGGCGATGTGTTCAGTGAATTGTTATTTTTACTATATAACTAATCTAATACGGTATGAATCGCACGTAGATATACGTTCCTTTCGACCATGCGTTAACTGTAAGGCAAGTAGGTACAGAAAGTATAATCATGCGTCCTGTTTGTTTGTTAACACATTTTTGGGACTATCCGTATGTCGAACGAAGCCCGTGGTTTGGTTTGAATTATTTATCCTTCTTCATCTAAGGTTTAATCCGAAGTATAAAGGAATTCAATTGCTAGTTTATTTTTTCTATACTCACATGTACCCAGTACACACGCCGTGTCAGTAAAAAGGCACGATATTCAAATTTTATATGGAAGATCTATCTTACGCGTCTACATTTTTTTTCTATTTGCCGCCTTTTTCTGATTATTGACAAAGCAGACGTGTATCAGAAATTTAGACGTGTGCGCCGCCGCGCCACGCCGCCGCCGCCGGCCTTTTTTACCCACGCCGCCGCCGCCGGCCAATGATCGGCGTGAAATCGGCGTGGAATAACATGCTAAATCGCGCTTGTTATTTAGATGGTCCATTCTCATTACGTAATTTTTTATGTTAAGATCCTTGAGAAATCGAGGGAACTATTTAAATGTTACAGTTAAACCTACTGTAAATTGTAATTTGGTTGTATTTTATAATAGCTCGCACGTTCCAGCTCTCCGCAGTGATATTGTTGAGTGCATGGAACTATAGATAATTACTACGAAAAGTACGAAATGATGACAACTTAATCTATTTGTTGCATTGGTTTAATTTCAAAAGTAACACACGCGGCGTGGAAGATTGGAAGAAATAACTATCACAAACAAGTTAAAATACTGAAACCAGTTAGTTAATCTGTTGATCACTGGATCAAATCCATTGAAGTACAAAGTTTTGGGCTGGTTAAAGGCCTATTATCTTTATCTTTTAGAACCAATACACAATTTTCTCTCACCAATTCCAAATGCAATATAAGTCGGTGCTGAACTTATTAACGTCGGGGCTTTAGTCTTATAATTAAAGTCGATTTTCAGGCAATGCTATTTCTATATAGATGATATAATGAAGTAAGTAAACCTTAACATTCTTTTAGAAAAATGTTTGTTGAATTCATATCTTGTATTTAAAATGTGCAAACTATGCGAGACGATCGGGAGTTTTCAAAGAGTTGAGGTGTTTTATTTACGCTGTTTATACTTTATTAAGGCCGTGAATTGAAAAAGAACGCGATCTTTAAAACCTGACAGCGGCTAGCATGGTAAACGAACAGATATGATTTTCGGATATGTGTTTTTTGACTATATGATGTATTTTATAACACAACTCGAAACACGAATGCTTAAAATTTCCTCGATAGAAAATAAATCCAAAGTTACGTCTTCATTTTTCTTTTTTACCTCAGTACAACTAATCAAAACATCTTTATGCAGCCTTATTTACTTTAAAGTAAAGGTTTTCATGTCTTCTATTTGCTAACACAACTAAATGTTACCGTATTCATAATAAAATCTAAATTCTTGGTAGCATTTTTGATTTCACGAATTCATCAAACAACGCCCACTTTTCAACGTCTTGCTTCTCTGTTTCTCAAGCGCCGAAGTCATAAGCCCATCCTTTGCGCAAGCCTGACCAGACGGCCGGCGAATGTCAACGAGGCCGGACGCTTGCCGTTCGCGTAGCGCCAATATTTACGACAAAATATAATAGTCCAAAAACGTTGACCTACAGCTCCGTTAATTACGAACGGATCCGGAGGTCTACTAGAATTGGACTACTTTACGAGACTACACAGTACACTTGTGTGCGTTAGTTTCATTACAAACAGGCAGAAAATTTCGTCGCGTCGCGTTCGGTGCGTCGTAGAAGACTGCAAACAGATAAATAAACGTGTTGTAGTAGACCCGGTTCGAATCTCAATATAATAAAGATTTTTTTTGTTTTTATTTTTACACAAAACTATACTCATTGTAAAATAAAAATTAACAGTGTTTTAGTAATAAAAAAATGAATGCTTTTTTATTTTATTAATAAATTAAATAAGGAATACTAAATACTAATATACAATTTTTTTAATTTATGTATGTGATGTATGGCGAAAGAACACAAATTAGGTCAATAATGTGTCAATAATACTGTTACGGAGACGGGGTAAAGACGACATGAAAGGAACGTTTTTATTTTTATTTTTAACGGGTTACAGGCGTTTTCAGGCGGCTGAAACACGTTTTCAGGCCGTTTCAGGGGAAGGCCTAACACATATCAGAGAATCGGAGATTACTCCCAGTTACCACCGTTTTCAGGCAGCTGAAACACGTTTTCAGGCCGTTTCAGAGGAAGCCCTAACACATACCAGAGATTCGGAAATTGCTCACAGTTACCACCGTTTTCAGGCGCCTGAAACATGCTTTCAGACCGTTTCAGGCCACTAACACTCATATGGCACTACTTCCTGAAAAACCGTTTTCAGGCCGTTTCAGGCCTAGTTACACCCCTCTTGTCTCCGGAACATTCCGGAAGGTGTGCGAGCAGGATAGCCTGTACGTGGAAGCGAGAGATACGATTATAACCGAACAGACTCGAACGTGTTCCTGGAATATTCCAGAAGGGAGTGAAAGGGACGGCCTATACGCGCGGAGGCGACGACACTAATCGATCATGTCTCTGGAACAATCGAGAAATGTGTGAGAAGCATCGATATTCGCTATACGCGCGTTAGACAGAGAGAACCATGTTCGAGTGCGGCCCGGAATGATCTCGATACCTGCTGTTTACCAACCGTATGTACCTACTGTGAATGTTCTGGAAAAACTATCGCACGTATATAAAAGGAGACCGGTAGCGGACGCAGTCAGTTTCCATTGTGATACAGAGCGATAAACATCGGAGAGATTAAAAGAGTGAACCCAAGTTGTTTAAAAGCGAATAGTGGATTACATAGTGTTTATTGTTTAAGTCAATAGTGTTCCTAAGTGATTCCAGTGTTTAGTCGATTTCCTAGTGTTTACTGTTTAAGTCAATAGTGTTCCTAAGTGATTCCTTTTTGTTCAATAAATTTCTTTAACGTTACCTAACGGCTATTTTCTATCCAACGAACCCTACGGCTCGTAACATTTTGGTGTCAGAAGTGGGATAGAGAGATGCCTTTAACACCAAGAAAGGAACAGGAGGAGTCTGGAGGAGATACAGCGGGAGTCCAGACGCGAGCACAAGCAGCACGTGACGCCGCTCGTCGTCAAAGTTTTGACGTCAACCGCACCATCGACGAAGATCAAGAGCCTTCCAGTCTATTACTGGCTATGCAACGCATGTTGGAGGAACAAGCTCGCCGTCAAGAGGAGCAAACGCGTGTTCTGTGGGAGGAACAGGCTCGCCGTCAGGAGGAAAGCTTGAAAGTGATAGGCGGACAATTCCAGAAAAAATAGAGAAGTTGGAAATAGAAGTGGATGACAGATTTTTAAAGCAAGAAAAACAAATACTGGGAATAGAAAATGAAATAAAACATTTGAAAACGAATGGAGTGGTGACATCTGGTGCGCCAGCCGGTAAACTGAAGTTGCCTCCATTCGACGGTACTTCCTCCTGGGGGGCATATAAACTTCAGTTTGAGACCGTATCAAAAGCCAACGGTTGGACCGATGAGCAGGCAGTAACTGCTCTTATGTTAGGGCTGCGGGATCAAGCCTTGACCGTTTTAGACACCATGGCGGGAGAGGTGACTTTGGAACGGCTCAAGAATGCCCTAGAGTCGCGTTATGGTGACTCACACCTGGAGCACGTTTATAGAGCTCAGTTGAAGGATCGAGTGCAGCTGGGTGGTGAGAGCCTGCAACAGTGGAGCTTAGAAATAGAAAAACTCGTCAGAAAGGCTTATTTATCCTCACCATCTCTAGTTGACAGCATGTTAGTGCAAGCATTTATAGATGGGATTCGAGACCGTGAGGTAAAGGCAACTGTCAGCCTTGGTCACCACAAGACCCTAAAGGATGCTCTAGCTCACGCGTTGGAAGTTGAGGCAGTCCGTAGAGATCCTCGGTCCTATCGCGTTCAAGCGGTGACGGATAAAGGAAAACCCAGAAGCGGACCCACTTGCTATGCATGTGGGGAAATAGGGCATATGCGATTTTCATGTCCTAAAAGAAACTCAATGAGTGATGCGCAGATTCGGCGCAGTGAACCGGGCGCAGCGGATGTAATGACGGACGCTGCCGCAGAAAAGCAGCAGGGAAACGAGTAAGTGCCAGGACCACGGGGCGGGTGCTGGCTGGTAATGTGAGGAAGGCCCCAAAAGTCATGATCACTCAGACTCAAGACGGGAATACCTTAGTCATCGACGGGGAAGTCAATGGGACCAAGTGTCAGTTAACCTTGGACACTGGAGCTTCGCGTACTGTAATCAGGTACCAACTTCTGAAGCGTTTTTATGAGAGACATCCACCTTTACATGGCAATATCCAGCTCCTAACAGCTACTGGCCAGCACATAACCGTTCGAGGAGAAGGT
Organism: Pammene fasciana; assembly: GCA_911728535.1. NCBI lineage: Eukaryota > Metazoa > Arthropoda > Insecta > Lepidoptera > Tortricidae > Pammene > Pammene fasciana. The sequence goes on from OU452283.1 coordinate 11,790,125, forward strand.
GTCGTTACTTTCAGAATTGGTAAAAACACCTACCGGCACAAAGTGGTAATTGCAGATATAGTAGATGACTGCATTATCGGGTTGGATTTTATGAAGAACTATAACTGCAAAATTGATTTGGAAAGCGGCATTTTCAAATGTGGAATAGAGGAAGTATTCCTAAATTGTAGTTTTCCCAAAAGTGATTACGAATTCCACAGAGCAATCGTTGCAGGAAGCTCACAGGCACATGACAGTGGCGAACGGCAAGTGGTGAAAAATGTGGGCAATTCTGAACCTTATAGTGTAACTAAGGCCGTACTCGAGAATTGCAAAGAGACCTTGTCAACAGAAGAGCTGTTAAAAGCAAGGAAACTGATGCAGCAATTTTCGGACATCTTTGCCATGAACGATGGAGATCTAGGAAGGACCGGCATAGTTAAACATAGAATTGAGACCGGAACAGAAATACCGATACGTCTGCGACCACGTCGGGTTCCGGTTGCGTACGAAAGTGAAGTACAGAAGATGGTCATGGAAATGGAAAGAAACAACGTCATTGAGCCGTCATCCAGTCCTTGGTGTTCTCCAGTAGTTTTAGTGAAGAAAAAGGATGGCAGTCTGAGGTTTTGTGTCGAGTATCGCCGTTTAAATGACGTCACAAAGAAGGATAGCTACCCACTGCCAAGAATCGACGACACTTTGGACACACTAAGTGGAGCAAAATGGTTTACCACGTTAGATTTGAAAAGTGGTTATTGGCAGGTGGAAATCGATGCTAGCCACAAAGAGAAGACGGCATTTTCTACTGGCAAGGGACTCTGGCAGTTTAAAGTTATGCCATTTGGGCTCTGTAACGCACCTGCCACCTTCGAAAGATTAATGGAAAGAGTGCTGTCTGGACTAATTGGGGAAGCCTGTCTAGTATACTTGGATGATGTGATTATTATTGGAAGGGATTTTGATGATCATATCCGGAACCTGCAACGAGTGCTTACAAGATTGCGCATGGCTAATCTAAAACTAAGCCCAAATAAGTGTTCGTTCTTCAAAAAGGAAGTTAGTTACTTGGGCCACCTGATATCTGAAAATGGAGTTCGAACTGATCCTGAAAAGATTGTTGCTGTTCAAGATTGGCCAGTACCTAATGATAAAACACAAGTACGTGCTTTCTTAGGACTGTGTTCCTATTACCGAAGATTTGTGAAAAATTTCGCTGATATTGCAAAACCCTTGCACAGACTTACCAAAGAAAAGAGGCAATTTATTTGGGACGTAGAATGTGAAGCTGCATTTGCAGAACTGAAGAACCGTCTGTGTAAAACTCCAATACTAGGCTACCCTGATCAAGAGTGCGAATTCGTAGTGGACACAGATGCCAGTGGAACTGGCATTGGGGGAGTACTATCCCAGGTTAAAGGTGAAAGTGAGGAAGTAATAGCCTACTTCAGTAAGTCATTGTCAAAATCGGAACGGAACTACTGTGTCACTCGGAGGGAGCTATTAGCTGTTGTAAAGACGTTACAACATTTTAGCAAGTATCTGCTTGGACGTAAGTTCCGTCTTAGAATTGATCACGCTGCACTGAAGTGGCTACTTCAATTCAAGAACCCGGAAGGACAAGTGGCTCGATGGATTGAACAACTGCAAGAGTACGATTTTACAATTGAACATCGCAAAGGCAGATCCCACGGAAACGCAGATGCTTTATCCAGAAGGCCATGTCATGACGAGTGCAAATATTGCGTGAGGCATGAAGAAAAAGAACTCGTTCACGTGAGGTTACTTCGAACAGACACCATTAGCCCAGATTGGTGTGGGAAAGCGATTCAAGAAGCACAACAACAAGATAGCGACATCAAGCCCATTCTTGATTGGATGAGATCGTCGGGTACTAAGCCACGGTGGAGTGATATCGCCTCCACAAGCACCACAACCAAGAGTTATTGGGCTCAATGGGACAGTTTAGTTCTGCACAACGAAGTGTTGTGCCGGAAATGGGAAAATGCTCGTGGTGACGAATCCCATTTACAGTTAGTTGTACCAAGATCCAAGATCCGTGATGTATTGGAAATGTTTCATGATGGTTCATCAGGTGGACATTTGGGGGTAAAAAGAACCCTGATGAAAATCAAAGAAAGATTTTATTGGATACACTGCCGCGAGGATGTAGAAGATTGGTGCCGGAAATGTACAGCGTGTGCAGCTGTGAAAGGACCGCAGACCAGAAGTAGAGCCGGAATGAAGCAATATAACGTCGGTGCTCCATGGGAAAGGATTGCAGTTGATGTAGCTGGACCTTTTCCGCTATCAGAAAGAGGAAACAAGTACATAATGGTGGTAATGGACTATTTCACCAAGTGGCCAGAAGTATTCGCCATTCCTAATCAGGAGGCAATTACAGTTGCCGAAGTACTGGTGAACGAGGTATTCTGTAGAGTTGGGGTGCCCTTAGAGATACACAGTGATCAAGGAAGAAACTTCGAGTCCCAACTCTTTCAAGAAATGTGCCGAATAATGGGAATTCATAAAACGAGGACTACGCCTTACCACCCACAGTCAGATGGAATGGTCGAACGGTTTAATCAAACTTTGGAAAGACACCTAGCTAAGTTAGTGGATAGTCGCCAAAAGGACTGGGACAAGTATATCCCATTATTTCTACTGTCATATCGATCTGCGGTACACGAGAGCTCGAATGTAACACCTGCCCTGGCCATGTACGGTAGGCAACTTCGATTGCCAGCAGATATGATAACTGGTGGGCCCCCAGATCCACCAGTGAGTATAACAGATTATGCCGCGGAATTACGGGAAAAATTACATGAGATCCACGAACATGTTAGAACATCTGAAAGTAAAATCAGTGACAAAACGAAAACACGATATGACAGGAAGATGCATCACGTGGACTTTGAAGAAGGCTCACTCGTCTGGCTTCATAATCCGATAAGACGTAAAGGAAAATCCCCAAAACTTCAAGCTGATTGGGAGGGTCCCTACACAGTAATTACGAAAATTAATGACGTGACTTATCGCATAAAGAAGATGGGAAGTGCGAGGAACCTGCCTAAGATTGTGCATGTGAATCGATTGGCACGATACAATGGATCTAATAATGCTCGGGACGAGCATGTCTAAGGAGGAGGCAGTGTTACGGAGACGGGGTAAAGACGACATGAAAGGAACGTTTTTATTTTTATTTTTAACGGGTTACAGGCGTTTTCAGGCGGCTGAAACACGTTTTCAGGCCGTTTCAGGGGAAGGCCTAACACATATCAGAGAATCGGAGATTACTCCCAGTTACCACCGTTTTCAGGCAGCTGAAACACGTTTTCAGGCCGTTTCAGAGGAAGCCCTAACACATACCAGAGATTCGGAAATTGCTCACAGTTACCACCGTTTTAAGGCGCCTGAAACATGCTTTCAGACCGTTTCAGGCCACTAACACTCATATGGCACTACTTCCTGAAAAACCGTTTTCAGGCCGTTTCAGGCCTAGTTACACCCCTCTTGTCTCCGGAACATTCCGGAAGGTGTGCGAGCAGGATAGCCTGTACGTGGAAGCGAGAGATACGATTATAACCGAACAGACTCGAACGTGTTCCTGGAATATTCCAGAAGGGAGTGAAAGGGACGGCCTATACGCGCGGAGGCGACGACACTAATCGATCATGTCTCTGGAACAATCGAGAAATGTGTGAGAAGCATCGATATTCGCTATACGCGCGTTAGACAGAGAGAACCATGTTCGAGTGCGGCCCGGAATGATCTCGATACCTGCTGTTTACCAACCGTATAGGTACCTACTGTGAATGTTCTGGAAAAACTATCGCACGTATATAAAAGGAGACCGGTAGCGGACGCAGTCAGTTTCCATTGTGATACAGAGCGATAAACATCGGAGAGATTAAAAGAGTGAACCCAAGTTGTTTAAAAGCGAATAGTGGATTACATAGTGTTTATTGTTTAAGTCAATAGTGTTCCTAAGTGATTCCAGTGTTTAGTCGATTTCCTAGTGTTTACTGTTTAAGTCAATAGTGTTCCTAAGTGATTCCTTTTTGTTCAATAAATTTCTTTAACGTTACCTAACGGCTATTTTCTATCCAACGAACCCTACGGCTCGTAACAATACCATAGACTTAAATATATAGTAGACGGCCATAGCCTAAGAACTTTTTGAGGCTCCGAGTATTTAGCGCCATCTAGTTCAGAGCCACCTAAACAGAGCCAATATGTATGAGATAAAATCAGCGCCACCTAGTAACGAATAACGTACTAGTAGTACACTAGTCGTTACTAGGCGGCGCTGATTTTATCTCATGCATATTGGCTCTGTTTAGGTGGCTCTGAACTAGATGGCGCTAAATACTCGGAGCCTCAAAAAGTTCTTAGGCTATGGCCGTCTACTATATATTTAAGTCTATGATATTATATAATATACCTATCTAGTTAATCAATAAATTTATATATTTTTATGTTATTTTTTATATTTAATTTATAAAACCATAATTTAAACAGCCACATGAAATAAAAAATTAAAAGTAAATAATAATACAAACAACAAAAAATCATTAGCACTTGCCCGGATTTGAACCCACGACCCCCGGTTTGTATAGGTAACAGTCAAAACAACACTTTGGTTGTCTAAGGGCCGCAAGCAGCGCGTAGGTACAGTCGCCATCAGATATATCGGAGCGGCCAAGGTGTTCACAAATATCTGAACAACGCCTCTATTGTCAAGGCGATAAAGCGCATGTTCAGATATTTTTGAGTACCGTGGCTGCTCCGATATATTTGATGGCGACTGTACGACTCGTACGAGTGTAACGAGTGAACGTTTAGGTACTACATATTTATCTCGCTCACTCATTGCGGTAGGTAGTTATAGGCGATTATCATATCACACTGGCGCCGCAACCACATGCGACAACGGTGTGCAAGCGCGACAGCGCTATACACATACAGAGCGCTATCTCGCTCGCGCACCGACGCCGCATGCGGAAACCGCAGCAGTGTGACAGACGCCTTAGGTATATTGGAATGACTGCCGATCAGTCAGGCCTATAACCGCGAAGTTCGAAAATCGACAAAACGATGGTCCCGTCTCTATCGCTCTTGCATATACGAAAGAGAGTGATGGAAATATTCGATTCGATGAACGAAGTGCTTCGCGGTTATAGGCCAGTTGCGGACTACCTACTTGCGGTGTGATCGCTACGTCAGTTGTCAGTCAGTCATCTGGCCTATAACCGCGAAGCACTTCGTTCATCGAATCGTCTATCTGCATCACTCTCTTTCGTATATGCAAGAGCGATAGAGACGGGACCATCGTTTTGTCGATTTTCGAACTTCACGGTAGGCCCAGGCCCTCTGGCCTATAACCGCGAAGCACTTCGTTCATCGAATCGAATATTTCCATCACTCTCTTTCGTATGTGCAAGAGCGAAACAGACGGGACCATCGCTTTATCGATCGATTTTCGAACTTCGCGGTAGGCCCTCTGTTCCGTTTGTGTTGAAGATATGTTTACACTTTTGCACCTTACTCCTTTGTAATAAGGTGCAAAAGTGTAAACATATCTTTGACGTCGACTGTAGGTACTATCGAGAGAGCTAATAGTACTGGAGCCGACAGAACTGGTAATTTATCACTTTTCTTACCGGCTGGCTTCCATATAGGATTGTAGAGCCCGTCTCGGAGATCACGAAAACATAAGTCTTAAAGGTCTTAAATGGGCGCTAGTATGTATGGCGTCAAGTTGAAAAAACGAAAAAATGACGTTAATTTATCAACGAGCTTACCGCTCCAAATTTTGAGACACGCTAGAGCCCACCTCAAATGACCTACATACCGAATTTAAGACCATTCCGGTGGGCGCACTAGATTTTAAGACCAGTTGAAAATACGAAAAAATGGCCTTAATTTATCAACGAGCTTACCGCTTCAAATTTTGACACACGATAAAGCCCATCTAAAATAACCTACATACCAAATTTAAGACCATTCCGGTGGGCGCACTAGATTTTAAGACCATTTTAAGAAATAATCGATTCCATACAAAAAATAGCATAGAGCTTTAAATTCGGTTCAAAAAATCATTTGAATGGTTTAACATAACGGCATATTTATATTTAAGGGTCTCATAGTTAGATATGCCGTAAAAGTATACTACATAAGTCTAAAAATTGGAAAATTCATCATAGCAGTACTTACGTCAGGGTGTTTTGTCCTTAAGTCAGGGTGTTTTATACTTAAGTCAGGGTATTTTGAAAGACAAAATTCGTTTTTTATTTGTAACTTAATGGTCATTCAGAGAATCGGACGTAATGCTTATAGGCCTTTTCTAACAGTCACTCATAACCCTAAACAGACAAGCGTCAAGTTAGGTGCTCCTAAAATATGTAGCTGACTGAAAATATAATTAAATTAAATTATTCATTTTGACGCTCCAAATTTTGAGACGCGGTAGAGCCGACCTCAAATAACTTACGGTCGGACGGTCAACTTATCGTGTCTTCGGAAGGGCAATTACATCGCTGGCGTGAACACTTTTTAGAGGTCTTTCGAAATTCAGCAACACCCGTGCCAGTTGAGATTCAAGACAGCTTTTCACCACCCCGGCTGCTCGACATCGATACATCTCCACCAAAACATGAAGAAGTGGCAAAAGCTATCCGTTCCTTGAAGTGTGGCAAGGCGCCAGGCCTCGACCTCATATCTGCGGAAATGCTTAAAGCTGACTTGCCTACCGCTGTCGAGTCTTTGACGTCCTTGATTGAAAGGATCTGGGAAAACGAAGAACTTCCAGACGACTTTAGTAAAGGACTCCTAATTACAGTACCTAAGAAAGGCGACCTAAGTCAATGTGGCAATTGGAGGGGCATCACTTTGCTTTCGATTCCTTCGAAGGTCTTCTGCAAAATAATCCTAGATAGGTTATCGAAGGCCGTCGAACCGCTCCTGCGCAGCGAGCAAGCAGGCTTTCGGCCTAATCACTCGTGCACTGACCAAATCAACACTCTTCGTATCATACTGGAACAGGCATCAGAATTTCAAAGGGAAATGTACCTTACTTTTGTAGATTTCGAAAAAGCCTTTGATACGTTGAGATGGTCTAGCTTGTGGTCCCGCCTTCGTAGTATTGGTGTCCCGCCGAAATTGATTAATTTGCTCCAAGCTGTTTACAAGAATTACTCGTGCAAAGTTACCCACGATGGCCTTATCTCAGAAGACATTGCTGTGCATGCTGGTGTTCGACAAGGCTGCCTTCTATCGCCTCTACTCTTCTTGATCGCCCTGGACGGCATCATGCGCTGCGTAGCTAACAACGGGCGCCGCGGCATAGAGTGGGGAATCTCCAACGTCCTAGAAGACTTGGACTACGCCGATGACCTATGTTTGCTTAGCCATACACGTGCCGACATGCAAGCCAAGCTCGACGATCTGAGATCAGAGGCGGCTAGTATGGGTTTAAAAATCAACACCCGAAAGACCGAAGAGATGCGATCTGGAGTGAAGAACACGACACCTTTGCTGATTGGCACAGAGGTTGTGGAGCGTGTCCACAAATTTACCTACCTCGGTAGCGTCGTGTCAGAAACAGAGGAACAGAAGAGGACATCACTTCACGGATTGCCAAAGCTCGAGCAGCCTTCGCACAACTGCGACCCGTGTGGACATCACGCAAATTGACCCGAAGACTAAAACTCAAAATTTTCGGGTCCAATGTTAAAACTGTATTGCTATACGGCTGCGAAACGTGGAAGGTTACGACGGCAATTTCCAACCAGCTCCAGGTTTTTGTTAACCCATGTCTTCGCCGGATTCTCGGTATTTACTGGCCCGAGACTATCTCGAATAGAAACCTCCTAATACGATGTCGCGAAACCCTGATCGACCAACAGATCAAGCGTCGCAAGTGAAACTGGATTGGCCACACGCTCCGGAGGGGTTCCGACCACATACCCAAACAGGCATTGGACTGGAATCCTCAAGGAAAGCGAAAACGAGGTCGTCCCAAACAATCCTGGCGGCGCACAGTTGTTGACGAAGCGAGGAGCATCGGAAAGACTTGGAGCGAAGTCAAGCGAGAAGCGCAAGACCGTTCGGCTTGGAAAGTTACTGTGGACGCCCTCTGCCCCATCTAGGGGACATAGGATCTTAAGTCAAGTCACAAATCTCGATTCAGATAATTGGACGTAATGCTTATAGGCCTTTTCTAATGACTTCACTCATAATCCTAAACAGACAAGCGTCAAGTTAGGTGCTCCTAAAATAGCACAATAAGTCTAAAAATTTGAAAATTTGTCATGACAGTAATTAAGTCAGGGGGTTTTAAATTACTAAATTCTTTATCATTTTCAACTTAATAGAACAAATCATGATTCAGAAAAGCGGGCGTCATGCCTTTTTCTATTAAGGGAAAAGTCTACAAAGCAGCAGTGCGTTCGGCCATGATGTACGGGTCTGAATGCTGGCCTCTAAAAAAGACTCAAGAAAAGAAACTACACGCCGCTGAGATGAGAATATTCAGATGGGCTGGAGGAGTGGCAATGCTGGATCGCGTCAAAAATATTCACATACGAGGCAGCTACAGGGTCAGACCGATTCAGGAAAAACTCAGATGATACGACCATCTCATGCGGCGACCAGCGCACTACATGACCAGACAAATCCTAGAGATGAGTACGCCGCCCAGAGGACGCGGCAGACACAAACAATCATGGATGGGGTGTATAAACAGCGACATGAAGAAAGCCCAAATATCTACGCAGACGACCCAGGACAGAATCTCCTGGCGACGCCATAGTAGGAGAGCCGACCCCAAGTAGATGGGATAAAGGCTAGGTCAAGAAGAAGAAGACTCATAACCCTAAACAGACAAGCGTCAAGTTAGGTGCACCTAGAATATGTAGCTGTCTGAAAAAAAAAAAGAAATTTAACTATTCATCTTAACGCTCCAAATTTGGAGACGCTGTCGAGCCGACCTCAAATAACTTATATACCAAATTTAAGACCATTCCAGTAGGCGCACTAGATTCGAAGAACAATTGAAAATATGATTTTTTTTTGTTAATTTATCAACGAGTTTACTGCTCCAAATCTTGACACGATAAAGCCGAAATGAAGTTTACAGTATACTGCATACTAAATATAAGACCATTCCGGTGGGCGTGTATGATATTAAGACTATTCTAAGAAATAATCGATTCCATACGAAAAATAGCAACTAACTTTAAATACGGTTATAAAACTCTTTAAATGGTTTAAAATAACGGCATATTCATATTTAAGGGTCGTATGGTGAGATATGCCGTAAAAGTATGCTACATAAGTCTAAAAATTTGAAAATTCGTCATAGCAGTACTTAAGTCAGGGTGGTTATGAATCACAAAATCCATTTTTAATTTTTAATTTAATGGTTTAAATCTCGATTCAGAAAATCGGTGAAGCTATTTGCTATTTTTCGTACGGTACGGAATCGACTACTTCTTAAATTAGTCTTAAAATCTATTGCGCCCACCCGAATGGTCTTAAATTTGGTATGTAGGTTACTGGAGGTGGGCGTTATCGTGTGTCAACATTTTAAACGGTAAGCTCGTTGATAAATTAAGGCCATTTTTTCGTATTTTCAACTGATCTTAAAATCTAATGCGCCCCCTGTAATGGTCTTAAATTTTGTATGTAATTTATTTGAGGTCGACTCTACCGCGTCTCAAAATGAATAATTTAATTTAATTATTTTTTCAGTCAGCTACATATTTTAGAGCACCTAACTTGACGCTTGTCTGTTTAGGGTTATGAGTGACTGTTAGAAAAGGCCTATAAGCATTACGTCCGATTCTCTGAATCGAGATTTGTACCATTAAAAGCGGTATTACACATTGCAACCTGCAGGGCCCAATCTGTTGTGTACCCTGCCTCTCCCTACCCCTCCTTCAGCTCCCTACAGGCCCTACCTTTAATTACACCTTCCAACATGACAGATTGGGCCCTGCAGGTTGCAATGTGTAATAGCCGTTTAAGTTACAAATAAAAAACGAATTTTGTCATTCAAAACACCCTGACTTAGGGTCGCCACATACCTAGCGGTTTTCCTCGCGGAATTACCGGAAGTAGCGGAAATTCATAGACAAATTGAGCATTTTGTCTATGAATTTCCGCTACTTCCGGTAATTTGTCTATGGCTTCCATACAAAAAATCTGCTACCATAGACAAATTTCCGCTACCATAGACAAATTTCCGCTACTTCCGGTAATTCCGCGAGGAAAACCGCTAGGTGTGTGGCGACCCTTAAGTATAAAACACCCTGACTTAAGGACAAAACACCCTGACTTTCCAATTTTTAGACTTATGTAGTATACTTTTACAGCATATCTAACTGTGAGACCCTTAAATATGAATATGCCGTTATGTTAAACCATTTAAATGATTTTTTGAACCGAATTTAAAGCTCTATGCTATTTTTTGTATGGAATCGATTATTTCTTAAAATGGTCTTAAAATCTAGTGCGCCCACCGGAATGGTCTTAAATTTGGTGTGTAGGTTATTTGCGATGGGCTTTATCGTGTCTCAAAATTTGAAGCGGTAAGCTCGTTGATAAATTAAGGCCATTTTTTCGTATTTTCAACTCGACGCCATACATACTAGCGCCCATTTAAGACCTTTAAGACTTATGTTTTCGTGATCTCCGAGACGGGCTCTACAATCCTATATGGAAGCCAGCCGGTAAGAAAAGTGATAAATTACCAGTTCTGCCGGCTCCAGTACTAGTACCCATCCTCCAGTAAAGCCCATCTCAAATAACCTACATACCAAATTTAAGACCATTCCGGTGGGCGCACTAGATTTTAAGACCATTTTAAAAAGTAATCGATTCCATACGAAAAATAGCAAATAGCTTTAAATTCGGTTCAAAAATTCATTTAAATAGTTTAACATAACGGCATATTCATATTCAAGGATCTCATAGTTAGATATACCGTAAAAGTATACTACATAAGTCTAAAAATTGGAAAATTCATCATAGCAGTACTTAAGTCAGGGTGTTTTGTCCTTAAGTCAGGGTGTTTTATACTTAAGTCAGGGTATTTTGAATGACAAAATTCGTTTTTTATTTGTAACTTAGGGTCACCACATACCTAGCGGTTTTCCTCGCGGAATTACCGGAAGTAGCGGAAATTCATAGACAAAATGCTTAATTTGTCTATGGTAGCGGAAATTTGTCTATGGCTTCCATACAAAAAATCTGCTACCATAGACAAATTTCCGCTACCATAGACAAATTTCCGCTACTTCCGGTAATTCCGCGAGGAAAACCGCTAGGTGTGTGGCGACCCTTAATGGTACAAATCTCTATTCAGAGAATCGGACGTAATGCTTATAGGCCTTTTCTAACAGTCACTCATAACCCTAAACAGACAAGCGTCAAGTTAGGTGCTCCTAAAATATGTAGCTGACTGAAAAAATAATTAAATTAAATTATTCATTTTAACGCTCCAAATTTTGAGACGCGGTAGAGCCGACCTCAATTAACTTACATACCAAATTTAAGACCATTACAGGGGGCGCATTAGATTTTAAGATCAGTTGAAAATACGAAAAAATGGTCTTAATTTATCAACGAGCTTACCGTTTAAAATGTTGACACACGATAACGCCCACCTCCAGTAACCTACATACCAAATTTAAGACTATTCGGGTGGGCGCACTAGATTTTAAGACTATTTTAAGAAGTAGTCGATTCCGTACGAAAAATAGCAAATAGCTTCACCGATTTTCTGAATCGAGATTTAAACCATTAAGTTAAAAATGAAAAATGGATTTTGTGATCCAAAACCACCCTGACTTAAGTACTCCTATGACGAATTTTCAAATTTTTTGACATATGTAGCATACTTTTACGGCATATCTCACCATACGACCCTTAAATATGAATATGCCGTTATTTTAAACCATTCAAAGAGTTTTATAACCGTATTTAAAGTTAGTTGCTATTTTTCCCCCCCGCCCCCCGCACCCCGCACTTCGTGTATCGCCGTCCCGTCAGCTGCTCCAGTGGGTATGTCTTCGACACCTCGTCGCGACTACGCTGCTGCTGCTGCAAAACGGAGCAAAGTGCCTTCAAAGGTGCTCGATTCTGACGCTTCTAATGATAAGAAGCTTCCCCGCGACGACGACGGTCTCACACCGGTGTCGAAGAAAAATGGGGCGCGCAAGGCGCCTCGTAAAAGCCAGTGTGGTACTGCGGAACCGGCTGCTACCCCGGGTCTGCGGGTTGCCACACCGAATAAGGCGCTATACGTGTCGCGCCTGCATTTTTCCGCCATGGCAGCAGATGTGGTGGATTACGTTTTGAAGAAGACGAGGCTACGAGTTGAGGGTGTTCCAGCTGCGATCGCGCCACTACGTGCACTTCAGCTCGTTTGTGGTGCGCGTGCCGCGGCCGCTGCTGGAGACCATAGAGAGCGCAGGCTTCTGGCCGAACGGTGTAGTGTTTCGGCGGTTCCGGGGGACGCTGCCAAATATTACACCAGAGAAGGTGGCACAACAGAAAACCGTCGTGTCACCAAAATAATAGTTTTAATTTATAATGTAATATGTATGCTAGTCTATAAGGTATTTATCTATGGGTCACTAGTTGCCTGAAAATAAACGTTTTACATTTCATTTCATTTTCATTTTTCGTATGGAATCGATTATTTCTTAGAATAGTCTTAATATTATACACGCCCACCGGAATGGTCTTATATTTAGTATGCAGTATACTGTAAACTTCATTTCGGCTTTACCGTGTCAAGATTTGGAGCAATAAACTCGTTGATAAATTAACAAAAATTTTTCATATTTTCAATTGGTCTTCAAATTTAGTGCGCCCACTGGAATGGTCTTAAATTTGGTATATAAGTTATTTGAGGTCGGCTCGACGGCGTCTCCAAATTTGGAGCGTTAAGATGAATAGTTAAATTTCTTTTTTTTTTCAGACAGCTACATATTCTAGGTGCACCTAACTTGACGCTTGTCTGTTTAGGGTTATGAGTCTTCTTCTTCTTGACCTAGCCTTTATCCCATCTACTTGGGGTCGGCTCTCCTACTATGGCGTCGCCAGGAGATTCTGTCCTGGGTCGTCTGCGTAGATATTTGGGCTTTCTTCATGTCGCTGTTTATACACCCCATCCATGATTGTTTGTGTCTGCCGCGTCCTCTGGGCGGCGTACTCATCTCTAGGATTTGTCTGGTCATGTGGTGCGCTGGTCGCCGCATGAGATGGTCGTATCATCTGAGTCTTTTTTCTGTGAGTTTTTCCTGAATCGGTCTGACCCTGTAGCTGCCTCGTATGTGGATATTTTTGACGCGATCCAGCATTGTCACTCCTCCAGCCCATCTGAACATTCTCATCTCAGCGGCGTGTAGTTTCTTTTCTTGAGTTTTTTTTAGTGGCCAGCACTGCTGCTTTGTAGACTTTTCCCTTAATAGGAAAAGGCATGACGCCCGCTTTTCTGAATCATGATTTGTTCTATTAAGTTGAAAATGATAAAGAATTTAGTCATTTAAAACCCCCCGACTTAATTACTGCCATGACAAATTTTCTAATTTTTAAGACTTCTTGTGCTATTTTAGGAGCACCTAACTTGACGCTTGTCTGTTAAGGGTTATAACGGCTATTACACATTGCAACCTGCAGGGCTCAATCTGTTGTGTACCCTGCCTCTTCCTACCCCTCCTTCAGCTCCCTACGGGCCCTACCTTCAATTACAATTGGGCCCTGCAGGTTGCAATGTGTAATACCGCTTTATGAGTGAAGTCATTAGAAAAGGCCTATAAGCATTACGTCCGATTTTCTGAATCGAGATTTGTACCATTAAGTTAAAAATGAAAAATGAATTTTGTTATTCAAAACACCCTGACTTAAGGACAAAACACCCTGACTGAAGTACTGCTATGACGATTTTTCAAATTTTTAGACTTATGTAGTATACTTTTACGGCATATCTAACTATGAGACCCTTAAATATAAATATGCCGTTATGTTAAACCATTTAAATGATTTTTTGAACCGAATTTAAAGCTCTATGCTATTTTTTGTATGGAATCGTTTATTTCTTAAAATGGTCTTAAAATCTAGTGCGCCCACCGGAATGGTCTTAAATTTGGTATGTAGGTTATTTTAGATGGGCTTTATCGTGTGTCAAAATTTGAAGCGGTAAGCTCGTTGACAAATTAAGGCCATTTTTTCGTATTTTCAACTGGTCTTAAAATCTAGTGCGCCCACCGGAATGGTCTTAAATTCGGTATGTAGGTCATTTGAGGTGGGCTCTACCGTGTCTCAAAATTTGGAGCGGTAAGCTCGTTGATAAATTAACGTCATTTTTTCGTTTTTTCAACTTGACGCCATACATACTAGCGCCCATTTAAGACCTTTAAGTCTTATGTTTTCGTGATCTCCGAGACGGGCTCTACAATCCTATATGGAAGCCAGCCGGTAAGAAAAGTGATAAATTACCAGTTCTGTCGGCTCCAGTACTATAAATTAAATTAGTAATCGTTGAAAAGGGGAACAAAAGTAAGCCCAATTTGAGGCGATTGAGACAGCAAGTGGAATTGATGAATTACCTGTATTAAAACAAAAAAAAACCGGCCAAGAGCATGTCGGGCCATGCTCAGTGTAGGGTTCCGTAAACTGAGACCATTAATTCAAAAGGTCGTTTCTTACGGGAAATTTGGCGGCGCTTACGTCATTTTACTTACGTCCTTTCACTATGGGTTTTTGAATGATAACTCAAAAACGGCTCAACCGATTTATTTCAATATAGTTTTCATTGAAGGTACTCATTAGGCCTCAGTTTCGTGAATTTTTTTCAAAATTTTAGGACCTATGTAGACCTATTCAAAAGTTAGATAGGGGGGACGACCTGTTTTAAACTTTCGGAGCTATTATTTTTTCTACCGTCTTCGGCGTTTTTCTTCTACCGTCTTGTCGGCTTGGTCAATGCACATATTCAAACTAAATTTCAGCTTTCTAGTGCTAACGGACACTGAGCTAGACCGCGGACGGACGGACGGACGGACGGACGGAAGGACGGACATGGCGAAACTATAAGGGTTCCGTTTTTGCCATTTTGGCTACGGAACCCTAAAAACGAAACGTAAGTGTCTATACCTATACTAATAATAAGTATGTATAATCAAACTACTTGCCTCTTATACCTTGTGTTGGCGAATAGGTTCCTATGTAGTTGCGAGTGTAGGTACAGTCGACTACAAAGAGATCTATTCACTTTTGGGCCTTATTACAACGCAATAAGGCGAAAAAGTGAATAGGTATCTCTCCGTAGTCAACTGTGCCTAGTAAGAGCAACAATAAACAGTGACTTTCACTTTCAGCTTATTTAATTTTTCCGTTTCACGAGTTATTTATTGGTTCTAATTTCTCGTCTATTGCCGAGCAGGTTGTCTTGTGTTGTGTACAGTCAACGCCATAAATATGTGTACACTTTTGCACCTTATTTCATTGTAATAGGGATCAAAAGTGTTTACATATATTAGGCGTTGACTGTACCGTTAAGGTCAGTGTAGCTATTTGTTTGAATTTCTACTTTTTCCAACATTTTGTTCCATAAGTGAGTTGATTTGTCATCCATCATGATTTCATGAATCAAGGTAGTTTTACGTACATACCTATTCTTGGCGTCGACTGTAACCGTAGTCCGGCCCGAACGATTGTATGGGGTCGTACAGCTCCATTTAGTAATGCTATCAAACTTGGTGCACTAAAATTTCTTAGTTCTTTGCTATCCATGTATGTACCTATGTCTTTTTTCAAATTTAATTTATGTACGCCAATAAAATATGTAGGGTCAATTGTTGAGCATTGAAACAGTTGTGCACAGGAACTTTGCGATAGGTATCTCGAATCGAAAATGCGCAATATGAAAAATATGTAAATCTATTGATAGCTATAAAAGGGAATCTGTTTTTGAAGATATTTTCGCACATATTAATGTCGGGTAAAATTAACGGATAACCCACCTACCCAGACGGCCCGTCGAGCGCTATGGATTGGGCTACTGATTTATTATGTATTTAATGTGTCAGCACCAACGGCCTCGTAGCCTTGTTGGTAGTAACCCTGCCTATGAAGCCGGAGGTCCCGGGTTCGAATCCTGGTCAGGGCATTTATTTGTGTGTTTATCACAGATATTTATTCCTGAGTTATGGGTGTTTTCTATGTATTTAAGTATTTATCTAGATCTATCTATTATTTACATCGTCACCTAGTACCTACAACACAAGCCTTATTGAGCTTACTGTGGGACTTGGTTGATTTGTGTAAAATTGTCCTATATTTACTCTCTGGGGTCTTTATATACTCTCTGGGGTCTCTCACTGGTACGACGATTTGGCAGATTGATGTGTGTGTATTGGTTGGTTGGTTGGTCAGTGTCGGTCTAGAGGTCGCATTTTTCATGCGATTTTGATGAAAGTTGGCATGTAAATTCCTTGATTTAATTGCCAAAAATTGTCTGCCAATTTTTTTGATTGGGGGGAAAAGAGGTAAGTTTGCTGTCGCGTTATTTATGGACGGATTTCAATCATTTTCGGGTAAAAGGTCAAGCCCACACTTCCTTAGAGGGTTAGAGGTTGTTGTAAAAAAATGTTTCGAGGGAGGGGAGAAAGGGGGGAAATGCTCCAAAGTCTACGGTTCACAGAACTACTAGTAATAATATACAACGGCTTTAATACTCCAATCATATTTTCGTCACTCATATTAAACATCATGATTGGCGTTAGTTGATTAGCGTTATGGTCTAAGAGCTGGCCACGGTGTACCCTTGTTTTGTCGACAACCTTTTCATCGAATATTATTTCATCGACAACGATTCATCGAATTTTTAGTACTAGTAATATTGTTTGGCGTTATTTTATTTCAACTACTATTTATTTGAATTTATCTTACTACGTAGAAATACTATTCAACGAATATTACTTATCGCTGATTTGTTTCAAATTATGTTAAATGGCACAACTACAAAACATTGCAATTCATTTCTTCGACGTATTACTTTGATACAATGTTATAATATATGTTCCTGCGTCCCGCAAGAAAACTGTTGCCAGAAGTGGGTTAGGTTAGGTTAGAACTGCGACCCCCAAGAAAACGAAGTGCTGCCAGAAGTGGGTTAGGTTAGGTTAGAACTGTGTCCCCCAAGAAAATAAACTGTTGCCAGAAGTGGGTTAGGTTCGGTTAGAACTGCGACCCCCAAGAAAACGAACTGTTGCCAGAAGTGGGTTAGGTTAGGTTAGAACTGCGCCCACCAAGAAAATAAACTGTTGCCAGAAGTGGGTTAGGTTAGGTTAGAACTGCGAGCCCCAAGAAAACAGACAGCTTTAATGCTCCTCTATTTGATTTAAATACTTCGCAAACAAGTGTCTCCTCTGTATCACTAATTTTTTACAATACTATAATATACACAGGTAATTAAATCACTTCAGACGATCAACCATTCGATCAGAAAAACGATTTCATATCTGAAACTACCCACATAGCTATAATCGTGCAGAGTGAGCCGACTGACGTGATTGCGTTTAGTTTCGATAACGAAATATAACCAATTGAAATAATTTTATGCGGAATAAATATTATTACACGTAAAAAAAATGAATTAAAAAAACCCGAAATGAAAAGCCATGACATGAATTTTATTGAAATAAGTCAACTACCAATTAAAAGACCTCGATTCAAATTACCTATTAACGAGTCCTAGTAATGACTTGTCGATGAAATGAAAATACTTGAAACGTTGTCTTTGAAATAATATTCGATTAAATGTCTGTCGACAATTCAATGGTAAACCGCTGGCCACTTCAGATATGACACAATAATGAGAGTTTTGTAACCAGTCCAGTTAGATTGCATAACCATCCTCCTTTTTGCTAGATCCGGGCATCTGGCAGCTCTTAATGGGTGGAGATCAGAGTGACAGACCAACAAAGTTTTTAAGTTGGAAAAAAGTAATACCGAAAGAGGTAAAAACTGCTGAAGTTGTCTGCTGTCATTTATAGAGAACAGGACCTATATTTTAATATAAGAATTAAAAAAATGTGTATTATTGCGGAAACAAAAACAGTAGGCCAGTAATCAAAAATTACATTATACATCATTTGGCACTCCTTCCCCCAACCGAAACTTTTGGATATTATATAATCCAATGAATTACATAAATTTTCATAATATTGGATCAAACCCCGAATTCTAGAATTTGTTTTCTTTAAGTTATTTGCATTATTTGACCTCCACCACCTTACAGCAGCTGCCAGATGTTTAGATCTAGAAATAAGCATAGTATAGCAAACTAACGAGAGGGGTTTCGTCGCTCTCATTATTGTGTCATATCTTAAGTGGCCAGCTCTCCGTCTATTACTTTAGTTTTACTCAGCGCGCGGCGTTAATGATTTACTCGTACTCTTGGCGAATTGACTCGAGTATTTTGTGTTATAATTTAATCAGCGATTATTTAATCAAGTGAATTTTTAATCAAATCACCGATTTAAATTATGAGTGCCCAACTCTGTGCTTGCCTTAACTGGCCGGCCAAAGTGGAGTCGCAAGAGCGGGACCTATGCTCCAGGTTGGAAGTGTAAAATGTCATAACGCCGGCGGCCTGCTGAGCGGCTACATAATATGAGCTTTTTTGACGTGGACACCGACCTCTAATGGACGTTGGTTATGTCCTCCAAAAAAGTGTTGCACTGTCGACCACCTGACCCTATACCAAAAATCTTCTCTAGAGTGTAACAAAATTTTTCTAAAAAACGCATCAAAATTGATTCAACCTAACGTGAGATAATCGTGGAAAATACCTCCTTTTCCTGAAGTCGGTTAAAAATTGGACGTTCAATAAAAGTCAACACATAGGTATGCCTTCTTTCGATAATCTCTCACTCTCTCAGTACTTAAATGAAATAACTAACAAATGTATCTTGTTTAAAAGAACTGCCTACAAAACATTTCACGAATATAATTAAAGAAAAAACCGGCCAAGAGCATGTCGGGCTATGCTCAGTGTAGGGTTCCGTAGTTACCAGCCTGTTACAATACATCCGTTGAAAAGGTTATTTTATTACGGTATGTTTGGCGGCGCCTACGTCATCTTACAAACGGCTCAACCGATTTCATTCAATATAGTTTTCATTGTTTTTTTTCTGATTTTTTTGGACCCACAGTTCGAAAGTTATTGTCGCACGTAGCTTAGAAAACCTTTGATTTGTGTACCTAGTTATAAGTAAATCACTCTATTGTATTATTTCTATGTCAATGATTAATAAACGTGTAACTTGCTATATACAAAATGTCTAGTTTTAAGTACTATTGTTTGCTCCGTGTTTGATATTTTATGTGTAAATGATAAGAAATTGTACTAATTATAAAACTAAATGTCCTAAATTAAAGTTACCCATCCCTACTCTCATGTAATTAGCCGTAAGATTATTGGTCAATAAAAGTTTGGCATATTCGGCGCATATCGGGCACTAGTTCGATCACCCCATTGCGTCCATAAAAGAGACCGGGTGATCCAGCTTGGCACCCTTCACTTCTGCAACTACTTCAGTCTGCAACTAGCCGCCGCCGCGGCAACACGCCTCTATAAAACATAAAATAATGTTTTATTTACCACCGCTGCCCTAGACACCCCGATGATCCAGAGTGCGCCCCTTTCTTCGTGGTGATCACCGTCTGCACCTCACAGCTGGTCCTTCGAGCCGGATGAAAGAACTATGAAGAAAGAATAAAGTACGCGCTGAGACAGAAACTTATTTCACGCTCAGAATCATCATCATCATTTGGTGTCCATACACCCGCCCGCTTTAGCGGTAGAGCCTAGGGCTATAACCAGCTTGCTGGACGGACCGTTCGTGTTGAGGCCATACTCCGCGTTCGTGTCCTGGCAACTTTCGTTGCAACGTCACATGGTTGACGTCTTCACACTGCTTTCGGACGCTCTGGCACTTGCACTTAGCCTTTGCGCGAGAATCAGTGCATCAAGGGATTTACGCCCACAAGTGAGTTAGTTGTAAGTTAGGGCCGCTGGCGCTGCACTAGGCAGTGTCAGCCAATAGATTTTAGGTAGGTAAGGTTAGGGACCCCCACGTGCGTCATTTGCGTAACCAGAAGCAAGAAAAAAGAAGAAGATGTCCGAACACACGCTGAAGAGGTCTCTTCGCCCACGCAAGCCGCAGGGGGAGCCTGCCGCCACCCTGACGCCGCCGTCTGGTAAGACAACCTCCGGCGAAACCAATACATGGGACAAAGGCACCAGCAGCAACCTAGATGACGGTCATAGTGCGTACCCGCCGCCGTCGGCAACAGCGCCGACGCCGGCGCCCGTATATTCGGACATTTCATGCGATGAAAACGAGAAAACGGTAGTGAATCCCCCGGGGGCTTTGTGTAAATCAAACACGCCAACGGGCGAAAAAACCCGCGATTCTCAGTGCCGCGATCGCGATAGTGAAAAAGTGCGCGAAAATCAGTGTATTAGTGTAAGTTGTGACGAAAAGTTGGCTTTGTTGATGGCCGAGTTGGAAGTTCAGAAAGCCACTCTCGCCGTTGCTAATAAACAGGCGGAAACTGCCAAATTACGGCTACAGGTCGCCCAGTATGAGGCGCGATCTGCTAGCGGCAAGACCGTAACTGAAGTCGAATTAGACGAGCAACGAGTGAAGAAGTGGGTCGAACACCAGTCTCAGCTTGACCAAAGTTTTAAATTCCGACCTGGAGTCACAACAGCCCCACGTACTTTCGTGCATAGTGAGCCCGCCGCTTTCGGTAGGCCCGCGCCCCACGAGTCGCACATAAGCACACATCGTCCGCCGCGAGATGTTTCGAATCATTACGCACCCGTTATGCATAGGCCGCCCGAATTGCCCACTTTCGACGGTAATATTACGGAGTGGATCGCGTTTCGGGCCGAATTCGAGGATACCGCGCCGATGTTTAGTTATGTGAATAACGTCAGCCGAATCCGTAAGGCTTTGAAAGGAGAGGCCAGAATAGCTGTAAAGTCCATAATGTACACCGTACAGGATCCATACGAGATTATGGAAGCCTTAGAAAGGCAATTCGGGGATCCAGAGGAAATCGTGTTGACAGAGCTACACAACGTAAAGCGCATGCCGAGATTAGCCGAAGACAATAGCAATATAGTCTCTTTTGCGGCCCATGTAGCTAACGCTGTCGCTACGATTAAATCCTTAAAACAAGAAAAGTATCTTTACGCGCCAGAACTAGTTAACAAAATTGTTGACAAATTGAACCTTATCGTGAGGTACGAATGGGGTAAATTCAAGCAAGCAAATCGGGACTCGCCCGATTTAGTAGCAATTTCAGAGTTTTTGCTTGAAATTAGTTCTGCCGCGAAAAGAACCAGTCGTCATAGATGGCCGAAGTCGCGAAATACTGTAAACACGGTTTCTTTTGAGCCGGAGAGCCGGTCGGAGCGCTATAACGCCCCCGCCCGCACTCCCGCACCCGCTTTTACCCGCGACTATTCGAGCG
The DNA here is from genome assembly GCA_911728535.1 of Pammene fasciana. Taxonomy (NCBI): domain Eukaryota; kingdom Metazoa; phylum Arthropoda; class Insecta; order Lepidoptera; family Tortricidae; genus Pammene; species Pammene fasciana. The sequence continues at coordinate 11,811,665 of OU452283.1, forward strand.
ACTCTGACGACAGCTGCCGAGGCACTCGCCCGCGAAGTAACGCAAGTAAGTCTCATACGAGTCATACCGGAGAGTATAGGTCACCTACGGTAGCACAAACGAAGCCTCGAGAGGCTAAAAAACCCGCGTATACGGGAACCAAACCCAAGCATTCGACACCGGCGCAAGTTACGTCGCACAATAAGTGCGTAATATGTAAAAACGGTGAGCATAAAATTGAAAAGTGTCACAAATTCGTAGCCGCGACCGTTGCCGAACGTTGGGATTGGGCAAAAAATGAAAAACTGTGTTACAGATGTCTAGGCGCGTCGCACAGGAATCGCTTTAAGTGTAAATACGTGGCTTGTGGCGAACAACAGTGCGAAGCGGGGCATCATAAATTACTACACGGTTTAAACGCATCTAACGCGCCCGTGGAAGTAAAAAAAAGTAGTAACGTTAACGCGATTCGGATAGCGCCCACATATTTGAAAATGGTGCCCGTGGAAGTCACGGGACCGTTGGGTACTACGCAAGCCTTAGCTCTGTTAGACGAAGGGGCCGCGCTCAGCTTGATTTTACACGAAACGGCTGACCAAATTTTACCCCGAGAGCGGGGTGAAACGCTTGATATTGAGGGAATCGGGGGAGTAGTTAGCGACCCTGATTCATGCAACGTGCGTTTCGCAATCCGCGGTTATTGTAGTAGGCATCTAGAGATGATGGACGCGCTTACCATTAATCGCATGAACGTAGGAGCGCAGGGCGTCTCCAAAGAAATAGTTGAACAGTGCGACCACTTAACCAGCATTGCCGACGAGCTGTGTTACGATTCTGCCGCGCCTACGATAATTATAGGTCAGGATAATTGGCATTTGATAGTTACGCGTCAAATTATCAGCGGCAAATCGCACCTCCCGGTAGCCAGTTTAACGCGGTTAGGATGGTCATTGCACGGATCACACAAGTCACCACAGGCAACCGTAGCGTTCGTGGGCCACATGGGGCCTCGAACGGCCGATGATGACGCCTTAGCTCTCATGAAAGAACATTTCGACATCGAGTCATTAGGGGTAGTTAAGAAATTGCCTCGGGCCGATCCCGACCAAAGAGCATTAGAGATACTGGAGGCGACATGTGAAAAAATACCCGGGGAAAATAGGTACCGCGCGGGTTTGTTATGGCGTACCGATAACGAAGAATTGCCGAATAATAGAGCGCACGCGTTACGGCGGCTATACAGCCTAGAAAACAAATTGGATCGCGACCCTATTTTGAAAACCGAGTATACCAAGCACATAAATAACCTGCTCGATAAAGGTTACGCCGAAAAAGTAGACTCGCCGCCGCCACAGGACTCGCTTAGGTCGTGGTATTTACCCCATTTCCCGACGTTTCATCCCCAGAGGGGGAAAATGCGTCTGGTTTTCGATGCCGCAGCCACCGCGTACGGAAGGTCGCTGAACACCGCGCTGTTAGCGGGACCCGACCTATTAGAGTCGTTGTTCGGCGTGCTAGTACGTTTTAGGGAAGGCAAAATCGCGGTCATTGCCGATGTCAAGGAAATGTTCCTTCAAGTAGAAATAATAGATAGCGATCGAGATGCGTTACGTTTTGTTTGGCGGGGGGAGGACCGCTCAGCCTCTCCGCAAGAATATAGAATGAAAAGGTTAATATTCGGGTCAGCGGCTTCGCCGACGACGGCTTTATACGTCAAAAACAAAAACGCAAACGAACACGCGAAAGAATTTCCGATCGCTGCTGAGAAAACGATAAAAAATACGTATATGGATGACATGTTGACAGCTTTTGACGAGAGCGAAAGCGACGTTAGGCGTATAGTAAATGAAATTTACGAACTTAATTTGCGCGCGTCGTTCGAGCTCCGTGGGTTCGCCTCTAACAACCCAAACGTAATTTCAGACGTAGTACCTAGCAAAGAGGACACGTCCCTGATCGGGGGAGGCGAATGCGAGCGCACATTAGGTTTGAAATGGAACCATAAACGTGACACGTTAGGGTTTAACGTAAATTTACGCAATACGCCCGAAGAAGTGCTCAACGGTATACAGTTACCCACGAAGCGACAGGTGACGAGTAGCGCAATGTCCATATTCGATCCCATAGGCTATGTTAGTCCGATTTCTGTCCTAGGGAAGGCATTGATGCAAGAAGTCTGGCGAACAGGGATAGGCTGGGATACCACTATACCCGCCTCGCTCGCACCTGCGTGGCAGTCATTCGTGAGCAATATACAGCAACTTAGGGAGCTAGAAATACCGCGATACGTACCTGCGAACAGTAGAAAGGTCGATATGCACGTTTTCTGTGACGCTAGCGAAAAGATATACGCCGCCGCGATATATTTAGTTAGCGAAGGCCCGGACGGCCAAAAGGTCTCAGCCTTAGTAGCCGCCAAAGCACGAGTCGCACCGTTGCGTGTTGTAAGCATCCCGAGGTTAGAATTGCAAAGTTGTGTGATAGCGACACGGCTAGCCGACACGGCTAGCCGACACAGTAGTTAAGGAGTCCGATTACGTCGTTAAAAACCGGTATTTTTGGAGCGACGCGCGAACGCCGCTCTCTTGGATACGGTCGGATCCACGTCGGTACAAAAGCTTTGTCGCACATAGAGTAGCCGAAATAGAAGACACAACTAAGCGCACCGATTGGCGCTGGGTGCCTAGCGCGCTGAACGTCGCCGACGACGCTACTAAGGGCGTTCCGGCCCAGTTCGGAGCTAACCACCGGTGGTTTATAGGCCCTGATTTTATACGTCAAAACGAAGAGCATTGGCCGCGCGAAAAACCGGTAGAGTCCGTCGTCGAAACGGGCGAAGAACGCGCGCAAAAACCAATCTGCTCCGTTAGTACCGTGAAAAATAAGTTCGCATACTTACCCGATGTAAGTAGGTTCTCGAAATTCACTAGACTTGTCCGCGCTACGGCCAGAGTCTTGGTTGCTGCCGAGGTATTCAAAGCCAAATTGTCTGTTAATAAGAATCCAGAAACAGAGATGAACAATAGACACATAAGTCTGGCAGAAATACTACTGATCCGACGGAGCCAAAATGAGTCGTATGCTGAAGAGATACGATTGCTGGAAGCCGGGCGAGCCCTACCGAAGAAGTCTTCACTACACCGAGTCGCCATGAAGTTAGACAAGAACGGCATTATAGTGCTAGATGCTCGAATAGACAGAGACGGCGCCCATATACCCGTCCTGCACGCTAAAGAAGCATTTACCAAGCTATTGATCTACCATTTCCACGCTCTTTACAACCATGGAAATCATGCGACGGTGATCAACGAGTTGAAGCAAAGATATTACATAATCGGACTGCGCGGTACGATTCGTTATATAACGAATAAGTGCCAATGGTGTCGGACCTATAAAGGAACTACCCTCAAGGTTCCTGTAGGCGACCTACCGCCAGAGAGGCTCAAGGCGAATCAACCGCCATTTACCGCAGCAGCCGTAGATTTATTCGGTCCCATGCAAATTGTAATAGGCCGCCGACGAGAAAAGCGATGGGGCGTACTTTATACGTGCCTCACCACTAGAGCCGTACATCTAGAGCTAGCCGCCTCCTTATCGGCAGCCTCTATGATCCTATCGCTACGAAGAATGATATCTCGGCGCGGCGCACCGTCCGTTTTATACTCAGACAACGGAACAAATTTTATCGGTGCAGAACGCGAGCTATCAGAGGCCAAAAACTCTCTGCCCGATAGTCTCAAACAATTTATGACCGAACGACGCATGATCTGGAAAAAGATCCCGCCTGGCAACCCCTCCGCCGGCGGGGCCTGGGAGCGTCTAGTTGGTAGCGTGAAAACAGCTCTGAAAGTCACTCTAAAAGACAGAGCACCCCACGAGGAAGTTCTACACACGCTACTTCTGGAAGCTGAACACCTGGTAAACTCCAGACCATTGACACCAGTGAACCCAGACTTGAATGCCGAAGCGCTCACGCCGAATCACTTTCTCATCGGCCGCTCGAACGCTATGTCACCACTGGGAGTCTTTTCCGACGAGAACCTGAGTCTATCGTCGTGGAAAACAGCTCAAGCACTAGCCGACAACTTCTGGAAACGCTGGATAAAAGAATATCGCCCGAACCTGATGCCGCGATCCAGCGCACACCAGAACGCGCAGAAACTGCACGTAGGCGACGTAGTTATCATAGCCGATGGAACTATGCCGCGAGGTACTTGTCCTAGAGGCGTTATCGCACAACTCTTTCCCGGTCCTGATGGCCACGTAAGAGTAGCCATTGTACGCACTCGCGCAGGAGACGTCCGCCGCCCGGTTTCCAGACTCGTCCTCATTTGCTTCACACCAACAGACGGTGCTGACGCACGTGGGGGAGAATTGTCGCACGTAGCTTAGAAAACCTTTGATTTGTGTACCTAGTTATAAGTAAATCACTCTATTGTATTATTTCTATGTCAATGATTAATAAACGTGTAACTTGCTATATACAAAATGTCTAGTTTTAAGTACTATTGTTTGCTCCGTGTTTGATATTTTATGTGTAAATGATAAGAAATTGTACTAATTATAAAACTAAATGTCCTAAATTAAAGTTACCCATCCCTACTCTCATGTAATTAGCCGTAAGATTATTGGTCAATAAAAGTTTGGCATATTCGGCGCATATCGGGCACTAGTTCGATCACCCCATTGCGTCCATAAAAGAGACCGGGTGATCCAGCTTGGCACCCTTCACTTCTGCAACTACTTCAGTCTGCAACTAGCCGCCGCCGCGGCAACACGCCTCTATAAAACATAAAATAATGTTTTATTTACCACCGCTGCCCTAGACACCCCGATGATCCTGAGTGCGCCCCTTTCTTCGTGGTGATCACCGTCTGCACGTCACAGTTATGTCAATGGCGCCCTTTTGCGAAATTTCAGCGCTATTATTATTATTATTATTTACGAAACTATTACTTTTATTAATATTAGGACGGACATGGCGAAACTATGACCCTTATGGGTTCCTAGTTGACTACGGAACCCTAAAAACTATCTTACTAAACTGGTTCTAAAGTTCTTTTTAGGGTTTTAATTATCTTTTATCGGTACTTCTCAAAACAATACTTAGAAGTAGGTAGGTTAAAATAAGAAAAAGCACGTAGTCCTGTAGATTTTATGACAACAGTAGATATATTATTATTACATCGAAATAATACATAAATAGGACAGAACAGAACAATAAATATTTTGTTTTAAGAACAACGCCATCTAGTAGTGTTTGGTTCATATTAACTCTATGGCCGATTTACTCCAGTGGTAGTTAACAACTTTTAAGCTAGATGGAGCTTTAGCTTGATAGTCGCTGCGACCGCTTTTATGTGTGCGTCTCGATTTGAAGAGTGGGGCTCAGTAGGCGTGGCTCAGGAATAGGCATTTTGTAGTCAACGTAGGGCCTTAACGCTGACGCATTCTCGTTCTCACTCCTATCCTGGTCCAGCTGAGGATCTAGACGCTCTGACACCCGACGTAGTTGCCTGGCTTAACAACCTCATAGCTGTACTCTGATTACCTAATTGTAAGCATTCCATACGATACGATAAATAATGAATAAAATTCCCATCGCATTATTTAAACCATGTTATATTTTTGGATGGTCCAATAAATACCACTTGGGTTTCAATTTAGCGGGTTAGTTGCCAAACTCCTCAGTAATATTGAAATATATACCACGTCGAGGTCATGCCGATAACGCCGATTACGCCGCCGCCGATAATTTTGCTATCGGCGCACACCTCTACAGAATATATATATCGTTGTCGCTATTCATCAAAATAGGATTAGAAGTTTAGACATGAAAATGAAACACATGAAATCGCATTCACCTTTGCATTATTAGTTTGTGATGTTCACACTTAAAGCTGATGTGACCGGTTTTGTAATTTGTGGCTTGGCACCGACTTCAAACATATCAGTTGGTAACGCATATAAATAATATAATGATTCATTTTACCCTTTTTGAAGTCGGTTTATCTTTTTCTTGTAAAAAGTTTTAATTGTTAAATTTTTAGTGGTTATATATTTATCAAAATTGGACAAAAAGTCTTGGAATAATCGGTAAAGATATATATAAAAAAGTTCATAATACACCCATTCTATCTAAGGAAAGGTCCATATGTGGACGTCATCATTAGGTCCTCTCTATCAAATTGGTGGTTTTCAAGAGGGAATGCTCGAGTTGCTTAAGAAAACACCTAAATCAACATACACGTGCCTTTAAAAATTGAGGAGTTCCCTCAGTTGCTCATAGATCCCATCATCAAAACATGGCCAGATTAATGTGGGACCATCTTTGAGGTAGTTCCTTTCAAACAAAAAAAGAATTATTCAAATCGGACCACGGGTCTCGGAGCAATCGCTGAACATCCTACATTTAAAAAATCGTCATCATTATCATCAAAACAATCATCATCAACAGGTCCACTCTATCATATTGGTAGTTTTCGTGAGAAAATGCTTGAGTAGCTTAAGAAAACACCCAAATCACTATACACGTGCCTTTAAAAATTGAGGAGTTCCCTCAATTGCTCATGGATCCATCATCAGAACAGCACCAGGTAATAGGTCCACTGCATCGAAATGCTCCGAAGTCTACGGTTCACAGAACAACTAGTTATTATTAATTAATGTTTTTTTTGCAAAATAATAAAAAGTAGGTACAAAATGCGGACTAAAGGCTTAGTCCCACAAATAAATGTCCTGATCGGGATTCCCTCTAACCCATAACTGCGTCCCTATGATGGCCCATCATGTAGCACATCACGCCAGCGTGTACTTGTGGATAAAATGAAAACCCATGGTAAATAAATCTGCTTATAAAATTGTATGAGTCAAAATCTCGTACAAAAGTGTATGACATCGATGGTGTCCTCGTACCTCGTACAGAAGACCACAAATCCTGTATTTGTACGAGAATTCTAGTACGGTTGGCAACCCTGCATGTCACACACACAACGCAATTGTACAGCTTTTAGCTTGTTATAAGCTGTTTTTAGTAGCTTAGGGTTTACAATAGCTTTTTTAAGTCTTCTCTCTGGCCTCTTGCTTGATAAAATTTTACGTGTCAATACTTATACTGCTTTAGGCATTAATTAGCTTTTTTAAAGGGTCGCTGGGCTGCTATAGACCAACGCCATTTTGTAAATAATTTATAACCTAAAAATTAAAACATTCGGACCTTTTTATAAAAGGAAAATACCATTGTAATAATAAAATAACTTAATTTAAGACTGCTCAACCAACACTATTATGTTTTTTATGCAAAATTCGTGCTATACACGGATCACACAATTGTTTTGGTTATTTGACGCATATTTTTATATAATATTTATAGCAGAACCACAATAAATCAAAGGCGCGTGAAAATTTTGAATGAAACTTGTATACACATTTACAGTAAACTAGATTGCGCAGTAATATTTGCAGGATATAGTAACATAAAAGACCAAAAACTTTTATAAATTTTGTTACCATGCAAACAAATATGGTGTCAATGGTGTCATGTCACTCATTCAGTTATGTACCGTCGTCGTCCATTTTATATTGTGTGACAAAGAAGGTAAATCACAACGTTCATTGTATTAAAACATTTGTTCCGTCGGTATTAGAGACGTTTTTGCAATGATGTAGGGATCTAGGGATGCTTTAGTATAATGCTTCTATAAAGCTACTGTAAAGCGATGGGCAACTTAATCGAGCTAACTCAGACTTCTTTAATGCGCTTAGCTAGTTGTAATGCTATTAAATAACCTATATAGGATCTCAAGCCGGATAATGCGTGCTTAATAACCTATATAGGATCTCAAGCTGGATAATGTGTGTCCAATGACCGATATAGGATCTCAGGCTGGATAATGTGTGCCCAATAACCTATATAGGATCTCAAGCCGGATAATTTGTGCCCAATTAAGACCTATATCAGCTCTATAAACGTTTATGATGCTACTATACAACCAACTCAAAATGCTAAAGGCATAAAAAAATGCTGTAAGAAGGGCGTTATACTGCTTTGATGTGTTACTTGGGCATACATGTGCCTTTAAAAATTGAGGAGTTCCCTCAATTCCTTATGGATCCCATCATCAGAACAGCACCATATTAATATGGGACCACCTTGGATGTAGATCCTTTCAAACAAAAAAAGAATTACTCAAATCGGACCACGGGTCTCGGAGTAATCGGTTAACATACATAAAAAAAAAACACCAAACCGAATGCAGAACCTCCTTCCTCAATGGAATTGAAGTCGGTTAAAAAGCAAAGCAATGTTTATTACAATTAAAATCAGTAAGTATAAAACATAAGATAAAACTTTTTAAATTTAAAAATATATGTTCATGTCCAATGGTCCGAATTGAACAAGGAAAACTTATGTAAGATAAAATATGTTTTATTTTCTTTACTCATTTTTCGTCTTAGTGGTAGGTTTTTTACAATCTATACATATAATAAAGGTGAAGAGGGTCAAAAATCTGTACATTGGAGATATTAGTAAAAAAATGAGTTAGTAGCTAATAATCGATAACAGAACACGTTTCGGCGATTTTTAGAATTTTTGTCTGTTTGTCTGTTTGTCTGTTTAGATGGGGAGAGTTGGCGTCAAAACGCCTGAACCGATTTCGATAAAAACTTCACTAGCAGGTTCTACAGACCTCTGGTGAGGACATAGGCTATAAAAAATACGAACTTTTTGGATTTAAGGGGGTTTAAGGGGGGTTTAAACTTTGTATAGGAAATGCCTTTATATGGTAAATAAATACTTATGCCTTTGTATTTCAACTATATATTTTTTAAACCACGGCGGTGGCAAACAATCATACGACCCGCCTGATGGTAAGCACTTAGGGTAGCCAATGGACGCCTGTAACTCCAGAGGTTTTATGTGGTGCGCGTTGCCTCCCTATAAGAATCTTTTTTTATTTACACTATATTGCACGAAATACAAAACTGTGAGACCAAACGGCGGACATCATACCAAATGGTATTTTCCACCAGTCAACCATTAGGCCTATACAACAGACATGTACAAAAGGTGCAAGAATAAAAGTTAACTAACTATAAAAAAACAAACGGAACATAGTGAAACACGGAAATCGAAAAGTACCGGCACACCCTACCGAAAAAGAATTTAGATAGAGTTCACCGCGTGATGGGCGTCAAAGAGAAGGGGGCGCAAAAAGAAAAAAAGACACCGCACTATAGCTAAATATACCGAAAATTGTTACGTTGAACATTTGAGATGGGAGAAGAAGAGTTTTGATAGAGTTTACTACGTGACTGGCGGCAAAGAACGGGGGGCGCATAAACAAAAAATACACCGTACTATTGCTAATTATACCAAAAATTGTTACGTTGAATATTTGAGATGGGAGAAAAAGAGTTTTGATAGAGTTTACCACGTGACGGGCTGCAAAGAAAGGGGGGCTCGGGGGGCGGAGCCCGCAGCAATTAAAAAAAAAACGGTAATATTGCAAATTATACCAAAAACTGCTACGTTGAACATTTGAGATGGGAGAAAAAGAGTTTAGATAGAGTTTACTACGTGATGGGCCGCAAAGAAAGGGGAGCTCGCATAAAGAAAAAACACACCGTACTATTGCTTATTATACCAAAAATTGTTACGTCGAACATTTGAGATGGGAGAAAAAGAGTTTTGATAAAGTTTGCCGCGTGAGGAGCTGCAAAGAAAGGGGGGCTCGGAGGGCGGGGCCCCCCGCATAAAGAAAAAACACACCGTACTATTGCTTATTATCAATGATCGGACACCGGTAGCATTTTTCCGACGAAAGTATTACATGGATATGATTTTATTTAATTTTGTACTGAATTTATATCCCTATTAATTTTTTTATCTAGTTTTATTATCGAGGTTTTAACATTTCTATTATTGTTATGAATAAAGTATAGGCCACTTATAAATTATCTATCGAACAAATGTGTCTGCGTCAACTCTTGTCTTGCACTTGTCTCATTGACGTTCCCATCATTATTTTATCCATCAATTGAACACGTAAAACGGAATAACTGAATTGTTTATTTCATTAGGTATATAATGTTTGGTGTAACGTAAAATATGCCTTACGAATTTACCATTCGTAAATGGTTACAAGATCAACCGGATCTTAAATACGACAAAACGAAAGGTTTAAGATTGTAACACTTTAGAGTGTTAAACCCAGAGCTGGAAGCCGTAATATAGTATTTGGTAGGATAGATGTCGAGAGTTTTGTTTAGTACGTATATGATAGGTAATTAGTCGTTTAGCGTAGTGGTAATGGTAAGTAATTCGAGATATAAACCTGTGGTATTGTTGTGAAACCTCACCGTTACAGTTGTGGCTGTATTTAAAGGATAATACTCACCGAAAGTAAAGGTCATCCTAAGCATTCCAACAATCGCATCGTAGGCGCACATTTCTCGTTGAAGCGTTGAATTATGGCGTGGAATCTTTGTTTGTCTCATGATACACATATTCACAATTGAAATATAGTTATAACTTTGGTCTACGAGGCTAAAATAACATGGATTCCTAGATAAATAAGCGAAGCCGAAAGACATCTGTCAATGTCAATTGGTTTGTTGTCTATGCACCAGCGTGATCGAACGTGTTTCGTATTCTTGGATTTTTTCATGGAGGTTTTTCTGTGTTTTTATAATTCCTAGTTATAAATAATAGGCATATTTTTAGGTGTCGAAATAGACTATTCTTTTTATTTTCTATGATTAACAATGTTCAGAGAATTTGACTCGGTCACTCGCTGTCAGAGGGACGAAGGTCCAGCTTTTCTTTATCTGTGGTTCATTTTTCGACTATTCATTTCATCGACTGGCACGAATCTTGCGTGCGTCGATATATAATTTTGCTCCGGTATGTAGTTTAACTGAGGATTGGTAATTCCTATATTATCCTAACGTACAACGTTGTGATCTGTATTTTATTTGTTACAGCGTAATCATAATAATGTCGGGGTAATTCGTGTCGCACGGATCGCCGGAATGGCGTTCGATTTCTCCTTTCTTGATTAAATAATTTGGTAAGTTACACACGGTAATATTGTACGAAGTGTAGAACGAAGTATTTAGTATTGTTTTCATTTAGCTAATGCTGTTTTGTATGTGGTTTTTTAGCTGTTTCCTTGCACCAAGCAAACTCTGCTGTGTCGAGGCACGTGGCTGTATGTCGCCATAAATGTTACAAGCTGAAAAGGACCCGGTTTAAAACCCGGTAAGTAAGTTGAGATTTATAATTCTCACCACTTGGCCCATGTTAAAAATACAATTTAGGCCATTTTTGAAATATTAGTAACCTATAACCTAGAACAATATTTTGTTCTCAGGGTCCTTAGTTCGGGCGAATATTCCTTAGTTCGGGCGAAGAATCCTTAGTTCGGGCGAAGAGTCCTGATTTCGGGCGAAGAGTCCTTAGTTCGGGCGAAGGTCCTTGTTTCGGGCAGACATCTCTAAGCCTCTGATCCTGTGTGATGTCAGCGGGACAGACTACTCTCCGGGGTCGGTGACGCACCTTTCCTGGGAAGTCCTACTCATCTGGTGAACCCGTTGCTCGGTAAAACCCTAACTCGGGGTAATTTCTAACCAAAAGACTGTGAGTTAAACTTTTACTTTAATTTAGTAATCAGTGTTGAGTGATAAAAGAGTAATTGAACATTTAAAAACTTAGTGTATCTTGTAATCTCAATTATAGGTTATATTTAAACGTGGTATAAAACCAAAAAGGCAATCAACGTTGAGATCTGATATAGTGATGTTGTAATGCGGCCTAAGTTGGAGCTGCATTTAGATTGTAAATTATTATAATATAATATACTGTGGTACTTTAGCGTTCCCAAGACATATGTAATCACCGTGATGCATCACTGGGTAGACCCATAGTAGCGATTACTATAAAGTATTAAGGGCAATTACTTAAAGAATAAATTAAAGGTGTGAATTTGTAAATATATTGTCTTTTATTTGGAAACGTCATACGTTTGTCGAGATTCTGGTCATGGCGTCCTAATTTAAATTTTGGTCAGTACTCTCGCTCCATAGTGGCCTGAACCGCGACCCTACTTAGACCCTTAGTTAGCCGTGAGCATTTTGCATATTTTGTGTTGAATTGTTTTTCTGCAGTAGGTACAAATTGGGAGTTGTAACTCACCTTGGAGGTTTACGGGAACTTAATTCCCCAATTTTTTTTATAATTTAGATTACCATAATAGCACACCCGCAGCTAGTACAGTGGCGCCCAACGTGGGGCCTATGGAGTATGACATTTCCAAGTAAAACTTTTTAGCGTTATTTTAGTATTAAGGTTATTCTATGTAAATGGAGATTACAAGTTGTTGTTTTAACACAAGGTTAAACTTATAAATTTAACCAACTTATAAATGAAACTACACTTCTTATGCTAACTATTTAGCTATTTTAAAAGAATTTAAACGAAGTTAAAATCTGATAAAATTTTAACTCACCTGTAACTACAACTCTTCAACTAAAATTGACCTACTTCTGATAGTACATATTAATCTTAAACATGGATTTTATAGAGGCAGGGTGTAAAATTACCCACTTACATAAAGACGAATCGGCACATGAGTTGGCGATTCGAAAACTTCCGGTTAACCCCGTATCACGTCGATCTAGTTTATGTCAAGCTGTAAAGCAAACTGAAGTTTTAGCGAAAAAGGGTAGTCTTAAGTTCCAGGACTTGGTCATGAGCAACGAAGCTTCCGAATTGGAACTCTGTCAGCATAAGGTAGAAGAGATAGAGCTAGAAGCGAAAAGAGATTTGTCGGCGGCGGCGATTGACAGGCTATCCTCGCGTTGTAAATATCTTTTGTGTCGTGTTTCTCGGTTATCACCGGAGACCGAAGCGGTACTCCTGTTGAAGGAGTTCATCTCTTCTTTATTGGATCGGTTAGGTGATCAAGGCTCATCTGCGTCGTCTGGGTCGGATGATGATTTCCAATCGCCTAACGAATCTCGCATTGTTAGGGAGATTATATACAAAACGGATAAGACGTTTAATATTAATTCACTCAACTTGAAGTTTAAAGGTGACACATGCGTTCGTACGTTTCTTTCTCGTCTCGAGGAGCTGCGAGAGGCCAGAGGAATTTCCGAGAACAGAATTTACCGAGGATTTCCTGAGATTCTGGAAGGTCCGGCGTTGTCGTGGTTCCGGTCTCAACGTACGAAACTCACTACTTATAAAGAAGTCACCGCTGCTTTACAAGATGAATTCGATATACCTGATTTAGATCATCAGTTACTACAAGAAATACGGGCTAGGACTCAAGCGAAGTCTGAGACTATTGTCTATTTCGTATCGACCATTCTAGGAATGTACGAGCGTCTTACGAAGGAGGTTCCTGAACGAGAAAAGCTGGATACCATGATGAGAAATATTAGGCCAGAGTATTCCAAGGATTTAGCATTACAGGACATTGAATCGATCGAGCAACTGAAGTCATTGTGTAAGCGCATTGAATTGGCGCAAGTTAAGGCGAAGCAGTTTCGAGAACCAGTTCTATCGAATAGGTCGAATGATTCTTCATCTGAGCATCCGCCGAAGAACTTTGAAACTCGGAATAAGTCGTATCCACCTCGTTTGTCGAATTCTTCTAGAAACTTGGTTGCTGCGGCAGCGCAAAGCTCTTCTCAACTAAAATGTTTCCGATGTGGTAGATCCAACCACAATACTAAAGAGTGTAGGAGCTCTAGAGATATCGTTTGCTTCAAGTGTGGAGAAAAAGGGGTGAAAACTCCGGAATGTGGTAAATGTAACTCCAATTCAAAAAAACTAAATAGGGTCTTTTCTGATAATAACAAATGTCGGTCTTCTGCTCTCTGTAGTGCAGAAAAGACCATCTTCTTTAATCCTCCTAAGGGAGATAATAGAGTTTATGCTCAATTAAACATTCTCAACTTGAATTTTAAGGCGTTGTTAGATAGTGGAGCCAGTGTTAGTTTTCTGGGTCACGGCAGTCATGTAGTATTCACCACAGGTGGGATACCTATTCAGAAACATGTGAAGCCGGTGATGGTAAACGTTGCTGACGATCATCGTATCGTAGCTTCCGAATATATGGTGTTACCAGTAAATTATAAAGGTCAAGTCAAACTTATAACTTTTAATATTCAACCGGAGATCGCTACTCCGATGATACTTGGATTAAACTTTTGGAGAGCCTTCGGATTACCTCCAGGCCTCATTACGGACGTAGAAAAGAATGACTCTCATTATATCGCTAGTCTCGACGTTCTACCGTCGGAGACAGGACTCACTACTTTTGAGTCGTTGTCATTGAAACAAAAATCCCTGCTTGAGGATACTAAATTACTGTATGATCAAATTGATACGGATAAGGTTGGTTTGGGAAAGACTCATCTAATCGAGCACGTCATAAATACAGGTGATACTTCTCCGATAAAACAAAAATACTATCGCCTTAGTCCTGTTAAACAGGCTGCGTTAATAAAAGAAGTTGATCGTATGCTTAACGAGGGAATTGTGGAACCCTCTCACTCTCCCTGGAATTCTCCAGTCGTTATGGTAGAAAAGCCTAACGGAGATTTAAGACTTTGTTTGGATAGTAGGAAAGTAAATGCAGTTTCAAAATCTGATGCGTATCCCGTACCTCACGTTCAGTATATTTTAGATAATTTACGCGACGCGAAATTTCTGACCTCGCTTGATTTAAGTGCGGCATATCATCAGATACCTCTTAGTGAAGACTCCAAGGAGAAAACTAGTTTTACTGTGCCAGGAAAAGGATTATTCCACTATAATAGAATGTGTTTTGGGTTGGTAGGCGCTAGTGCGACCATGCAACGTCTCATGGATAATCTCTTTACTTCTCATTTCGATCACAAAGTTTTCTGTTATATTGATGACATTATTATTTGTACCTCCGATTTTGATGAACATATAAGATTGCTTAAGGCCGTTTTTGAAAAATTAAAATCAGCCAATTTAACTATTAATATGAAAAAGTCTTCCTTCTGTAGGAGTGAACTGAAATATCTTGGATACTTAGTTGATAGATACGGTCTGCGAACCGATCCTTCTAAAATTGATATAATATTAAATTTCCCCATGCCCGAAGATGCCAAAGGTATTAAACGTTTCCTGGGAATGTGCGGTTGGTACCGTCGTTTTATTAATAATTTTGCAAAGATAGCTCGTCCCTTATCTCGCTTAACGAGTAAGAAAGTAAAATTTGAATGGACTGATGAAGTTAACGATTCTTTTAACACACTTAAATCTGCTTTGGTGTCTTCCCCGATTCTTAAATGCCCTAACTTCGAAGAAAGCTTCTACATTCATACTGATGCATCCTCATACGCGGTAGGCGCTGTCTTGACTCAATCGTATAACGGTGTAGATCATCCTATTGCGTACTGCAGTCGCACACTTAACCAACCAGAGACGAACTATTCGGCTACCGAGCGCGAACTCTTAGCCGTAATTTATGGTCTCGAGCAGTATCGTGCATATGTAGAAGGTAGAAAATGTTATATTGTCACTGATCATGCGTCGTTAAAATGGTTCCAAAACTTAAAAAATCCTACAGGACGATTAAATCGATGGGCATGTCGGTTAAGCCAATTTAATTTTGAAATAATCCATCGGAAGGGCAAAGAACACGTCATACCTGACTGTCTCTCTCGTATACAGGTCAGTGCTATAGATTCAGTTACTATCCAAGATCCTTGGTACCTCGATTTATACAAAAAGGTGTCTGAAAAACCTTCTCTCTTTCCTAACTTTAAAATTGAACATGATAAACTCTTCCGTTACTCAAAGAATAAGTATCGTCTGACAGCTCAATTTGACTGGAAGCTGGTACTCCCTTATGAGCAGCGAAAAGAAATCTTAAATAAGTATCATGATGATCCAACTGCCGGTCATTTTGGGGTGGCTAAAACTCATTCCAAAATAGCCGATATTTATTATTGGCCTACTTTATTCCAAGACGTGAAAGAATACGTCGATTTATGTGAAATTTGTAAAACTTATAAACCGGTTAACTTAGCTCGTCCTGGTCTCATGGGTAACCCCCGACGCATATCGTCACCAGGCGAAGCAATTTCTTGTGATATTCTTGGACCCTTTCCTCCATCTTATCTGAGGAATCAGTATCTTTTCGTTTGTGCTGATTATTTCAGTAAGTATGTGACTTTGTTCCCACTGCGCTCCGTAACTGCAAAGGCTATAGTTAAGTGCATGGAAAAGGGGATATTCCTTGTACATGGGGTTCCTAAATATATATTCTGCGACAATGGTGTCCAATTTACTTCGAAAGATTTTCGAGACTTAATGTCAAAATATGAAGTTCCTCATATTTTCTATAACCCTAGATATCATCCTCAGACGAACCAAACGGAACGAGTGAATCGTGAATTAGTAAGAACCATTGCCTCGTACGTACGCTCTGATCACCGTAACTGGGATAAGAACGTATCGGAAATACAGTGTGCAATTAATACAGCTCGTCACGAAGTTACCAAAAACACACCATATTTTCTAACACATGGTCGTCAAATGATTCTAGATAGCACTCTTTATAATAGCGAAGGTCCCCTCGATCAAAACGCACTCGAGCTGAATACAAGTGGTATTTTTTCTGAGAAACTTAAAGAGCTCAAAACGATATTTCAAAAGGTGCGCAACTCGTTAACTGCCTCCCATGAACGTAATGCGAAGTATTACAACATGAGGAAGCGCCACGTAGAATTGGAGGAAGGGCAAATCGTATATAAAAAATGTTTCCCATTGTCAAATGCAGCAAAACATTTCTCTGCTAAATTAGCTCCCCGGTACAACAAATGTGTCATTCATAAAAAACTGAGTCCTCTCGTATACTCATTAAAATCTCTAGAAGGTAAACTTCTAGGTAACTTTCATATAAAGGATATTGTACGACCTGGTGAAGCCGAGCCGTCCTCTTAGCGGTACTCGTCTTTACAACTCTGGGTTCCATTCCTAAAACTTTAATTATTCTATGATATACTGAAACCTGAACGTACCCACTGAACGGAATGACACTTGTCGCAGGATGATTTCCTCAGATGGGATAAAGGGCTTGGTATTGAATTCTAAACTTGGTACCGGATGCATACGGACCAATATCGATTTTATTATGTCCTTATAAAGACATAAAAGCTGAAAATAATCTTATTTATAATAAATGATAATCTATGATGCCATGGAAATCTATAAAAATGAACTGCGTTTCCCATTGTTCCCTTTAATATGACAGAACTGTAGTTCATGTATAAGGAATTGTGTAATAGCTAATACTACAGCTCTTTACTTAATTCCACTTTTGTCGGTGATAGGCAATTGCTTTAATAAAGGGAAAGTTTGGTGTTGTTGCCGTCTTTGACATTTATCTTTTTTGTTTGATTTAGGTAAGCGCGCATTAGGATTAGGAAGGTTCGAACCAAAAATAGTTGTAAGGTTTCCTTGGTTGAATTGGCCATTCACCAAATCATAAGTATAAGGTTAGAGGTAAGTCTTGTTGTCTTTACAGATTTTCTGAAGTTTTGCTAGGTAAGTTTTGTAGATTAAGGTATGAACTTGGTGTTAGGCATAGTGCTTATATATATATAAGAAAAAAAAATTTTTATAAATTTTTTTTAACCCAACTAAAGATGAACTGTAACACTTTAGAGTGTTAAACCCAGAGCTGGAAGCCGTAATATAGTATTTGGTAGGATAGATGTCGAGAGTTTTGTTTAGTACGTATATGATAGGTAATTAGTCGTTTAGCGTAGTGGTAATGGTAAGTAATTCGAGATATAAACCTGTGGTATTGTTGTGAAACCTCACCGTTACAGTTGTGGCTGTATTTAAAGGATAATACTCACCGAAAGTAAAGGTCATCCTAAGCATTCCAACAATCGCATCGTAGGCGCACATTTCTCGTTGAAGCGTTGAATTATGGCGTGGAATCTTTGTTTGTCTCATGATACACATATTCACAATTGAAATATAGTTATAACTTTGGTCTACGAGGCTAAAATAACATGGATTCCTAGATAAATAAGCGAAGCCGAAAGACATCTGTCAATGTCAATTGGTTTGTTGTCTATGCACCAGCGTGATCGAACGTGTTTCGTATTCTTGGATTTTTTCATGGAGGTTTTTCTGTGTTTTTATAATTCCTAGTTATAAATAATAGGCATATTTTTAGGTGACGAAATAGACTATTCTTTTTATTTTCTATGATTAACAATGTTCAGAGAATTTGACTCGGTCACTCGCTGTCAGAGGGACGAAGGTCCAGCTTTTCTTTATCTGTGGTTCATTTTTCGACTATTCATTTCATCGACTGGCACGAATCTTGCGTGCGTCGATATATAATTTTGCTCCGGTATGTAGTTTAACTGAGGATTGGTAATTCCTATATTATCCTAACGTACAACGTTGTGATCTGTATTTTATTTGTTACAGCGTAATCATAATAATGTCGGGGTAATTCGTGTCGCACGGATCGCCGGAATGGCGTTCGATTTCTCCTTTCTTGATTAAATAATTTGGTAAGTTACACACGGTAATATTGTACGAAGTGTAGAACGAAGTATTTAGTATTGTTTTCATTTAGCTAATGCTGTTTTGTATGTGGTTTTTTTAGCTGTTTCCTTGCACCAAGCAAACTCTGCTGTGTCGAGGCACGTGGCTGTATGTCGCCATAAATGTTACAAGCTGAAAAGGACCCGGTTTAAAACCCGGTAAGTAAGTTGAGATTTATAATTCTCACCACTTGGCCCATGTTAAAAATACAATTTAGGCCATTTTTGAAATATTAGTAACCTATAACCTAGAACAATATTTTGTTCTCAGGGTCCTTAGTTCGGGCGAATATTCCTTAGTTCGGGCGAAGAATCCTTAGTTCGGGCGAAGAGTCCTGATTTCGGGCGAAGAGTCCTTAGTTCGGGCGAAGGTCCTTGTTTCGGGCAGACATCTCTAAGCCTCTGATCCTGTGTGATGTCAGCGGGACAGACTACTCTCCGGGGTCGGTGACGCACCTTTCCTGGGAAGTCCTACTCATCTGGTGAACCCGTTGCTCGGTAAAACCCTAACTCGGGGTAATTTCTAACCAAAAGACTGTGAGTTAAACTTTTACTTTAATTTAGTAATCAGTGTTGAGTGATAAAAGAGTAATTGAACATTTAAAAACTTAGTGTATCTTGTAATCTCAATTATAGGTTATATTTAAACGTGGTATAAAACCAAAAAGGCAATCAACGTTGAGATCTGATATAGTGATGTTGTAATGCGGCCTAAGTTGGAGCTGCATTTAGATTGTAAATTATTATAATATAATATACTGTGGTACTTTAGCGTTCCCAAGACATATGTAATCACCGTGATGCATCACTGGGTAGACCCATAGTAGCGATTACTATAAAGTATTAAGGGCAATTACTTAAAGAATAAATTAAAGGTGTGAATTTGTAAATATATTGTCTTTTATTTGGAAACGTCATACGTTTGTCGAGATTCTGGTCATGGCGTCCTAATTTAAATTTTGGTCAGTACTCTCGCTCCATAGTGGCCTGAACCGCGACCCTACTTAGACCCTTAGTTAGCCGTGAGCATTTTGCATATTTTGTGTTGAATTGTTTTTCTGCAGTAGGTACAAATTGGGAGTTGTAACTCACCTTGGAGGTTTACGGGAACTTAATTCCCCAATTTTTTTTATAATTTAGATTACCATAATAGCACACCCGCAGCTATTACAAGATGTTGTACAAAATGTGAAAATTTTTTGTTTGCTAAACGCAAAAGTGATTTTATTTTGAACAACATAGGCTTATCCATATTAGTTATTACGTTGGAAGTCAAAATGACATAAAATGCTACCGCCGGCCGATCATTGCTTATTATACCAACAATTGTTACGTTGAATATTTGAGATGGGAGAAGAAGAGTTTTGATAGAGTTAATCACGTGATGGGCGGCAAAAAAAGGGGGGCTCGGGGGGCGGAGCCCCCCGCACAAACAAAAAACCCAGTGTACTATTGCTTATTATACCAAAAATTGTTACGTCGACCATTTGAGATGGGAGAAAAAGAGTTTTGATAGAGTTTGCCGCGTGAGGTGCTGCAAAGAAAGGGAGGCTCGGGGGGCGGAGCCCCCCGCATAAAGAAAAAACACACCGTACTTTTGCTTATTATACCACAAATTGTTACGTCGAACATTTGAGATGGGAGAAAAAGAGTTTAGATAGAGTTTACTACGTGATGGGCCGCAAAGAAAGGGGGGCTCGCATAAAGAAAAAACACACCGTACTATTGCTTATTATACCAAAAAATGTTACGTCGAACATTTGAGATGGGAGAAACAGAGTTTTGATAAAGTTTGCCGCGTGAGGAGCTGCAAAGAAAGGGGGGCTCGGGGGGCGGGGCCCCCCGCATAAAGAAAAAACACACCGTATTATTGCTTATTATACCAAAAATTGTTACGTCGAACATTTGAGATAGGAGAAAAAGAGTTTTGATAGAGTTCGCCGAGTGATGGGCAGTAAAGAAAAGGGGGCTCGGGGGGCGGAGCCCCCCACACAAACAAAAAAAAACAGTGTACTATTGCTTATTATACCAAAAATTGTTACGTCGACCATTTGAGATGGGAAAAAAAGAGTTTTGATAGAGTTTGCCGCGTGAGGTGCTGCAAAGAAAGGGGGGATCGGGGGGCGGAGCCCCCCGCATAAAGAAAAAACACACCGTACTATTGCTTATTATACCAAAAATTGTTACGTCGAACATTTGAGATGGGAGAAACAGAGTTTTGATAGAGTTTGCCGCGTGATGGGCTCCAAAGAAAGGGGGGCTCGGGGGGCGGAGCCAACTGCATAAAGAAAAAACACACCGTACTATTGCTTATTATACCAACAATTGTTACGTTGAATATTTGAGATGGGAGAAGAAGAGTTTTGATAGAGTTAATCACGTGATGAGCGGCAAAAAAAGGGGGCTCGGGGGGCGGAGCCCCCCGCATAAAGAAAAAACACAGTGTACTATTGTTTATTATACCAAACACTGTTACGTCGAACATTTGAGATGGGAGAAAAAGAGTTTTGATAGACTTTGCCGCGTGACGGGCTGCAAAGAAAGGGGGGCTCGGGGGGCGGAGCCCCCCGCATAATCAAAAAACACACTGTACTATTGCTTATTATACCAAAAATTGTTACGTCGAACATTTGAGATGGGAGAAAAAGAGTTTTGATAGAGTTAACCACGTTATGGGCGGCAAAAAGTAGGGGGCTCAGGGGGCTCCTCCCCCCGCATACAGAAGAAACACACCGTACTATTGCTTATTATACCAAAAATTGTTAGGCTAGACATTTGAGATGGGAGAAAAAGAGTTTTGATAAAGATTACCATGTGATGGGCGGCATAGAAAGGGGGGCCAAGAAAGAAAAAACACACCGCACTATTGCTTATCTTACCAAAAATTTCTAAGTTGGACATTTGAGATGGGACAAGAAGAGTTTTGAGACAGTTTATTACGTGATGGGCGGTAAAGAACGGGGGGCAAATAAAATACTGCAAATTATACCAAAAACTTATACGTTGAACATTTGAGATGGGAGAAAAAGAGTTTTGATAGAGTTCACCACGTGATTGGCTGTAAAAAAAGGGGCGCTCGGGGGGCAGAGCCCCCCGCATAAACAAAAAACACACTGTACTATTGCTAATTATACCAAAAATTGTTACGTCGAACATTTGAGATGGGAGAAAAAGAGTTTTGATAGAGTTAACCACGTTATGGGTGGCAAAAAGTAGGGGGCTCAGGGAGCTCCTCCCCCCGCATACAGAAGAAACACACCGTACTATTGCTTATTATACCAAAAATTGTTAGGCTAGACATTTGAGATGGGAGAAAAAGAGTTTTGATAAAGATTACCAT
This sequence comes from Pammene fasciana, assembly GCA_911728535.1. Taxonomy (NCBI): domain Eukaryota; kingdom Metazoa; phylum Arthropoda; class Insecta; order Lepidoptera; family Tortricidae; genus Pammene; species Pammene fasciana. The sequence goes on from OU452283.1 coordinate 11,833,602, forward strand.
GTGATGGGCGGCATAGAAAGGGGGGCCAAGAAAGAAAAAACACACCGCACTATTGCTTATCTTACCAAAAATTTCTAAGTTGGACATTTGAGATGGGACAAGAAGAGTTTTGAGACAGTTTATTACGTGATGGGCGGTAAAGAACGGGGGGCAAATAAAATACTGCAAATTATACCAAAAACTGATACGTTGAACATTTGAGATGGGAGAAAAAGAGTTTTGATAGAGTTCACCACGTGATGGGCTGTAAAAAAAAGGGGCGCTCGGGGGGCAGAGCACCCCGCATAAACAAAAAACACACTGTACTATTGCTAATTATACCAAAAATTGTTACAGTGAATATTTGAAATGGGAGAAGAAGAGTTTTGATAAAGTTAATCACGTGATGGGCGGCAAAAAACGGGGGGCTCGGGGGGGGGGGGGGGGGGGGCAAAAAACAAAAAACACACTGTACTATTGCTATTTTGCCATGGCTGACACAGTCAAATCTCAGACGCTTTCAGTCGATCTTTTGGGATGTCGAAGTTATATGCAAGAAGTCGATTTTAGCTAATCTGCACAGATAGAAAAAATCTCTTCAACCAAAGAAACCTATTTGAATCAAGAGATATCCAGTTTCCCATATAAGGAAAAAATATAAATCCTTGCTTTAAGATATAAAATGTTTCAAAGTTTATTACTTACACTAAACATTTTATATCTTTACATGATTAGTAACACAATCTTATTTAAAAAAATATATCATTTATTCCAAGAGCGTAACCGTTTTGCTCAGTGATCATTGTTACTCAGAAGCAAATCAGCTTAATTCTTAACAACAAGGATAATCTTTCTTGGTTGTTATTAAGAAACATGCTTGTATTCAGAGTTATGGCGGTTTTTGGTTAAGAGTTGTGCATACTTAAAGTAAGATTTAATATTTCTTGGGGTGAAACAATGAAGTACTTACACCAAATACATTAATTTTTCATTTTAAAAGGACGGTATTAGGTAAAGAGTCACATGCTTGAAGTAAAAGTTAATGTTTCTTGGGGTGAAAACTAAGTATCTTAAACCAAATACACTTACTTCTTGGATATAATTTCTCTTATTCTTGAAATGATATTACATTTGTATTGAGTAAACTGCGTGGGGGGGGGGGGGGGGGTGAATACAATACTTTTTGAGGCTCCAAGTATTTAGCGCCATCTAGTTCAGAGCGACCTAAACAGAGCCAATATGCATGAGATAAAATCAGCGCCACCTACAACGACAGTGTACTACTAGTCCGTTATTCGTTACTAGGTGGCGCTGATTTTATGGCCGTCTACTATATAGTAGACGGCCATAGCATTTAAATCTATGGTATAATGTCTAATTATAGCACGTAGTTCCCCGAGAGGATGCAGTGGGCTTTAACTAGAGATTACTCTATCCCTAAGATTCGATACAAAACTTTGTATCGAATCTACAAACACGAATGACAGGCGGTGGACCTAACCAAACGAGGAAAAATCTTAACACCGCGATGTACGTTTGCTGTAGCGCGCTGCTAGCGACATCTACTGGGTAATAAAATTTGTGAAACAAACAACAAAAGTCTCTTAGCTGGGTCACATAAATCTGATTTGCTATTAAACTTGTTGATTCTCGAGTGGAGATTGTAGACATTAAATCAAGAATTTGGGACATGAAACCAAGAATGTAATAAATCTTGACGTAAGCGCGTGTTAATTTTTATTTAAGAGCTATTGAATTTCGAATAGAGATTATAAGCATCAAACCAAGAACTATTAAAATCAAGCCAAGAATTAACTAAATCTTGACGTAAAACCATGTAATAATTTATTTGAACTTCTTATAACTTGACTGTAGAATATATATATCAAACCAAGAAATAATAGTTTACTTTTAAAAACTTAGAAATCATGTAGATAAATTTTGATGATTCTTCTTTTGAAATGGGAATACTTTTTTCTTTGATATAGGTTACTTGAAACAAATACGTTTTTTAAGAACTAGCATATTCATACTAAACCTGTACAATACTTTGTTTCAAATAAATACTTCTTTAACTCAAATCTGTTCTATTTGCACCTAATGTATATAAAGTCGAGACTGAAACATTTTGATTCTTCTTTGAAAAAGTAATATCCCTTTAGCTTAAGACATTTTTATTAGATGAAGAATTATATTATTCTATTTGAAAAACAGTGTTTGAGAGAGTTTTCAGTCTTAAATTAAAATATCTTTTCTATCTGTGTGCTAAACATACTGTATGAAGTATGACATGTAGAAAGCGTTTAGCAATGGGCTGTTGAGGGTAACGAAAAGTGACAATACCTACTGCAACGCACGCGAGCGAAGCCGCGCGGGTACAGCTAGTATTTTTATAAAAGTAAAATACAAAAATACATCGAAAACACGCAAAAACAATAAAAACATTATAAAAAAACCAAATATGTTTTATTATTATTACTAATATTGTATTTTAACCTTTTCCACGCCAAAGACGTATATATCGGCACCACAGGTCCAACGCCAAAGACCGATATATCAGTCACCGACCACAGAGCAAAATAGACCTACGTGCACACGCACAAAGTTTAACTTAATTTTTGACATTTAGATATCGTGGCGTCTGAGTGGTAGGTTTTGCGTTTGACATGGCGTCGAAAAGGTTAATCATATTTCAAATAAAATAATACAAAACCTACCTACCAACCTCTTATGTTATACTTTCTTTTTGCTTTGGTTGTCTTTATTTTTAATTGAATTGATGTAAAATAAATACAAATACCACGATATTATTTTTTAAACATTAGTTTGGACCAGACGTGCAGACCCAACAAGCGGAGCGCGGTCATGCGCGTTGGATGGCAGCGAGCGGTCCTAATTACACCTGAGACATACTTGAGATAAAAATTTGTAACAATATTTTTGTTTATAACTTTCCGGAAAATACATAATTCATTCTGGTTTAATACAAATAAAATAACAATTATTTCAGGACATGTTTCCTTTATGTAAGATGTACTTAATTAAATGTTTTAAATTAAGGTACCAACGTAGAGGACTAATATTTCGTTAGGAATCAATAACTACTTTGCACTCCGCACGTGTGCGGAAAAGAAGCACTTTCTATGCATGTGTGGACCTACACAAAAGAGCACTTGGAGCATATGCATTGTAAAATATATAAATACATTGGAAAATGAGTCGTCTGAGGAACAAGTGTGACAGTTTTTTTCATTTTTAACCGACTTCAATTCCATTGAGGAAGGAGGTTCTGCATTCGGTTTGGTGTTTTTTTTTAATGTATGTTCACCGATTACTCCGAGACCCGTGGTTCGATTTGGGTAATTCTTTTTTTGTTTGGAAGAATCTACATCCAAGTTGGTCCCATATTAATCTGGTGCTGTTCTGATGATGGGATTCATGAGGAATTGAGGGAACTCCTCAATTTTTAAAGGCACATGTACAAAAAAAAAACAATATGGCCACACCGTCATGTAAACAAAGGCTCTGTAGTCTTTCACGTTTTAAAATTGTTAAAGTGGACTAAATCAATACAAATCATTGTCTACACGAAGAAAACTGTGATTAAAAACCGTGGAAGTGTTATCTTAATGCAGCATGACTTCAAAGTGTTATAATATAAACAATTAATTACGACCCATTTGTGTGTAATTGTACAAACATTATTAACGAACTAGTGTTAAACAAAGTGAACAGTTCCCTTATAAATGCACAAATATAATAAAATAACATAAAAAACGGTAAAGTGTACATAAAAGTGAACAAAACAAATACAGCAGTGACCGTTTTTATATTCATATCATTTGAACTTTGACCCTACCGTATGCAGTTGGATCTCGCATGTCATTGTATATCGTATCTACGCTATTGTTGTTTATAGCGACACCTGTTGACGACCTACGCCACTGTTCATGACAACGACATCTGTTGACAAATTGCTAAAGCACTAACTTAAGAAGAATTTCATATACAGATAGCTAATTTTGCATATGTCTAATATCGTAGCCGTGGAGGTACTGGCAACTGACCGCTTGTGAAACGAGAGATCCCGGATCGAATCTAGTGCGACGAATTTTCTTTTTGCATTTTTCTTTTTTATCTGTGGTTTTTAAATACTGTTACAGACAATTTGGACATTTTGGATTTATCGTTGAATATAAGCATAAATCTTTTTTGACATAAAATGGCACCAAAACCTTGTTGTATGAAATGCAAAAGGACCATACAAGACAAACATTATTTAAAATGCTCGAGGTGTAAAAACACCTATGACTTAAGCTGTACAAATACTGAAAAACGCTACAATCTAATGAACAAAACTGATAAGACGAATTGGATTTGCGCGAAATGTAAACAAATAACGCCACAACAAAGAAAAACGTACACGCCGAAAGAACAAAAAATAAATTCAGCTGCCTCAACATCCACCCCAAATATCAATTCTAAAACTCCTGTAGAAAGTAGTACAACAAGAACAAATGTAATATCGACATCGAATAACAATGAGAGAATAGAAGTATCAGCAGTGTCAGAAAATTCAGAAAATTTGCTACAATTATGCACCCAAAATATTACTACGAAGCGGAAATACAACGTGCCTGTACAAAATTCCTTTGACTCCTTATCCGCTGAAGAAAGTTTAGATAAAAATAATTCAGATGATAGTACTCTAAACAATAGCTGCCCTGATCTCTCGATAAGTCGCAAAGGTAGAACAGAGATATCAACTAATTCTCATTCTGACGGAGATGCTAATTTATCAAGAAACGTTAGCTTGCCAAACCTCGAGTCACAAGTACAAACCATGGTTGTAGAAGATCTAAGAAACCAAGTAAAGACCCTTCAGGGAAAATTACTAACAGCAGATGCCGAAGTTCAGAATTTATTAAGTGAAAAATATAAATTGAGAGATGAGTTAACTGAGGCATATAAAAAATGCGAATTGTACAGGAACCTATTAAAAGGATCAGCACCGGTCTCACCTATAAGTACGCCTAAAACAAAAGGCAAGAAACGACAACGGTCGAAGCCAGTGGCTCTAGATTGCCACCCAAAAAAACCATCATCGTATTTGCGGTCGCCGGAGGAGAATCAATCAGTCAGTGAGAACAGCCAATCACCTGAAAAACAGATAGAAAATGTATCTACGGAAACCGAACAGACCCAATCGTGTAACATAGGAGATAAAAATAAATTATTTATTTTAAGTAGCAACAATAAAAATACTATCACAAAAATAATAACAAACAACGATTACTTCGAGACATACTCTTTTTGTCATCATATAATACCAGGTGTTGGCATAAAATACCGACTCCAGGACATACAACAAAATCTAAAAGGCATGACTTTGAATGATTATTGCATAATTTTTATGGGAGAGGAAGACTTCAACTACTCGACTAATCTCAACCAGCTAGTGGAATACATAAGATCTGCTGTAAAACATATCCTATTTACTAATATAATATTAGTGTGTCCAACATATATATGTGGTAGACCATTGTATAATGCCAGAGTGGAAAAATTTAATTATTTAATGTTAAAGGACTTAAGTAATTTTGGTGAATTCTTCTTTGTGTATGATTCAAACTCTAATGTGACTTTTGATATGTTTTCAAACTGGTCTGGTAGATTAAATAATATAGGAATGAAGAATATAATTGAAAATTTGGACTATAATATTTGTCAGTACTTAATGAACATGAAAAAAAAAGACAGCCCGATAGGCGAAAAAACAAATTCGGAAGAAGTAGACATGGATTTTTTTCGTCACTAAATCGGCACCAACTATACACCACAGCACAATACAACAACCAAACTTGCTTCAACCTCATGCTAGACAATCCAGCTTTAAACCTGATACCACTAATTCTAAAACCTATGTTTTTTCTCTGTTGCATCAAAATATACAAGGTTTACTTAACAAATTGAATGACATAGAAGTGTGTATTGATGAAATGTCTCAAACAAATAAGTATATCCATGTGTTATGCTTCACGGAGACTTTTATCAAACAGGGTGGCGAAAGTAACATTAACCTTAAAGGCTTTAAACTGGCATCGCATTTCTCTAGGAAAAACATTAAAAGAGGAGGATCTTGCATATTGGTCAGGCATCATATTCAATTTAAACCATTGCCGATATGTAAGACGTTTTCTGAGGAGAAAATATTTGAATGCTGTGGCATTGAGATTCCTCAGTTAAAGTGTGTAGTTTTGTGTATCTACAGGATCCCCGAAACAAAAAACTCTAGTCAATTTTTAGACAAACTAAATGTACTTGTATCAAAATTAACAAGTAACAATAAGAAAAAAGTTATTATTGCAGGTGATTTTAATATAAATACAAATAAGCCTGATAAAGCGGCAAAAGAGTTAAAAAAAATAATGTTAAATTATAACTGCACTCTACACATTACCGATCCAACACGAGGAAAATCCTGTATTGATCATATCATCAGCAACATACACACGGCAATAGGAAATATTCACAAACTGCACCTGTCTGACCATGAAACTTGTCAAACATTGCAATTTGATGTTGTAGATGAATCTAAGCCTCAAACTCAATACTGGTACATTAAAAGAAAATCATATAACCAAGAAAACATACGCAAATTTGTGAAAGGCATATCCTCTTTTACATGGCATGATTGTTTTAGTGAACGTAATTGTGATGTAGCATTTAGTAGATTTCATGACAAATTCTGTCGTATGTATAATCTTTGTTTCTCAGAGCAAAGAATAAAAGTAACCTCAAACACCAGTAGACCCAAATGGATTACGAAGGGCATAAAAAAGTCATGTCAAAATAAGAGACACCTGAGGTTTCTATATTACAAAAACAGAACTGAGACTCAAAAAAACATTTATAAAAAATACAGCTCAATGTTAAAGTTGTGTATTGGACAAGCACAAAGGAACCTAAACCACAAGTTCATAACACGCTCTAGAAACAAGAGTCGAGCAACATGGGCCGTTATTAAGGACAAAACTGATGCAACTAATCATTTCGAATGCATAGAATCGTTAAGCTTTAAAAACAAATACATTCACGATCCTACTGAAATAGCTAACATATTCAATGACCATTTTATTAATAATCCAAAAATGAATAGTGACTGGAAGTTAACACTCAAGGATGTAGATTTTATCCATAGTAGTATGTTTGCGTTACCTTGCACTACTAGCGAAATATTGAAATACATAAACTCTCTAAATAATACAAAAGCAGTAGGTTTTGACGGCATTTCGACACATGTACTGAAACTTTGTTCAAAAGCCATAGCACCAATTCTAACTCACTTAATAAACGAGTCTTTCAGTCAGGGAAAGTTTCCTTCGAGGCTAAAAATATCAGTAGTAAAACCGCTTTTTAAAAAAGAGGATAAAGAAGCCGTAGGTAACTACCGTCCTATTACCCTCATATCAGTATTTGCAAAAGTGTTTGAAAAAGCTATGCATCATAGAATGTCAAAATTTTTAGACAAACATAAAATAATAGCTAACGAACAAAATGGGTTCCAAAAGGGAAAGTCAATTACGCACGCATGTTACTCTCTTATTCAATCTATTACTCAAAGAATCGACGAAAAAACTCCCGTTACAGGAGTATTCTTTGACATGAGTAAAGCTTTTGATTATGTTAATCATGACATATTACTAGCGAAATTAGAAAGGTACGGATTTAGAGGAATATCAATCGCATGGCTTCAAAGTTACCTTTATGACAGAAAACAGTACGTAGAAATAAATAGAATAGATGACAAAAATGAAGTGATCACATATCGTTCTACAGAAAAACATAACTGCATGGGAGTACCCCAGGGCAGTGTTTTAGGTCCGCTTTTATTTATTCTTTATATTAATGACTTACCAAAGATCACTAGCTATAATATGATTCTATTCGCTGATGACATTTCTGTATTGATACCAGATGATAAGCATGATAAAAATACGTATTTGACTAATATTCATACAACTATTGACTCTATATGTAATTGGTTAGAATTAAATAACTTGACAATTAACATAAGTAAAACTAAATACATACAATTTTGTAACATTAAAACAAATACAGAAAATTTGGATATCATTTGTAGAGGACATACATTAGAAGAAGACAACGAAACACGATTTCTTGGAATAATAATAGATAGACATTGTAAATGGAGATCCCATATAGACAATGTGTGCAGCCGACTAGACAGATTTTCACACGCGTTACGAAGACTACAACGCGTATCTGATGATAAAACTGTCATTATAGCCTATCATGGGTATGTCACCTCACTAATTAGGTTTGGACTGATCATTTGGGGTAACTCACCAGACATAAAGAGAGTGTTCATTAGCCAGAAAGATTGTATCAGAGCTATTTGCGGAAAAGGACCCTTAGAACCTTGTAAACCTCTTTTCAAAAAACGAAAACTGCTTACCTTGACTTGCCTATACATCTTAGAAATATGCATGTTTGTAAAGGCAAACATAGAGAGGTTCACCAAAGTTACTGTAAATCCAAACCTTCGTCCTAGAGATCCCAACAGATTGTTTGGACTAAAATTCAACAGTGCATTATTTTATTTGAAAATAATTGTTATATAATGTCAATCAAAATTTATAATCATCTACCGCAAGATATTAGGGAAATTAGTGACATTAAGAGATTTAAACGAACACTGTATTTGTGGCTCTTAGACAAAATATTTTATAACCTTAAGGCTTTTTTTGACAATAGCACTGTTTAATATTGTACTTTATTTAAAAAAAACAAAAGACATCCTATTAGGTTTAATAAACGTCTGTACATATACATAGATTTATATATAGATGTAATTGATGATCTAAATGTGTGATCGTTTATATTATTTTAAGATCTATTGTTAACCACATTTAATGCAAATAAAGAACTATACTATACTATGGTGATTTGGGTGTTTTCTTAAGCTACTGAAGCATTTTCTCACGAAAATCACCAATTTAATGGAGTGGACCTGATGATGTTGATTGTTTTGATGATAATGATGAAGTTTTTTTTAAATGTAGGATGTTCAGCGATTACTCCAAGACCCGTGGTCCGATTCGAATGATTCTTTTTTTGTTTGGAAGGAACTACCTCGAAGATGTTCCCACAATAATCTGGTGCTGTTCTGATGATGGGATCGATGAGCAATTGAGGGAACTCCTCAATTTTTAAAGGCACATGTATGGTGATTTGTGTGTTTTCTAAAGTTACTCAAGCATATTTTCACGAGAACCACCAATTTGATGGAGTGGACCTGATGATGATGATTGTTTTGATGATAATGATGATGTAGGATGTTCAGCGATTACGCCAAGACCCGTGGTCCGATTCGAGTAATTCTTTTTTTGTTTGGAAAAAACTATTTTGAAGATGGTCCCACATTAATCTGGTGCTGTTCTGATGATGGGCTCGATGAGCAACTGAGGGAACTCCTCAATTTTTAAAGGCACGTGTATGGTGATTTGGGTGTTTTCTTAAGCTACTCAAGCATTTTCTCACGAGAACCGCCAATTTGATGGAGTGGACCTGATAACAATGATTGTTTTGATGATAATGATGAAGAATTTTTTTAATGTAGGATGATCAGCGATTACTCCAAGACCCCTGGTCCGAATAGAATAATACTTTTTTTTGTTTAAAAGGATCTACCTCGAAGATAGTCCCACATTACTCTGGTGTTGTTCTGATGATGGGACCCATGAGCAACTGAGGGAACTCCTCAATTTTTAAAGGCACGTGTATTTATTTCCTCTCGAAAACCACCACTTTGATGGAGTGGACTTAATGATGAAGTCCACATGTGATATGTGGAACTTTCCTTAGATTGAATGGGTGTGTTACGAACTTTTTGATATATCTTTAGCGATTTTTCCGAGACTCGTTGTTCGATTTTGATAAATTATATAACCACAAAAAATTTAAAAATAAAAACTTTTTACAAAAAAAAGATAAACCGACTTCAAAAAGGATAAAATGAATCATTATATTATTTATATGCGTTACCAACTGATATGTTTGAAGTCGGTGCCAAGCCAAAAATTTAAATCAGCTTCAAGTATGAACATCACAAAACATCGGTACTTACTAATAGGTACATAATGCAAAGGTGAATGTGATTCTATCTGTTACATTTTCATGTTAAAACAACTAATCCAATTTTGATGAAATGTGGTACCTATGTATATATACATACTAGCAGTTGCCCGCGGCTTCGCCCGCGTACTAAAAGTACTAAAAAGGAGATTATCAGTTTGACCCTCATTTCTGTATTGTATGTATGTTTGTCCGCGATTATCTCGCGTTTGGCTGAACCGATTTAGATGCGCTTTTCGGAAAAGTATTTGTTACTTTCTGGAGGTTTCGGTATATGACATTTTGATGGAGGCTTTCCCTTATTTATTTTTTTAATGAAATGGTTGCAATATTTCTTTTATTGTTACGCCATCGCCAGTAACGACTTGCTTGTAGTAACTTATTTACTAAGAGATTATGATTAATGCAGATTTCTACTCTAATGAATAAAAGTTTTTCCCCGCAACTTCCTCTGCGTGGAATTAGTAATAGATCCCCCTTTTTACCCTCTTAGGGAATGACTTCTGGAATAACAACTATTATGTATCCTTCCCCAGAACTCAAACTACCTCCATACCAAATCATCTAAATAGGTTAAGCGGTTATCAATTCCCGATACATACCTTCAACCTCCTTTTCACCTCTAAAAGGGTTTATTTTCCGGATAAAAGTGTCCTATGTCGTTTTCCGAGACTCAAACTATGTCTATACCAAATTTCATCTAAATCGGTTCAGCTGTAAATAATTCTCTATAAAACTTCCAACCCCTTTACTTTGCACCCCGTAAGAGTTGTTTTTCGGAATAAATACTATTTTGTCGCTTCTCGGGACACAAACTATCTCTATACCAAGTTTCATCTCAATCGGTTCAACGTTTAAAAAAGCCCCATTAAATCTTTCAACCCCCATTTCACCCCCTTAAGTAATGATTTTAGGAAATAAAAAAAACCCGGCAAGTGTGGGTCTTACTTGCGCCTCAAGAGTTTTTCTCAAGAGAACATTTTTTTTATTCCATTTTTTTAAAAGACGCTTTCAGCATGATATATTTTGTTTATATATTTTTTTTATTATATATTTTGGTTTGTAGTTCGCAGTGCCTTGGTTTTTACTGTAATGCTGTGTAACGAATAATTTGAATAAATAAAAAAATAAATAAATGATTTCATGAGAATTTATCGCGGCTGAGTGCGAATCGGAGTCGGTACCCCGATTTTAACAAATCCCATAGAAACTTCCAAACCTCTTTTCACCCCTTTAAGGGTAACTTTTTTTTCAATGAAAACTACCCTTAGTCGTTTCCCGAAATTTAAACTATCTATTATACCATGTTTCATTTAAATCAGTTCAACGGTTAAAAATTATCCATACAACATTCCATTCCAATCACCTTTTCAGCCCCTTAAGGGCTGCCCTAATCTATGTCTTTTCCCGGGATTAAAACTATTTCTATACCAATATTTCAAAATCGATGCCATTTTCGTAATTAACGTCCCAAAATACCATAAATCGACACCCATATTGATATTTAGCCATTTCAACCCTATCACACCCTAACAGGGGGATGATATTTCACGCCCACCACGTTGTATTATAAAATCATTGTTTTTTTCGTAATCAGCTACCCAATAAACCATAGAAACTATACCCATGTTGATTTTCAGACTTTGTCACCCCCATTTCCCCCTTTATGGGGTTGAATTTTAAAAAACCTGTAATACGTGTTTACGCATTTATTGTTAGGAATAATCCTGTGAAGTTTCAAATAAAACAGTCTAACTAATCTTGTTTCCCCATACAAACTTTGGACCCCCATTTCACCCCCTGGGGGATAATATTTCACGCCTGCTACATTGTATAATAAAATGGTTGTTGTTTTCTTAATCAGCGACCCGATAAACCATAGAAACGATACCCATATTGATTTTATATTTTTTCACCCCCATTTCCCCCTTAAAGAGGTTGAATTTTCAAAAAAGCTGAAACACGTTTTTACTCATTTATTGTTAGGAATATTTCGGTGAAGTTTCAAATTAGATAGTCAAACTAATCTTGTTTCCCCATACAAACTTTGGACCCCCATTTCAACCCCTGGGGGATGATATTTCACGCCTGCCACGTTGTATAATAAAATGGTTGTTGTGTTCTTAATCAGCGACCCGATAAACCATAGAAACGATACCCATATTGATTTATTGATTTTTTCACCCTCATTTCCCCCTTAAAGGGGTTGAATTTTCAAAAAAGCTGAAACACGTTTTTACTCATTTATTGTTAGGAATACTTCGGTGAAGTTTCAAATACGATAGTCAAAATAATCTTGTTTCCCCATACAAACTTTGGACCCCTATTTCATCCCCTGGGGGATGATATTTCACGCCTGCCACGTTGTACAATAAAATGGTTGTTGTTTTCTTAATCAGCGACCCGATAAACCATAGAAACGATACCCATATTGATTTTCAGATTTTTTCACCCCCATTTCCTCCTTAAAGGGGTTGAATTTTCAAAAAAGCTGACACACGTATTTACTCATTTATTGTTAGGAATAATTCGGTGAAGTTTCAAATAATATAGTCAAACTAATCTGGTTTCTCCATACAAACTTTGGACCCCCATTTTACCCCCTTACGGGGTGAATTTTGAAAAATCCTTTCTTAGTGCACCCCTAGACCTTATAAGGCACCTACCTGCCAAATTTGGAATCTCTAGAACCAGCGGTTTGGGCTGTGCGTTGATATGTCAGTCAGTCAGTCAGTCAGTCAGCTTCTTCTTTTATATATATAGATATACTCTCATACACGTTTACTTTGTCAATAATCAGAAAAAGGCGGCAAATAGAAAAAAATATGTACATAGACGCTTAAGATGGACCTTCCATAGAAAATTCGAATATCGTGCCTTTTTCTACTGACACGGTGGGTGTACTGGGTATATCTGAGTATAGAAAAATTAACCTAGCCATTGAATTCCTGTATACTTCGAATCAAACCTTAGATGAAGAAGGATGAATAATTCAAACGACCCACGGGTTTCGTTCGAGATATCGATAGTCCGAACAGTGTCCTAACAAACATAAGACGCATGGCTATACTTTCTGTACCTACTTGCTTAACAGTTAACGGTCGAAACGAATGTACCTATACCTAAGCGCAATCCATATCGTATTAGATATTAGATTAGTTATATAGTAAGACTAACAACTCACTGAACACATCGCCTCGTGCGTAATTAACTCTTCCAAATTTGGCTTGGCACCGACTTCAAACATCAGTTGGTAACGCATATAAATAATATAATGATTCATTTTATCCTTTTTGAATTCGGTTTATCTTTTTTTAACATTGAAAATGTTTTTTCGATCGCTCCGGTAGGGCCCCGTTTTCGCTGAAAATATGTTTGCCCCGTGGTATATAGTGGTTTAGGGCCATGAGGACGTATGATAGCTCAAAAGACGCAGAATTTGAGTGGCTTTCAAATGGTGAAAAATTTCTTTTGTAAAAGTCTAAAACTTTTTTTGAAAATTGAAAAAGAAACAAAAAAACCTTGAGTTTTTAACATCTTCCCTCGGAATATCTTCGATATCTCGTGAACGAAGTCGAAAATCGAAAAACTGAGAGAGACTCCTAGAGATATTGAGACGGGGAATATTTTATGTCTTATACTTTTTTTGTGGGAGTAATAGGGGGGGCGGTATGCTCCCCCTTAACGGCGCGTGGAGCGTCGCCGTGCGGTATTACTCTGGCGTCATAGCCATGTGGAACTTAGCAGCTTTGAGATACGAAGATCTATTAGGACTTAATAGACGCGAAAAATTAAGGGCTTTAGGATAGTATAAACAAATTTTGGAAAAGTCAATAACTTCTTGGGAAATTAAAAAAAAATCAAGAAAAAATCTATGTTTTATAAGTTAACATATTTTTTAAAGCGGCCCAGACACTATCAGTAGTAATGACATTACTAATACTGTCATTCCTTCGTTCAGTAATGACATTCCAAAACCTCCACACACTTGTCAGTATTTTTCATCATTACGACAGTGGTCGCGGTCGACAATGGACGCAAAAAAGATAGCTTGAATGGCAATAATAATTGCAATTGCTTTATAAACGGGTCAAAAGAAAAAAATACAGAAAGGGGCTGTCTTTCAAGGAATATTTACATGTACCTCTTTTGTATTTTTTTTTTTTAATATCGGCATCACTGAAGCATTTCAAGAATTACTTTCGGATGAGCGAAGCAAATTACTTGAAGCTATTACAATCATTTACTCCAATTATAAGCAAAAAAGACACTCATTTGAGTGAATCAATCCCCGCAGAATATAGATTAGCTCCAAATGCGTTCATCCTCGGCGATCGCTCCACGAATACTGAAGGAATGATGGAATGACGCGCACCGCGCACCACAAACTGTCAGTATTACTCATTACTTCAGTACTGACACTACAATCTATACATATAATAAACGCGTAAGGAGAAAAAAAATGTACATTGAATATATTTGAGTAAATCTAATTTGGGGGGTCTTAGAAACGTTGACTAAATACATTTTGATGATTTTTGAAATTTTTGTCTGTCTGTCTGTGAGTTTGTTCGCGATGTACGCAAAAACCAAGGTAACATATAGGGTAGTTTTTATCCCGATTAAGAATGTTTGGAAAGAGAAGTGCCGTGGTTTATATGGACGCTAATACATTCTACGACACTTCTCTTTCCGAACAAGTCAATTTCTTTGTGAAAGTTGAAAGTAACCGGAAATATAATTATCATCAACTAAAGGATGATATAATATGATGCACGGTGTTCCGGACCGTCTCTGACACCACACTTCCAACACTTCATTTTGTATAGAAAGCGTCACGTAATCCTCGGAGGTCACCTATACAAAGTATACAAAGTGAAGTATCGGAGACGGTGCATCAGCCTTAATATGTACCCTTAAGCTTGTGGGATTTTTTATTCCATAAATTAAATCGACTAATCTGGTTCGTTTTCAGCCCTGGGCACCGGAGGCTAAGGATACTTTTTCCTTTATAATATGACATCTATATAAGGTTATAATTTTAAATAGTAGTGCGTCTACATAAAACAGACAAGTTATTCTTCATACTTTATCACTGAGTTTTGTCCGGTCCAGATGTTCCGTGCCTGAGCCCTATGCGTTACCTACTTAGCGTTTTTGCATACATTGCCAAGACACTTTAGAATTAAGTTAAGTCCGGTCCCTTTGCTGCTTTTGAACCAATTCTCGCTGCGACGTTCCGTGCCTATACGGTACTTGGCATTTGGCTTTCCCATACATTAAAAAAACACTTGACCATTGAGTTTATACCCGACCCAGTTATTCTGCTGATAAAGAAATTCTCGCTGCAACGTACCTGGCCTTGGCTCTATGTAGTATTCGGCCTTTGGTCCTCGCGTATATTGCCGCTCTTTTGGGCTTTTTGCCTCGCGTTCGCTAAGATACTTGACTATTGAGTTTATACCCAGCCCTATCATGCTGTTGCTGAAAAAATTCTCACTGCAATGTTCCGGGCCTGTGCCCGATGTGGTTTTGACCTTCGCATATATTGCCGCTCATCACTTGGCAATTGAGTTTTATACGATCTCTTTTGAGGCTGCTGCTGAAGCAATTCTCTCTGCAACGTTCCGTTCCTCGGCACTATGCGATCGGTGATGTATGGGATTGTGTATGGCCACTCCCTCGGGCCTTCGGCCCTCGGGTTCGCTAAGACACTTGATCATTGAGTTTTGTCTGGTCCCTTTCAGGCTGCTGCTGAAACAATTCTCGCTGCGACGTTCCGTGCCTGGGCACTATACGGTACTTGGCATTTAGCCTTCCCATACAATGCCGCTCACCCTCGGGCCCTTTAGCACTCGAGTTCGCGAAGACACTTGACCATTGAGTTTATACCCGACCCTGCCATTTTCTGCTGCTGAAGAAATTCTCGCTGCGGCGTTTCGGGCCTGAGTTGTATATGATATTCGGCATTTAGCCCTCTCATACATTGCTGCTCCCTCGGGCCAGTTCGTTAAGACACTTGACCGTTGAGTATTGTCCGAACCCTT
Source organism: Pammene fasciana (assembly GCA_911728535.1). Taxonomy (NCBI): domain Eukaryota; kingdom Metazoa; phylum Arthropoda; class Insecta; order Lepidoptera; family Tortricidae; genus Pammene; species Pammene fasciana. Next base: position 11,849,786 of record OU452283.1, read on the forward strand.
TCATGCTGCTGTTGAAGCAAATCTCGCTGCAACGTTCCGTGCCTGAGCACTATGCGTTACTTGGAATTTGGCCTTCCCATACATTTCCGCTCACCCTCGGGCCTTCGGCCCTCGCGGGTACGCAAAGACACTTGGCCATTGAGGTTATACCCGGCTCTGTCATTCTTCTGCTGAAGAAATTCTCGCTGCAACCTTCCAGGCCTGGGCTCTATGTGGTATTCAGCCTTCAGTCTTCTCATACATGGCCTTCGGCCCTCAGGTTCGCTAAGACACTTGACCATTGAGTTTATATACCCGGCCCTGTTACTCCTGTTAGGCTGCTGATGAAAAGAATTTCCCTGCTACGCTCCAAACCTGGGCCTTACACGATACTCAGTCTTTGACCTTCGTAGACATTGCCATTGAGTTACGTCTGATGTACGTCTTTAATCACACGCTTACCATAGGTACAGTGTTCAGCCCCCTGTTCGAAGCACGTTTTGCAACAGGAACTCGCCCACTAGCATTCGTGTGTTTCGTGGCTCTGTATTTTAGTGACTTACTTATGTTATCATACTATAATTAATCAGTAACAAATATAATGTACTTTTTAACGTGTAGAACGCGTACCTAAGTTTTGAGAATATTGGTCTGGAAATAGTCAATAAAAAACCCAAACTGCCTAAATACACGCGGGCGAAGCCGCGGGCACAGCTAGTATTAAAATATTCGAATAACTTCATTCCTTACCGTCATTCCTTCATTCCAATCACTACACTGTCATTAGTAATGTCATTATTTGAAGGTAATGACATTATTAGTGATAGTGTCTGGACCGCTTAAGAACGGAAACAATTATTCTAATAGACGCGGAAAATTAAGGGCTTTAGGATAGTATAAACAAATTTTGGAAAAGTTGATTCTTTCTTTAAAAAAAAACCATGTTTTATACGAAGATAGCCATGTGGAACTTAGCAGCTTTGAAATATGAAGATCTATTAGGACTTAATAGACGCGGAAAATTAAGGGCTTTAGGATAGTATAAACAAAGTTTGGAAAAGTCGATATCTTTTTTGAAAAATTAAATAAATCAAAAAAATCTATGTTTTATAACGTATTTTTTAACAACGGAAACAATTATTCTAATAAGTACATAGCTAGCACACATCAGATTCGGAGAATTGCTATAGGTAGGTTACACAAGGAACACTGACGTTCCTTATAAACATTACAGAGGCCCGGTGTAGGGCGATGTACAGTCGCCATCAAATATATCGGTGCGGCCAAGGTACTCAAAAATATCTGAACATGCACTTTATCGCCTTGAAAATAGAGGCGTTGTTCAGATATTTGTGACCACCTTGGCCGCTCCGATATATCTGATGGCGGCGCCCACCCGACAGCGACCGGTAGCGCCCGGCCTGCCCGTGCAAAGTAGTATGAAATCCCTTTTCACATCAAGTGTCACTAAGGCACCCGCAACGTGATACTTCCGAGTCTATTTTTACGAACGTAACGGTAACATTTCCGCGCATGTTTGAGAAAAAATATATTACAAATATGATTTTTTTTTCATTAATAATTTATAATAGCTAGGTTCATTTTCAATGCCCTTTCAAGTCGTGTAGAGCACGAGATCTGTGAATTTTTGTAAAAAGTTTTTATCATATATATTTTATAACGGAGAGTATGTTTTGCTAGAGCAATTTAGCTAAAAATTGGCGAAGTTTAGATGCCATTTTTGGGAAGATATTAAAGTATTTTACAAATATAGAAATACAACAATAAACTTCATTTCATGCTTTATTCAGATAGTACATAAGATATTAGGGTCCATAACAAATAATAATAAAGAATCATACGACAAAATTGCACGAATCAACGTCCTCACGACACTAAACAAGCTCTGTAAGAATTGAGTGTTAAGGTATTAAATACTAATATATATAGTTCTAAAGTACTTTTTTGCAATACCAAGACTTCAAGCTATCTTATCAAATGCAATTCATGTGCATAATGTTAATGTCATTATTAGCGATTTTCGTTTTCAAATCGTTACCGGACTCTTAAAAACTACAATTGGGTCAAAAATGTATGAAAATAAAGTTTTATTTTTTATTTTTTTTATTTTATTTTAGTAATCAAATATACATATCACTTACAGACTAGTCCAACGCATGATATATATTACATTAAAATTAACAAAAAACATTAACAATTTAGTACACAAAAAATACACTCATTGTTATGGATATACGAGGCTATTTTACATTTGAGAAACATAATAGCCTACTTGTTACATTTGTGAACTCAGTCAGGGTACAGTTAAATAAGTCAATTTTTTGAGAGACTTCATTTAATACTCTCAAGGCCCTGACAGTAGGTGCATTGGCAAGTAAGTTAGTGCGCGCGGTCGGGCACGCGAACAGGCGCGGCGCCCGGCGTCGCGGCCCACGTGGCACCAACAGCCCTATTGCATCCAGCACATCTGGATTATGTGTCTTACCTCGCAGCACTTTAAAAAAGTATGTAGCTAGCGCTAGATTTCTTCTCACCTCTAGTTTGATGTACCCGACCATACCCAGGACAAATAGTGTTGGGTACATTAGTGGATAAAATGGATATACTCCGTAGTTTTTGAAGTATAAATGTCTAATGAATTTATTTTGTATTTTCTCCACCATTATGTTGTACTTATATTCATGTGGGTTCCAGATAATTGCGCTACTTTCTAATCTAGTTCTAACAAGCGCATTGTATAGAGCCTTCACTGCCCCGGTATTTCGAAAATCCTTGGTTTGACGTAATATGAAACCTAAATTTCTAAATGCTTTCTTACATATTTGGATAACATGAGTCCGAAAAGACAGATCAGGCTCGATGTGCACCCCTAGATCTCGCACGGACGACACTCGTGTAATAGGCTGCCCCTCTACATTATACTCGTGTTGCATAGGAGAAAGTGCTTTACTACATGTCATTATGTTACATTTAGACAAATTGAAATACAGCTTGTTGGTATTACTCCAGTTGACTATTTTATTAATATCGATTTGCAGTTGCTCACAGTCACTTAAATTATTTATTTTTAAAAAGAGTTAAATGTCATCTGCAAATAAAAGGCAATTAGCATGGTCTATTACATCCGGTATATCGTTAATCATAATTGTGAATTCTAATGGGCCCAAGTTGCTCCCCTGACTGACTCCTGAAAGAGTACGATAACAATTTGAAATATGACCTTTGTAATCTACATATTGTTTACGGTTTCTGAGATAATTTGCGAAGAATTTAAGTATTCGTGGAGTGAAACCTACGCCGGCTAGTTTTAAAAGAAGGACATCATTATCAACAGTATCAAACGCCTTTTTAAAATCAAGATACGCTATATCGACTTGCCCGCCTGACTGGTCCAACTCCGGCGCCGTATAGTTCATGAAGCACAAGAGATTACTCTCCGTGCTGCGGCCCGGGCGGAATCCGTGCTGTGCGTCATTCAATCTAGCGTTTACTTGCGGGAATATAGCGGCGTGCATCACGGATTCAAAAACCTTAGCAAACGTTGAAACGTAAGTTATGCCCTACCTTAAAATTCGCCATGCCCTACCTTAAATTAGCACTGCCCTATCTTAACTGCAATTCTGGCTACGGCCCTGCCGCTATTCGACGAAAAAGTCCGCAAAGTGCAATTAAAGTCCGAGTATGACACCGGACGGACTTGCCCCATTTTTATGCCCTCTTTACATCGATCAAATAATACTAGGGACGCAATCAGCACAAAAAATGGCCCAACAATATAGTGCCGCAAGAACGACTCGTGCGGTACTTTCTCGGACCGTATTAATAATTAAAAATTAAAATATTTTATTTCATAATGATACAACGTTTTAGTGATCTAAGGGATAGTACCTATAGATAGTATTACTGGTTAGGTATAAGATTGGCCCGTTACAAATTTTCACGAGCCATATTCCAGTTTCAGGGAATCTTGTTTGAGTCTCTACCTCCTTTACATTGTTGCTTGAAGCCTTTTCCGGACTTTTGGGAGACATATGTGGAGCCGAAGCCAACGCGCAGAGCCCCTTTCGACAATTTAACCTTTTGAACGCCAAGCATCGGACGGAAAAATCGTGCCCTCAGCGCCAGCGCGCGCGATTGCGAAAAGCAAACCGGTAATTTTTTGGACGTGATATCACGTCCTGGCGCTGAGAGCACGACTTTCCGGGCGCGTGATTTGTCGGCTTTGACGGTCAAAGGGTTAATGAAAAGCGAGGGGTACACTAACGTTCGATTTTATTTTACAAAAAATTGAAAAGTGGGATTCCGGATTCCGGATACGTGTGATCCTTCATGCGTAGGTAAGTAAACTGGTGCACTTTTTCTTGCTTCAACGTGTAAAAGACTATGGATATATATGTCGGCAGCCGATCGTAAAATCAGGCATATCGTGAAACGTGAAAATCTTTGACTAGTTCCCTAAGTGGACGGAGCCCCGCTATGCGGGGCCTGTTTCTGGGCAGTCCCTTCGGGCATCTGAAGCAACCTGACGAACCTACCTACCTGTAGGTACATTGGTTAAATGTGACTATCGTTAAAACATTACACAGGAACATTACGATCTGCCTGATTTTACGATCGGCCGCCGACATATATACCAGTGAGTTTGAAGGAGACATCAGCCATCCCGAGTGCGTTCTCAGCGCGGAAGGTGTAGTTCCCCAGGTCCTTCGCCAGAACTCGGCGGAATATCAATTGATGCACGTTGTCCTGAACCACCCTGTGTATCCTGAAACACATACAAATAAATGTTCCGGATGTATGCATTTTATATTTCATTTTAAGGATATACACAAAATCCCACCTCAGCCCGTAGTTCGGTGACTTTGGGGTGAGATGGGATTTCATACTAATGCGAGTTTTGAAAATTATTAGATCGACACTTTTGGATAAAAAAAGCTTACTTTCTTAATTTGTAACAAGACTATATAATTTTCGTAGCTGTAGCTTACAAAAATCACCTCACCCCTCAATCATCCCTACTCTCCAATTTCATGACCCGACTGCCCCCGCTATCCCTACTCACTCCATTTAACGGTACCTAAGCTATGTATAGTTCGAGCATGAATATGGCAAACGAAACGACAATTATGTGACTTTTTTACCACGACGGCGGCAAACAAGCATATGGCCCGTCTGATGGTAAGCAGTTACCGTAGCCTATGGACGCCTGCAACCCCAGAGGATTCACATGCGCGTTGTAACTACGAAAAAACGACTTATTATCATGCGTTGATGCCAACGCGATGCAACTGCCACTGGGGATAAAGACATACTGACACAAAGCTCGAATTTGTATTGGAACTGCCCGCCAACTGCACACCAACTGCACGACGACTGCACGCTTCTATACAAGTTCCAGTCTGGTTGCATTCAAGTCCCATACAAGTTTTTGATCCTGGATAGGAATGGGATCAAATGGCATCAAAAACAAAGTTTGTCAAAAATTATCTTTTTCTCGCATCCTGTATGTCTTTTCCAAAATCTGTAAATGCGATCCTTCATTGGTTTGAAGTCGAGGGAAGGTCTTCTAAGACCATTTTCACGTAGCAGCACGGGATCTGGTCCTCACTGACCCAAAAAGAAAATCCACTGCCCGGCAGATCTACGTGTATCCTAGGCTTATCAGGTCTCGCAGGATGCAGATTATGAACATACATACCGGTCATCAGTGTGTACAGCGCGTCCGTCCCGATACCAGGTCGTGCGCGGCATCGGCGCAGCGAATTCTACGCGAGCAGCGAGCGCCGCGCGCAGGCCGACCGCGGTGTGGACGAAACTACGCACCGATGAGATTACGGGGGCATCTGATGAAAACAGAAAGTAGAAGGTATATACTGGGTGATTCAGGAGACGTGAGCAAGAACAAGTTGCTACATACTAAGTTAACGAAATTTAATCGGCTGCCGTCATGTTTAGGGTCAAGGAGGGTACAGTCGTTAGGATTTTTTGAAAGTGAAATAACAACGAATTTCTATTTTTTGTTACGTAGAAATTTTGTTCTGTATAATCATGGTCATCCTATATATAAAAAAAAATAGTGTTAATTATAATTACACTAATGCTGGTATCAAACAATAGCTTGTTGTTGACTGAATCAACCTGTATAGTAAATGAAAAAGAAAGTAATAGTAGCATGGCTCCCTGCCAATCTAAGAACCCTTGGCAATATGCTCATTCCTGGGCCTGTCAGCCAGTTTTAAAGAAAATATGACTTTAACTCTTTTCAATTTCACCTATGCAGGCAGGAACTTGATACTTATTCGCATGCGATACATACAAAAACTAAAATTTCCAATTATGGTTCTACCATCCATATTTCCAATAAACGGCGCTGCTTCCAACATTTGACCCACGCCACGTACCTGCCATATATCTAATGATTCTAGTGTACTAATGTAGCAACTTAAGGCCGTGAATTGAAAAAGAACGCGATCTTTAAAACCTGACAGCGGCTAGCGTGGTAAACGAACAGATATGATTTTCGGATATGTGATTTTTGACTATATGGTGTATTTTATAACTGTAACAACATGCTAGCTGAGCTCGCCTATGTAGCCAGCTTGCCGAGCCTGAAGCACGCCAGCTTCAAACACTGGAGCCTCAGTGTTGCCATGCTAGCCTGCCAAGCCGAGTTAAGCCTTCGGAGCGTGCCATGCCCCCGACTTGACTGCCTGCCACGCCACGCCAAGACACATGTCAAGATTGACCATAGAGCCCGGCACGGAAGTATAATTATACTCTATGGACTTTTCCCGCGCATTTGTTATGAAGACAAGTTTAAAAAGTTAGAAGTCAGACTCTTGTGTGAAAAATCAAACTGTGCCGGTCGCCATTTTTACTGATGTCGAATTATTGAAATAAAAGTGTAAAATGTATTTATTCTCGTGTTATTTGCCCTTTCTGTTACATTCAGAAGTGGGATAAACTCAAATATAAAGCGCAGTTAAACTATCCAGATCGCGCTGGCCTTCTATTACGGCCTCCAGTTTGGAGCCTTGGAAGCACGGATGCCGATGAAGAACGCAAAATGATTTACGCCGAAATCAAGTCTCAGCACCCTCTCGCGACTTGAAAGACAACTATAATGAAATTTGTTACTGTGAGATAAGAATTTAGAGAAACAAGGACTCTGCTTGTTAAATATAAATCATCGAGCTCTTGACCTTGACCCCAGCAATAAAGATTACAGTCAACCTGCAGATCCATGTAATTTAGTCGGACGAGACCATGCAATTAAACGGATTGCATCGCGTATTTTGAAATTTGAAGCTTGACAACGCTGTAGTCCCCGCAAAAGAAGAACATAACAGCCTGACAATGTTACGCGAAGCTATGGAGATAATGAAATACCAAAACTTTAACAGAGAGGACTGTTAATGTACTCTACGTACAGCGTGGGACGCAGTACTTGATGAAGAAACAACTCATTACCGGATTGAAGCCATGCTGCCGGCCAATTTGCTAATTGCTATAGTCCAACCCTAACCAACTTTTTGACCAACAAAAGTGGAGGAGTCTAGGCAAACATACAGAGATTTATACAATAAGAACAAAACATGTTGTTATCCAAGTGGTTGTAATATACAATCGTGACTCGACCCTATTAAGATAGCAAGAAAACCTGGATGAATGTATAAGCAAATCTGAACGAACTCAACTCTTACAGTTACCCGATACCATGAAAGAACAGTATCCAGTCAAAATTAGCATCTGAAATTGTTGACAATGTTGAACGAGCTTATTCTCAACCTCTAAGTAATATTGCCCAATGCGATGAATGCCTGTGATTTGAAACTTATCATTCTGTCAATCTGTTTACAGTGGTCTACGTAAAGGGAAAGCATCAGTTACCTTAAAGAATTATCCTGCCACTGAAGCTAAAGAACAAAGAATTTTCAATTTAAGCACTACTCCAAATAGCCAAAAGCTGTGACACATTGCCAAGTCTACATAACAGGTCAGTTATCCTCACAATCATTCATCTGCCAATACCTTGCCATACCTTGTCACACCTTGCCATGCCATGTCACATCTTACCATATCCTGCCACATCTTGCCGCACCTTGCTACATCTTGTCACCTTTGCCTGGCCACTAATTTTCTTGTTAGTGTTAAATTGTGATCTCGACACTAGCCTAATAAATTATTATGACAACAGTAGTAGTAGATAGAATTACTAAAACATGGCAATTAAATAATAATAACATTATGGGTTAACAGATTTATTGTTTCAGTATAGTCATTTATTTCTAAGATCTTGGTATTAACCAACTGACATTATGCAGCCTGTGTATAACAAAATTAATCAAAAATTGCTTATCAGTCTTATCACAGTTCTCAAGTAAAGACTAAGGTAGTTTTGTCTTAAATAAATAGAGGTTGTAGTTTGAGTAAACTTATTATAACTATTATGTAATAAGGAGGCAGGCAGTTGTGTTTGCAAGTATCCAGTCACCAAGACATGTTGTCTTTGATAAGTGATGTATATGTACTTGTCTAACTTATTTTTCTACTGGCTGAAATTTTGAGCACATCCACATCCTCTGGGAGTTTGTTCCTAGTTCTTACTACTTGGTTGCTTCAGGAAGTTTCTGAATGGGCTATATGAGCTGTTGTGGTAAGTTTCTACTTTCCATTGGTAACCAGTCGGCTATTGTTGTTCAAGTGATTGCATATCTTGTGGAAATTCTTGAGGCCATAATGCCCATATTGTTTTGTATGTTTCTATTAGGCGCCCATGTTCTCTGTGTTGCTTCAAAGTAGCTTCAATTCCTGCAGTATCTTTTCTTATTAAGATATAGTTTGAAGACGCTGTAATAGTTTGGTTTAACACTGTTGGTCCTTCTTGGTTGGTCTTCTTAGTATTAAACTAGTGTTGTTGTTCCTTTATGTCAACGGTTTCTATGTGATGGATGCCAAGAAAGCAGCAGTGTCGAAAGCCCTGACCCTTACAGCCTTCAGGTCAAGTTCCGAGTAGAAGTACAGGCATGTGAACCTGCCAGTAGGTGCACCGTTGTTTGCATTACTGTGTAACAGGCGGATCGGGTAGAGTAGTTCCCATGCAACTATGTTCTGCCTGCAGCAATCAACCTGGGACCTGAGCCTATTCAGCGTCTTGCGAATGGGCCATGATTCCTTGTAGCCGGGCGGTAGCTGTTCCGAGACTGGTATATACTTATGTGTCTGGCAGTGGGAACTGGCTCTGCCAGTGTTGTTCTTGAATCCGTTTCACATGTCTTGTTTGTATCTACATAGCCTCAGATGGTAAACAGTACATGACTTGAGATGTTTGTTGTTGTACTTCTATATCTATAGTACATAGTGCATGAGGTATCTCTGCACCTGCAGTAACTTTGTTTGAAGAAAGGAAACCAAAACTTGAAACGTCAAATGAAACGTCTTGTTTTACGTTTGGGCTCAGCGTTTTGTTACTTTGTTGTGCCTTTAATCCCTTGGAAGTTTATTTAAATGAGCCATTAAAAAAAATATATATATATCTTAGTAAACTGGTCATATGAATGAGTCTTTAACAATGGGTTAAGTTAGTACGTCCAATTTTGTGCTAGAAATATCTACGGCTCCATGCTGTCCCAAGTTTTGCATTGCTAGCAGCAACGTTCCGTTCACTAATTTCTAGGCATGTCAATGGTTTATGACATACGTCACTTGCTTGACAGTTCATGACGGTTATAGGTTATATTGTTTGTAAGTTTGTTGACTTTGTTGAATTGAAGGCTTGTTAATTAAATGGACCATATTTGGAGTGCTTTAATAATTAAATCTTAAGCAAGAATGATCTTGACGCTGGTAGTTGTGTACAGGCAGAGCAAAACAATGATTAAAGCACACATTAAACACAGTTTTACATGTTAAGAATAAGGTATGTATTCCAGCTATGAATTTCAATAGACATGCAAGATCTTTTTATCCTAAATAAGAGTGCCACTGCTGATATAGATCTTGGACGCCGCTGAACACCTCGTAACCTCTTCTAAATCAGTGACTACGGTTTATGTTTGTGTCATTGTACCTAGGCCGCTTTGTAATTATTTAATCTTAATCAGTGTCCTGTAGTAAGTTGTTAAATTGTCTGGCAACAAGAATTTATTTATCCTTTATTGCACTAGTGAAAGTAGACATAGCTTGGCCAGGATTATGCCTGGTAAATATTTATTTAACCTTTTCGACGCCATGTCAAACGCAAAAGCTACCACTCAGACGCCACTCCATCTAAAATGTCAGAACTGAAGTTAAATCTGTTTCGTTGGTGCCCTTATGAATATTTATTTTTTTAAATTCACTGGATTCTTGTACTTATATCCCCAATAAAAATCTTATGCTAAAATGCCAGGTTGTACTTTGCTGTCTGTCTTTGATTGGTTTCATTAATTGGTGTAGGTTAGGTAATACACCCTGTACTCTGTACTTACAATGCACTGGTAGATAAGTCTTCGTAGCTTGATAGTCGAACATTGGTGAGAATGGTCATAAAAAAAAATAGATGAATGTTTCAGACTTAGATTCATTTGTATCCATGGTCATATTACAAAAATTGGAAACCTTTGTGAGAACAAACCCTAAAGTTCAGATCATTAAATTGAGGCTAACTAGTTGAACTATGAACTGTTTATTAAGCATTGTTATTGTTCCCATTGCGGGAGCAATTGTTGCAGGATGGCCGACTGTAACAATATGCTAGCCGAGCTCGCCTATGTAGCCAGCTTGCCGAGCCTGAAGCACGCCAGCTTCAAACACTGGAGCCTCAGTGTTGCCATGCCAGCCTGCCAAGCCGAGTTAAGCCTTCGGAGCGTGCCATGCCTCCGACTTGACTGCCTGCCACGCCACGCCAAGACACATGTCAAGATTGACCATAGAGCCCGGCACGGAAGTATAATTATACTCTATGGACTTTTCCCGCGCATTTGTTATGAAGACAAAGAGGTCAGACTCTTGTGTGAAAAATCAAACTGTGCCGTTCGCCATTTTTACTGATGTCGAATTATTGAAATAAAAGTGTAAAATGTATTTATTCTCGTGTTATTTGCCCTTTCTGTTACATAGCACAACTCGTAACACGAATGCTTAAAATTTCCTCGATAGAAAATAAATCCAAAGTTACGTCTTCATTTTTCTTTTTTACCTCAGTACAACTAATCAAAACATCTTTATGCAGCCTTATTTACTTTAAAGTAAAGGTTTTCATGTCTTCTATTTGCTAACACAACTAAATGTTACCGTATTCATAATAAAATCTAAATTTTTGGTAGCATTTTTGATTTCACGAATTCATCAAACAACGCCCACTTTTCAACGTCTTGCTTCTCTGTTTCTCAAGCGCCGAAGTCATAAGCCCATCCTTTGCGCAAGCCTGACCAGACGGCCGGCGAATGTCAACGAGGCCGGACGCTTGCCGTTCGCGTAGCGCCAATATTTACGACAAAATATAATCGTCCAAAAACGTTGACCTACAGCTCCGTTCATTACGAACGGATCCGGAGGTCTACTAGAATTGGACTACTTTACGAGACTACACAGTACACTTGTGTGCGTTAGTTTCATTACAAACAGGCAGAAAATTTCGTCGCGTCGCGTTCGGTACGTCGTAGAAGACTGCAAACAGATAAATAAACGTGTTGTAGTAGACCCGGTTCGAATCTCAATATAATATAGTAGATTGTACAACAAGTGCATAAAACGCACCATTTTACGCGAGGCATTTATCCATACGAGCGAGCTTGCGAGCGAGGATGGATATAAAGTACGAGCGTAAAATGGGTTTTATGGACGAGTTATACACTCTACTTTTTACTTCGATTGTGAGGAAATAAAAAGAATAGGAATTTCTTTCATAAGAAGTTTCACTTTATGCTGGGTATAGGCGGACTAAAACTCAATTTTATGCACAAGTGCATAAAAAATTGACTTCTTCTAAGGCTATTTTGACAATGGCAATTTTTTATGCACTTGTGCATAAAATTGAGTTTTAGTCCGCCTATACCCAGCATAAAGTGAAACTTTACGAGCATGAGAAGTAAAAAAGATTTTTTTTGTTTTTTTTTTACACAAAACTATACTCATTGTAAAATAAAAATTAACAGTGTTTTAGTAATAAAAAAATGGATGCTTTTTTATTTTATTAATAAATTAAATAAGGAATACTAAATACTAATTAGACGTGTGCGCCGCCATAAAAATCCGCGGCGGCGGCGCGCCGGTGATTTTTGGCGGCGTGGCTGCGCCACGCCGGCGTCAAGGTCGCTTTTGCCTACGTATTGGTACATATTAAAAATATGTTAAATATTAAACACTTTTTACGAACAGGGAACATAAAACGATGTTTGAAGTTGTTTGTTAATTTAAGGGGGGTTTTTCTAGTACACCACAACCTTGTTTTCTTTACGGAAATTGCATTTATGTTTTTCATAATTGTGGTTTCATAATCAATCCTGTCCTCTGCTATCGTATCCTCTTGTACTCTGGCAAATTTTGTCGGTGATACGATTTTGGTTTTGGTGATTTGTGACACTATTTTAGTTACGTAGGGAAGGGAGGTGAGCGGTTAAAGCCTCTACAAGATCCTTCCACGCCTTTCTATCCTGAGCAACCGTCTTGTTCTAGGCCTCTCTCCAGCTCAGTCCTATGGGTCGCAACTCGGTCTCTACGCACCTCCGCCACAGTATGTGCAGGGCGTCCGCCGCAGGCAGTCACTCAAAAGCGAAACTGGTATTATTGAATGCTCCTTTTCGAAGAGTATGTCCGATCCATCTCCACTTCCATAGTGCTACTTCCTGGGTGATAGAAGACTGACGACCCATACTCCGCAAATCCTCATTTCTTATAATCTTCAGCCAGAAGATGCGGATCTTATTGACAAACACTTGTAATTTGTGTGTCAGTCCCTTTATCACTCTCCAGGTTTCGCAGCCGAAGAGCAGCACGGACTTGACAATGGATTTGAAGAGGGAGATTTTAATGCGACGAGTAAGCACGTTGGAATCTCAAACAGGCTTGAGTTAAGCAAATACAGCTTTTGCCTTCTTAATCCTGCTCTCGATGTATCCTTCGTCTGCACCTCATAGATATATTATTGTATCCGAGATACACAAATTTAGAATCTGATTCTAGGCGATCGTTTTTGAGCCAAAAATGTTCCGTGCAATATAATTTTACTCGCATGTCAACAGTTTTACGTCGGTTCGCAGGCCCATGACTTCTTCCTCTTGAAGGCTCTCGAGTTTAGCTTTAAGATTGGCTAGAGATAGCGAAATCAGCACGATGTCATCGGCGTAATCATGATCTTCCAGCTCCTTAGTGTCCAAGTTAAGGCCTCTTGGTGTTCCAGTCACTTTTCTCATCACATCATCGAGGAGAATTACGAATAACAGCGGTTATGCCGGTGATAGGAGCCAACCTTGCTTCACACCCGCAGTTATCTTTATAGCGTTCCCTTTACATGGATCAACCTGCATGTACTACCTTCGTAGTTCGTCTAAGGAGCGAATGATGAACTTGGATATGCTCCTGCGACAGGCTGGACCACTTCATGGTGTCGAAGGCTTTTTTAAAGTCCACAAATGCCAGGAAAAGCTCCTACTACCATTGTACACACTGTTCAATAAAGATGCGTAGGGATTGGTGTGGTCTGTGCAAAGTGACCTGGGCGGAAACCTGCTTGCTCGTCTCCCCCGTAAGAGGAATAATAACCCAAACCTAACTATTTCTATCCGTAGATGTTTTTATGGTATAATTCATCAACATACGTCGTTAACCTTTTCGACGCCATGTCAAACGTAAAACCTACCACTCAGACGCCACGACATCTAAATGTCAAAAATGAAGTTAAACTTTATGTGTGTGCATGTAGGTCTATTTTGCTCTGTGGTCAGTGACGGATATATCGGTCTTTGGCGTTGGACCTGTGTTGCCGATATATACGTCTTTGGCGTGGAAAAGGTTAAATGTTCATCTGACTTTCCTTGATCGGACATTGGCGTTGGCTAATTTTTGTAGAATCCTGAAATTTTGGCCCACGGCGTGGATTTTGAAATCCGCGGCGGCGGCGGCGGCGTGGGTCCCACGGCGCGGCTACGCCACGCCGGCGCGGCCCACACGTCTAATACTAATATACAATTTTTTTAATTTATGTATGTGATGTATGGCGTGTAATGTAGTAAACAACTACATTTAATGTTTAACAGCAACTTCATGGTTTGCTGCGACATAATGCATATTGCTTGTATCAGCGATAATCTTACATGTATAAAATAGGATGTTTCCGTAATAAATGAGCATTATTCTGCATACTTATACCTGAACCTGACTATTACTACTTACGCCGTCACCCTGCTCCGCCTGCACCTTACCAATATTGGTCATATATTACATGGCGACCCTGCCAGGATGCCCCGCGAGGAAGAGGACGTGGATGGCGACGTCGACAGGTTACGATATTGTAACGTTATTTTTCCCTATCCCTAGTCGGTCCAATACACCTAATCAAATCACTACGGATAACGGTGTCCGCCTCCGGACACAGGTCAGTCGCAGTTACGACAAACACGCAGCTGACAATAGCCACGCCGACACCGCCACCGACCCAGCAACCCTCACACGCAGCAGCCAGCCCAGACGCAGAGGCCCCACCCGAGCCCCGCGTTAGCAGACAAGAGACACCATGCCCTCAGGACGAAGTTCTCAGCCCACAACCCAGCACGACAGACCGAAACCCAGACGTAGAGGCCCCACCCGAGCCCCGCGTTAGCAGACAAGAGAGGCCAGTAGCAGTCGTACGACCTCGGGAGCGACCGACAGCGCCACGGTACCCATCACCAGCGACGTACGCACCGTTCCCGCCACAACATCAGCCGAGGACGACATCGAACCCAGACCAGGACGCCCCGCGAGGAAGAGGACGTGGATGGCGACGTCGACAGGTTACGATATTGTAACGTTATTTTTTTTTTAATATCTCATATTTTATTTTAATTCAGTTCTAAAAATTAAATTAATTCTTTATTTTTTTTTAATTCTTCAAGTACATAACGTCAATCGTAATAGTCAAAGGTTATCGCTAAAATAAATTCCAGTATTTTTTTCTATTTCCATAAGCTATCGCTAAATAAATACTGATAACATGCGTAATTCTAGTGTCACATGTAAAATCCATAAAATACAACAACTCGTAAAATTCATCATTTTAAAAACTATATAATTAAATTCACAGCTGATTACATTCATTTTGCAGTGTCGAATGTAGTCCATCGCAATAAATTTCACAATATCCGTCGCACGCGCCACCGTTCGACCGCGCGCGTCAGCTGAAATTTAACTAGGTCGCGTGACTTCGCCGCGAATTAACATTATTTATTTAATCAATGAATGAAATATGATACTCACACTTAGAAATTTTCTTAGTAACAAATATTTTATTAACTTATCAATGAAAAGTTATGTTCTGTGAAATTATTGGATTAGCTACCCAGTAATTGAATATGAAATAACTAACTAAATACGTAATATTATTATGCTTGGAAACAATAATCAAAAAAAAATATTTTACAAAAATACACTTAGGTACGGTATTGCACTTAATATGTAATTGTTTAATACAGATAGGTTAGCGTTGCGTAACTAGTCCTTCTTGTTAGATACAATCAACAATTTGGAGACAAGGTCTTAAATAGTTACTGCAAACGTGGAGGCACATCACAGTTATGTGACCTCATACAGCTAGAGCACAAGTCCTTCATACTTGATCATGGTGAGAACAACCGTATTCCTCCGTGAGAGATGTAGGAGACCCTTTCGTCTTAATGTAGATGTGCCTAGGTACAGGATATCCCTAAAGGATAGGCCTGATATGCCGTGTTTTTTTTTATTAAAGGGTGACCATGCCCTAGGGAACGATTCCCGTGTATTTGTGTTAGGGTACGCACAGAGGCGTAGCCCAAGGTATTGTAGGGTGACCATGCCCACATTTTATTGTTTAGGAGCATTGGACTCCGACCGGCATTAGTTAAAACATTATACTATAGCTATGGCTATCGTTGAGGCATACCAAAACGGAATGAAAATAAAAAACCAAGCATCAAAGTAACATTAAAACGTGATAAAATTAGGCAAGTATACTTCTCATTTTTTTTTTTCAAATAAAATCTTCTTAAAATAATATTATCATATCGCTAATACATTACCTTTCACAATGACACTAGAAAGAGCAAAAAAACAAAAAACAAAAAAAAAAAAAAGATTGAACCACGAACCAACAATTTTTTTTTTACATTATTTACACTGTTTAAATTTAGCCTAAGTAGTTCATCTATTATTAAGTATAAGACAATTGGTTCGAATAACTTCTTCTTATTTTTTTAAAACAGAACAAATGTAAGCAAGTAACATGCATTATTTTTTTTCCCTGCCACCCCGGGGGGGAAACGGACTTTCGGGGGAGGTGTAATGTAGTAAACAACTACATTTAATGTTTAACAGCAACTTCATGGTTTGCTGCGACATAATGCATATTGCTTGTATCAGCGATAATCTTACATGTATAAAATAGGATGTTTCCGTAATAAATGAGCATTATTCTGCATACTTATACCTGAACCTGACTATTACTACTTACGCCGTCACCCTGCTCCGCCTGCACCTTACCAATATTGGTCATATATTATTAAAGAACACAAATTAGGTCAATAATGTGTCAGTAATATCATAGACTTAAATATATAGTAGACGGCCATAGCCTAAGAACTTTTTGAGGCTCCGAGTATTTAGCGCCATCTAGTTCAGAGCCACCTAAACAGAGCCAATATGCATGAGATAAAATCAGCGCCGCCTAGTAACGACTAGTGTACTACTAGTACGTTATTCGTTACTAGGTGGCGCTGATTTTATCTCATACATATTGGCTCTGTTTAGGTGGCTCTGAACTAGATGGCGCTAAATACTCGGAGCCTCAAAAAGTTCTTAGGCTATGGCCGTCTACTATATATTTAAGTCTATGATAATATGTAAATTATATAATATACCTATCTAGTTAATCAATAAATTTATATATTTTTATGTTATTTTTTATATTTAATTTATAAAACCATAATTTAAACAGCCACATGAAATAAAAAATTAAAAGTAAATAATAATACAAACAACAAAAAATCATTAGCACTTGCCCGGATTTGAACCCACGACCTCCGGTTTGTATAGGTAACAGTCAAAACAACACTTTGGTTGTCTAAGGGCCGCAAGCAGCGCGTAGGTACAGTCGCCATCAGATATATCGGAGCGGCCAAGGTGTTCACAAATATCTGAACAACGCCTCTATTGTCAAGGCGATAAAGCGCATGTTCAGATATTTTTGAGTACCCTAGTCGCTCCGATATATTTGATGGCGACTGTACGACTCGTACGAGTGTAACGAGTGAACGTTTAGGTACTACATATTTATCTCGCTCACTCATTGCGGTAGGTAGTTATAGGCGATTATCATATCACACTGGCGCCGCAACCACATGCGACAACGGTGTGCAACTTGTGCAAGCGCGACAGCGCTATCTCGCTCGCGCACCGGCGCCGCATGCGGAAACCGCAGCAGTGTGAAAGACGCCTTAGGTATATTGGAATGACTGCCGATCAGTCAGTTGCGGACTACCTACTTGCGGTGTGATCGCTACGTCAGTTGTCAGTCAGTCATCTGGCCTATAACCGCGAAGCACTTCGTTCATCGAATCGAATATTTCCATCACTCTCTTTCGTATGGGCAAGAGCGAAAGAGACGGGACCATCGCTTTATCGATCGATTTTCGAACTTCGCGGTAGGCCCTCTGTTCCGTTTGTGTCGAAGATATGTTTACACTTTTGCACCTTACTCCTTTGTAATAAGGTGCAAAAGTGTAAACATATCTTTGACGTCGACTGTAGGTACTATCGAGAGAGCTAAATTAAATTAGTAATCGTTGAAAAGGGGAACAAAAGTAAGCCCAATTTGAGGCGATTGAGACAGCAAGTGGAATTGATGAATTACCTGTATTAAAACAAAAAAAACCGGCCAAGAGCATGTCGGGCCATGCTCAGTGTAGGGTTCCGTAAACTGAGACCATTAATTCAAAAGGTCGTTTCTTACGGGAAATTTGGCGGCGCTTACGTCATTTTACTTACGTCCTTTCACTATGGGTTTTTGAATGATAACTCAAAAACGGCTCAACCGATTTATTTCAATATAGTTTTCATTGAAGGTACTCATTAGGCCTCAGTTTCGTGAATTTTTTTCAAAATTTTAGGACCCATGATTCAAAAGTTAGATAGGGGGGACGACCTGTTTTAAACTTTCGGAGCTATTATTTTTTCTACCGTCTTCGGCGTTTTTCTTCTACCGTCTTGTCGGCTTGGTCAATGCACATATTCAAACTAAATTTCAGCTTTCTAGTGCTAACGGACACTGAGCTAGACCGCGGACGGACGGACGGACGGACGGACGGACATGGCGAAACTATAAGGGTTCCGTTTTTGCCATTTTGGCTACGGAACCCTAAAAACGAAACGTAAGTGTCTATACCTATACTAATAATATGTATAATCAAACTACTTGCCTCTTATACCTTGTGTTGGCGAATAGGTTCCTATGTAGTTGCGAGTGTAGGTACAGTCGACTACAAAGAGATCTATTCACTTTTGGACCTTATTACAACGCAATAAGGCGAAAAAGTGAATAGGTAGGTATCTCTCCGTAGTCAACTGTGCCTAGTAAGAGCAACAATAAACAGTGACTTTCACTTTCAGCTTATTTAATTTTTCCGTTTCACGAGTTATTTATTGGTTCTAATTTCTCGTCTATTGCCGAGCAGGTTGTGTTGTGTTGTGTACAGTCAACGCCATAAATATGTGTACACTTTTGCACCTTATTTCATTGTAATAGGGTTCAAAAGAGTTTACATATATTAGGCGTTGACTGTACCGTTAAGTTCAGTGTAGCTATTTGTTTGAATTTCTACTTTTTCCAACATTTTGTTCCATAAGTGAGTTGATTTGTCATCCATCATGAAATTCATGAATCAAGGTAGTTTTACGTACATACCTATTCTTGGCGTCGACTGTAACC
Organism: Pammene fasciana; assembly: GCA_911728535.1. Classification (NCBI taxonomy): domain Eukaryota; kingdom Metazoa; phylum Arthropoda; class Insecta; order Lepidoptera; family Tortricidae; genus Pammene; species Pammene fasciana. The sequence continues at coordinate 11,868,921 of OU452283.1, forward strand.
GTAGTCCGGCCCGAACGATTGTATGGGGTCGTACAGCTCCATCTAGTAATGCTATCAAACTTGGAGCACTAAAATTTCTTAGTTCTTTGCTATCCATGTATGTACCTATGTCTTTTTTCAAATTGAATTTATGTACGCCAATAAAATATGTAGGGTCAATTGTTGAGCATTGAAACAGTTGTGCACAGGAACTTTGCGATAGGTATCTCGAATCGAAAATGCGTAATATGAAAAATATGTAAATCTATTGATAGCTATAAAAGGGAATCTGTTTTTGAAGATATTTTCGCACATATTAATGTCGGGTAAAATAAACGGATAACCCACCTACCCAGACGGCCCGTCGAGCGCTATGGATTGGGCTACTGATTTATTATGTATTTAATGTGTCAGCACCAACGGCCTCGTAGCCTAGTTGGTAGTAACCCTGCCTATGAAGCCGGAGGTCCCGGGTTCGAATCCTGGTCAGGGCATTTATTTGTGTGTTTATCACAGATATTTATTCCTGAGTTATGGGTGTTTTCTATGTATTTAAGTATTTATCTAGATCTATCTATTATATACATCGTCACCTAGTACCTACAACACAAGCCTTATTGAGCTTACTGTGGGACTTGGTTGATTTGTGTAAAATTGTCCTATATTTACTCTCTGGGGTCTTTATATACTCTCTGGGGTCTCTCACTGGTACGACGATTTGGCAGATTGATGTGTGTGTATTGGTTGGTTGGTTGGTCAGTGTCGGTCTAGAGGTCGCATTTTTCATGCGATTTTGATGAAAGTTGGCATGTAAATTCCTTGATTTAATTGCCAAAAATTGTTTGCCAATTTTTTTGATTGGGGGGAAAAGAGGTAAGTTTGCTGTCGCTTTATTTATGGACAGATTTCAATCATTTTCGGGTAAAAGGTCAAACCCACACTTCCTTAGAGGGTTAGAGGTTGTTGTAAAAAAATGTTTCGAGGGAGGGGAGAAAGGGGGGAAATGCTCCAAAGTCTACGGTTCACAGAACTACTAGTAATAATATACAACGGCTTTAATACTCCAATCATATTTTCGTCACTCATATTAAACATCATGATTGGCGTTAGTTGATTAGCGTTATGGTCTAAGAGCTGGCCACGGTGTACCCTTGTTTTGTCGACAACCTTTTCATCGAATATTATTTCATCGACAACGATTCATCAAATTTTTAGTACTAGTAATATTGTTTGGCGTTATTTTATTTCAACTACTATTTATTTGAATTTATCTTACTACGTAGAAATACTATTCAACGAATATTACTTAATCGCTGATTTGTTTTAAATTATGTTAAATGGCACAACTACAAAACATTGCAATTCATTTCTTCGACGTATTACTTTGATACAATTTTATAATATACTAGCTGTACCAGCGCGGCTTCGCCCGCGTGCATTGCAGTAGGCTCTGTCACTTTTCGTTACACTCATCCCTCAACAGTCCACTGCTAAACGCTTTCTACATATCAAATTTCATAAAGTCAGTTATAACTTCGACATCCCAAAAGATCGACCGAAAGCGTCTGCGGCAGAGAACCATGTGAGCGGGAAGATCTGAAGAGCTAAAAGCAGAGCTCTCTCTGTAGAGTCGAACGTCCGAAGCATCTCAGTAGAAAATGCAGCAGGAGGTCAGAGATCGAACACAAATGAATGACTAAGTCTTAAAAGTAAACCGGAGGGCGGAAAGACCAATAGTAAGAAGATATCGAACACAACTTGATGTTAAAGTGTACGCGAAATGGCCCCCGAGCTGCCTTTCACATAGTTAATTCTATCAAAACTGTTATTGCTTCCGTCTTAAATATGCAACTTAATCATTTTTGGTATTAATAGTGGTCAACTCTATCTACATCTTAAATATTCAACCTTACCATTTTTTGGTAAAAATAGCAATGGTACGGTGTGTTTATCTTTTTGCGTGGGCTCCACCCCCCGAACCGCCTTTTACCGCCTGCCACGTGCAAATCTCTGTCAAACTCTTGCTCCCATCTTGAACTTTCAACCTTACCATAGCAATTTTTGGTATCATAAGCAATAGAACGGGGTTTTTTTATGCGGGGAGCTCCGCCCGCTGAGCCTCCCTTTCTTTGGCGCCCGTCACATGGTAACTACTTCCCCCAACCGAAACTTTTGGATATTATATAATCTAATTAATTACATAAATTTTCATAATATTGGATCAAACCCCGAATTCTAGAATTTGTTTTCTTTAAGTTATTTGCATTTTTTGACCTCCACCACCTTACAGCAGCTGCCAGATGTTTCGATCTAGAAATAAGCATAGTATAGCAAACTAACGAGAGGGGTTTCGTCGCTCTCATTATTGTGTCATATCTTAAGTGGCCAGCTCTCCGTCTATTACTTTAGTTTTACTCAGCGCGCGGCGTTAATGATTTACTCGTACTCTTGGCGAATTGACTCGAGTATTTTGTGTTATAATTTAATCAGCGATTATTTAATCAAGTGAATTTTTAATTAAATCACCGATTTAAATTATGAGTGCCCAACTCTGTGCTTGCCTTAACTGGCCGGCCAAAGTGGAGTCGCAAGAGCGGGACCTATAGTCCATAGTTGGAAGTGTAAAATGTCATAACGCCGGCGGCCTGCTGAGCGGCTACATAATATCAGCTTTTTTGACGTGGACACCGACCTCTAATGGACGTTGGTTATGTCCTCCAAAAAAGTGTTGCACTGTCGACCACCTGACCCTATACCAAAAATCTTCTCTAGAGTGTAACAATTTTTTTCTAAAAAACGCATCAAAATTGATTCAACCTAACGTGAGATAATCGTGGAAAATACCTCCTTTTCCTGAAGTCGGTTAAAAATTGGACGTTCAATAAAAGTCAACACATAGGTATGCCTTCTTTCGATAATCTCTCACTCTCTCAGTACTTAAATGAAATAACTAACAAATGTATCTTGTTTAAAAGAACTGCCTACAAAACATTTCACGAATATAATTAAAGAAAAAACCGGCCAAGAGCATGTCGGGCTATGCTCAGTGTAGGGTTCCGTAGTTACCAGCCTGTTACAATTACAATACATCCGTTGAAAAGGTTATTTTATTACGGTATGTTTGGCTACGCCTACGTCATCTTACAAACGGCTCAACCGATTTTATTCAATATAGTTTTCATTGTTTTTTTTTCTGATTTTTTTGGACCCACAGTTCGAAAGTTATATCAATGGCGCCCTTTTGCGAAATTTCAGCGCTATTATTATTATTATCTTTGCCATATCTCGGGACCATGGGGTCCCGGACCTTTGGTAGGCCTGCGTGGGGCCGAAGCCAACAGCGCAGTCGCCCTTTAAGACAATTTAATCTAAAAGCAAGGGATACACGTGGCAGATACCATCCCCGAGCGTACAATATGATACATCCGGAGATGGTCCCCGCCAGGTGCAAAGACTATTGTAGTGCAGCACTTTTGTGCTGCGATGGGAACTAAGGTCATAGGCTATTGGTTTGAATTTTGGATGGACTGGATACTGGGTTATGGGAGGAGACTAGCGGACACCTGCCGTGACAATCAGTCTCAAAATTGTAAAAGGCAGGTGGTGACTCGCCAACTCATTGAGTGGGCCCCGCAATGGCCGCACGCACGGTGCGACAACGGCGCAACACTTGAGAGTGGCTGTGAGGTTGTCGAGAGGTGAGTCTGCGGTAGCCAGATCCCGGTGTTCCGTTCAGCAGGCCGCCGGCGTTATGACATTTTACACTTCCAACCTGGAGCATAGGTCCCGCTCTTGCGACTCCACTCTGGCCGGCCAGTTAAGGCAAGCACAGAGGCGAGGGCCAGAGGGAAAGGGCCCTCTGGAATAGGGGTCCGCGGTGTCGCCACTCACCGTCAGCTCGCCACAAGCTGCCCCCGCGGGTTTATTATTATTATTATTTACGAAACTATTACTTTTATTAATATTAGGACGGACATGGCGAAACTTTATAGTTTCGCCATGTCCGTCCGACCCTTATGGGTTCCTAGTTGACTACGGAACCCTAAAAACTATCTTACTAAACTGGTTCTAAAGTTCTTTTTAGGGTTTTAATTATCTTTTATCGGTACTTCTCAAAACAATACTTAGAAGTCTTCTTCTCTTCTTCTTCATCAGCGTGTGTTCGCCCACCGTTGGGCATACGCCTCTCCAATCTCTCTCCATTTAGAGCGGTTATTGGCTTCCCTCATCCAGACTGGTCCTGCGGTCTTCCTTATGTCATCTGACCATCGGGCGGGTGGTTTGCCTACACTTCTACTGTCTAGCCGGGGTCTCCACTCTAAAACGCACTTGCTCCACCGTTCGTCGTGACGTCGGCACACATGCCCGGCCCAGGCCCATTTTAGCCTGGCGACCCTATGACCCACGTCGACCACTTTCGTGCGTTTTCGGATGACTTCGTTCCGGATTCGATCACGTAGTGTTATGCCTAGCATTGTTCGCTCCATGCAGCGCTGCGTCACTTTGAGCTCGTGGATCATCCCAGCAGTCAGTGCCCATGTCTCACAAGCGTATGTCATGGCCGGCAGTACACACTGATTGAAAACTTTTGTTTTGAGTGACTGGGGAATTTTGGACTTCAACACGCAGCTCAACTTCCCGAAAGCTGCCCTTATCCCGCCTTATCTCTGCCATCATCGAGTCCCGACCGAGCTTTATGACCTGCCCTAGGTACGTGTACTCCTGCACTTGCTCCAGCGGCTGTCCATCCAATGAAGTGGGGTTCGGTGTGAGATCGGCCGTCGCCATAACCTTTGTCTTGTCCATATTCATCTTAAGACCCGTTCGCAGGGACGCGTGATATAGTTGCTCCAGCATATGTTGCAAATCTTCAGCACATTCAGCAATTATCACTATATCGTCAGCGTAGCGCAGATGATTCAGGTACACACCGTCTACTTTAATTCCCTTGCCACTCCAGTCCAATGTCTTAAATATATCCTCCATAGCGTTGGTGAACAGCTTGGGGGATATAACGTCTCCTTGTCGGACTCCTCTTTGGATTGGTATGGGATCAGTTGGCCCTTTCAGTTGTACTGTCATCGTTGCCTCCTTGTACAGGCTCTTCAGGATCTGTATATAGCGGTAGTCTATGTGACATCGATGAAGCGATTCGGTGACTGCCCAGTGTTCGATGGAGTCGAAAGCTTTTTCATAATCGACGTAGGCTAGATAGAGAGGCCTGTTGTATTCTTCGGACTTTTGGATAACCTGCCGAAGTGTGAAAATATGGTCGATCGTTCCAAAGCCCTTCCTAAATCCTGCCTGTTCCCTGGGCTGATGTTCATCCAGTCTTTGTGTCAGACGTGTAGTCAGGATTTTGGAGAACACTTTGTACACCTGGCTTAAGAGTGAGATGGGTCGATAATTTTTTAGTAATGTCTTATCGCCTTTTTTATGGAAAAGTACAACAATGCTGTTTGTCCAATCCTTAGGAACTTCACCAGTGAACAGGACCTCGTTGAACAACAGACTTAACTCCTTTATAACAGCCCTGCCTCCAGCTTTAAGTAATTCCACAGTGATCCCATCTTCTCCCGGCGCCTTGAACTTCTTGATCTGCTTCAGTGCTTGCTTCACTTCATACGTACTAATCTCAGGGATATCCTCCGTGTAGTGTCGCTTAATTGGAGCACGTCTATCGTTTTGATCAACTGAGGTAGGCTGTGGTGTGGCGGTTGAGTAAAGATCACTGTAGAACTCCTCTGTGATTTTCTTGATATCCTGGATGTTACTTGTTGGATTACCGTGGTTGTCTCTTAGGGTGTTTAAGTCGTTACCTCCGTTATCTCTCCGGAACACCTTTAAACCCCGATTTTTCTCGATGAGCTCCTGGATTTTTAGAGTGTTCTTTCTACGGATTTCGCGCTTAAGGGTCTTGTGAATTTTTCTATTCAGCTCACGGTGTGCCTCGCTATTAAAGTCATCGGCTGCTATCTTACGGCGTTCTTGCATCATATTCTTCACGTTTTCTGGAAACCAAGAAGAAGATTTTGTTGCCGGCACGAATTGTTCTTTTGCTGTATCTGTTATGATCTTTGTGAAGCGGTTATATTTCAGTTGGGGGTCATCTTCGAAATGTTCGATCGCTGTTCTTTTCAAGGATTTTTCCAGAGATTTCTCAAACCTTTCGTTGATGCCATCCGGAACATACAGTTTGCCCAACTTTTTTCGTACGAGTTTGGCTCTTTCCAGCTTCGTATTCAACACGATCGTTCCTCGGACCAGTCTGTGGTCGCTGCCTGTTTGAAAACGATTTAGCACTGTGATATCAGTGAAAATGTGCCTGTTGTTGCAAGTGATAAAATCTATCTCGTTTTTCACATTTCCTCCCGGACTTACCCATGTCCATTTTCTTTTGGGCTTCTTCTTAAAATACGAATTCATGGCAAATAGCCTGTTTGCTGCGAGATAGTTTACCAGCATTTCCCCACGCGAGTTCCGATTGCCGATTCCGTGAGGCCCTTTACAGGTTTCCAGTTCCCGTTTTGTGCCAATCTTAGCGTTGAAATCACCCATGATTATAACATAGTGGGAGTGTCCTTTTTTCCTCGCTTTTGATACATCTTCATAGAACGACTCCACGTCTCTGTCACTATGTGAACTCGTTGGAGCATAAACCTGGATGATTTTTAGGGAGTACTTTTTGTTAATTCGTATGATAACATAGGCTACGCGAGATGATACACTGCCAATTTCGGTAATGTGCTTCGCTAGGTTGCGTCTCACTACAAAGCCCACACCGCCATACGACGAGTTTTCCTCACCTCTGTAGTAAAATAGGTCACCTGACTGAAGTCTCAAGGTATCTTCCCCCCGTCGTCTAGTTTCGCTCAGTCCCACTATGTCCCAATTTATCAGTCCTAGTTCCTTTTGTAGCTCGTCTAGCCTTGCTTCATCTCTCAGGGTTCTTACATTATACGTTGCCAGGGTCAGTTTGGTTTGGCAGCCGGATCCTACCCAGGGATTCTTAGCACCCCCTGCCCCGCCGTTACCGCAACCGCTGCCGTAGCTGGGCATAGCGGGGCTGCTGGGTCTGGGGGCCGTGGTTTTGTTCGTACTATTCATGATTGGAGGTATTTAGCCCGATGCTCGCCACGTAGGCCACACGTCTTGGCGAGCTCCACGCTTTCAGAAAATATTTCCATTTTCTAGGCTTGTGGTAACCTAATCGGGTTAGTTAATCGCCGCCCGTGCTCGGCGTTGTCTTTCGATTGGCACCACCCAGGGGGCACGTGTAGGGATTCTAAGGGCTACCACCTACGGACGCGAAAGACAGCCACCCCCCAATACTTAGAAGTAGGTAGGTTAAAATAAGAAAAAGCACGTAGTCCTGTAGATTTTATGACAACAGTAGATATATTATTATTACATCGAAATAATACATAAATAGGACAGAACAGAACAATAAATATTTTGTTTTAAGAACAACGCCATCTAGTAGTGTTTGGTTCATATTAACTCTATGGCCGATTTACTCCAGTGGTAGTTAACAACTTTTAAGCTAGATGGAGCTTTAGCTTGATAGCGGCTGCGACCGCTTCTATGTGTGCGTCTCGATTTCAAGAGTGGGGCTCAGTAGGCGTGGCTCAGGAATAGGCATTTTGTAGTCAACGTAGGGCCTTAAATGTGTATTTTGCACTTCGTGACAATAAACAGGGGCGTCTTGTGCCCTCTTTGCTTTACGCACGTTCTACTTACCATGTATGACTCTAATGTCCGCTGTGGCTGCGTCTCCGACGCCATTTTCCGCAGTGCACCGAAACACACCTGCCAGGAGCCGATGCTCGGCCTTGAACTTGATGCGGTGCCTGTGTTCTAGCAGGGCCATGGGCTCGCCCTGAAATCAAATGTACAGTCGGCCAAAAATGTGGTCTACCACCCTCCACGGAAAAAAGCTTCCGGGATATTCTCAATCCAAGACAATCTTGAAAATATTTCCTCGTGACAAGTATTTATTTCCTTTACCTCCACGTTGTCTTAAAAAAGAAATACAAAAATGTATTTTTTTGTTTCAAGAGTAAATTGAGTAAATAAGAGAGATTGTACCTACTTTAATTAAACAAGTATTATCTTAGGTAAAAGAAAACTGGAATCCCCCATGTATCACGATTGTGGTGCACCGGTGGACACGGCGCGTCACACACTGGAAGAGTGTGTCACATGGGAGCCCCAACGGGCCGGACCCTTCGAGCAATACTTGGATCTGACCTCTCATTGCTAAGCATTGTTAACGCCTGAAACTTGGCAGCGAAGAGGCATGGAAGGCGATGGCTTCCTTCTGTCAAGATGTTATGACAGAAAAGGAGGCAGCAGAACGGGCGCGTGAAAACGACCCTCACGCGCATCCACTCCGTCGGCGACGGGCTGGGGGCAGAGCAAGGCGCTATGCGCACCTGCTGCCTCCGCCGTAGTGAGCTCCGCAGGGATCCGGGGTTGTCCCTGCTGAAAAAGGCTCACGGGATGGGGGGTGCTTAAAGCGCCCCATTGCGCATGCGGCCTATTACACTAGTCGCCCGTCGGGACATACGCGGTTGAATGCTGATAGTGATCCTGCGGCGTCCCATTCCAAGGCGGAGTCGGTAATCGTTGGTGGTTTTAGACGGTAGTCCTACATAGGTTAGTCCGTCATATCCCCTGGCTTCCCCGGTCCAGGTGGCATGCGTAAATGCATTTCCCCAACGTTAAAAAAAAGGTAAGAGAAAACTAGAATATCATTCGGTTCGTTATATTTAAAACTATAGTATATTTTTGGTAAAGGAAATACATACTTGTCACAAGGAAATATTTTCAACATAATATAATAATGTTGTGAGGTGCAGACGGTGATCACCACGAAGAAAGGGGCGCACTCAGGATCATCGGGGTGTCTAGGGCAGCGGTGGTAAATAAAACATTATTTTATGTTTTATAGAGGCGTGTTGCCGCGGCGGCGGCTGGCTGCAGACTGGAGTAGTTGCAGAAGTGAAGGGTGTAGAAGCAGCAGTGACAAGCTGGATCACCCGGTCTCTTTTATGGACGCAATGGGGTGACCGAACTAGTGACCGTTATGCGCCGAATATGCCAAACATTTATTGACCAATAATCTTACGGCTAATTACATGAGAGTAGGAATAGGTAACTTTAATTTAGGACATTTAGTTTTATAATTAGTACAATTTCTTATCATTTACACATAAAATATCAAACACGGAGCAAACAATAGTACTTAAAACTAGACATTTTGTATATAGCAAGTTACACGTTTATTAATCATTGACATAGAAATAATACAATAGAGTGATTTACTTATAACTAGGTACACAATTCAAAAGTATTTCTAAGCTACATGCGACAAATGTCTTAGATTGAGAATATCTCTGAAGCTTTTTTTTCCGTGTACGGTTGAGGTTCGTTTTAAACTCCGTTAGAAAAGTCAACCTTAGCGATCGTTAACTAGATCTCGCAGAAACTTTTGTCGAAACTGGTAGACTACTTCCTTGGCCCACTGTGGGTACATGACATTTAGGGTTGTCTTACACTAATAGGCTCCGCATTAAATAGGCACGGCCCCGTCTCATCGCTCATCGCCCATACGAAAATAAGCCGAGGAGGCGCCTTTCCGATTACAGTACCTACGGGACTTCATATATATACCTATACACATATATTTATACAACGACGGTGGCAAACAAGCATACGGCCTACCTGATGGTAAGCAGCTACCGTAGCCTATGGACGCCTGCAACTCCAGAGGTGTCATATGCACGTTGCCGACCCTTTAAAAACAGGAGGATTCACTGTGTTGACGGCTAAGGAACAAGAGAGGTCCCTCGTCGTCAACAGTGTCAACACACTGGGTCCTCTTTGAGCGGTACGAAAATTAATTAATGAAGCAGAAATTCCGCGGCTCACAAGTCACTACTCAAAAAACTACTTACGCTCGTCTGTCTTCAACCCTAGAAAAAACTAGTAAGTACTCACATTCTTCCTCCAAGTAATATATGGCTGTGGGGTCCCAGCCGCCTCGCAGCCGATATCCACAAACTCTCCTTTCTTCACCTCTAGAAACCCGTCTTCTGGTATCGTTCTGATCACTGGTGAAGCTGTCGAACAAGTTAAACACCTATTTCTTTAGTCTGATTCCCTTCTTGTACGGTCACAGACTGTAATGTTTGAGCCATTAGGGTTCACTTTACACTGAACATTTCATACAACAAATAGAAATCTTTTATTGAGAAAAATATAGTGCAAAGCTCTTACAGGCTAAGATTTTTTCAACGACAAGTGGGTTACAAATGCCGGAGCTAGGATTCCCTGTGTTTCAAGCAGCTAAGGCAGGTAGTGTTAAAGTAAGTACTAAACAAAACATAGCTTGTAGGGTGTATTGGGGTAATTTCGAAAGGCGGGTAATTCCGAAAATTATCTCTCGTATCCCACTGTAATAAGAGTCAACTTTCGGAATTACCCGCCACTTTTTTCCTATCGAAATTACCCCAATACACCCTACCGCAAATAGCTCAATAATTAAAGTCCGTGACTGTACTCAAGGAAGTTAAGACCCGAGTGACAAGGAGAAAAAAAAAATAGTAAGTGGTACCAACTGTCTCTTGATTTTGGGTCCTAAATACGTTTAGAGACCTACCATAGACCGTATACGGATTTGCAAACCGAGTTGGACGTCACGAAAAGTGACTAAGGCCTCCGGTGCCCACTTGCCCAGGTCTGGAATCGAAGCAGCGTCTTCTTGCATTCGCGGCAGATGCCCTGCCTCGAAGGCTACACGGGTCACACCGGTACGCGTCAAATTTTGTCTTCATATCGGAACTACTTAGAAGTTTGCGGATAAGTAGCGACTACTACTGGTATATACTATATCTATGGTAGCGACAGAGATACTGTAACTAAAAGACGGTAAAAGCTTATTTCATCTGAAAGCGATGACCAATCCGCCAAGAACTGAATAGATACTTACACTGAACTTCAATAGCGTGTGTCTATTAGGGTAAACCCCTCGCTTTTGTCACTAGACTACATTTACAAGTTAATAAGAAACTTTCTTAAACCCTGGAACAGCAAACATGACCAGCGTAGTAGCGTACCTACTCATTATTTTATCAAAGATGTAAACTACCGTAAAATGGGGTGAGTAGGTTTCGCGTGGAGAGTTATCAACGGGGAGAGAAGGGATGAAAGGAGGGTGAGAAGGGATTTTAACGCTACTGCTACAAAAATAATGTATTGTATTCCAATTTAAAATGGAGCTACAGTATATTCATAATAAAAAAAATGATCCAACAATCTTCCAAAGTCATCTTTGTATGAAAACCAAGCTCACCCCAATTACGAGGGACTACGGGGTGAGGTGGGATTTCCTGTTTATCGTCAAAGTTATGAAATGGCGAACTACCCAAAATAAATTAGAAACTAAAATACAAAAGTCCGGAACACTTATTTTATACACCATTCAGTTTGAATTGTCAGTTTTGACCCTACTCACCCCATTTTACGGTATATTTTAAATTGCTTCATAGACAAAATGCTTAAATTTGTCTATGGTAGCTGATTTTTTTGTATGGAAGCCATAGACAAATTTCCGCTACCATAGACAAATTTAAGCATTTTGTCTATGAATTGTCTTAATTCCGCTAGGTGTGTTTTGACCCTTATAGATAGGTACGTTTTGTTAACGACATTTTCTAATTATAGGACACTACCAAGTCTACCATAAATTCCCTTTGTCTCGCCGACATCCTTAGTTAGTGTTAGTGAACGGGTTAAATTAACCCTTTAACAGTCGAAAAGGTAACGGAAGTAATGTAATAATAAATTTCGTTTTTGTTTATATTAATTTTTGGAGTATGTATAACCAGGTATGTTATTCAACCCAAAAGAGCAAATGTATGTAACTACATGAACATTAATTTTGATTAAATTTTGTCAAGGATTTTAAATAATCTCTCCTCCACAGGACAGGCAATGCCTAGTGTGGAGGTCAGCAACAATTGTGCCCCTGTATATTTTATTTGACCAATAAACAATTTTCATTTCAAATAATTTCATAACGTTCATTTAGTAAGGGCCAATTAAAGACCAGCCCGTTGTGTAGAGTCATCATTTGCGTATGATAAATTGATAACCATAGGTAGGTACCTATTGACGATAAGAAATATAAAGGATTTGTTACGAATTTTGGATCGATTGCGAAGTTTTTGTCTCAAAATACCTACATACAACCTAGATAAGTACATTTCTTATTTACATCCTAATCTGCTCAAATGTTATTTTAATACACAACCAGATAGAATGCGTAGAATTTGTGCAACAGAGCTGTGCTGTGCCTCAATGGGAAGCCGAAGTAACGGGAAGACGCGTGACAAGTCAGGAAGACAAAAGGCGGGCATTAGCTAGGGGGGCATTACTGGGGCAATGCCCTACCTATATTACCTATTAAATAAACTAAAATCGGCTCGAAAAACTATGAAATTTACGTAAATGCTACATTTCTGGCTACTGCCCTGGGTTAGGGTGGTTGATTTTATTTCCTATCGTGTCACTGTGACGCACTTTCGCACTTAAAAACTAAGAACGTGACAGTTGATGAAAACCCGACCACCTTTGGCTTGCAACAGTATGCAAATATGCTTAAAAGAAGCAGAGAGTATATGCTGTATGTGTTATGTCGGGTTATCAAATGGATGGGTAACTGCTTTGAGTCACGTCTTACATTGGATAGGCAATTAGACACCTAACTGTTCAAGGTTGACATCCTTATTAGGAACACCATATAGTAGAAGAGCCCATGACACTGAACCTAGTTCGATAAGTCTCCCGGATGATATATATATAATTAGACGCGTTTTTAATAGCAGAACACGAAATGCCTATGCTGCAATGCAAAAAGATGGGCGGCATATTAAAAAAAAAATTTTGAAAAATTTAAAAAAAATCGGTCTCTAGTACGATAAATCTCCCAGGTTTCCTTTGTTCCTCGAAGCAGAGGAGAGTTAGGGCTATACGATAATGCGGTGCTGCAAGCCCCCATGACAGGCCTTGTCAGTTGCTGCAGCATTATAAGGGATCGATTTTTTTAGGTATCTAGTACGATCGATCTCCTCTAGAAACCAACGCTCATCTGAAAGATCATTACTTTCTGTGTAAGAAAAACCACTGCTGCATTTCCCAAAAATGGGTGAAGGTGGTTGCTGCAGCGATTGAAGGTCGCCCTCCGAGCAGTTCCATACGGCGTTACAATTCAACCGATTTTATTCAATATAGTTTTCATTAAAAGTACTTATCAGGCCTCACTTCCATGACTTTTTTCAATTTTTTTGGACCCACGGTTCCAAAGTTAGATGGGTGAACGCTCTTTTTTTAACTTTCAGAGCGATTATTTAAGAAACTATTAGTTTTATCTAAAAACTGTTAATGAAAGCCTATATTGATTTTAAAAGACCTATCTAAAGATACCCTTTACGATAGGGTTAGAACGAGAAAAAAAAATCACACCCCACTTCATGTGTAAGGGAGGTACCCTAATAAAAAATATTTTTCCAGTTTTTATTATCCCACTTTTTTGGCGTGATTAAGAGGGCGTCGTCCAAAATCAGCAAAACAGCAATCGCCGTTTAGGTTCCTGAGTTCACAATTCTTTACAAAAATCTATATAATTTATATCATTGTTATAACAAAGAGTGTGTCTACAATTTAAAGTAATTAGTACTCGATTATCATTTGTAGTTTCCTCAATACAATGAAGTAAAGTTGTACAAAAACTGAAAAATACGCTTGTGCGGTTTAGGAAAAACATGAATTAAAAATGCATATTCTTATTAAATAGTAATGATATTTTGAAAGCCAGATAAATGGACTAGAGAATAAAGTGTTATTCATATTTTTCCTTATAAATGCAACGAAGAAATTCAATCATAAACATAAACTTTCGTGAAATTCCCATACATTCGCCACATCAGTCAAATAATGTTTTTAACTCAGATGGCCGGTGGGCCTCGTTGGAAGCACACGTGTCGTCAAATTTCGTCCTGTGACATTTCATTTTGACAATTATTCTGACAGAAAATCATATATGTACACGAAAAGGGATACCAGTAGCCAGAATGTATTCCAAATGAATAGGGAAAACAAATAGAGACCGTGTGTCATATTAAATTATATTTTTTGATGTTTACACGTCGTAATATTAGAAAAATACAACTAACGATTGAATAAAATAAACTTTTCTACCGAATCCTCATAATTCGTTTCGTCGCAAGCTATTTAATGCGAAAAGAGTTTTAGGAGTACCTTTTATTTACTGGAGTTTATGTTTATTATGCTGGTCATAATATTACGACATTCAAAAATGTACGAATGTCAATAAACTTGATTGACAATTTTCTTATGACACAAATTTTGTATTTTTTATTACCAATTTTAATTATTTTACTTAGTATATGCGAAATAATTACCCACCTGTAGGTATATAATATTTCCGCAGTATATGAAAAATGTGTTACCTATTATTTATTGGCCGTTTTACCGACTTATTTTTTGCTAAATTTGCTGTAAGAATATAAAAGATTGAGTGCACATGTGATGAGATAAGAAAATAAGATCAAGAAATTAAAATAATGACAAAGCCAGCAGATCTACCGAGTCTTTGTACACCACATGCGTAATGAAGAATGTCTCCGCCTGTAGCACAAACAAATTGAGAGACACGTGAATCGGTGGTCGTTCTTATGGACAGAGAGGCTTCATGAGCTCACGCCAGTTACGCCATGCCTCTCGATCATCTGGAGCGCTCATAACATCACTCCAGGTCGTCTGAATAGTTTATTCTTAACAGAGTGCTGCGGAAGACGAGATCTAAGTTCGTCTGCTGGTAAAACCCAGTTGAGAGCAGTGAATTACGTGATAGTTTTCATCCCGGCGAATTGTGTGCCTGCTAAACTATCTGAAATCTATTACCTTTATACAAAGTACCTATTTATAAAAAATAAAACAATAAACATTGTTGTTTTCTGATTTTAACTTACATACATTTTATAGAGTTTGTCAGGAAACAGAAGTGTCGTGGTTTATATGGAAGCTCATACATTCTACGACACATTTCTTTCCGGACAGACTCTACGGGACAATTTAGTCATAGCTATGAGCAAGAAAGTAACTTTGCGTTCGGAACAGGCGAAATAATAAAAGTAGGTAGGCACCTAAGTGTACAGTCGACTACAAAGAGATGTATCCACTTTTGGACCTTTATTACAGCGCAATAAGTTGAAACATTAGATACCTACATCTCTTTGTAGTCGACTGTACGAAAAATTTAGTTCTTATTTCATCAATATTCGGTGAAAATCGACATATTTACTGGACTGAACGAAGCAAGTATACTTACAACTAAAATTTTAAAAGGCAGCTATTTAGTTCTGGAGCTAGGCATACTGTAAATTTATCAATCATCTTACCGGTTGGCTTCTTTATGGCGTTGTAAAGCCCATCTCTGTGGTGTAGTAGTGATATGCTGTTCTCGGGAATATTCCCCAGGTGGTACCTCGATGGAATATTCGGGAATTTTGAAATTATTGAATGAATACAAATTGTATTTTAAAACTAAGACCACAAAACTCTTTACTGGAACATCATGTACAGGTAACTCCACCTAAAATGTTAATTCCTAATATTCCCGAGTAAATTCCCTAGGCTTATTCCTAATGTTCCCGGGAATATTTTTCCTCTCTCTTCTCTTTATAGGATATATCCATATTTGCTATGAATGATCGCGCAACCGAAAGCAAAATAGAGGTGATATAAATATTTTTCATGGTTAACCAACCAAAATGGCTAAAGGAAGCTTTTATAGTTGCTTCATACCTTTCTTTTCGTTAGCTCATCAGTCATCGGTCCATGAGTCCGTATGTTGCAGACATTGTATTATTGAATTATAAAGTGTATTACTCTTCTAAACAACTGTACAGGTCCAGATCGCGCGAGGCTTTTGGCGGTCGGAGCCTGGGAAGCTGGTCACTGGCTACATGCCCATCCTTCTCCTAATACTGGTACTTTCTTGGATCCGACCTCCCTTAGACTGGCGACTGGTCTGCGACTCGGGGTTTCGGTGTGTACGCCACACATATGCTCTTGTGGCACAGACGTGAACCGACTAGGACACCATGGACTATCTTGTCAAAAAAGTGCGGGCCGTTTTTCAAGACACGCGTCGCTTAACGACATAATCCGTCGGTCTCTTGCCACCATCAATGTGCCTGCTCTTCTTGAGCCGACTGGCATTATCAGGGATGATGGCAAGAGGCCTGATGGGGTGTCTTTGGTTCCTTGGAGCCTGGGACGGATGTTAGTGTGGGATGCTACTTGCGCACCGTCCCACCTCCAACGGACTAACGTAAAAGCGGGTGCAGCGGCGGAAAGCGCCGAAATTTCAAAACGTAACAAATATAAAAGTCTCGGTAGAGAGTACTATTTTGTACCTTTTGGAGTTGAAACTCTAGGTCCATGGGGTCCCAGCGCACACAAGTTTTTTGCAGAAATCGCAAAGCGTCTGGTTGATGTAACTGGTGACCGAAGAGCTGGCGGTTTCCTCGCACAGCGTATCAGCATTGCGATACAACGAGGAAATGCCGCCAGCATCCTTGGTACAATGCCGCAAGGGCCTAGTTTAGATTTGAGCTAGTTATTAATTTAGTTTAGTATTTGTACTGTAGTACCTCTGTATATTTAGTTATGTAAATAAATGTTTTCTATTTCAAGTGTATTTAAATAATATTTTGACCGAAGGTGTGTTTTGTCTGCCACTACTTTTATTACCAGTTAAATTTCCAAAATAAATTGGTGAATGCAAACTTATCTTTGCCCTTGTTCCGATGTATAGCCAACCAACTGCTTGTCACCCAAATAAATAACAGTAACAATAAAGTCATATGCATTTACAGTATCTTTATTAGTTTAGGGTATATTGAGTGGTAAATAAAGGTAACTATGTATTACTTATGGTTTTCGATTTATTTGTCGCGCAAATCAAGAAAATCATAAACCTAGTAAGAGAATGTCAGGATGTTGGCTATGGACGAGCTATGTCCATAAAAGAGTACCAAAAGCTGGCCTATTTATAGCCCTTAATTTGACTTATTAAACATTTTTTGATTGGCCAATGTCTCTCATGTTGCTCATGTGTACTGTCTTGTATGATTTATATTATAGCATTAAATATCACCGTACCACAAAATGCGCGACAAATAACTGGAAACTGTACGTCCTTTGGAAGTTTCGTTCATTGGAAGATTTGTTGTGAACTCAACCATTTCTGATAAAAATGTGAAAATCTACAAATCTGGATACAGAAGCGGGGAAAGGAGGGTGAACAATCACATGATGACTTGTTTCTATTTCTACTCTTACTGTTAAAATACCAAAAATTTCGGTCGTAGCTTTTACTATGTAGTAGCCGGCGCGTAGTGCATAATCCTGCTCAAAGGATCATCATCATCAATATTAAGAGGGTCTGGCCCTCTGTCGTTGCAACATTTTCCATTCCAGCCTATCTTGGGCTTTCGTTTTCACTTTCTGATATGTGTGACTACAGCACCACTCTTTCATCTGCGTCATGTATAATATTCTAGGTTTTCCTCTTTCTCAAAAAAAGCGGTTTCGATATATTTCAGTTCAGAAAATTTTGGTTTCACTACGGAAACCATATACCGAAGTAAACGGTATGAGGTACATCCCGTTTTAAAATTGTGCCTTTATTTTTCGATTATACATTCCCTGATTCTTTCGGCGAGTAAGGTCAATCCAGACAATTTAAGACTATAATTTTATAATATATCCATCTGAGACGCCCCCACCCCAAACCCCAACACTGTATCGGAGAAAATCGCTGAGAAATATGATAAATTTAAACAACCGTGGCTTCAATATTGTACTAAAATAAATCCACACGAAAGAAGTACCGTCAATCGCTACAACTTTGGCTATGATGCACAACTTTTCCTGGCATGAAAAACACGGTTTTCTTCACCAAACAGCTATTTGTATCTTATTAGGAATAAAATATAAATCTGTTTGGGGAAGAAAACCATATTTTACAAGCCAGACAAAGTTGTGCATCGTATGCAAACTTGTAACAGTTGGCGGTATACGAAACGTTAGTTAAAAATAAAATTTGAATTTATTGAAAGTCGAATTATTGTTTATTTCATGTTGCGTACTGCGTGTAGTTCGACATGCAGTGCCAAATAACCAATCCATCCATACATATAATAAAGCTGAAGAGGGTCAAAAGTCTGTACCTGGAAGATATTCGAAAAAAAATTGGCTGGGATACTTAGAATCGTTTACAGAACACGTTCCAACAATTTTTAGAATTTTTGTCTGTTTGTCTGTTTATCTGTTTATTTGACCGCGCATGACGTGAAAACGGCTGAACGGATTTTGATGAAATTTTGTAGAGAGATAGTTTGAGTCCCGGGAAAGGACATAGGACAGTTTTTATCCCGAAAATCAACCCTGGAGGGGGGTGAAAAGGGGGTCGGAAGTTTGTATGGCAAATTATTTACCGCTGAACCGACGATTAAGATGAAACTCGGTACCTACATAGATAGTTTGAGCCCCGAAAATCATATATTATAGTTTTAGGGGATAAAAACGGGGTTGAAAGTTTGTATGGGAAATCAATAACCGTTGAACGAAAACTGGAGATAGTTTGAGCTCTGGGAAAGGATTTAGAATAGTTGGTATCCAGAATTCATTCCTTAATTACCTACTAATTCCACGCAGACGAAGTCGCGGGCAAAAGCTAGTAACGAATATGTATAAATAGTGAGGATCCTAAGCCACATAAAAACGTCGAACCTAAAATTTTTATGCACAAGCATAAAATTTGGCACACTTGTTTATTGTCCCCAGAAAACCCGATTAAAATCGGTACCCAAAGGTACCCCCCCCCTTCTGGCGCCGGGGAGGGGGGGTTAAAATACCACTCCACCCGGCTTCATTCAAAAAATTCTAACAGTTCACGTTTAGCTAATAGGTCAAGTTTGGTATCATTTTCGGATAAAATAACCACGTAGAATTCGTTTCTGTTATTAAAAAATGCAATTTACGAAGTAATTTAAAAAAAACATACGAATTTCGAAAATCTCAACAAAAATTTTCATATTCCAGTCATCATAAATATAAATTTGCTAGTTTTTTTCACAATTTAAAAATACAATATTAAAGCATATTTCACGTAGATTCAAAAAAATATAACATATGAAAACTTTTACTAACAGGAAATAGCATAAAAAAATATTTTACGTCGCGCGTCGCGATATTATTTTTGCCGCCGTCGGCATCCGCGGTCAAATTATCCAAATAACGCACTGTGGATAGGTACCATGTAAACTTGTTATTTATTGAAATCAATTGTATATATAACAACGATAGAAATTGTACCTGAAAAAATGTGGTATTCCGTCGGAAAAGGGACTTTTAGTATAGGAGTTGTGTGCGCAACCTCTTTTCCTTGTGCTAAAATCTTGGCTTAATAAGTGGTATTTATGAAGCTATCAAATGGGTCACTGGACCAGTTACTAGGAAAACAGCCCCTCTGGACACGAACGGTGCTATAATTACGGATAGCCAAATGCAACTCGAGCGATGGGTTGAACACTATACAAATCTTTATTCGAGTCCAGTTGATATACATCCGGAGGCTGTGCAAAGCATGCCCAAACCAAACTGGCTGTTATAACCGAGTTAGATAATCTACTGCCTGTAGAGGAGTTTGCCAAGGCTATTAATAGGCTCACATGCGGTAAGAGCCCCGGCGGTGATGGCACCCAACCTAAACCTAAATAATAAAACTCGAATGCATGCGACCACTTGTGTACAATCTTCTGTGCAAATGATGAGAAGCCGGAAATGTGCCTCAGGATATGCATGATGCCAATATCACACTATACAAAGGGAAAGGTGACCGCGGCGACTGCAACAATTACCGCGGTATCTCCATATTGAGCATAGTTGGCAAGTTTTTTGGCCACATACCGCCCTAGCCAACGCAGTCGTCTCTGCTTGAGAAACGCGTTTCAAGCTAGGCAGCTGTGCAATTTCTAGGACCCTTTCGTTTGTCACCCTGTCTTGCCATATTCCGAAAATCTTGAGTAGGCATCGCATGTAAAAAGAGTTTATACGACGTTCGACTTTTGCATACGTCATCCAGGTTTCAGCTCCATACAAGAGTATGCTTAAAATGGAAGCCTGAAAGACTAACATCTTGGTCTTTATTCTAAGATGTTTGTTTTGCCATACTTGAGTACTAAGCTTCCCGAATGTGGTTGTCGCTCTACCGATACGAATGTTGACCTTCGCATCGAGCGAAAGGTTGTTCGTTACGGTCGACCCTGGGTAGCAAAAACTGTCAACTACTTCTAAAAGCGTGCCATTGAGGGAAATAGAGGGAGCTCCGGAAGTCCTTCTCGTATTTATGGACATGGCAAACAGGGAACAAGCCTGATATAACTGTCTCACCATGGACTGGAGTTAGCAACGAAGACTGCGTCATCGGCATAGAGAAGACTGTCGAGGAAAAGATTCTCGAGGTCTCTTTTTGACTTTTGTTAAACATTTTTTCATCGGCCCTCGTATGCAGATGGATATCCTGCTGGTTATCGCTAAAAGCGGTACTTAATATAAGCGAGAAGTATATACCAAACAGGGTAGGAGCCAAGACACAGCCTTGTCGCACTCCTCTGGAGACATCGATCTGCGCTGATGACGCACTGTTAAAAACTACTGTGCCCTTCATACCTTCGTGGAAGGATACAACTAGCCTCAGAAGCTTTGATGGACACCCAATGCTCTCGAGTGCTGTGTATAAGCCCGGCTGACTGTATCGAACGCCTTGTTAAGGTAGACAAAAGCCATAACCAAGGGGGTATTTTGTTCACGACACTTCTCCTGCATTTTACGAAGTGTGAAAATCATATCCACTGAGGAACGATCGAAGCGGAAGCCACACTGCGACTCAGGATAAACGCGTTCTGCAAGCTTTTGGAGTCTTAAAAGAACGACTTGGCCAAAAAACTTGCTAGCTGGCACATTTCCCGCTTCTCAGCATTTTCACAGCAGATTGTACAACACAAGTGGTCGCATGCATTCGAGTTCTATTATTTCGGCTTGGGTTGAGTGCCATCTCCGCCGAGACTCTTACCGCACGTCAGCCTTTTAATAGCCTTGGCAAACTCCTCTACAGGCAGTAGATTATCTAACTCGGTCATAACAGCCAGTGTGGGCATGCTTTGGATAGCCTCCGGATGTATATCAACTGGACTCGAATAGAGATTTGTATACTGTACAACCCATCGGTCGAGTTGCATTTGGCTATCCATAATTATAGCTCTGTTCGTGTCCAGAGGGGCTGTTTTCCTAGCAACTGGTTCAAAGACCCGTTTGATAGCTTCATAAATACCACTTATAAACCCAAGATTTTAGCACGAGGAAAAGAGGTTACGCACACAACTCCTATACTAAAAGTCCCTTTTCTGACGGAATACCACATTTTTTCAGGTACAATTTTTATCGTTGTTATATATACAATTGATTTCAATAAATAACAAGTTTACATGGTTCCTATCCACAGTGCGTTATTTGGATATTTTGACCGCGGATGCCGACGGCGGCAAAAATAATATCGCGACGCGCGACGTAAAATATTTTTTTATGCTATTTCCTGTTAGTAAAAGTTTTCATATGTTATATTTTTTTGAATCTACGTGAAATATGCTTTAATATTGTATTTTTAAATTGTGAAAAAAACTAGCAAATTTATATTTATGATGACTGGAATATGAAAATTTTTGTTGAGATTTTCGAAATTCGTATGTTTTTTTATAAATTACTTCGTAAATTGCATTTTTTAATAACAGAAACGAATTCTACGTGGTTATTTTATCCGAAAATGATACCAAACTTGACCTATTAGCTAAACGTGAACTGTTAGAATTTTTTGAATGAAGCCGGGTGGAGTGGTATTTTAACCCCCCCTCCCCGGCGCCAGAAGGGGGGGTACCTTTGGGTACCGATCTTAATCGGCTTTTCTGGGGACAATAAACAAGTGTGCCAAATTTTATGCTTGTGCATAAAAATTTGAGGTTTTGAGCTTAAGACCCTAGCTAAAATTAAAATAAACATTTTGAAAATATTGCATAGAGCCGTAGCTGTAGATATTACGTAGAGTCGCCGTAAAATATATCTGAGCGATCAACGTACTCAAAATATCTGAACGTGCACTTTATTGCCTTGATAATAGAGGATTTGTTCAGATACTTGTGACCACCTTGGCTGCTCCGATTTATCCGACATGGCGACTGTCCAATCCGTCCTATTCCTATTACAGGTATACATACAGGTCATTTGATTTTACGCCTTATAGAGAGCTGTATAGAGTGGTTATTGGCATTGTCAATCTGATTAAGTGACTTTTATAGGTAGCTTTACAAAAGTCGTATCTCAAACCGCAATAAAAAAGTACTAATCATTTCATCAAATCATTATCAAACCAAATCAAATCACATTTCAATACGTCATATGTGACATAAACAGGACAAACAAGGAAAGCAAGATAAAATTGATCATTTCTCTGTCTTCTTGGAATGCAACCTACGGGTTCAGTTTCTCAAAGGAGGAGTAGTCAAACTTATTATGCCAACTTAAAAAAAATAGAGGTGAATGACCTGTCCCCCCAAAAGTGTGGTAGTGTGCGTGAAGTCTGGACATGTGTGCATCGGGGTAATTTGACAGATTCTGAAAATTTACCCTCCTCGATACAGTCTTAATGCTGTGTGCATTCACGCCCTTGGTATTCACGCCAGTTGTATGGAGTGAGCACTCTATAAGGCTTATTATTTCTCTATGTTCTGGAAAACTCAGTGGTAGTGGTAGCCGGGGTTTCAACCCAAGAACTCCAGATTGAAAGTCAGCTAGACGTCTTACCGCCAGGCTACCAGCGCTTTTTAGGGTTCCGTAGTCTGTCCGTCGGTCCGTCTGGCCGCGGTCTAGCTCAGTGACCATTAGCACTATAAAGCTGAAATTTCGTATGAGTGTGTGCATTAATCACGCCAAAAAAGTGGGATAATAAAAACTGGAAAAATATTTTTTATTAGGGTACCTCCCTTACACATGAAGTGGGGTGTGATTTTTTTTTCTCGTTCTAACCCTATCGTGTAGGGTATCTTTGGATAGGTCTTTTAAAATCAATATAGGCTTTCATTAACAGTTTTTAGATAAAACTAATAGTTTCTTAAATAATCGCTCTGAAAGTTAAAAAAAGAGCGTTCCCCCATCTAACTTTGGAACCGTGGGTCCAAAAAAATTGAAAAAAGTCATGGAAGTGAGGCCTGATAAGTACTTTTAATGAAAACTATATTGAATAAAATCGGTTGAATTGTAACGCCGTATGGAACTGCTCGGACGGCGACCTTCAATCGCTGCAGCAACCACCTTCACCCATTTTTGGGAAATGCAGCAGTGGTTTTTCTTACACAGAAAGTAATGATCTTTCAGATGAGCGTTGGTTTCTAGAGGAGATCGATCGTACTAGATACCTAAAAAAATCGATCCCTTATAATGCTGCAGCAACTGACAAGGCCTGTCATGGGGGCTTGCAGCACCGCATTATCGTATAGCCCTAACTCTCCTCTGCTTCGAGGAACAAAGAAAACCTGGGAGATTTATCGTACTAGAGACCGATATTATTTTAATTTTTCAAAAAATTTTTTTTAATATGCCGCCCATCTTTTTGCATTGCAGCATAGGCATTTCGTGTTCTGCTATTAAAAACGCGTCTAATTATATATATATCATCCGGGAGACTTATCGAACTAGGTTCAGTGTCATGGGCTCTTCTACTAATAGTTAAAAAGTGTTTATGAACAAAATTTTTAATTGTCTATTAATTGGCAGAGACGAAAGGCGGCTCGAAAGAGTTTTACAATTGATTAATTGTAGATAATTGGACTAGGAAGCTAAATGACCAGCAGTAGTGACGTGGCCATGACTTTATCGATAGGTATTAACAAGCATACATGCTATTAACGCACGATACTTTCTTGAAACCAAAAATAATATATATACGCATACTTAGTGCTTGAAATGAACCGATATCGATCAAGCAATAATGCATAGAAAATGTGCATTGATACCTTTCTTCGTGGTCTTTTAGACCCCATTTACACATTGATTAGTGATAAGTGCGAGTTCATACATTTGTTACTAATCACAAGTAGCAAATGTATGAACTCGCACTTAACACTAATCAATGTGTAAATGGGGCCTTAGGGATTAACGACTTATTGCCGTTTGCAAACTCCAAACTGGAGGCGTCATAAAAAAGGGTTTAGAGCGCTAATTATCGTTAATGAATTATAAACTCTATAGCTCTAGGCTTTAGATGCAAAATGAATAAAGAGATGTCAAGTATCCTACGCGGGTAGCCAGCACGTCCTACAACGGCGCGTGCCGTATATACCAGGTAAAAGCTGCCGATAGTTATACAGTTAATTTTGCACCTATTTATTGGCTGCAGTCGTAGAGTTTATAATTCATTAAAAATTAAATAATTAGAGCTCGGAATATTTTTTATTATGGCGTCTCTAGTTGGGAGTTTGCCAACGGCGATAAGTCGTTAATCCTTGAAAGACCACGAAGAAACGTAAATAGTATTGGCCGGGTGCAGAGACTGGGCGGGAAAAGCTAAAACGATCGCAGCGCTTGACGTGACCAAAAGTGGCAACTGCGACAGCTGTATTTTTTGAAACGTCATACGTTTTAGTTATTTTGCTTACGCTTTCTACTTAAATTTGCTATTAAATAATAAATTGTGGTAAAATAGGCAACGTTATAATACAGGATACACGTAGAAAGAAATATGTAAAGACTAGCTTCTGTCCGCAACTCCGTCTGCGTAGAATAACACTTACAATAAGTATATAAAACGCCTGCATACAATTTTACTGCACACATTTTCAATTAGAGCACATACTATTATGTGCCATAAAATTGTATGCAGGCGTTTTATATACTTACTGTAAGTGTTATTCTACGCAGACGGAGTTGCGGACCGAAGCTAGTCTTTACATATTTCTTTCTACGTGTATCCTATATTATAACGTTACCTATTTTACCTCAATTTATTATTATGTAGGTACTCTTTGTGGACTAGTAAGGATAAGGATTGAGGCTTTATCAGATTCTACATAAAAATCCTACGGAATTTTTTCATACATGCATTACGTGCTGCGTTTTGGTAAAGGATTTCGGGCCACTTTATATGGATCGTGGTCCAAAAACTATCAGAGAAGAGGTCATTAAATATGTAAGTATCTCTATCGACTTTAGTTCTATGAGCACCAAGTTGAATTCCACAGCAAAACTGAGATTTTCATATTTTAGTCACAGCACATATTAAGTGCCTAAATAAAGCATTGCAGAGCTGGGCTGCGTTCACAACCGCTCGGCGGACGTGTTGGCCACTGAGGTCTAACAGTAACCAGTCCGTCTAGGCATAGGCGCACTTCCTAGTAATTACTGTGACTGACTAAATCATGAATATCTTAGTTAGGCAATGAAATTCAACTTGGTGTCTCCATAAGGAAATTAAGTATATAAAACGAACGAACTTTTAAATGAGATAATATTTCTAACGTTATGTGCCAAAACTAACAGCTTCCCTTTACTTTCGATTTAAGACCGGTGTTTAAAAAAGTAGTAATTTTTCAATTATCTGGAAGCAAACATAATAAAACATTATTTTTTCCTTTAAATTGTAAGAAAACAACAATGAAGTAACTTGGCGTAATTATACTTAATACACGCACAATAGTTACTTTTATCAATAAAGCACAAAACCAAATGTGTTTCACATTAAAAACAAACAGATTTTGCATTTGTTAACTGCTCCACAATCAATATTTTAAAATAATTACCTTTATTTGGTTGTATCCATTAGTCGACACTTTTGACAGAGCCGTCAAAGTTGCGAACGCTAGGTGGCGCTGCGTCGTGCACCCGGCCAATACCTATCTGTGAGGTGCAGACGGTGATCACCACGAAGAAAGGGGCGCACTCAGGATCATCGGGGTGTCTAGGGCAGCGGTGGTGAATAAAACATCTTATTTATGTTTTATAGAGGCGTGTTGCCGCGGCGGCGGCTAGTTGCAGACTGAAGTAGTTGCAGAAGTGAAGGGTGTAGAAGCAGTGACGAGCTGGATCGCCCGGTCTCTTTTATGGACGCAATGGGGTGATCGAACTAGCGACTGTTATGCGCCGAATATGCCAAACTTTTATTGACCAATAATCTTACGGCTAATTACATAAGAGTAGGGATAGGTAACTTTAATTTAGGACATTTAGTTTTATAATTAGTACAATTTCTTATCATTTACACATAAAATATCAAACACGGAGCAAACAATAGTACTTAAAACTAGACATTTTGTATATAGCAAGTTACACGTTTATTAATCATTGACATAGAAATAATACAGTAGAGTGATTTACTTATAACTAGGTACACAATTCAAAGGTTTTCTAAGCTACATGCGACAATTCTCCCCCACGTGCGTCAGCACCGTCTACTGGTGTGGAGCATACGAGGATGAGTCTGGAAACCGGGCGGCGGATGTCTTCTTTGCGAGATAAATTTACAATGGCTACTCTTATTGGCCATCAGGACCGGGAAAGAGTTGTGCGATTTCGCCTCTAGACCATGTATCTCGTGGCATTTTGTCCGGTATGTCGCTTCGTTGAGCACTGGATCGCGGCATTAAGTTCAGGCGATTTTCTTGCTTCCAGCGCGTCCATTCGTGGTCGTCAGGCGGAATCTTCTTTCGAATCTTGCGCCATTCGGTCACGTGACATTTGAGACTATCGGGCAGTGAGTTTGTGGCCTCGAATAGCTCACGTTCTGGGTTAAGCGCACCGTTAGATGTGTTAGGCAGCGGTAGGGTGGTAGAGGGCGCCGATAAAGGGGCGGCGGGCTCTAGGTACATCGCTCGTGTGATAAGACGCGTGTACAGTACGTTCCCTCGCTTTTCTCTAAGGTGGCTTGTCATGTCGTGCATTGATTCGTTTGCAGCTGCGGCGGTAAGCGGCGGTTGATTCGCTATGAGCCTCTCTTGCGGTAAGTCGCCTGCGGAAACCGTGAGGGTGGTTTCGTTACAGGTCCGACACCTTTGGCACTTATTCGTCAGATAACGAATGCTACCGCGCAGTCTGACAATGCAGTATTGTTGCTTCGACTCGTCAAATTCGGTCACGTGACTTTCGTGGTTGGACTCTTCATGGAAATGGTGGACCAATAATTTCGTGAACGTTTCTTCGGCATGCAGGACGGGTATATGTGTTCCGTCTCTGTCTGTCACTATCACACCATTTTTGTCCAATTTCACGGCGACTCGGTGTAGCGAAGACTTTTCAGGCAGCGCGCGCCCGGCTTCCAGCAGTCGTATTTCTTCAGCATACGACTCATTTTGGCTCCGTCGGATCAGTAGTGTTTCTGCCAGACTTATGTGTCTGTTGTTCATCTCTGTTTCTGGATTCTTAACAGACAATTTGGCTTTGAAAACCTCGGCAGCAACCAAGACTCTGGCCGTAGCGCGAACCAGTCTAGTGAATTTCGAGAACCTACTTACATCGGGTAGGTATTCCGATTTTTCAACGGAACAAACCGGTTTGTTTACGCGTTCGCTTTCGCCTCCCCCGCTGAGGGACGTACCCTCCGTGCTCTGGACTACGTTCGAGCTTACGTCTGGGCTATTGGAGGCGAATCCGTTGTTAATTTCGTCGTCCGTCGTTCGCGGTATTACGCAGCCTACGAACGCTACATGCGGATCAGACGATTGACGTGGTGTATCTGGCGTTCGCGTCGCATCTATGGACACTCGCTCCAGACACGTGGGTGCGATCGTGATTGTGTTAATATTGCTAGTACCATTTTCCACGGGCGCAGTTGCGTTCAAACCGTGTAGCAATTTATGGTGCCCAGCTTCGCACCCGTTGACGCCACAATGCAAGAATTTGCACTTGAAGCGACCATAGTGCGACGCGTCCAGACACCTATAACACAATTTCGCGTTTTTGGACCAATCCCAACGATTGGCGATCGTAGCATTAATGAACTTAGTGCACGCTTCAACTTTATGCTCGTGACTATTACAAATTGCGCAATTGTTGCTAGACGGCGAATGTTTAGGTTTGGTCCCGTTATATGCGGGTTTATTAGCCTCGCGGGGCTTTGTTTGAGCTACCGTAGGCGACCTATACTCATGCGCGCGAGCTTTAACTTCATCGCATCGCGGGCGAGTGCCTTGGTAGTTATCGTCAGAATCTGAATCGCTCGAATAATCGCGGGAAAACGCGGGAGCGGGAGCGTAAGCGGGGGCGTTATAGCGCTCCGACCGGCTCTCCGGCTCAAAAGAAACCGTGTTTACAGTATTTCGCGACTTCGGCCATCTATGACGACTGGTTCTTTTCGCGGCAGAACTAATTTCAAGCAAAAACTCTGAAATTGCTACTAAATCGGGCGAGTCCCGATTTGCTTGCTTGAATTTACCCCATTCGTACCTCACGATAAGGTTCAATTTGTCAACAATCTTGTTAACTAGTTCTGGCGCGTAAAGGTACTTTTCTTGTTTTAAGGATTTAATCGTGGCTACAGCGTTGGCTACATGTGCGGCGAAAGACACTATGTTGCTATTGTCTTCTGCTAATCGCGGCATACGTTTCACGTTATGTAGCTCTGTCAGCACGATTTCCTCTGGATCCCCGAATTGCCTTTCTAAGGCTTCCATAATCTCGTATGGATCCTGTACGGTGTACATGATGGACTTTACAGCTACCCTAGCCTCTCCTTTTAAAGCCTTACGAATTCGGCTGACGTTATTCACGTAACTAAACATCGGCGCGGTATCCTCGAATTCGGCCCGAAACGCGATCCACTCCGTAATATTACCGTCGAAAGTGGGCAATTCGGGCGGCCTATGCATAACGGGTGCGTAATGATTCGAAACATCTCGCGGCGGACGATGTGTGCTTATGTGCGACTCGCGGGGCGCAGGCCTACCGAGAGCGGCGGGCTCACTATGCACGAAAGTACGTGGGGCTGTTGTGACTCCAGGTCGGAATTTAAAACTTTGGTCAAGCTGAGACTGGTGTTCGACCCACTTCTTCACTCGTTGGTCGTCTAATTCGACTTCAGTTACGGTCTTGCCGCTAGCAGATCGCGCCTCATACTGGGCGACCTGTAGCCGTAATTTGGCAGTTTCCGCCTGTTTATTAGCAACGGCGAGAGTGGCTTTCTGAACTTCCAACTCGGCCATCAACAAAGCCAACCTTTCATCACAACTTGCACTAACACACTGATTTTCGCGCACTTTTTCACTATCGCGATCGCGGCACTGAGAATCGCGGGTTTTTTCGCCCGTTGGCGTGTTTGATTTACACAAAGCCCCCGGGGGATTCACTACCGTTTTCTCGTTTTCATCGCACGAAATGTCCAAATATTCGGGCGCCGGCGGCGGCGCTGTTGCCGACGGCGGCGGGTACGCACTATGACCGTCATCTAGGTTGCTGCTGGTGCCTTTGTCCCATGTATTGGTTTCGCCGGAGGTTGTCTTACCAGACGGCGGCGTCAGGGTGGCGGCAGGCTCCCCCTGCGGCTTGCGTGGGCGAAGAGACCTCTTCAGCGTGTGTTCGGACATCTTCTTCTTTTTTTCTTGCTTCTGGTTACGCAAATGACGCACGTGGGGGTCCCTAACCTTACCTACCTAAAACCTATTGGCTGACACTGCCTAGTGCAGCGCCAGCGACCCTAACTTACAACTAACTCACTTGTGGGCGTAAATCCCTTGATGCACTGATTCTCGCGCAAAGGCTAAGTGCAAGTGCCAGAGCGTCCGAAACCAGTGTGAAGACGTCAACCATGTGACGTTGCAACGAAAGTTGCCAGGACACGAACGCGGAGTATGGCCTCAACACGAACGGTCCGTCCAGCAAGCTGGTTATAGCCCTAGGCTCTACCGCTAAAGCGGGCGGGTGTATGGACACCAAATGATGATGATGATTCTGAGCGTGAAATAAATTTCTGTCTCAGCGCGTACTTTATTCTTTCTTCATAGTTCTTTCATCCGGTGCTCGAAGGACCAGCTGTGAGGTGCAGACGGTGATCACCACGAAGAAAGGGGCGCACTCAGGATCATCGGGGTGTCTAGGGCAGCGGTGGTGAATAAAACATCTTATTTATGTTTTATAGAGGCGTGTTGCCGCGGCGGCGGCTAGTTGCAGACTGAAGTAGTTGCAGAAGTGAAGGGTGTAGAAGCAGTGACGAGCTGGATCGCCCGGTCTCTTTTATGGACGCAATGGGGTGATCGAACTAGCGACTGTTATGCGCCGAATATGCCAAACTTTTATTGACCAATAATCTTACGGCTAATTACATAAGAGTAGGGATAGGTAACTTTAATTTAGGACATTTAGTTTTATAATTAGTACAATTTCTTATCATTTACACATAAAATATCAAACACGGAGCAAACAATAGTACTTAAAACTAGACATTTTGTATATAGCAAGTTACACGTTTATTAATCATTGACATAGAAATAATACAGTAGAGTGATTTACTTATAACTAGGTACACAATTCAAAGGTTTTCTAAGCTACATGCGACACTATCAATGCACATTTTCAATGCATTATTGCTTGATTGATATCGGTTCGTTTCGAGCACTATATTCTCTTTGGTTTGAAGAAAGTATCTTCCGTAATAGCGTGTATGCTTGTTTGCCACTGACATAGGTAATATAAAGAGGTAAATACCTACATATATATCAGACTTCGATAGAGACATTTATTCGTCAGTTCTTGATCTACCTTTAGACGATTTAGAATGTACATATTACGTGAAGAAATACAACGTTTAGAATGAATACTCGTACTTCCTTATATTTTTCTAAAACAAATAAAACGAAATTCTGCAAACAGCGCAAGTAGGCCAATATTGTTACCTATAGCATTCATTTAATGGTATAACTATCTACTTAGGTTAACCAATTTTATTTTACATTATTTTATTTTTTAATAAATAGGAGACCAGACCAATACATACGTATGAACATTAAATATATACTCAAATTCATAGAGCCATCGATATCGATAAAACCATAATATAAATTCGAATAACCATTGAACGGCAAACGAAGGGCGGTCCGACTAATCTTCCAACGCAAGAACAACTTTATATACAAACTTTAACGATCTTTTGATATATCTCATTCACGCATTATATCTAATATTCCCTATATATCTTGGCCTTGGTACCCTTAACGGCGTTGTAAGATGAGGGGTCACTTTAGTCTAGTGGGGAATGTTGAATAAAAGAACCGGCGCGATCTATTATGGCGTAATTCTAACAAGACAGGTTAATTTATAATAACTTATTATATTCGGACTTGCATTGCATGAATCATGATAAGTTAATTTATAGTTGTTACAAATTTGGGAATGTTACAAATTATGATTAACTTGGATTTAGCCTACGCTACCTAGTTGGTAGTGCAGTAGACCAAAAATGTGTTTTACCACCCTACAGCCTACAGTTGAGGTTCGTTTGAACGTCATGAGACAACAAGGTCGTGCAACTCCGTTAGAAATTTCAACCTTAGCGATCGCAGAGGGGTGTAACTCAGTGTAAATCTGTCAAAAAATTTGAGTTTGACTCGACGTATCCGATAGGTACGTTTGCATAAGTGCGAAAGAGAACTTATCATGCGTTAAGAAGAGACAACATGATTCGTGACGTTGCAGAGGTCTCTCTGTATTATTATTTACCCTGTGGCGATCGTTAGATCTCGCAGAAACTTTTGACAAAACTGGTAGACCACTTTCTTGGTCGACTGTAGGTACCTACTAGGTAAACTTATAAATATCATAAATATCTCTTTGAACTTTACACAACTCAACAAAGTCGTGCAATCTGTGTTAAGTATTAGATTTTGGAATGACATGTAGAAATATTATTTATTCGCTATGTGCGAAGTGCATGGTGTGGTAACGATAACGATCGCACCGCGCGATGTGACAAGAAGTAGGGTATTCGATTGAGCCCGCGGGCTGAGTTGACCCTTATCGGTAAAATAGTAGTCGACTGAACCCGTGGGATGAGTTATCCGATTAGTGCGGGTCGAGTCATCCACGAAAAAAAACGAAGTGGTCAACTCAGCACGCGGGCTAAGTGTATGTGGGCTCATTTGACCACAAAGCGGAAATGAAACTGCAAAAGCCCCTGTTAGCTGTCAATTATATAGCCCCCTAAAGATACCCAAAATGTAAGAGGAAATGTCACCTGCACTGTTACTCCATCTAGTAACGAATAGCGTACTAAGTAGTACACTAGTAGCTACTGGGTGGAGTACCAGCGCAGGTGACATTTCCACTTACATTTTGGCATTTTGGGTATCTTTAGGGGGCTTTCAGTTGACTTGAGCTTCAATTAGTTGTTAGGCTGTGCTGCTCTACTGTATAAGTTATACTCTATGGTATAAATAACCAAATAACAAAACATTTTGCGTTTCGTTCTGAAGTCCGAAAACTCGTCTACTAGTAACTTTACTAGTAGACGAAGTTAGCAAAAAAAAATTTCAGTGAGACAACGGGACATTTTAAACCAAATAAAAGCTTGTAAAAACCTACCTCACAAGTGTATTGTGCAGTATCATCCGCAGTCAGATCGTTGATCTCCAAGCTGTAGTTGGCGTGGAGTCGGGTCCTTGGTGGCAGGAGGTGGTGGGCATCCCGGCTGTCACCGAGGAGGGTCTCCCCTTTGTACCACCGAACTCTGATGTTAAAGTCTGTGGAAAAAAAATCTAGAGTTAGGCAATGATATTTTACTAGGGATGGGCGTGCTGCTCTACTATACACGGTGCTCGTGAGCATTGCGAGAGATTTTAACCACGAATTCCTGAGGCCATAAAGAGTAAAAAATGTTATATGAAGTTAGGTCGATTTCGCCGAAAAAAAATTTTTTTTTTTTGCTTTTTTTTCGATTTTTTGAATGCTTTGGAACATAAAAAAATAAAATTATTGATAAAACTAATGACTAAAATAAATTGGTTCATTTTTATTCGTAAAAAATGGTTCACGAAAAGTATTCTTTCGCATTTTGATATCTGTCAATAAGGATGTCTAGACTAGACCCCATAAAGAGTGAAATGTCTATCAAAAAAGCGTTATTCACTGAGTTACAATAATCAAAGTTTTATCGAACGAGCGGAGAGTAAGCGAAGCTCGTTCTTACAAACAACTTCAGACCCAACTGTCACCTGGCTACTGGGACGTCTCGGCATTTGGATGGTTTTTTGATTTACATAGTATGTCCGACGATAACTTTAGTAACGTTTTTCTGATCTTTATGAAATTTGTTAGGGTTGTAGCAGAGACCAACAAAATTTGCGTGGCCGGGTGCACGACGCAGCGCCACCTAGCGTTCGCAACTTTGACGGCTCTGTCAAAAGTGTCGACTAATGGATTCAACCAAATAAAGGTAATTATTTTAAAATATTGATTGTGGAGCAGTTAACAAATGCAAAATCTGTTTGTTTTTAATGTCAAACACATTTGGTTTTGTGCTTTATTGATAAAAGTAACTATTGTGCGTGTATTAAGTATAATTACGTCAAGTCACTTCATTGTTGTTTTCTTACAATTTAACCTTTTGAACGCCAAGAGCCTTTAAAGTGGTCGAATACTGTCGTGCCTACCACGCCAACAACCACTAAAGTGGTTATGGCAGACGCTGTCAAAGCAATTTTACTGTTGGCAGATAAGGTTTAAATTAGTTTCTCACTAGTTGAGATGTTGGCGTGTATGCCACATTTTGATGCGAGAGAGAAAGCGTTCAAAAGGTTAAAGGAAAAAATAATGTTTTATTATGTTTGCTTCCAGATAATTGAAAAATTACTCCTTTTATAAACACCGGTCTTAAATCGAAAGTAAAGGGAAGCTGTTAGTTTTGGCACATCACGTTAGAAATATGGAATTGCAACAGTCGGACATAATTAGACAAGCTTCTTGGTTGGCCTGAAGCAACGGGAGCCCCAGTGTAAGTATCTTTAGAAATAGTGCAAAAACAATTCATTCATTTTACTAGAAAAAAAAATTGGTTTAGAATCGCCACTCTTGTTTTAAGCAATTTAATTTGGTCTGTCTGTCAAAACCCTTTTTATCAGGAACGCGTGGAGGTATAAAGTTGAAATATAACATCAAATACATATATTATATATATCTGCGGCGCCGCTCCTTGAATCTTTTAACTCGACGCAACCCAAAGATACGGTCATTTGAGCCTTATTTTCTAACACTTCGCAGGGAAGCAAAACCTACAAATAAAGTCCGACTCGCACTTGGTTAGTTTTTAACCGACTTCAAAAAAGGAGGAGGTTCTCAATTCGACTGATTTTTTTTTATCATTATTATGTTTTTTTTTTGTATGTATGTTACTCCATATCTCCGTGAATCGAGAAACGATTTTCAAAAATTTTTTTTAATCGAACAGGTACACAGATAGAAATAATATCTTAATTCAAAACGCAAAACTCTCTTGCAAGCGGTTTCTTAAAGAGAGTAATACTTAGACCAATAAACATGACCTGAGTTAAAAATATCATGATTTTTAAAAGAAGAATTAAAATTATTCAGCTTTAGCTTTACCCATTTTTATAGCGAATAGTAATGATTTGAGTTAAGATAATAATTATTTACGGCAAAAAAGCATCAAAATTTTCCTTTAAGAGTTTTATGTGTTTACGTCAAAAGCGATTAGTTCTTGATTTGATGTATTCAATCTACAGCTAAGAGCCAAAGCTAATTCAAAGAAGTAGCGCCAAAAGTTTGATTTGAGATTTTTAAGTTTTTAGGCAAGAGAGATTAATTTTTGCTTTGATGTTTTCAACCTACAATCAAGAGCCACAGCTATTCCAAAGAAGAATCACATAATTTTTGCTTTGATACATTCAAGTTTTGGACGTTAGTTACCCTGCGCATCAATAGATGTCTCTGCGTGTAGGTTAGAACACGCGAACGTTTGTTCGACGTAACTTCATGACCCTCGGCGCTTTACCCGGGCTTATTTGAGATTCGCAATAGCAATCTCAGCTCTAGTTAATACGATTATAAATTGTGAGTATATAAATAATCATAATTTATATTTGTATTATCTACTTTTAGTTAAACTTCCTTTCTTGGGATTAGTCCCGAGAAACAGTTTCTGCTACTAGCTTTTTAAGTAGTGCACTGAGACACTAAGGCGATTATCACACTGACGACGGATCCGCATGCGGTGCGATGCGATGCCGGTGTGCGAGCGAGATAGCGGTGCGATGCCGGTGTGCGAGCGAGATAGCGCTATACACATGCAGAGCGCTATCTCGCTCGCGCACCGGTGCCGCATGCGGATCCGCGCCAGTGTGATAACCGCCTTAGAAAATGTTATTGTTTGTGTCAAGTAATCGATTTCATACGCCAAGAAATTTTAGATCTTGGTGTGAAAATATCAAATTTAACATCAAGTAACACATGCTCTTGAACTAATGCGTTTTCTTGTTTCCGTGGAGAAATTCAATTCTCAATTTAAACTATGAGTCTTCATCCAAGAAACAAAGTTTCTTGGCTTAAGTTCTTTATGTATTGCACTAAGACACATAAAGTTCAATTTAAAAAAAAATACAATACAAAAACAAAATTCAAACGCTCTTCGTGAGAATATTAAGCTATTTTAAAAAGAAGATTTTTATATCTCGGATAAAGTATTGAATTTATTAGGTTAAGTAATAAACTTTGAAACATTTTATATCTTAAAATAAAGAATTTTATTTTTTCCTTATATTGAAAATGGATATCTCGTGATTCAAATAGGTTTCTTTGGTTGAAGAGATTTTTTCTATCTGTGTATAACCCCTAGATGGTCCCATTGTCACCAAGTCAGGGTCTGATGATGGGATCCTGGAGAAATCGAGGGAACTCTTCGACTATTATAGGCACACCTATAGTGATTTCACTATTTTTTACAGCAACTCGGCCACTTCCTCTTGGAATAGCGGATCCTAAGTGAAGTCGGTTCTTTTTTTGTTTTAAATTATTTATAATACAGACAAGATTTCTGTTTTTTTTTTACAGATACCTGTGTGCGTCCATAGTGGCAAATGTACCTTCGTATGTGGCCGCCTTAATATATTATATAAATCGAAAATGATGAAAGACCAGTGAAAGACAGACTTAAACAAGCAGGAGCAGCAGCGGGGAAAATTTGTTAAATACAAACAAAAGTTACCTATAACAAATTATACATATATTTTGTGTTATTTCAAAAATCTCTTCTGAAATCTCAAAATTGTTGTACTCTGTTTTAAATGATAGAAACAAATTGAGAAAATCTTGTGAGGTTTTATTTCTTTTGAAAATTTAGAAGTCCGTAAAGGATCATGCGTAAAGGGATCCAAAAACAAACAGAGCTATGAATTATCTCATTTAAAAGTTCGTTCGTTTTATATACTTAATTTCCTTATGGAGACACCAAGTTGAATTCCATTGCATAACTAAGATATTCATGATTTAGTCAGTCACAGTAATTACTAGGAAGTGCGCCTATGCCTAGATGGACTGGTTACTGTTAGACCTCAGTGGCCAACACGTCCGCCGAGCGGTTGTGAACGCAGCCCAGCTGCAATGCTTTATTTAGGCACTTAATATGTGCTGTGACTAAAATATGAAAATCTCAGTTTTGCTGTGGAATTCAACTTGGTGCTCATAGAACTAAAGTCGATAGAGATACTTACATATTTAATGACCTCTTCTCTGATAGTTTTTGGACCACGATCCATATAAAGTGGCCCGAAATCCTTTACCAAAACGCAGCACGTAATGCATGTATGAAAAAATTCCGTAGGATTTTTATGTAGAATCTGATAAAGCCTCAATCCTTATCCTTACTAGTCCACAAAGAGTACCTACATAATAATAAATTGAGGTAAAATAGGTAACGTTATAATATAGGATACAATTTTATGGCACATAATAGTATGTGCTCTAATTGAAAATGTGTGCAGTAAAATTGTATGCAGGCGTTTTATATATACTTATTGTAAGTGTTATTCTACGCAGACGGAGTTGCGGACAGAAGCTAGTCTTTACATATTTCTTTCTACGTGTATCCTGTATTATAACGTTACCTATTTTACCACAATTTATTATTTAATAGCAAATTTAAGTAGAAAGCGTAAGCAAAATAACTAAAACGTATGACGTTTCAAAAAATACAGCCGTCGCAGTTGCCACTTTTGGTCACGTCAAGCGCTGCGATCGTTTTAGCTTTTCCCGCCCAGTCCTGCACCCGGCCAATAGAGCTGGATTGAGACGGGGGTTCTGAAATTAGAAGGCCTAAAAAGGTTTTGGAAAGGGGTCTTGTTACGTTGGTCATCTTATTTGCTACTTTTACGAGCAAGTATGGTTGGGTTTGGTATCAAACGAAAGGTATTGATTTACCCTCTTATGAAATACTTATTAACGCTTACTGTTTCTTAATAATTAGCAACATAAAATAGATTTCAAAAATATTTTCAATGATATTTTGCTTTTGGTGTAACTGCAGAGTGGGAGTCGGGTTTGTGGTTACAAGCATTACCTTCACCTTTCATAGGCACACTCCTCGATAACTCAACCTTCCGGTTGGCGACCAGTTTGCGGATAGGGGCAGCAACCAACGCTCCACATCGCTGCCAATGTGGTACCATGGTAGACAGCCTTGGACATCACGGGCTATCATGTTACAGAAGCGCCGGGCGCATTCCTCGCCATACTAGCATCAATGATGTCATCCGTCGGGCCCTTGTCAGCGTCAAAATGCCAGCCGTTTTAGAACCTGTTGGCCTGGCGAGAGACGATGGCAAGAGGCCCGACGGCATGACATTGGTGCCTTGGAGGATGGGGCGGCCGCTGGTCTGGGATGCTACATGTGTAGACACCCTAGCGCCGTCCCATCTTCCAAGCACCTGCAGAAATGCCGGGTCTGCTGCATCCACAGCCGAAGACCTCAAACGCCGCAAATATGCTGCTCTTGGCAGTGCCTATATATTTGAGGCGTTTGGGGTCGAAACGCTGGGGCCATGGGGACCGGGCGCGCGCAGAGTGTACAAAGACTTAGCGTCGCGCCTGGTAGACGTAGACGCAACAGGTGACCAGAAGGCTGGTCAGTATTTCGCTCAGCGAATAAGCATTGCCATACAACGTGGCAATGCGGCCAGCCTTCTGGGCACACTACCCATTGGTAGCGATTTAGGATATATTTATTATTTGTAGACTAGTTTTAATTTATAGTATTATTATTTTGACAACTGACATTATTATTATTATTTTTTTTAATTTTATGGCCTGGTTGCGAGACCTTTAAGCCAAGTCTTAATTGGATTTCACGGCTGTACGAACCCGTCTGTTCGCACTGTCAAGATGTCAGATGTATGTCAGCACCTATGTCAGATGATGCAGGATAAATAATCATATGTCAGGAATAATGTCAAAATAATTAATACTCGTGCGGTGCTAACGATTGTCTTTAATGCACTGAATTAGAATAATTCTGTAATGTAGGTTAAGCATGTCAACATATT
The DNA here is from genome assembly GCA_911728535.1 of Pammene fasciana. Lineage (NCBI taxonomy): Eukaryota > Metazoa > Arthropoda > Insecta > Lepidoptera > Tortricidae > Pammene > Pammene fasciana. The sequence goes on from OU452283.1 coordinate 11,907,629, forward strand.
TGCCTAAAGGCGACGCTATACTTAATGCGATGCGATGTACGATAGGTAGATCGTACATACTGCCACTTATAAAGCAAAAACACAGAAAAGCAAATAATAATTGTCCATTGATAAGTAAAATAATAAAAGTTACGTTAATTACACAAAGATCAAGTCAATAATATTTAAAATGTAAAGATACATATAAAATGATAAAATATAATTTTCTAAAAGCGTAAGTGCCTATTGTCTGACGATGACATCTTTAAAGCTAACTTTTCTTTGTGGCTGTGGTGTCATAGGGGTGTCTGAGAAGGACGCAGAGCGCTGCTGCTGTGGTGGGCTGGTCCCCGAAGTCCTCCCAGGCCCGGCTGTAGTTATCGTTGATATTACTGCTTGCAGTGGAGCGTCGGGTTGAGTACGTATGGATTTGTGTCTCAATTTGCAGATAACAAGTGCCGTAATGCCTAATGACATAATGCCCAGTATGGAGTAAATTATAAAGTAGTGTGTATTGTCGTTTCGTTCAAATTGTTCCAACTTTACTTCCTTCATGGTTTTTAGTTTCTGGCTTATGTCAAGAAATTCATAGTTGTGATCTTCAGTCAGAAGGGCTATGTCCTTTGGCACGGATGTCTTTATGACGTCATTGATCGGCGATGTTTTCGGCATTTCGATGTATGAGTCTTGTACGACCATCTGACTCTTGTAGTCATGTTGTGAATGTATCAAGAAGGACTCTCCCCTAATAGCACATCCTGGCGGTATCACAACTAAGCCTGTGCCGGTCAATTTTTCCGTAGAGACGTCGTTTGAGCATATCACGCGTATTGGATGCTCGTCACAATATGTAAACAACCAGGTGTCCCTGGCGTGTAATTTGATCCACCGGTCGGCGCATTCCTTTGCGGTAGCTTGGCAATAAGGTTTGTTATTGTTGTTAATCATAAGTTGCATATCGCAGATAGACTCGCCGACTTTTATCGTATATACAGGGTGGTTTAGTGGACAGAACATTTTGTTATTTTTGTGAGAGATGCAGGCTTGTATGTCAGGTTCTGTCATTGGGATTACGGTATCTTTCTTCACGTTGATTGCCATATATTTTGTTCCAGTGGAGATGTTTATGGTACTGTGTTCGTTTCTTTGTGGAATGTCAATAATCGCGTCTAGTTCAAATTGTTCACGGTTTAGCAAGGGTAGACGTATCTCCATGATCAAGGACTTACGAGTCACCCTGGCTTGAATATGCAGTAATCCATATAGGTCTCCAATGTGATCAACTGGTATAGTGAGATCATCCTGTAGGTGCCCCGATATCAACTCTAATTGCTGTTGTATTTGTTCTGGGGGTAATAAGTGCACGTTTAGTCTTCCGTGGTAAATGTCTGTGACGGTGTCGACTAGGGTGTCTTGGATTCTTCTTAAATTTGAGATGATGACGTCAGCTGCTACCATTGATGAGAGTAATGAGAAGGAGGTCAATATGCGTAAACTCGTAGTCTGTGCTTGATTTATATTTGAAGTTAAGTTATGGACTGTCTTGGCAATGGAATCAAATTGATTTTTCATGATAAACTCATTGCGTTTGAGAATGTTGTTGTGCGCTTCTAGTATAGAAGTTTGGTTCTTGTACAAGTTGAAGATGTAGTCTTCTCGTTTTGCAATTGTGTCAATATCTTTTTCATATTTTTCGGCAAATCGGTCATCGAGGACTCCAAATAGTGTGTTAGCTAAATAGCCAACTCCATTAACTAGGCCTCTTCGTTGACGGTTTGTGTTGGGTGGTGCTGTCAGCAAATCGTTGTAGTGACGAAGTTCATTTAATTCGTGATCGAATTGTGCAATAATTGGAGCACACGTGTAATCGTCGCTACATTTTGTTTTTATGAGTTTGACATAGTTTTCGATTGCACTTATGCTATCCCAATACGTAGTCATATTGTAAAATGCGACCATTTTCCTCTCGTCTTGTATTATCTGTATGTCTGCAATTTTGTCAAAATATAACGAGTTGTTGGTTTGAATGGTGTCAATGTGGAGGGTCCGGGGCGTAACCGGTGAGGCGCATGTCAGGAGTAACAGCAGCATAGACGTCACAAAACTTTGTTTGTTTTTGCGGGCGCGTCTAAGTGCGTTTTGTGACCCAGAGTCAGATTTCGGGTCTTTGTCAATTGCATTAGGTAGTATCGACTTTTCGATGGGTAGCGGAGCTAGTTTTACAACCGGGCGTTGAATTTCTCTTCCCTTTGTCTTTAACGTGACGACACGGACATACCCATCCTTGCCGGGGTGTACCTCTTTCACACGTCCCATGGCCCACTTCGCGGGCGGCAAGTTATCTTCTTTGATAAGCACGATATCATCCTTTTCTATGTTCTTCGTTGGGTTTTGCCACTTGTGTCTTTGTTGCAGGTGGTGTAAGTATTCTGATGACCAGATCTTCCAGAAACTTTGCAGCATTCTTTCTGTCAGTTGCCATCTTGTGTGCCCGCATGTGTTTTCATTGCCCAATGTAGGTAGGGACATCATCGGTCCTCCTAACAAAAAATGTCCGGGAGTCAAATATTCGATGTCAGAGTTATCTGTCAAAGCATAGATTGGCCTTGAGTTAAAGCATAATTCAATTTGAGCCAGTAAGGACGAAAATTGTTCGTATGTCAATTTTTGGTCTCCCAATACCCGCTTGAAGTGGTGTTTGGTCGATTTTACTGCAGCTTCCCAGAGTCCTCCTCCGCTGGGCCACGAAGGGGCATTGAAATGCCATGTCACTCCCATCTCAGCGATTTCATTCAAAAAATCTTTGCTTATAACTTGCATGATCTCGTTCTTTTCTTGTCTGAGTACTCGGGAAGCTCCAATGAAGTTTGTTCCCTGGTCACTATATACGTGCAGCGGTGATCCTCTTCGGGCACAGAGCCTTTTAAATGCAGCGAGAAATGTCGGCGTGCTCAAGTCGGATGCAAGTTCAAGATGAACTGCCTTTGTGGCAAAGCACACAAAGACTGCAATGTATCCTCGAGTTGTTTTTATCCCTCTTCCGGCGTTGGCTTTCAGTTCTACTTGACCTGTGAAGTCAACACCCGTATGTGTGAACGGTCGAGAAGGGGTCACTCGTGGTTCTGGCAAGTCTCCCATCAATTATTTTGTAGTGCTGGTGTTGAATCGGAAACATGTTACGCAACGGCTTACGTGTGTCTTCACCATGCGTGTTCCGCCTAGCACCCAAAACCTTTGTCGAAGGGCAACCATTGTAAGGGGTGCAGTGCCGTGTAGCGTCTGTAGGTGAGCCTGACGGATGGCTAGCTCGGTTAGTCTTGAATGTTTTGGCAGGATGACAGGATGTTTGGCGTTTTCTGTCAGATTCGCATGTTGAAGTCGTCCGCCAACTCTCAAAACTCCTTTCGCGTCCAAATAAGGGCGTAGGGTCAGCAGGGTGCTTTTATTGCTTACGGTTCCTTTTTCCATGATGTCATTGATATCCTTTCCAAATTCCTGCCTTTGTACTGCTTTTGCAATTACATTATATGCATTTTCAATTTCGTTTGTTGTCAAGTAGCTAGTGTTTATTTTATTTTCTTGCATAATACCTAAAGTGTCATGTTCGCTCTTCACCGTCGGGGCATACGTCACGCGATGGCGCAGGTTTGTTATGAAACGTGATACGTAACAGATGATCCGTACTATGCGGGACAGTGAACTATATTTTTCCAGTAGTTCTTCGATTATCGAGGATGTTGTCAGGACGGCACATGTATTTATTTTCAGCTTGGCCTCGCATTGAGGCAGCGTAATTTTGTCAGTATTGTCTGGAGTGTCATTTCTAATAAAGTCAGGCCCTTCCCACCATAGTGAGTGGGATGTCAATTGAGCTGTAGAGATGCCGCGTGTCGCGCAGTCTGCGGCATTGTTCTGCGAGCTTACGTGCCTCCAGCATTCGTATGGCATAATCTCAAGAATCTCTGTTACTCGGTTGGCTACGAATGTCTTCCAACGCGAGGGGCTCCCTTTTAACCATCCCAAGGTTATCAAGGAGTCACTCCAGCCGAAGATAGCGATGGGTGTATTTGGCAATGTTTTCAGGACCTTTGCCATTAATTTTGACAGTAAAACTGCTCTTGAAAGCTCTAATTTTGGTAGTGTCAGTGGCTTCTTTTTCGGGGCAAGCTTTGTTTTTGATGCAATAATCCGGGTTGTAACTTCTCCCGTGGCATTGACCGATTTAAGGTAGATGACGCATGCATATGCCTTTTCAGATGCGTCACAGAATCCGTGGACGGCCAGCATCTGGGTGGTATCTCCAATCCAGCGGGGTATCGTCAGTTTGTCAATGTTGAGTAATTCGTCGCGAATTCTGGACTATTCGTGCTGGATATCGTACGGCAATTCCTGATCCCAGTCGATCCCAGCGAGCCAAACTTTTTGGAACAATAGTTTAGCTCTGATAGTAACAGGTGACAGCCATCCGAGGGGGTCAAATACTCTTGATATTTCGGATAGCAATATCCGTTTTGTGCCTCTCGTCGAGTTCCGTTGTTTATCGGCGTAATGAAATGTAAAGGTGTCAGTAAGCGGGCTCCACTGTAATCCGAGCGCCTTTGTGGACGCCGTGTTTTTAATGTCAATTGCAGATTGATTTATTTGGTCAGGGGATAGTTCGGATAGTAGTTGTGGTGTGTTGCTGGCCCATTTTCTTAGGTTCATTCCAGCACCGCGAAAAATGTCAATAAGTTGTTGCTGCGTTTTGCGGGCTTCGTCCATCGTATTACATCCGCTCAGAAGGTCGTCAACGTAGAAGTCCCTTTGCATGACCTTGGATGCTAAAGGATACTTGTCAGCATCATCGATGGCTAGTTGAGCCATGGTTCGCAACGCAAGGAATGGCGCAGCCTTCATGCCATACGTCAGTGTGCAGAGTTTATATTCTTTTAGGAGTTCCTGTGGGTGACTCCTCCATAATATCTTTTGCAGGTGTTGCTGATCCTCGGGAATAAGGATGCATCTGTACATTTTTTCGCAATCAGCAGTGTAGACGATCTTGTACGTTCTCCATCTCAGTAGAAGATCCTGAATATCCTGTTGCAGTTTTGGTCCGCATTCCATCAAGTCATTTAAGCTGTAACCTGAGGATGTGGATGACGATGCATTGAAGACCACCCTTAACTTTGTAGTCGTTGAGGCAGCTCTATGCACGCCATGATGCGGAAGAAAGCATGAAGGATGCTGTCGAGTGGTGCATTCCTCCATGTGACCCAATTCCTGGTATTCTTCCATAAATTTTTGGTAACTTTCACGTAATTTGTCATTTCTTGTCAAACGTTGTTCAAGATGATGAAATTGAGTTAATGCCTTTGATTTTGAGTGACCCAATTTAGCTTCAAAATCTTCTTTCATGGGTAATCTAACTTCATATCTTCCGTCAGGCAAGCGTGTCGTAGTTTCTGCATACAGTTGCTCGCAAAATTGTTCTTGTTGTGTTGCGGTATTTTCTTGCCCACTTATCTCTTCCATCTCCCAGTAGTTTGAAATTTCTCGGAGGTCGTTGATTATAACGTTGCAGTTACGCAATTGTACAGAAGTTGCGTTTACGCCTCCTGAAATTATCCAACCCAGTAGGGTCTGCTGAGCAATTGGCTGCTCGTCAGTTCCTTTAACGAGACCGCCCATTATAATTTTAGAGTAAATCCTCACGCCTAACAAGACGTCAATCGGTTTTGAAATGTTGTAATCGGGGTCGGCCAGCTGAAGGTGTTGAATATGATCATCACTTTGCTTGTCAAACGACTCACTAGGCAGACTGTTGATCAGCTTTGGCAAAATTAGAGCATGAGTGGCGAAGGCATAGTCATCATGGATTGATTTGCAGTCTAGTTGAACCTTGCCCTTAATCTTCCTCACACTTTTGCCGATTCCTGTCACGGATGCATTTAGAGTCTGGCGGGGTAATCCTAGTCGTCGCATAGCATCTTGGCTTATCAGTGAAATCTGTGATCCTTGATCTAAAAGGCAACGAAGTGTCACATACGTGTTGTCATTAGTCAGTACGCGTATTTTCACGGTAGTCAATAATGTTTCGCCCTCGTCATTAGCGACGTGATTACTCGACGATTCTCGGTTGTAGCGCTGACGCGGTTGTTGCCTAGGCGCATTCGTCGGCGTCCTCGATTCTCGTTCGGGCTCATTTACCGCGTCATGAAGTAATGTATTATGCTTTTCATGGCAAATTTTGCATGTTTTCGTAGAGTTGCATACGTTGCGTTCATGCACACAGTTTTTGCACATTCCGTGTTTCGATACTGTTCACAATTTTGCGTCAGGTGACATCACTTCAAACTTCTTACATTGGTACAATGCGTGGTTAACATTGCACAATACGCAAGTGGCATTGCTGTTGTAGTTAAAGAAATTTGATTTGCTGTACGATGTCTTTTTGTTTGCCGAGGAAAATTCATCCTTAGGCTTGGATGTCAGTTGTTTTGATGCTGAGGATCCTGCAGGTTCACGATCTCTCTTGTTTACAGGCTCCAAAGCGATGAACTTGGTTTCTAAAAAGGCAGTAAATTCCTCCAAAGTTGGCAGCTCTCTGGGCGCCTTACGAGACTCCTTGTAGTCGCTGAATGTCAATGTGTCAAGTTTTTTGGTCAGGAGATGAACAAGAAGCGGATCCCAAGTGGTTGTCTCAATTCCAAGGTTGTGTATGGCATGTACACATTCCATTGTCGTGTCATGTAGCTTTTTAATGTCATTTGATGATTGTTTATGCATAACCGGTTGGTTTAAAAATATCTCTATTTGCCGTGAAAACAGCAATTGGTGATTGTTGTAGCGATGGTACAGTAGATCCCATGCAGTCAGGTAATTGTCAGCCGTTACACTGAGATGCTGAACGAGACGCAGAGCCTCTCCTTTCAACTTTCCCTTTAAGTGTTGCATCTTCTGCGCTTTAGATAGAACGGGGTTGTCATGAATCGCCGACTTGTACAAATCCAAAAATGTAGGCCATTGCGAGTAGTCACCATAGAAGTTAGGTACTTCCATTTGCGGAGTAGATTTGTACAGATGAGTGGCTTCAGATATCTTTTGATTTAAGGCTTTCTTCGTCAGTCGGTACTTTTTCTCATACACGGAGTATCTCTCTTCGTAATCGTTGTCCGAGCCCTGTAGTATATTGTCAATTTTTAAATGCAAGTTGTCAATTTTCTCCCACCGACCTTGTAGATTACGAAGTTCATCCTCCATTTCCCATTTTTCCGTTATCTTGTCAACGTCAATATAATTTAGAAGCCTTTGGAAGGCCCTAAAATTGGTTTTCTGCTCACCAAAATACTCCTCAAGCTTACTTGCTTGCGGCTGTTGCGTGTCAGCAGCCTTAGGTGCCTCTCCAAAGCGGTAGTTCGAAAGCATTGTACGAACCTTGTCAGTAAGGAGCTGTATTTGCTGGAACACGTTCTCCACAAAATACTCTCCACTCTTGTCAGGCGCGTTGGTCAGTTTCACGTTATTTTTCTCAAACTCTTCCCATAACGTGTCCACAGCTGTCAACCTCGTTCGCAGGTATTCATCAGTCTTCCTTTCTTGAGAGTCTTTCTTGAAGTTAGTCTCCACCCGCTGAATAGAACTGATGATCTCCCTCTGCCGTTGCAATATAAGCTCAAACTCAGCCATGTCTCTTCAAGTATGACTTGAGCGAAATATTAATGTCACTGTATGTCACTTTGAATAAAAGCAGAATGTCAAATCCAATAGCTTGTCACGATTCTCAGTATTCTTGAAGTCTCTCGCGCGATGTGCGTATACTCAACTAAGTTGGTGAGACCCGCTTGTGGGAGGCCAACTAAGTTGAACCGCTAATCACACTACAACTCACTGAACACTAGAACTAAGGTTCGAAGGACCATATGTACGAACCCGTCTGTTCGCACTGTCAAGATGTCAGATGTATGTCAGCACCTATGTCAGATGATGCAGGATAAATAATCATATGTCAGGAATAATGTCAAAATAATTAATACTCGTGCGGTGCTAACGATTGTCTTTAATGCACTGAATTAGAATAATTCTGTAATGTAGGTTAAGCATGTCAACATATTTGCCTAAAGGCGACGCTATACTTAATGCGATGCGATGTACGATAGGTAGATCGTACAACGGCACTTCACATTGTTGCTACAGTTTAATTAATTAAAGTTTTAACACCGTATTTTTTATGTATTTATAAATTGAGATATACGTTTCACTATCTTTTAACAGTTCTTTAATCGGCGGCGGGCGGGAAGAAAAGTCACTGTAATTTTTACACACTTCACTTAATTCACTGGCAAGGACTAATCTGTCAAGGAGAAACTTCTGACAGTTAAACATAATATGCTCAACGGTTCCGTCTTCGGTTTCACAAAAAGTACAGACATTGCTTTGGATAATTGTTAATCTAGCAAGGTGTGATGGTGCTGCATTGTGTCTATAGCGTAAACGATTGATTGTGGTAATAAAGTCACGACTGGCTCTTTGAAGATTATCACACATTAGAGAGAGTTACCATAGACGCATAATGATTTAATGATGGTGTCCGAAACCTATCCACAGATGAGAACGACATGTCAAAGTAACAGAGTGAGAGGTGGATGTAAATTAAATGAGACAAAAACTGACAAATCTGAACAGATTTCGTCGCGGTAAAATTTAGCATCAACCACACAATTTAATACGGTCGTTTAATTTCACCAAGATGGTTAGTTTAGAAAAAAAATATACTAATATAGTTTGGCCAGAGTTTGTTTCACTTCAAGCATAGACAGGGAGAATCATACTGTCTTTTTCTAATGCTAGTATTCTCACTACTAAAAAAGGGATGGGTATAGCATGTTACTCTGACTGTTACTGCGCTTTTTGGTTTGCCGGCATTGAGTAACAGGAGATGACATCCCATAGAAAAACAATCAGCCATGAGTTTAAGTGATTTACACGACTTTAAGTGATAATCCTGACATTCTGTCTTGGACCACAGACATGATGCCACGCAAGCGTCGAAAATTAAAAAAATATAATATTAAAAATAATGGCTTCGTGCGTGGTATAAAACTGCACTAATAATTCTAATAAAAGTAATAGAAGCCACGGAATTACATTCCGTCGGTAAAGAAGTGAAAAGTTTGATGTATCGCTAAATTAAAATAATGGTTGTTCGCGGTGCGACGCCATGTTGCCAATTTTCCTCGGCGCATAGATTAATGCCGCAGAAGTAACACATGTGCCTACAATTATGATTTACCTACATTATTTATTAGATTCTTATATTTCATACGAATATTAACGTGCTAGACCATTTTTTTCAGATAGGTACCTACATTTTATAATGTTTATTTCATAACAAATATTATTGCACAACAAGGGCGATTTTGCTGAAATTTTAAGCGCGAGTTAATTACATAAAAATGGTATTTATGATTTGAATTTAAAACTTAAATATCGAAATATCGTTCACATTATAGTTACTAAATACTCATAATGATTTTAAGTAAATATGAAGGGTAAGTAATTATATTATAAGTATAAATAAATAATTACAATCAAAATTAAACATATCGCTCAGTCATTTTTTTCTTAAGTACCACATGATATAAGGTTGCAAATAAATATTACGAATAAAACAATCAGTTTCTTTTAAAATTATATAATCACGTTTCATTACAAAATGTGTTTAGGCAGAATACAAATATTGTCATAATAGTGTCACGACTGCTTTGCTAACGCTAATCTTTGATTCAATGACAGCTGTCAACCGCCAAAAGTGGCGCACAAACTTTGTTCTAGATAGCTTGTCTAGTAGAATACATACTAAGTCAATGTTTGCCGGACTATATTTACAAATTAATGTTATAGCTTGGCAAACCATTTCTGTCAGTACAAAAGCGCGGCAAATTTGAAAAATTGTTGGTTGGCTGGCCGCCATTGGCCCCATTTTTGGTGAAACTTGGCATGTACGTTCCTTGATTTATTTGCCAAATATTGTCGAGCCATTTTTTTTATTGGGGGGAAAATGAGGGGGAAAAGGGGGGAAGATTGCTGTCGCGTTATTTGTGGACGGATTTCAATAATTTTCGGGTAAAAGGTCAAGCCTCCTTCCTTAGGTTCTTCTAAGTGCATCCGTGGGCGGCTTACGCAAGTTATTAAAGTTGTGCGAGTGTTACGCCGAAACCCATGGTTTGAAATACAATGCGACTAAAAGCCAGTACATGGTGTTTGAGGTGGGACGTGGCCGAACAGCTGAAATAACACCCATTAAACTTAACGGAGCAATCCTAGAAAGGGTTGAGTCTTTTAAATATTTAGGACACATCGTCACGTCGGACCTCAAAGACGATAAAGATATGGAACGGGAGCGGAGGGCCCTATCGGTCCGCGCCAATATGATAGCTCGTAAGTTTGCACGCTGTACCAGGGAGGTGAAACTTACGTTATTTCGAGCTTACTGTACTTCCATGTACTCGTGCAGCTTGTGGCGTGATTACACGAAACGGGCCTACGGGGCCCTCCGCGTTCAGTTCAATAACGCGTTCCGGGTGATGGTGGGGCTGCCGCGCTTCTGCAGCGCATCAGGGATGTTTGCAGAAGCCAGAGTAGATTGCTTCTATGCAACCATGCGCAAGAGGGCTGCATCCCTGGTGCGCCGGGTGCGTGCCAGCCCCAACACCATCTTGAGGATGATAGGGGACAGGCTGGACTGCCCCTACTTGCTTCACTGTAGTCGGTTACATGCACCGTACTCAGTGAATTAAAGTAAAATAAAAATACTGTGTCCCCTGTTAGTTCATAAGTACTAACATCTTAGTTCATAGGTAAACTAACAAATGTATGGATCTATTGTTATCTGAAAAATAAATAATTTAATTAATTTAATTAATTAGAGGAAGGTCGAGTTCCTTAGAGGTTGTTGTAAAAAAAAAGTTTCGAGGGAGGAGAAAAGGGGGGGGGGGGGGAATGCTCTGAAGTCTACGGTTCACAGAACTATTAGTATTTATCTGTATTGACAATCATTACATCTTTGTCACTCTATGGTCACTCTCGTTGTTAGATAATTACAGTTTGTCTCTCTCTCACGCTCCATATTACTTTATTACTCGCTTGCTGGTGCACTACTAGAGACAATTGTATGAATTCACTCATTCTAAGCGTTTTACTTTTGGAGCGTGCATAACCCACCTGTCATTATATCAGAGGAGTTAGGCGGATCTCACACTGGCGCCGTACCGCGCTCCAGTGAGCGAGACAGCGCTATGGGGAGCGCTATCTCGCTCAAACACCGTCACCGCATTACGGAAACCGCAGCAGTGTGATAAACGCCTCGCCTTAGCATCTCTTATACCAAGCCACTGAATCCGCTCAGAAAGTCTTAGGAGTAACAGCATGTTTATATGATACACTACTGGCTAATAGTTATAGCTACAGACAAAATAAAGATACCTAAAACTAAAAACTTACAAATAAAATCTGACCTAGGTCTCGCTCGTGGGGTAGGGTCCCCAAAAAGCCGGCCGCATTTCCGCGGTAGATAGCTATGCTTATCCTCAGCGCGAAATAGTGACCAGCCCTCTGGTCACCAGAAGCCTCAATAAGGCGCGCCGATATCTCCTTGTGGAGTCGACGCGCACTTGGCCCCCACGGCCCCAGGGTTTCAACCCCAAACGCCGCCAACAGGTAGCTACTACCAAGGGCAACACATTTGCGACGCTTGAGGCTCTCGGCTGAGGATGCAGCCGCACCAGCATAAACCTTGGTGCCCGGAATGTGGGACGGCGCCAGGGTGTCTACGCAAGTAGCATCCCAGACAAGGGGCCGACCCGACCCATACTCCAAGGCACCAATGTCATTCCTTCGGGCCTCTTGCCGTCGTCCCTGGTCAGTCCATCGGCCTCTAGATTTTTAATAGATTGCTGTTTTTGATCCATCGATTGATTTCGATCGATAGACGGCAATGTCTCAAAATCGCGCGGGAGTTTTGTGTCAAAATTGCGCCTTTTGTAGAGACCCAGTTAGTTTCTACAATCGGCGCAATCGAATCATTTTCAAAACTCGCATTAATATGAAATCCCACCTCACCCCAAAGTCACCCAACGGAACAAGGTGGGATTTTATGTATATCACTACACAAAATCATTGACAAATTCATACATCCGGAACACTTTTTTGTATACATATAAATCAATGTGCTACATACATATAAACATAAACTTTTATCCAGGTTTGAACTTCGATTTCTTCCCTACTTACTCCATTTTACGGCACTTACCTTAAATAAAATGAGCATGTATATATTTGATTCATCTTACATTCCTTACTCGGCATGAAAGCGGACGTCTCCGCATCACAAGACGTCAACTACCTAAATTGACCCTAGCCCAAATCCGACCCTCGACCCTATTTGTCACCAATAAAATTAATTCAAAATTCAATACTCCTTGGCAGGAAGTGTAGATCGCTATCTTTATCTTACCATTTGTACCGTGCCTGCGAGCTGCGTATGGATTGTATGAGTTGTATGAGCCACTTGGTGAGTCAATTCATGTAATAGCTGCCAGACGTATTCACGACAAGGGTCCTTTTTTATCGCGACGACACGTGTCAGTTATATTTTTAAGGTTAAAAAGGAATCCATTTCGAAAGTAGTTAGAAATGAAGGAGTTGACTAGAGTAAGTTTAGATTTCTACAAGGTGTAACAAAAATACTGGTGATCCTTTTAAGGGCATAATTGGTATCGTATTTTGATTATGATAAAAAGTAAGAAAAAAAAATTTTGTCTCAAGAAAAATTTTTGGCTTTGTATGGAGGGTTGACCGGCTAGGTCGACGTGTCCCATACAAAAAAAAATTTTTCACGTCTAAAAAATTTTCTCCTACTTTTTTCTACTCGCAATAGGATACCAAATATGCCGTTAAACGGATCACCAGTATTTTTGTTACAACCTGTAGATTAAAATCGTATCTATAGCTTATTTTGATCACCTCGTCCGCTTAGCTACTTCTGCTGCTGACTGTAGGTACAATAGTTATATTATAATACCTACCGAGTCTACCGACCAATAAGTTAGGTTAGTTACGATACGATCAAGAGTAGGTCGTAGGCAATCCTACACCTCATCGAGTACCAGAATGTGGCTTATGTAGGGCGATGCTCGATGAAACATTATGTATTTTAGTAGGTACCTACTTGGTAGCCTGAGCTAAACTTGGAGCATTTTGTACAGATTAAATGCAGCTTTCAAATTATCTATTATTTCTCATTTAATTACCAGTTTATCATGCAAGACATGACCGCTGATGTGTAACGCAAGTAGATCTACTAAGCAGCTTTTGTTTTCGACACCGCGGTTTGACCTGTTTATTTTATATAAATGGCCCGTCGACTCTAATGGGTACCCGGAGATATTAGGCTGGCTCTACATGATGGGCCATCATAGGGACGCAGCTATACGACGGAACGAGATCGCAATACCGTTAGCTCCCTCTAACGTATAGCTGCGTCCCTATGATGGCCCATCATGTAGAGGCGCCATTATGCAGATAAGAAATAGTGGATGTTACTCGCTCTAGTATTAAATCGCATCAGAAATAAAATATGAATAGTTACGAAGTTCGCAAATGGTTTCACATTTGTAACTATACAAAGCATTTCCTGTGATACTGATAAATAACGGAATAATCATAATTTCATAAACAATAATTTATTCAAATAAAAGGTAACCAAATCACATACACGTCAAATATTTTGTAGGTAACCATAATAAATACTTATTTCTATACTTATGTGCGAACTTTCAAATTATAATTATATGTACGAGTATGTCTGCTACAACCCCAAACATTCATGAAAACCAGAAAAACGTAACTATAGTTATCGCGGAACAAACTCTCAAAATCAAAAAGCCAAAAGTATAATAAAATTATTTTTCTCCAATGTGCTCGGAAAGGTACACCTTACTGTAGCAAAATGAGTAAGTACGTGAAGTTCTTCATTTTTTACCAAAACGAATTAAAAAAATAAAAATCCTTATTGTCCTGTTTTAGCGGACGCGAAGTAATTTGTCAACGCCATCAATATGTGTACACGTTTGCACCTTACTCCATTGTAATAAGGTTCAAAAGTGTATACATATTTTAGGCGTTGACTAGTAGAATCCATTACTGTATTGTTTTTTACCTTTTATACTTTTCATCCGACTAACAAATATCATTTCAAACAGCCAATTACTTAAGCGACATCTACACCGTCTGAACGGCAATCCCTTCAGATTATAGGATAGAGCGAGATAGTGAGATCAAAAACCTTGGTTGTCTCGTTCTTTGTCATAGCAAAATCATAGACAACACAACTTTTTTTAAGGTTTAAAACGGCTATTAGACATTGCAATCTGCAGGGCCCAATCTGTCAGGTTGGAAGGTGTAATTAAAGGTAGGGCCCGTAGGGAGCTGAAGGAGGGGTGGGAGAGGCCGGGTACACAACAGATTGGGCCCTGCAGGTTGCAATGTCTAATAGCCGTTTAATCTTTTACAGTTGTATGAAAGGAGCATATTTAATAGTGTATTAAATAGCTTATGACGAAAATTTCTTTTTAAATATTATTTGAATGAAAATTGGCAGTATACTTAAAAAATATGTTATAGAGGGAAGCTAATTCATGACATTGAACGCTAATAACGTAGCCAAAACCTGTAATTTATTTCATTTACTTTAGTTTATTTCCTCGCACATTTGGAGAAAAGCACTATACGAGTATACGCCTCGACGGGAATAGAAATTCGTGGACTCGTCTTATTTTTTCGGACTCAGCTGCGCTTCGTCCGAAAAAATCACTCGTCCACGAATTTCCGTTTCCCGTCCTCTACAATAATGTACTATTATTTAAGAGCAACCTAAGTCAGAAAATCAAAGTAGCAACTCAATCCCTTAGTAACTGTAACAACATACTAGCCGAGCTCGCCTATACAGCCAGCTTGCTGAGCCTGAAGCACGCCAGCTTCAAATACTTGAGCCTCAGTGTTGCCATGCCAGCCTGCCAAGCCGAGTTAAGCCTTCGGAGCGTGCCATGCCTCCGACTTGACTGCCTGCCACGCCACGCCAAGACACATGTCAAGATTGACCATAGAGCCCGGCACGGAAGTACAATTATACTCTATGGACTTTTCCCGCGCATTTGTTATGAAGACAAAGAGGTCAGACTCTTGTGTGAAAAATCAAACTGTGCCGGTCGCCATTTTTACTGATGTCGAAGAAATAAAAGTGTAAAATGTATTTATTCTCGTGTTATTTGCCCTTTCTGTTACATTCAGAAGTGGGTATAACTCAAATATAAAGCGCAACGAAACTATCCAGATCGCGCTGGCCTTCTATTACGGCCTCCAGTTTGGAGCCTTGGAAGCACGGATGCCGATGAAGAACGCATAATGATTTACGCCGAAATCAAGTCTCAGCACCCTCTCGCGACTTGAAAGACAACTGTAATGAAATTTGTTACAGTGAGATAAGAATTTAGAGAAACAAAAAGACTCTGCTTGTTAAATATAAATCAGCGAGCTCTTGACCTTGACCCCAGCAATAAAGATTACAGTCAACCTGCAGATCCATGTAATTTAGTCGGACGAGACCATGCAATGAAACGGATTTTATCGCATATTTTGAAATTTGAAGCTTGAAAACGCTGTAGTCCCCGCAAAAGAAGAACGTAACAGCCTCAGAATGTTACGCGAAGCTATGGAGATAATGAAATACCAAAACTTTAACAGAGAGGACGGTTAATGTACTCTACGTACAGCTTGGGACCCAGTACTTGATGAAGAAACAACTCATTACCGGATTGAAGCCATGCTGCCGGGCCAATTTGCTAATTGCTATAGTCCAACCCTAACCAACTTTTTGACCAACAAAAGTGGAGGAGTCTAGGCAAACATACAGAGATTTATACAATAAGAACAAAACATGTTGTTATCCAAGTGGTTGTAATAAACAATCGTGACTCGACCCTATTAAGATAGCAAGAAAACCTGGATGAATGTATAAGCAAATCTGAATGAACTCAACTCTTACAGTTACCCGATACCATGAAAGAACAGTATCCAGTCAAGATTAGCATCTGAAATTGTTGACAATGTTGAACGAGCTTATTGTCAACCTCTAAGTAATATTGCCCAATACGATGAATGCCTGTGATTTGAAACTTATCATTCTGTCAATCTGTTTACAGTGGTCTACGTAAAGGGAAAGCATCAGTTACCTTCTTCAATAAAGAATTATCCTGCCACTGAAGCTAAAGAACAAAGAATTTTCAATTTAAGCACTACTCCAAATAGCCAAAAGCTGTGACACGTTGCCAAGTCTACATAACAGGTCAGTTATCCTCACAATCATTCATCTGCCAATACCTTGCCATACCTTGTCACACCTTGCCATGCCATGCCATGTCACATCTTACCATATCCTGCCACATCTTGCCGCACCTTGCTACATCTTGTCACCTTTGCCTGGCCACTAATTTTCGTGTTAGTGTTAAATGGTGATCTCGACACTAGCCTAATAAATAATTATGACCACAGTAGTAGTAGATAGAATTACTAAAACATGGCAATTAAATAATAATAACATTATGGGTTAACAGATTTATTGTTTCAGTATAGTCATTTATTTCTAAGATCTTGGTATTAACCGACTGACATTATGCTGTATAACAAAATTAATCAAAAATTGCTTATCAGTCTTATCACAGTTTGTAATGGGCTGAGGTGGGGGTGAACAAAATTTTAAAGTTATAAAATGGTAGAGGAACTAATTTAGCCCAAATCTCAAAGTTAGTTCAGAATCCCCAATTTACACCTACTGCAAAAATATGTTACAAAATGTGCTCACGGCTTAAGACTCTATTAGGTCGCGGGTAGGCCTCCCTTGGAGCAAGGAATCTAGATCCAGTATTTAAATTAGGACGCCCTAGATCTTAGAACCTTGACAATCGTATGACAGATCCAAATAAAAATGCCGATTTTACATTAACTTATTTTTTTATTTATTAAGGTCACATAACAAACCACTATCCTTAAAGATTTATATCCCTAAACACTGCTATCTCGCACATCAAGAAATACACAATTTAAATATATGAGCTTTGACAACTAATGGTCACCGGCTATATCCACGACATAACTTTTAAAGGTACAGGTTTAAGGTTATGTTAATCTATAAAATCTATAATTAATAACTACATATTATGGAGGCAGGCCGCTGCATCAACCACCTGCCGTTCCAGCTTTATAACAAAAGATACATGTTACACGGGGTGTTCCCGGGAAATACAGCCTTAAAGGCTATAACAAGGACGGTCCGTTTATAATTAGATAAAATTAACTTACAGTTTTATCCGGCTATTAACGCGGTGATTATTTATACTACGGCATCTTACAACGAATGCTCGATGAACCGGAATGCTCTTTGATATCTGGGGCGCGTCCGGCCATCAGAGTGTAAGTCGTTGGTGGACCAATCCCGAAAAATAGGAACTTGACTAGGAATACGGAACCGAATCTGGAACCTGAACTTGAAGTAGGAACTTGAAGTAGGAACTTGAAGTAGGAATAGGAACTTGAAACCCTGGAATGAAAATATTCCAGTTACAAGTTTGTATCTTTCAACAAATAATTATTTTAAATTCTTCTACACGAAAACCTAAAGATCAGCAAGAATAGTTTTATTTCACTTACCCGGTTCACGGGGTTCCTTTAAGTGTTTGCCGTCGTGCGCCACGCGGCTAATGAAGAGGTTACAATTCTCGGCATCGACATGGCTCGAGATTGCTGTATATGACAAAAAAAAATGTTTTAGGTTATGGAAATACGAAGAAAATCACTTTCTACTCAATCCGTCACTTTAAACCACGAAAGTAACTTACCAAACCAAAAATATGTAGGGTTAGGCGAAAGGAATGTGGACCGACATTGATCAGGCGAGCCACTTCACTGCGACAATGTTTAGCCAGGCTAAAACCAAGGAAACGAATATGATTAATGACTGATCCAAGTATGGAAAGACAACGTTTCATAAATTCCAAAATTCTCACCATTTTAACCACTTCCGCGCCGGTTTAAAAGAACAAAATGACAACTGGCTTTCGCCGTGAATGAACTGAACCGAATGAACGAATGACATTTGGAAGGCGAGTTTGAGACACACGTCTGAACTATGTGCTCGAAAGTTTATTTTATTAACACACTAATAATTGAATTAAAATAAACCTTTTAAAAGGTAAAAATATAAATTTAACAATTTACTAAATAATTCATTTCTTAACCGACGTTGCGTCAACGCGGCTAAACTAATGACACAAACAGCGCTAAAGTAGGAGCTGTCACCGATGACAGAAACGACATCACACAACATAAACGCTCGAATTCCGATACAAACAAATATCGAATTATAATGAAAACAACCTTTAACATCAAGTGAAAATATCTAAATAATGTGTATGTGCCACGACAAACACGTAACGTACTTCGTACCGATGATTGCAGGCGTGAGTACCTGCAACACAATGGAAAGTGGAAACACCAAATGATCTATACTTTTACGTAAGTATCTTTGACCTTTTCATCTTTCGACCTTCGATCTGCCACCTATTTAATGCAGAGGGTCCTTACCTATCCATGAACAACCAAATTACCACTATACATACCAACTATCCGCTAGAAATCAGTCAGTTTATAACCTATGAAAATTCCATCTAAATTACATACTAAAACCAGCCATTGAACACTCTAAAGTGTTACAGTTCCCCTTTTGTTGGGTTAAAAAAAAATTAAAATTTAAAATAAATTTTAATTTTTTTTGTGGAGTCTGAACTCCCAAAATGTAACTACTAACTAACAACTATCAAAGAAACGTGACAAAGCATGCGACACGCCAATCTATTCTAATAAAACTTCTATCAACTAGCAATGAGAAATATACGATTTACTTCCTAAAAGACAAAACTTAACTACTAACCTGGTGAATCTGCAGCTTCTACCAAAGAATCTTAAATTCTAGACTTGGATGAACCAAGACGACCTTATTTCTATCTTTTATGACTATTGGAGCTCCGTTACAACTAAAGAAATCTTAAGGACTACGGAAGGCAAAACGGCTTTGACTTTATTAAAGATATGCCTGGCTATTTACAACCGAGGTAGTATTGGAAAAGCTATTCTCATTAGCGAAATCACAATTACTAGATCTCGAAGAATTGCTTGTCAGAGACAAACTGGACTGGAAAAAGGTTTCTACCATACCCTTCTTTCAGTAAGAACATCCATTGGCAGAGAGAAACTCAAACGACGACGAACAGTTTCCTCCTGAGAGATACAACGATAAAAACAAATTGTACTGCAACAGTATTTGAATATTTAGTATATACGTCTTTATAAGGACATAATAGTGACTAAAGGTTGGTCCGTATGCATCCGGTACCAAAAGTAAGGTAAATATAATCTTTAAGATTTATATTCCTTAAAGGAAATTAAAAAATGTCACAAGGCGTAAGGCGGTTCCGTTACGATGACGGTTCGACTTCGCCAGGTCGGACTATATCTTTTATATGAAAGTTACCTAGAAGTTTTCCTTCTAAGGATTTTAAAGTATAGACAAGTGGTCCTAACTTTTTGTGAATAACACATTTATCATAACGGGGAGCTAGCTTTGCAGAAAAATGCTTAGCCGCATTGGACAATGGAAAACATCTTTTATAGACGATTTGACCCTCTTCTAGATCTACGTGACGCTTCCTCATGTTATAATACCGTGCATTACGCTCGTGGGAGGCAATCAACGAGTTACGTACTTTCTGGAATACAGATTTGAGCTCTTTAAGCTTTTCAGAAAAAGCACCACTGGTATCCAGTTGTAAAGCGTTTTGATCGATGGGACCTTCGTCATTATAAAGAGAACCTTCTAGAATCATTTGACGACCATGTGTTAAGAAGTACGGCGTGTGTTTGGTGACCTCGTGTCTGGCGGTATTGAGAGCGCATTGGATCTCCGCTATGTTCTTATCCCAGTTACGGTGATCCGAACGTACGTATGATGCAATGGTTCTTACCAGCTCGCGGTTCACGCGTTCCGTCTGGTTAGTCTGAGGATGATATCTAGGGTTATAGAAGACATGTGGGACACTATATTTCACCATTAGGTCTCGAAAATCTTTTGAAGTAAATTGCGCACCATTGTCGCAGAAAATATATTTGGGTACCCCGTGTACCAGAAACATTCCTTTTTCCATGCACTTAACTATTGCCTTCGCAGTTATTGTGCGCAGTGGGAATAAAGTAACATATTTACTGAAATAATCAGTACACACAAAGAGGTACTGATTTCTCAAATAAGAAGGAGGAAATGGACCTAAAATGTCACAAGAAATTGCTTCGCCTGGTGACGATACACGTCTGGGAGAACCCATAAGACCAGGTCGAGCTAAATTTACAGGTTTGTAAGTCCTGCATATTTCACAAGAATCTACATATTCTTTTACATCTTGGAAAAGAGTTGGCCAATAATAAATATCAGCTATTTTAGAATAGGTCTTAGCCACCCCAAAATGTCCAGCGGTAGGATCATCATGGTACTTATTCAGAACCTCTTTCCGCTCCTCGTAAGGTAATACCAACTTCCAGTCGAATCGAGCTGTCAGGCGATATTTATTCTTAGAGTAACGGTAGAGTCTTTCGTTCTCTATTTTAAAGTTTGGAAATAGAGAAGGCTTCTCTGAGACTTTCTTATATAGATCTACATACCACGGATCTTGGGAGGTAGAGACATCAATAGCTCCAAGATTAATACGGGAAAGACAGTCCGGTATGACATGTTCTTTACCCTTTCTATGAATAATTTCAAAATTGAATTGGCTTAGTCTGCAAGCCCACCGGTTTAAACGACCAGTTGGATTTTTCAAATTAGAGAACCATTTTAAAGAAGCATGGTCTGTTACAATATAGCACTTCCTACCCTCTACATAAGCTCGATATTGTTCTAACCCGTATATAACAGCCAAAAGTTCACGTTCAGTTGCCGAGTAATTAGTTTCAGGCTTGTTAAGTGTGCGACTGCAATAAGCGATGGGATGATCTACACCGTCAAATTTTTGAGTTAAAACTGCTCCGATCGCATACGAAGATGCGTCAGTATGAATGGAAAAGGCTTCGTTAAAGTTAGGGCATTTCAAAATGGGTGCCGATACTAAAGCAGACTTAAGCAAATTAAAAGAATCATTAGCTTCATTAGTCCAAACGAATTTAACATTTTTGCTAGTTAACCTAGATAACGGCCTAGCTATTTTAGAAAAATTATTTATGAAACGGCGGTACCAACCGCACATACCAAGAAAGCGTTTAATCGCTTTGGCATCTTCCGGAATAGGAAAATCCAAAATTACTTCAATTTTTGACGGATCGGTTCTAAGACCATGTCTGTCTACTAGATATCCGAGATATCTGAGTTCGCTTCTACAAAATAACGATTTTTTCATGTTTATGGTTAAGTTTGCAGACTTAAGTTTTTCAAAGACAGCTTTTAACAAACGAACATGTTCATCAAAGTCTGAAGTACAAATAATTATATCGTCGATGTAACAGAAAACTTTGTTATCAAATTCCGCAGTAAAGAGGGTATCCATCAAACGTTGCATAGTAGCAGAAGCTCCTACCAAACCGAAACACATCCTATTATAGTGGTATAAACCTTTACCGGGTACCGTGAAACTTGTTTTCTCTTTAGACTCTTCACTTAGTGGAATCTGATGATACGCAGCGCTTAGGTCGAGAGATGTAAGGAATTTTGCATCACGCAAATTATCAAGAATGTAGTGTACGTATGGAACTGGGTAAGCGTCAGATTTCGAAACCGAATTCACTTTCCTACTGTCTAAACATAGTCTCATGTCACCGTTGGATTTCTCCACCATGACTACCGGAGAGTTCCAAGGAGAGTGAGATGGTTCTACTATTCCCGCTTTTAACATACGGTCTACCTCTTTTTCCAAAGCAGCCTGCTTAATAGGACTGAGACGATAATATTTTTGTTTAATAGGAGGAGAACCTCCAGTATCTATTACATGTTCTATTAAATGTGTTTTCCCTAAACCAACTTTATCTGTGTCGATTTGGTCATAAAGATTTCTAGCAGCTTCTAATTGAGATTTCTGCTCTTGAGTTAAAGACTCGTACGTAATTAAACCCGTATCGGAAAGCGATAAATCGAGGCTAGCTAAGTGGTGTTCATCACCCTTAGGTATATTAGTAATAAGACCTGGGGCTAAATTATATACCCTCCAAAAATTCAACCCTAAAACAATAGGTTGTGCGATTTGTGGATGAATATTAAAATGTATTAGTTTTACTTCACCTTTATAATTAATAGGCAGAGTCATATATTCCGTACAGAACAGACGGTTATTATTAGCTACACGAATTATAATAGGTTTTTGATGCTTTTGAATAGCAATACCACCCGTAGCAAATACGAGATGGCTATCTTTTCCTAGAAAGCTTGTGCTAGCACCTGAATCCAACAAACCCCTAAAGTTAAGACTTAGGATATTTAGATGAGCATAAACTCTGTCATCTCCCTCTGGAGGATTAAAGAAAATTGTCTTTTCTGCGCGAAAGGGAGCAGAAGGTTTATAGTTGTTATTATTAGAAAAGACAACGTTATTTAGTTTTTTGAAACGGGGTTACATTTTGAACACTCGGGAGTACGAACTCCTTTTTCCCCACATTTATAACATACGATCTCTTGAGAGACCCTACAAGACTTAGTGGAATGGTTAACCCTACCACAACGAAAACATTTCAAATTAGATTGGCTTTGAGCTGCGGCAGCTACAAAAGCTTTAGAAGTGTTCGGTGAGCGCGAGGGGTACGACCCACGTCGATAATCTACTTTATTTTGAGGAATACTCGAAGAAGACCCTTCTGACTTGCTAGGTAAAACCGGTTCACGAAATTGCTGAGCCTTAATTTGGGCCAGCTCGATACGTTTGCAGAGAGTTTTCAAATGCTGAATAGATTGGACATCATGCAACGCTAAATCCTTTGAATACTCGGGACGGATGTTCCTCATCATAGTGTCTAGTTTCTCCTGCTCAGGAACCTCCTTGGTAAGTCGTTCGTACATGCCGAGAACCGTTGATACAAAGTATACTATGGTCTCCGACTTAGCTTGTGTCCTGGCCCTGATCTCCTGTAACAACTGATGATCCAGATCCGGAATATCGAACTCCTCCCTCAAAGCTTCGGTGACCTCCTGGTACGACAAAAGCTTAGAACGTTGTGATCTAAACCATGACAACGCCGGACCTTCAAGAATCTCGGGAAAACCACGATAAATCCTCCTCTCCGAAATCCGTCTGGCGTCTCTTAACTCCTCTAACCGCGACAAAAATGTCCGCACGCAAGTGTCACCTTTGAATTTTAAATTTAAAGAATTTATATTAAACGTCTTCTCCGGTTTATAAACAACCTCTCTTACTACTCTCATATTTATGTCGTTAGGAACGTGGTCCTCATCATCCGAACCTGATGATGCTGAAGGACTTGGCACGTGCAAACGTTCCATTATATTATCAAGCTTCGCTTTCAACAGTTGTATCTCCTCGGATTCCTGTTGAAAACGCGCAAGACGGCACAAAAGATATTTGCACCTAGACAACAATCTATCTCTAGCAGACGCAGACAAATCCCCAGTTACTTCCGCTTCAACGTGGAGAACACCGATCTTACTTTGACAAATTCCTAACTCTACATCAGGATCATTCAAAACGAGGTCCTGTAACTTTAGGCTACCCTGTTTCGCGAGATCAGCCGTCTGTTTTAACGCTTGACACAAACTGGGCCTGCGTGCTACTGGATTCACCGGAAGTTGGCGAATCGCTAGTTCATGTGTAATTTCATCTTTATGTAGGTGTGCAATTTTGCACCCAGCATCCAGAAAATCCATGTTTAATTATTTATGTATAATGTCCGATATAAATGATATTAAGATTTTATAAGATCTTAAAATGTGTTTGTTCGGAAAATATTTCCTTTAAAAAAAAATATAAATATAAGTTTTATGACTGTGCTAAATTTATAAGTTTAACCGTCATTGTTTAAGTTTTACAAACACCAAGTACAAACATCAATTGGCATCTCTTAAAATAAACTTAAATTTAAAAATACTATTTTAATTATTATTTGAAAATGTCATACTCCAAAAGGCCAAACGTTGGGTACGCCACTGTAATGGGCTGAGGTGGGGGTGAACAAAATTTTAAAGTTATAAAATGGTAGAGGAACTAATTTAGCCCAAATCTCAAAGTTAGTTCAGAATCCCCAATTTACACCTACTGCAAAAATATGTTACAAAATGTGCTCACGGCTTAAGACTCTATTAGGTCGCGGGTAGGCCTCCCTTGGAGCAAGGAATCTAGATCCAATATTTAAATTAGGACGCCCTAGATCTTAGAACCTTGACAATCGTATGACAGATCCAAATAAAAATGCCGATTTTACATTAACTTATTTTTTTATTTATTAAGGTCACATAACAAACCACTATCCTTAAAGATTTATATCCCTAAACACTGCTATCTCGCACATCAAGAAATACACAATTTAAATATATGAGCTTTGACAACTAATGGTCACCGGCTATATCCACGACATAACTTTTAAAGGTACAGGTTTAAGGTTATGTTAATCTATAAAATCTATAATTAATAACTACATATTATGGAGGCAGGCCGCTGCATCAACCACCTGCCGTTCCAGCTTTATAACAAAAGATACATGTTACACGGGGTGTTCCCGGGAAATACAGCCTTTAAACAAGGACGGTCCGTTTATAATTAGATAAAATTAACTTACAGTTTTATCCGGCTATTAACGCGGTGATTATTTATACTACGGCATCTTACAACGAATGCTCGATGAACCGGAATGCTCTTTGATATCTGGGGCGCGTCCGGCCATCAGAGTGTAAGTCGTTGGTGGACCAATCCCGAAAAATAGGAACTTGACTAGGAATACGGAACCGAATCTGGAACCTGAACTTGAAGTAGGAACTTGAAGTAGGAACTTGAAGTAGGAATAGGAACTTGAAACCCTGGAATGAAAATATTCCAGTTACAAGTTTGTATCTTTAAACAAATAATTATTTTAAATTCTTCTACACGAAAACCTAAAGATCAGCAAGAATAGTTTTATTTCACTTACCCGGTTCACGGGGTTCCTTTAAGTGTTTGCCGTCGTGCGCCACGCGGCTAATGAAGAGGTTACAATTCTCGGCATCGACATGGCTCGAGATTGCTGTATATGACAAAAAAAAATGTTTTAGGTTATGGAAATACGAAGAAAATCACTTTCTACTCAATCCGTCACTTTAAACCACGAAAGTAACTTACCAAACCAAAAATATGTAGGGTTAGGCGAAAGGAATGTGGACCGACATTGATCAGGCGAGCCACTTCACTGCGACAATGTTTAGCCAGGCTAAAACCAAGGAAACGAATATGATTAATGACTGATCCAAGTATGGAAAGACAACGTTTCATAAATTCCAAAATTCTCACCATTTTAACCACTTCCGCGCCGGTTTAAAAGAACAAAATGACAACTGGCTTTCGCCGTGAATGAACTGAACCGAATGAACGAATGACATTTGGAAGGCGAGTTTGAGACACACGTCTGAACTATGTGCTCGAAAGTTTATTTTATTAACACACTAATAATTGAATTAAAATAAACCTTTTAAAAGGTAAAAATATAAATTTAACAATTTACTAAATAATTCATTTCTTAACCGACGTTGCGTCAACGCGGCTAAACTAATGACACAAACAGCGCTAAAGTAGGAGCTGTCACCGATGACAGAAACGACATCACACAACATAAACGCTCGAATTCCGATACAAACAAATATCGAATTATAATGAAAACAACCTTTAACATCAAGTGAAAATATCTAAATAATGTGTATGTGCCACGACAAACACGTAACGTACTTCGTACCGATGATTGCAGGCGTGAGTACCTGCAACACAATGGAAAGTGGAAACACCAAATGATCTATACTTTTACGTAAGTATCTTTGACCTTTTCATCTTTCGACCTTCGATCTGCCACCTATTTAATGCAGAGGGTCCTTACCTATCCATGAACAACCAAATTACCACTATACATACCAACTATCCGCTAGAAATCAGTCAGTTTATAACCTATGAAAATTCCATCTAAATTACATACTAAAACCAGCCATTGAACACTCTAAAGTGTTACAAGTAAAGACTAAGGTAGTTTTGTCTTTAATAAATAGAGGTTGTAGTTTGAGTAAACTTATTATAACTATTATGTAATAAGGAGGCAGGCAGTTGTGTTTGCAAGTATCCAGTCACCAAGACATGTTGTCTTTGATAAGTGATGTATATGTACTTGTCTAACTTATTTTTCTACTGGCTGAAATTTTGAGCACATCCACATCCTCTGGGAGTTTGTTCCTAGTTCTTACTACTTGGTTGCTTCAGGAAGTTTCTGAATGGGCTATATGAGCTTTGTGGTAAGTTTCTACTTTCCATTGGTAACCAGTCGGCTAGTGTTGTTCAAGTGATTGCATATCTTGTGGAAATTCTTGAGGTCATAATGCCCATATTGTTTTGTATGTTTCTATTAGGCGCCCATGTTCTCTGTGTTGCTTCAAAGTAGCTTCAATTCCTGCAGTATCTTATCTTATTAAGATATAGTTTGAAGACGCTGTAATAGTTTGCTTTAACACTGTTGGTCCTTCTTCTTGGTTGGTCTTCTTAGTATTAAACTAGTGTTGTTGTTCCTTTATGTTGACGGTCTCTATGTGATGGATGCCATGAAGGCAGCGGTGTCGAAAGCCCTGACCCTTACAGCCTTCAGGTCAAGTTCCGAGTAGAAGTACAGGCATGTGAACCTGACAGTAGGTGCACCGTTGTTTGCATTACTGTGTAACAAGCGGATCGGGTAGAGTAGTTCCCATGCAACTATGTTCTGCCTGCAGCAATCAACCTGGGACCTGAGCCTATTCAGCGCCTTGCGAATGGGCCATGATTCCTTGTAGCCGGGCGGAAGCTGTTCCGAGACTGGTATATATGTGTCTGGCAGTGGGAACTGGCTCTGCCAGTGTTGTTCTTGAATCCGTTTCACATGGCTTATTTGTATCTACATAGCCTCAGATGGCAAACAGTACATGACTTGAGATGTTTGTTGTTGTACTTCTATATCTATGCATGAGGTATCTCTGCACCTGCAGTAACTTTGTTTGAAGAAAGGAA
The DNA here is from genome assembly GCA_911728535.1 of Pammene fasciana. Taxonomy (NCBI): domain Eukaryota; kingdom Metazoa; phylum Arthropoda; class Insecta; order Lepidoptera; family Tortricidae; genus Pammene; species Pammene fasciana. The sequence goes on from OU452283.1 coordinate 11,934,943, forward strand.
ACCAAAACTTGAAACGTCAAATGAAACGTCTTGTTTTACGTTTGGGCTCAGCGTTTTGTTACTTTGTTGTGCCTTTAATCCCTTGGAAGTTTATTTAAATGAGCCATTTAAAAATATATATATATCTTATTAAACTGGTCATATGAATGAGTCTTTAACAATGGGTTAAGTTAGTACGTCCAATTTTGTGCTAGAAATGTCTACGGCTCCATGCTGTCCCAAGTTTTGCATTGCTAGCAGCAACGTTCCGTTCACTAATTTCTAGGCATGTCAATGGTTTATGACATACGTCACTTGCTTGAGAGTTCATGACATTTACGGTTATAGGTTATATTGTTTGTAAGTTTGTTGACTTTGTTGAATTGAAGGCTTGTTAATTAAATAGACCATATTTGGAGTGCTTTAATAATTAAATCTTAAGCAAGAATGATCTTGACGCTGGTGGTTGTGTACAGGCAGAGCAAAACAATGATTAAAGCACACATTAAACGCAGTTTTACATGTTAAGAATAAGGTATGTATTCTAGCTATGAATTTCAATAGACTTGCAAGTTCTTTTTATCCTAAATAAGAGTGCCACTGCTGATATAGATCTTGGACGCCGCTGAACACCTCGTAACCTCTTCTAAATCAGAGACTACTGTTTATCTTTGTGTCATTGTACCTAGGCCGCTTTGTAATTATTTAATCTTAATCAGTGTCCTGTAGTAAGTTGTTAAATAGGGAATATTACGCAAAACTCTGCATAGGGGCGGCACTAGCACATACAGAGGGCCTACCACGATACCGCGAAACACGAAAATAAAAATTTCGTTATCTGGTTCTCTGTCACTCTTTCATATTCGAGCAATAGCCTCTCTATTGCTCGAATATGAAAGAGTGACAGAGAACCAGATATCAAAATTCGCATGTCAAAATTTCGATTCTCTCGTTTCACGGTATAGGCCTTTTGTAAACAAGCCTTGGTGCACAAATGACATATTTATTCATTATAAATTATCTATGAAACCTTGTAAATATCTGTTTAAGGCCTAGTATGTTTTTAGAACTCTATGGTTTACCGGTGTGCTAGTGCTGCACTCTGGTGGCAGAATATTGCAGTAATATCCCCTATTGTCTGGCAACAAGAATTTATTTAAATCTGTTTCGTTGGAGGCCCATATGAATATTTATTTTATTTAAATTCTCTGGATTCTTGTACTTCTATCCCCGATAAAAATCTTATGCTAAAATGCCAGGTTGTACTTTGCTGTCTGTCTTTGATTGGTTTCATTAATTGGTGTAGGTTAGGTAATATACCCTGTACTCTGTACTTACAATGCACTGGTAGATAAGTCTTCCTAGCTTGATAGTCTAACTTTGGTGAGAATGGTCATAAAAAAAATAGATGAATGTTTCAGACTTAGATTCATTAGTATCCATGGTCATATTACCAAAATTGGAAACCTTTGTGAGAACAAAGCCTAAAGTTCAGATCATTAAATTGAGACTAACTAGTTGAACTATGAACTGTTTATTAAGCATTGTTATTGTTCCCATTGCGGGAGCAATTGTTGCAGGATGGCCGACTGTAACAACATGCTAGCCGAGCTCGCCTATACAGCCAGCTTGCTGAGCCTGAAGCACGCCAGCTTCAAACACTTGAGCCTCAGTGTTGCCATGCCAGCCTGCCAAGCCGAGTTAAGCCTTCGGAGCGTGCCATGCCTCCGACTTGACTGCCTGCCACGCCACGCCAAGACACATGTCAAGATTGACCATAGAGCCCGGCACGGAAGTACAATTATACTCTATGGACTTTTCCCGCGCATTTGTTATAAAGACAAAGAGGTCAGACTCTTGTGTGAAAAATCAAACTGTGCCGGTCGCCATTTTTACTGATGTCGAATTATTGAAATAAAAGTGTAAAATGTATTTATTCTCGTGTTATTTGCCCTTTCTGTTACATAACTTACTTAGTAAGTACGGTATTTTACGGTTGGTAGCTAGGTAACGTTGGTTTAACATAAACATTTAACTAAGGCCTAAATAGTTATCACATCACAGTTAACTGCACGAGTTCGATGCTTGAAATAATGGGCAATGTGTCTAACAGAACAACTTATTTGGACTAAAGTTGCCTACACACGATTGGGTTCCTAGTATAATACCTATTACTTCGTTTATTTATTGAATGCATAATATGTATAATATCAAAATCATTGATAATAATACCTATGATGTTTACTTTTGAATAATAGGTTACGTAAGGTGTATCGTTAGTGGGCTAACATCTAGTCAAACCACGCTAACCTTGCACCGACTTTGCAAGTGATTTTTCACTCTGGAGAGCCAGCGCAAACGTCAAATTTATATTTAAAAATCGGCCAAGAGCATGTCGGATTGTCGGCCCATACTTAATATATGGTTCCTTATTTGCCGGTCCGTTACAATACACACACTTAGACGGGGATTTTTTTATATGATCTGCGTCACTTAATTACGTTCCAAGCGGAGCCAGGGCTCAAAATGGCTCAAATGAGCCGTGGCAAAAACGCTAGGAGGACGCTGATTTTGCGTCACTTCCACTTTTCGTTCTCTTCCTAAGAAGGAATTTTTTTTTTTCGCACAAACATTACAAAACACAACATAAAGGCCCATTTACATGCACATTGATTAGTGTTTAGTGCGAGTTCAGTGGCGGCGCGTCCATAAAATACGATTCCTGGCGGCTTCCTAATTTTCAGGCATTTGAGCAGTTTTTTTTGCCTTGCCTCAGAAAAATTTATACCTACACTGAGAGAAAAAACAACCAGAATTCACGTTCGTTCAACCAAACTCTCATTTTAAAATAGCGCCTACAAGCTCTTTGGTTAAAACTACAAGTTCGATTTTGTTATGTTTAATTAGTTCATTCTACAAGTTACTTGTCATTTTAGTTTAAGTGTTATTTAAATCAACAACTCGATTATATAAAACCAACATGGCATATATTGTTTTAAACATATATTTTGCTGATTCAATCCAATATCTTTAACAAGTTTAACCTTGTTGTTCGTACAAATTCGACTTGTATTATCAATATTGGTGATCGATTCCGTTTACTAAAATAGTTTAGTTTCAAACTGATAAACACGCAACAAGTCGAATTTGTTAGACTCACAAAGCAAATTTCTCTCAGTGTACCGCCACGCGAGTTCATACATTTGTTACTTTAATTTACCGGATTGATAGCATAATTTTTTATATATTTCCCAACGTTTGTTTCCCAACTGTGACACACACATAGGATAGACAGGTAAACAGTGTTTACCGTCCCGTGTTTACCTGTTTATCCTGTGACCACGGGCCCTGTAAAGAGCTAGAAACGTTGGGAAACATAAAATTACGTAAATCGTAATAACAGTGTTTACCGTCCCGTGTTTACCTGTCTATCCTTACCACACTTGGTATTTAACGCACCGCGTGTTCGAACTGCCTTATCCCCACTATATATTATATTGTTGTAAAAGTAATCTGGGTAATTCGATGTGTGTTACTATAAACATTAGTTTTGGAAATAACTTGTAACGTGTTTACGCAATTATGAATAAATAAGTAGGTAAAGGCATCTGCCTGCCTATTAACTTTTACTAACTACTTACCAAACTTATTAACTAAGGTAACATTTAAGTTAGTTGAAATAGTTTTTTATACAATAGTGACATATTCAAGAGCTTTTCAGTCGAGTACCGCGTTTAGGCTACGAAGCTTGCTGAGTGGCCTAATTAAGGTACGAGATTGAAAAGCTAAATTATGTCACTATTGTATACAACACTTTTTCTACGAGTATTAAGTAAGAATTGATTTTCTTTAATTCTTTCTAAAGTTTTCCCAATCAAACGTCAAACACTATTTTTCAAACCGTAAGTAATTGTATCTAGGCAAATCATAGCCTATTCGGTGCTACAGACACCACCGAAAAGAGATAGACTTATGATTGTGTGTGTAGTAGAAAGAGATGGATAGAATAAACTGTGTTTAAACTTACTTCCAAGATGTCATTGTAGTTGTGATTGGTCTTTTTATAATCCAATCACAACGTAGAAGCAAGTTTAAGTAGAAGAAAATTTGACAGATTAAGTACGTTCGGAAATTTTAAAGTTGAGTTTGTCCGAAAAGAAAAGTGTCGTACAATGCATGAGCTCCCATATAAATCATGACACTAATCTTTCCGGACAAACTCTACAAATTTTACCGAGATGTGAATGAAATTCTCTTTTCAAAATTATTTTAGTTTAGTGGCGGGGTTGTTTGATAAATATATTTAATGATCCCGGAAGTGCCATAGACTATCCAACATTTAAATGTGTAAGGTTTAAGTCTAGTCTATAAAGTCCTAATACACATAGTACTGGAGCCGACGGAACTGTTAATTTATCAGATTTATTTACGCTTGGCTTCCATATAAGGTTGTAGAGCCCATCTCGGAGATCACGAAAACATAAGTCTTAAAGATCTTAAATGGGCGCTAGTATGTATGGCGTCAAGTTGAAAAAACGAAAAAATGACGTTAATTTATCAACGAGCTAACAGCTCCAAATTTTGACACACGATAAAGCACATATCAAATTTAAGACCATTCCGGTGGGCGCACTAGATTTTAAGACCATTTTAAGAAGTAATCGATTCCATACGAAAAATAGCAAATACCTTTAAATTCGGTTCAAAAATACATTTTAATTCGTCATAGCAGTACTTAAGTCAGGGTGTTTTGAATCACGTCAAGGTGTTTTGAATCACAAAATTAATTTTTCATTTTTAACTTAGGGGTGAAAGCAAACGTACGGTGGACGGTACGGCTGCCTGGTTCGGTAACCCGACCGAATCACAGAAGCACACGTCCGGTTGTGACAGTTTGAGATGACATTCGGTTTTTATGCCGTACGGTGTGTGCGGGAAACTGGCATTTTAGTATGAAAAATGCGCCTTCAGGTGACCTGATGCGGTGACCGTATACGGTGACCTAACATACAAACCGAACGTTTGCCTGGGCCCTAAGGGTAAAATCTCGATTCAGAAAATCTCCCGTAATGCTTATAGGCGTTTTCTAACAGTTACTCATAACCCTAAACTGGACAAACGTCAAGTTAGGTACTCCTAGAATATGTAACTGTCTAACAAAAAGCCAAGAGCATGTCGGGCCATGCTCAGTGTAGGGTTCCGTAGTTGCCGGCCTGTTACAATTCATTAATTCAAAAGGTCGTTACTTACGGGAAATTTGGCGGCACTTACGTCATTTCACTTACGTCCTTTCACAATGGGTTTTTGATTGATAACTCAGAAATGGCTCAACCGATTTAATTCAATATAGTTTTCATTAAAGGTACTTATTAGGCCTCACTTTCGTAATTTTTTTTGGACCCACGGTTCATGAGTTAGATGGGGAGAACGCCCTGTTTTAAACTTTCGGCACTATTATTTACGAAAATATTAGTTTTATCCAAAAACTGTGTTGCAAGACCCTAATTCTTTTTAAAAGACCTATCCAACAATACCGCACACAACTGTGTTGGAACGAAAAAAAATTCGCCCCTCACTTCACGTGAAGGGGAGGTACACTAACAAAATATATTTGGCCAGTTTTTATTATACCATTTTGTCGGCTTGGTTAATGCACATATTAAAACCAAATTTCAGCTTTCTAGTGCTAACGGTCACTGAGCTAGACCGCGGACGGACGGACGGACGGATTGACGGACGGACATGGCAAAACTATAAGGGTTCCTAGTTGACCATGGAACCCTAAAAAAGAAATGTTATCATTCATCTTAAGGCTCCAAATTTTGAGACGCGGTCCAGCTGACCTCAAATAACTTACATACCAAATTAAGGACCATTTCAATGGTCGCATTAGATTTTAAGACCAGTTGAAAATACGAAAAAATGGCGTTAATTTATTAACGAGCTGACCGCTTCTCATTTTGACACACGATAAAGCCCACCTCAAATAACCTACATACCAAATTTAAGACCATTCCGATGGGTGCGCTAGATTTTAAGACCATTTTAAGAAGTAATCGAATCCATACGAAAAATAGCAAATAGCTTTTAATTCGGTTCAAAAATTCATTTAAATAGTTTAACATAACGGCATATTCATATTTAAGGGTCTCGTATATAAATTATACTAGATAAGTCTTAAAATTGGAAAATTCGTCATATTTGGTGTGGTTTTGTTTTTGGCCTTTTAGTTTTTAATGCAGGCGGGTTTTTTTAATTTATTTTTTATTAATTTCTACTCTTTTTGATTGGAGTATAAGTCAGGGTGTTTTGAATCCCAATTTTTTTTTCAGACAACTACATATTCTAGGAGCACCCTGACTTAAGTACCGCTATGACGAATTTTCCAAAACGACCTTTTGAATTAATGAATTGTAACAGGCCAGCAACTACGGAACCTTACACTGAGCATGGCCCGACATGCTCTTGGCTTTTTCTTTTCAGACAGTTACATATTCTAGGAGTACCTAACTTGACGCTTGTCTGTTTAGGGTTATGAGTAACTGTTAGAAAACGCCTATAAGCATTACGGCAGATTTTCTGAATCGAGATTTTACCCTTAGGGCCCAGGCAAACGTTCGGTTTGTATGTTAGGTCGCCGTATACAGTCACCGCGTCAGGTCACCTGAAGGCGCATTTCTCATACTAAAATGCCAGTTTCCCGCACACACCGTACGGCATAAAAACCGAATGTCATCTCAAAATGTCACAACCGGACGTGTGCTTCTGTGATTCGGTCGGGTTACCGAACCAGGCAGCTGTGCCGTCCACCGTACGTTTGCTTTCATCCCTAAGTTAAAAATGAAAAATGAATTTTGTGATTCAATACACCCTGACGTGATTCAAAACACCCTGACTTAAGTACTGCTATGACGAATTTTCCAATTTTAAGACTTATGTAGTATACTTTTACGGCATATCTAACTATGAGACCCTTAAATATGAATATGCCGTTATGTCAACCTATTAAAATGTATTTTTGAACCAAATTTAAAGGTATTTGCTATTTTTCGTATGGAAACGATTACTTCTTAAAATGGTCTTAAAATCTAGTGCGCCCACCGGAATGGTCTTAAATTTGGTACGTAGGTTATTTGAGGTGGGCTTTATCGTGTGTCAAAATTTGGAGCTGTTAGCTTGTTGATAAATTAAGGCCATTTTTTCGTATTTTCAACTGGTCTTAAAATCTAGTGCGCCCACCGGAATGGTCTTAAATTCGGTATGTAGGTCATTTGAGGTGGGCTCTATCGTGTCTCAAAATTTGGAGCTGTTAGCTCGTTGATAAATTAACGTCATTTTTTCGTTTTTTCAACTTGACGCCATACATACTAGCGCCCATTTAAGACCTTTAAGACTTATGTTTTCGTGATCTCCGAGACGGGCTCTACAACCTTATATGGAAGCCAAGCGTAAATAAATTTGATAAATTAACAGTTCCGTCGGCTCCAGTACTAACAGATTAAAGTCGACGAGTAGAAAAAATTGTATTTTATAAAATAGTGACATAATCAAGAGCTTTACAGACGAGTACTGCATTTAGGGCACGAAGCTTGCTGAGTGGCCTAATTAAGGTACGAGATTGAAAAGCTTAATTATGTCACTATTGTATACAACACTTTTTCTACGAGTATTAAGTAAGAATTGATTTTCTTTCATTATTTCTAAATCTTTCCCAATGAAACGTCAAACACTATTTTTCAAACCGGAAGTAATTGTATCTGGGCATTCGGTGCTACAGACACTACCGATAAGAGATAGACATATAATTGTATCGGTAGTAGAAAGAGACGGTTAGAATAAACTGAGTCCAAAGTGTCGTTTAGTTGTGATTGGTCTTTTTATAATCCAAGGGCCTGACACGCTTTTATTTGACATTGAAAGAGAAAGATAGCCTAATTGCGATTCCTACAAGAGGAAATAGAAAAGAGTATCATGTGTTGTCCTTATCACCGACCGGACTTTTGTTCATGGTCGGGTTATGGCACACTTCATACTTTGATCTGCTCAAGTGAACAACACAAATTGGTCGTGTTATGACGAAAAGTAAACAAAGGTTTTGTCGAATATTTACTCATTAATTACTTGTTTCTAGCACATGAGCGGCCAAATAACAGATGTGTAGTGTTTGATTGTGCTTTAAACAATAGTGGCATGTTCTGTATTTGTCTGCAAAAGCCGAACCGATCAAAAAGAAGCAAATCTTACATTTCATGCGTAAGTACAAGTTTTCTGTATTTTGATCACTTATTTCCTTCTCAAATCTCACAAGAACCAAGTTGCTGAGTTAAATCATTAGTTGTATCATAAAAAAACTAGTTAAAACACGAAAAATCTGTAAATGATTTTCAAAATAACTTCGTGACGTTTGACATGCAAACCGGTCAAATTGCGTAGTACGGATATACGATTAGCCAGCTTAGTATTATACAAGTCCAATAAATCGGTCGGTTTATAGGGTTGCCTACAAGAAGAAAAAATACCCTCAAAATTTCCCCATATATAGGGGTATTTCAAGCAATTTGATATTTGCAGATTTCCAACGGACGAAGAAACTTGCAAAATTTAGATTCCTGCACGGAAGTGTTGGCGCTCGTCACGCTGTTCGTTGTGTCCGGGTGTGAGGAACTAGCTCCTGTTCGTGTCGCGGTGTTCGCAAGTGCGATGCTTAGAATTTTTAATATTTGTTCTTGTTGCGCTTGTTGAACGCTCAAAAGCTGCGCGAATTGTTCGGCGTCTATCTCGTCGCCAATAAAATAAACTAATAAAATAAAATAATGCAAATAAAACATTTAAATCGTCAATAATGAAAAGTAATGTTTTAATTTCAACAACCCAGTTTGTGCAACACCGAAATGCAGCATTCTATTGACTCGAGAGCTCGAGACTAATTATTTTCGCGATTATTTATGTTATGATCCTATGTCAAAATGGCGACTCACTCATTGCAGTCACTACGGAGTCAAGTACTTGCAACGGTTTCGACGACATTTTAGTGGAATTTTTTTTGCTACCCTGGCAACCCCATATTTGTGCACAGTATGACGTCATGATAGTGTTTCTCATACCCCCGGTCGCTCGGTAGCACATCTTGTATATAGTAAATCTATGTTATAATCCAATCACAACGTAGAAGCAAGTTTAAGTAGAAGAAAATTTGACAGATTAAGTACGTTCGGAAATTATAAAGTTGAGTCTGTCCGAAAAGAAAAGTGTCGTACAATGTATGAGCTCCCATATAAACCACGACACTTTTCTTTCCGGACAAACTCTACACATTTTACCGAGATGTGAATGAAATTCTCTTTTCAAAATTATTTTAGTTTAGTGGCGATGGCGGGCTGTTTAATCAATCTATTTAATGATCCCGGAAGTGCCATAGACTATCCAACATTTAAATGTGTAAGGTTTAAGTCTGGTCTATAAAGTCCTAATACACAGATTACAGTCGACGAGTAGAAAAAGTTAGTTATACAGTGTGTAAATCCAATACAGGCGAACCTTTATAATAAAAGAACAAAATCTTTTATTGTTTATCAAAAATTAGAATGATGTTTTCTTTTAACTTACACAAGCCGCCGGAAAGTTGAATGATCGGTCCATCAATAAAACTGACAGATTTACGTTTACATTTGCATAATAAATGTATCAAAATATTTTAATCAAATATGTATTTCAAAGAAAAAAAAAATACATCTTTATTATTTACACTGTAAGGTAGAAAATGGAATTGTTGTTGCCTTTTGAAAGAACGTTGCATGCGTGTTGTTGCATAAAGAAAACTCTTTTTTTTTAATATCCGCCGTTCCTTGGGCTTTGTGTAAAGTCTTACTTATGAATTTTATAATAGAATTTAGATTATTGGGTTTATTGGTAATTGGTAATAAAGAGATATGATGGGTGCTAACTGCTAATAATGCGCGGCGCGTTAATTTCGGTTCTCAAAAGTTAAGGGCAGGTAGAACGTAGCTATAATTTCTTCATACAATTTTAATAAAAAATACCTACTATTTTTTCCCTTTCATGTTAAAAGACAAATACTTAATTACCAGTGATCGGCGAAAAGGATTCCACACGGGGTGAATGACGTCAATCATTATGCTAGGTTGGATATGCCGCGGCATTTGCGGGATAGAAAAATAAAATTACAGTAATTTTCACAAACATTTGTAATTAAGTATTTTAATGAAATTATTGATTTCGCATATTATTTTTTGTTTCTTTTTGGTCTCTATAAAATTAAAATAACAAACCATTAATTTTTCAATATTTTGTAATGTTAGCCTGTTTCGTTTGACATCTAATATCCATTTATAAGCCGAAAATGATCTTTCCACTTATATTTTCGAGCAGTTTAATTGGTATCGCGGGCGAAATGGCACATCCATAATACTATGTCTAGTTGAATTCCCGCGGTGTGGCATCCTTTTCGCCGATCACTGTTAATTACCTTATTTTAGTGAAAACCAACACATTTTATTAAAAAGATGGCACGATTATTTTTCTTAAAAAAAGTAGTAAATGGTTCTACCTACCAAATAAAAATACTTTAAATATATATAATTCAGTATATTAATGTGATACTTGAAAGTCTACTACACATACTAAACTGCAGACAGAGGCTTAGTTTCGAATATTTAGTTTTTTTACAATCCAAAAATAACCATACCCTAGTAAATCGCCAGTAACTGGCCACCCTCCAGTAACTGGCCACCTCATACTAAAAATGAACTCTATTCACCTACAAACTCCGTTTTCACTGGTACGACGATTTGGCAGATTGATGTGTGTGTATTGGTATTTGGTTGGTTGGTCAGTGTCGGTCTAGAGGTCGCATTTTTCATCCGATTTCGATGAAACTTGGCATGAACGTTCCTTGATTTATTTGCCAAAAACTGTCGAGCCATTTTTTGATTGGGGGGGAAATGAGGGGGAAAGGGGGAAAGTTTGCTGTCGCGTCATTTATGTTTACCCGAAGTCTACGGTTCACAGAACCACTAGTTTTTAGTTTGTGGTGGCCAATTACTGGACGGTGGCCAGTTACTGGCGATTTACCCTAAACGGGTAAGTCCCTGTAGCTCATTATACAGCGTGCAGCAAAAATACTGGCGATCCGTTTAAGGGCATAATGGTATCGTATTGCGACTTAGAAAATGTAGAAGAAAAAATTTTGACGTGAAATTGGTCTGGGTGGTCTTATCTGGCCAACCTTCCATACAAAAACAATAATTGGTTTCTTTAAAATACTTACCCGACTCATGAACGTAGCATGGCAGAAGCACTGTGTCATTTTCGTAACTTTTGACAGTTACCGGCACACTCTTAAACACACTGTCACAGTACACAGAGCACAGCGTGCAGCGTCAGTAACACGATCACAACATTTGTTTCCATTTTGCTCAAATATATCAAGTAACTGAATTTATTTGATAATTATTATTTTTTTATCTTTATTTAGAAAAAGGCGTTCATCGCTTAGCGATGATGTCGGCCCTATAGTTATTACAATTAGGTACTTATTGTCTAGAATCAACTAATTTAATCATCAAGTAGTACAGCTTAATGGCCCATTTAGATGTTTGATTATTACATACACCTACATCACTTAATTTAAGTTTAGCTTGTGTTTCGTACAGTCGCCATCAGATATATCGGAGCGGCCAAGGTGGTCACAAATATGTGAACAAAGCCTCTATTGTCAAGGCGATAAAGTGCATGTTCAGATATATTTGAGTACCCAGGCCGCTCCGATATATTTGATGGTGACTGTACGCTCTGCGTTCGGCTCCGATCCGAGCACACTCCACCAATGCGTGGTAAGTATCTTCTCGCACACCACATGTTGAACAATTTTGTGAATCAACTACCCTTATCAGATGTCCGAAAACATTAAGCGGCATGTGTCCGGATCGTATCGTATCGATTGTAACAACAAGTTGTCTACTTAACCGTACGTTACAAAACCAAGGTATCTTTGGTGGCTCGTTAACCATAGTTTTATACCATATGCCTTTCTCTTTCGATCTCTTATCAAAATAATCTTTCCAAATATTAAAACATTTTACTTTAACGTCTCTTAGCAAGTCGGTAAAGAAAGGCACGTCGTTTACAGATATCCCTTCGTCCAGCCCAATTTTAACATAAGTTATCCGTAACCTCGTTGCCTGCAAGATTTATATGTGATGGAACCCATTGGAATCGTACCGTAGAGTTTCGTATCTTCGCCTGGGTTTTGACACTTTTCCCAAAAAATCTTTCAAATTTGAAAGCATTTTAGTCCGTTAAGGCGAAAAAACGTTTTTTAGTACTCCTAACTATCAGTATACACAATTCAAACTTTGAATTTCATTGGTTAAGTTGGTAATAAATGGCCCCAAAGGCAATAGGCGATGTTTGGGTATTTTTCCCAATCTTCGCCTACGGCATGCTTTACCGCTAATAATACACTTTTCTGTGACTTATACATGTTAAGTCGTATCTCCTTGGAACGTGCTAATATACTATGAACCTTAACTACACCAGACTAGCCATATTTTTAAAAAACGGTGTAGTAGGCGAAGTTTGGTAACAGTCTGAAGTTGGTTTCATACATTTTCTATAACGAAGCTAGGGCTGCCAAAAATTAACCAACATGCCAAATAAAGGGGAGTAATGGTTTATAAGTAAAAAAATAATTATTTTTAACAAAAATATTTAATATTTAAACAAAATGCGTATCTCTTTTCGCTTATTATTATCGTAATCGATTACCTACTGTTTATAGTATTATACCGGTTTTAAAATATAAATTGTGTCTAAAAACTAACTGCTGTCTACGTTTCTCTATTAATCTTATGGTGCTTTATTTCATGCATGGTGTAAAATAATTTATTTGAAATACTTACAGTCAAATACCCTATTGATGTGGTAAAACAAATTTGACAACCCTAGGGGTAGGCGAAATTTGGCAACAAGATGGACGCTAAATACCCTCACCAATGTTTTATCCAATTGTGACTTCTAAACATAAGCTAGCCATTAAATAATAGTTTCATATGAAAAAGAAATAGTTATAGTATATAATCATGTAAAGAGTTTAACATTACCTGGTCTGTATCACTGTTTAAAACTGAAGTAATAACACTGGCTTAAAAAAACGTGTTGTCGGCGTCGCGAAAAAACCTCACTGAACGTAAACTGTGTGAAGTTAGCCGCAGATTGTTCGAAGAATGTTGACACCCGTAAAAAATACTTTGTATTTAGTAGTTTTATGTAAGGCTTACATTAGAAACATTTTGTTTATGGCAACTTTTGTCACAGTAGGCGAAAATAGGTAGCCCAGGCAAAGATACGAAACTCTACGGTATGTTCTTGCCACTAGTTTGTAGTTGGAGATATAAATCCAGTATAGTGTAAGCTACGGGGAGAGTTTTAAAATGTAAATTGCGCTGGACAGTCAACTATTAAGTATACATTGCTTTCCTCCAATGTTTGACTACTTGAGTTTGTTCGGAAAGAGAAGTGTCGTGGATTATATGGGAACTCATACATCCTACTACGACACTTCTTTCTGCTCTACAGCCCGTGAAAACTAAAATAAAGAAAACCGGCCAAGAGTCGGAATCGCGAACGAAGGATTCCGTACCATAATCTACCTACAAAAACGGCAAAAATCGTGTATGTTTTATCCCCTTAAATATTTTTTTTATTCTATTTTTTTGTATTTCTTGTTATAGAGGCAACAGAAATACATTATTTGTGAAAATTTCAACTCTCTCGGACAGACGGATATAGAGACGGACATATTATTTTATTGTGGCAAAAAGTAATTTTGGTCCATATCCTCAATACTTATGAAACCTATGCCAAATGATAGCTTCAATGCTATCATTTATTTCATACTATGACAGTTAAGTCGAAGTCGCGGACCAACATGGTCTTTTTAACCGACTTCAATTCCATTGAGGAAGAGGTTCTGCATTCGGTTTGGTGTTTTTTTTTTATGTATGTTCACCGATTACTCCGAGACCCGTGGTTCGATTTGGGTAATTCTTTTTTTGTTTGGAAGGATCTACATCCAAAGTGGTCCCATATTAATCTGGTGCTGTTCTGATGATGGGATCCATGAGGAATTGAGGGAACTCCTCAATTTTCAAAGGCACATGTATGGTGATTTGGGTGTTTTCTTAAGCTACTGAAGCATTTTCTCACGAAAATCACCAATTTGATGGAGTGGACCTGATGATGATGATTGTTTTGATGATAATGATGAAGATTTTTTTAAATGTATGATGTTCAGCGATTACTCCAAGACCCGTGGTCTGATTCGAATGATTCTTTTTTTGTTTGGAAGGAACTACCTCGAAGATGTTCCCACAATAATCTGGTGCTGTTCTGATGATGGGATCGATGATCAACTGAGGGAACTCCTCAATTTTTAATGGCACTTGTATGGTGATTTGGGTGTTTTCTAAAGTTACTCAAGCATTTTTTCACGAGAACCACCAATTTGATGGAGTGGACCTGATGATGATGATTGTTTTGATGATAATGCTGATGTAGGATGTTCAGCGATTACGCCAAGACCCGTGGTCCGATTGGAGTAATTCTTTTTTTGTTTGGAAGAAACTATTTCGAAGATGGTCCCACATTAATCTGGTGCTGTTCTGATGATGGGATCGATGAGCAACTGAGGGAACTCTTCAATTTTTAAAGGCACGTGTATGGTGATTTGGGTGTTTTCTTAAGCTACTCAAGCATTTTGTCACGAGAACCACCAATTTGATGGAGTGGACCTGATAATAATGATTGTTTTGATGATAATGATGAAGAATTTTTTTAATGTAGGATGATCAGCGATTACTCCAAGACCCCTGGTCCGAATAGAATAATACTTTTTTTGTTTAAAAGGATCTACCTCGAAAATAGTCCCACATTACTCTGGTGTTGTTCTGATGATGGGACCCATGAGCAACTGAGGGAACTCCTCAATTTTTAAAGGCACGTGTATTTATTTCCTCTCGAAAACTACCAATTTGATGGAGTGGACTTAATGATGAAGTCCACATGTGATACGTGGAACTTTCCTTAGATTGAATGGGTGTGTTACGAACTTTTTGATATATCTTTAGCGATTTTTCCGAGACTCGTTGTTCGATTTTGATAAATTATATAACCACTAAAAATTGAAAAATAAAAACTTTTTACAAAAAAAAGATAAACCGACTTCAAAAAGGATAAAATGAATCATTATATTATTTATATGCGTTACCAACTGATATGTTTGAAGTCGGTGCCAAGCCAAAAATTTAAATCAGCTTCAAGTATAAACATCACAAAACATCGGTACTTACTAATAGGCACATAATGCAAAGGTGAATGTGATTCTATCTGTTACATTTTCATGTTAAAACAACTAATCCAATTTTGATGAAATGTGGTACCTATGTATATAATTATATACATATATACTCTCATACACGTTTACTTTGTCAATAATCAGAAAAAGGCGGCAAATAGAAAAAAAATATGTACATAGACGCTTAAGATGGACCTTCCATAGAAAATTCGAATATCGTGCCTTTTCTACTGGCACGGTGGGTGTACTGGGTATATCTGAGTATTGAAAAATTAACCTAGCCATTGAATTCCTGTATACTTCGAATCAAACCTTAGATGAAGAAGGATGAATAATTCAAACGAACCACGGGCTTCGTTCGAGATACCGATAGTCCGAACAGTGTCCTAACAAACATAAGACGCATGGCTATACTTTTTGTACCGTCAAATGGCCCAACTTTGCCCGCTTTTTTCGGAAAAACACGAATTTCTCAAAAAAGTTGTATGATAACATATTCTTTTTTTTAGATCACTAAGTCCATTGGGATCATATACATCCGATTTTTTGGCAAAAGAATTTTTAAATCATGATTTTACCCACTTTTTTGGCGATTTTAAAGGCGGGTAAAGTTAAGTCGGGTTGCGCCCAACATTGCCCACGTCGATTTTGCACTTATATACAGCTCTTATGGTATTGTAATGTAAGAATCACAGCGAGGTTTTGAGTTATCCTATCGTTCCCTGTCAATAACTACGCGATAAGTACGTAAACTTTTGTACAAATCGGGTGGGCAATGTTAGTTACCTATTTTCACTCTTTTCCATACAAGGGGCACCCAAGCATTTCCAAAGTACTAGGGTTATCACTTTTGAGAAATTTTTTTCAATTTAGTCATGCAATTTTTTTCAAGGCATCAGTGCAATTATTGAACGAAACATAGTTTAGTAAGTAAATTTTTACTATTTCTAATAGAAAAAAAAAATTATAACGAGCCAGTCATAGTAATGCTTGGCATGTTGTCATTTGTAATAATGGATACATTGAATACTATGGTTTTTCGTTACAATTTAATTTAATAATCAAATAAAAAAACAGTTCCAAAACGGTATATATTTAAAAAACAATAACCTCCTTTTTTCGCGCCGAGTAGTTAAAAGACAAAGGTGACAACCCTAAGCCTTTTTTGGTCGTGGGCAAAGTTGGGCGTCAATGGTTGCTACATTACTACTTAACATTGCCCAACGCCACAACTCCCCCATTAATTATAATTTTTAATTGAAATACAGATATAAACAATCTACAGTTACTGCCTTATTACAAGTCATAGGTGTTACTCACCATCAGCTTCCCTATTTTGTGATATAAACTTTAATTTTTCATAAAAAATTGGCCCGCTAAATAATGCCCCGAACTCAACGAGCTCTGACAAGCAACTGAATGAAGTTAGATACAAATGTGATAGGCTATGTTGCCACGCCTATAACCTTTTTTCTACTAAAAATAGTGGTGTTGCCAGAAAGCTATTACATTTTCTACAGTAACAGATTTTCTTTAAAATTGTCATTTTGGGCAAAGTTTGGTATGGGGGCAAAGTTGGGCTATTTGACGGTACCTACTTGCTTAACAGTTAACGGTCGAAACGAATGTACCTATACCTAAGTGCAATCCATATCGTATTAGATTAGTTATATAGTAAGACTAACAACTCACTGAACACATCGCCTCGTGCGTATTAACTCTTCCAAATTTGGCTTGGCACCGACTTCAAACATATCAGTTGGTAACGCATATAAATAATATAATGATTCATTTTATCCTTTTTGAAGTCGGTTTATCTTTTTTTTGTAAAAAGTTCATATTTCATGGTCTGCTTAGAGGCCGAGTTCAGTCACGCCACGTACGAGCAAAGACTTATTATACATATGTCTTAATAAACCGTGACCAAATGGGCCTAAAAGCGATATTGCAATAATATTGCACATGCCTTACGTTATTACGGGTAGACGCACTATAGATAGGAAGCTGCGCTCATGTTATTTCTACATTGTTGTTCTTAGGTTGAGGTAGACTAGTGGGTTTTTAATCCACTGGCACTTCATCTAGACAATTTAATTGTAGATATTTAATATTGCAGGTAGGTAGATACCTATATCATACCTATGTTATTTTTTGACTAATATAAATACAATGATAATAAAATGCATAACGTGTCGTTTTCTTTCTATTATAATAAAACATACTATGGTGAAACCGTTGCCGTACTGGGTTCTATTTTATATAAATAAAAAATATATTAAAAAATTAAAAAAACCCGCCTGCGTAAAAAACTAAAAGGCCGAAAACAAGGCCAATATACGTTAGGAATTTGTTATTTTATATTGAAAAGCATAAGATACATATTAATTTCTAATTTGGAACATAACGACATTAAACAGTCGGGACCCATTTTAGGGAAGGTTTGCGCCAATTCTAGATTTCAAATGGGTCCCGACTGTTTAATGTCGCTATGTTCCACATTAGAAATTAATATGTATCTTATGCTTTTCAATATAAAAATAACAAATTCCTAACGTATATTGGCCTTGTTTTCGGCCTTTTAGTTTTTTACGCAGGCGGGTTTTTTTAATTTTTTAATATATTTTTTATTTTCAACTTTTTAGTGTCCATGTAATGTCTTGTTGGCAAGAGAGGCAAAAAATATTTATCCTTTATTAGGTAAGCACCTATTTCATACAGCAGGTAAACATACAAAGTTGTCAATTCACTTAAGAGTCCGGTAACGATTTGAAAACGAAAATCGCTAATAATGACATTATGCACGTTAATTGTATTTGGTAAGATAGCCTGAAGTCTTGTTATTGCAAAAAAGTACTTTAGGTCGATATATATTAATATTTAATACCTTAAAACTCAATTCTTACTGAGCTTGTTTTGTGAGGGCGTTGATTCATGCAATTTTGTCATATGATTTTTAATTGTTATTTGTTGTGAACCCTAATATGTTTTGTATTATTTAGTGCCCGGAACGCCCGGTATCGGCCCGTCGACGTGGCACGTGGCGGACCCGGGAATGGACACCGTGAATCATCCTTAAAGCATGAAATATAATTTATTTTTGTATTTTAATATTTGTAAAATACTTTAATATCCTCCTAAAATATCACCTAAACTTCGGCAATTTTTTGCAAAATTGCTCTAGCAAAACATACTCTCCCTTAAAAAATATATATGAAAATGAAAAAAACTGTTACTTTTGTTCCTCAGGCGACTCATTTTCCAATGTATTTACATACTTTACGTACTAGTATAACTTAATTTTAATCAATAAAAACCTTACTCTTTTCACCTCTCCAAGTAAAAATCGCGAGACACGTGTTACATTAGGGTGAATTATTTATAAATGAAGCATATAATTAAAAAAAAACGTTGTATGCATTCCATTCAAAAAGAAACGATCTTTCATAATATGTATACAACATTATAGAAGTTATGTTAGTTACTGCTAAATAGCATCAAAAAGTTACTTAAGCGAAATCGAAAAAAAAGCTCAGACCTTACTCTTAAATATATCGATCACAGTCACTACGCAGCGCCATAGATATGCACATAGCCAATCTGAGTATAAACCACGTGCTATCCAACTATGTATTCAAATTTCTCGAACCATTTTTGCCTTTTCTCCGTGCAAAGGCCGCATACTCGTATCTACCACGTAGGACCAAAGGCATCGCATCGAGAAATGCTCCAGGACAACCGCTTGACAGAAACCAGACTGAGCCCAATGGTCACGTTCCACACAAGCGAACCCAAAGGCCGAAGGCCCGAGGGTGAGCAGAAATATCTGTGAAAGCCGAAGGGTCTTAGCATCATGGCAAAATGTGTTCGTTTGTGTGACCACGTGCCACACAAACGAACCCGAGGGCCGAAGGCCCGAAGGTGAGCACAAATATCTGTGAAGGCCAAAAGATCAGAGAACATTAGCGAGGAGTACTGCAGCAGCAGCGTGTCAAGAACCGGACAGAACCTAATGGTCATATGCCACATAAGTAAACCCGAGGGTGAGCAGAAATACCTGTTAAGGCCGAAGGGCTTCAGCATCACAGCGAGAAGTGCTTCAGCAGCTGCGTGACAGAAACCGGACTGAGCCCAATGGCCACGTGTCACACAAGCGAACCCGAGGGCTGAAGGCCGAGGGTGAGCTGAAATATCTGTGAAAGCCGAAGCTCTGAGCATCACAGCGAGATGAGCTTCAGCAGCTGCGTGACAGAAACTGGACTGAGAAATATCTGAGAAAGCAGCATTACCTGTTAAGGCCGAAGGTCTTGAGCATCACAGCGAGAACTGCTGCAGGAGCAGCATGGAACCGGACAGAACCCAATGGTCACGTACCATACAAGGTGATTAGCATACCCCGGGGTTTTCGGTGCGGGAATGTTATACACTAGCCAAATAACAGGTAAAAACTGTAAAAAACGATACTATAATTTAACATTTCTAAGCACATTTGGACCTTACTACCTACGTTTCATTCATAGTTTGGTAATTACTTTACAATAAAGAAAGTTATAAATACACGAAATCATTGCCGCACCGAAAACCCCGGGGTATGGTGATTAGAAATATCCGTGAAGACCGAAAGCTCTGAGCTAGCGAGAAGTAATTCAGTAGATGCGTGACAAAGACTGGACTAATGCGATTATGGAAGGGAAGAAATTTATAATAATTAATTATTTAAAAAAATATATGGCCATTTTCTACACAATTTTTAATGGTTTTAGTTCCTAAACAATCATTCAAAACCACATTATTAAAGAAAACTAATAATCGTTTTCAAACCTTTACCCAATTATACACTTTTCGGCATATTACGTGGATTTATATTTTTTTACAATTTTAGTGTCCTATTGCTATACTAGATTTTTTGATTGCTTATGTGACTTTAGAGACCTTTGGACCATTATTAAGATAAGAAGCCTGCTTAACAAATAGCCACAAAGTCATCCAGGGCCCCATCATTGCTGAGTTTTTGCTAAAGAGTTGTTAAAAAAAACCGGCCAAGAGCATGTCGGACCATGCTCAGTGTAGGATTCCGTAGTTGCCGGCGTGTTACAATTCATTAATTCAAAAGGTCGTTCCTTACGGGAAATTTGGCGGCGCTTAAGTCATTTTTACTTACGTCCTTTCACTATGGGTTTTTGAGTGATATTTCAAAAACGGCTCAACCGATTTATTTTAATATAGTTTCCATTGAAGGTACTTATGAGGCCTCAGATTCATGATTTTTTTCAAATTTTTCGGATCCACGGTTCAAAAGTTAGATGGGGGAACGCTCCGTTTTAAACTTTCGGAGCTATTATTTACGAAAGTATTAGTTTTATCCAAGAACTGTTTTAAAAGACCCTTGTTCTTTTTGAAAGACCTATCTAACAATACCCCACAAAACTGGGTTGAAACGAAAAAAAAAATTCGCCCTCCACAAGCAAGTATGTAAAGGCATTTTCGGGTTTTACTTTGTATACCAGCGACAGGTGCCTAAGTATAATTATTCCCCTCATTGATTTGTTCAAGATATATGACATCCGAGGTATAGGTAGGTACGTACGTAATATAATTATGAGTCCATAAGACCGTATTTTAAGATTTAAGCGCCAAACTTCCCATTATGTATATACTTAATCATGACTGCTTTTATTTGTTACAAAAGGTCCGTAATGAACGTGCTACTAACGAACTATCTTTATGTCCGGTCCGAAACGTACTTAGATCGTATGTTGTTTTTTTAATTGGCTGTTTGACGCGCCGCCTAAGCCTGATCGAGCTCGTTAGATGAAATAGAAATGTAAACATGATTGTTTGGTTATGAATTATAGTGTCGTCTGTTCCAATCAAAATCGTATAAGAATTAAGTAGGTACGGTGATAGGACTGACAGGTAATCATACTTTACTTATAAACAAAATATCTACTTAAATTGAAAGTTTGTTCAACTCAAAATATAACATTAATGGAGTCATTAAAACCCGAACCCCTACCCCTACACGGTTAGCAGAAGCCTACCCGTATTCATCTATCAGAAATCAGAAAGTGACAAATATGTCTAGAATGTTTAGAAATAAAGGAAAAGTAGAAAAATCCACTGCCTCAGGCGAGACTCGAACTCGCGACTCTGGGAAACATGCCCATCGCTCTGCCAACTGAGCTACTGAGACTATCCCTGATGGCTGCGAATTTCTCCACCACATCCTTTATTTTATATTCGCGCCTTAGGGTGACGCCTAGCGACATCTGCCGACGAAGTCTTACACTTCTTAACCGGCCATCGGGGGGGGGGGTTTTTCTACTTTTCCTTTATTTCTAAACATTGTGGTATCGTTAGCAGACGTTCTGCTTAATACAAAAATAAAATATGTCTAGCTCGGCCGCGAGATGCTGTCGCTGCCCACTACTGTCCTAAACCAGCTTTCCTAACTGATATGATATCAGTCACTTGATTTAGTCAAGTTAAGTGTTTACCGCATTAATTTAGGACGTTATGACGGTAACTAATGTAACAGGGCTTTTACATGGCTTTACCTATAAGTAGGTGTGTTGTTAAATAATTGAAAAAATAACACAAATTGGAAACAGATATCCATTATATTGAAAAAATCAACTATGGAAAACATTGGGGCCTGACAGGATTCGAACCTGTGACCTTCGTTTTGCCGGTCCAATGTGCTTCCAATTACACCACAGGGTATCACACCCGGTCTCGTGTCAGTCAAGGTTCAATACTGGGCTTAGAGCATTTAACCAACTGGAGCGGCCATCGACAGACGCTCCCTCTGCTGTAAATATATGACCAGTGGTCATACTCGTTGTATGGACCTATGGACTGACGTTTATCTGACGTAGCTATTTTGACTTTACGCATACATTTGACATTCCCCTCCCCCGCAAAAATCGACAGACTTTTGACGTGATAACGTCTTATAAATCGATGAACAACCGATGGCATGCACGAAGAAATGTAGCGTTCCGTTGGGGTCACGTGATAAATATTTTTGTGTATGAAGGGGACCAGGGGCTCAGAAATCATTAGTTTACTACTAATTAAATTTAATTAATTAACTTAGAGGTAGATGAACTTTGACAAACTTGACCAGAAACATTACTAAACATTTTATCGTTGGACTAGGGTACCATGGTGTATGAGAGGTTGGTTCGTATTTTACTCTATTTCATTTCGTCAGGTGACAAGCAAAACTCACTAAGTACTACCACTAGTTCATAGCCATAATGAACCATACTTACAACTGTTATGTTGTAAGTATGGTAGGTTGATCTTTGTTTATTTTTTTTGTAATTAGTGAGTTTTGCTTGTCACCTGACGATTTTAAGTATTTGATTTGATTTTGTGTATAAAGCCTACCAGGGACTCAGAAATTCACTAGCAATAGAAGAAAATTAATTTTGTTGATAGATTACCAGAAACAGACTGTTAATTTTATCGGGGTAAGTACTAGGGTGCCATGGTCGTATAAGAGGTGGGTTGGTATCCTGGGGCCCTACCGAGAAGTTCGAAATTCGACATTTCGTTATCTCCGTTTCTATCGCTCTTGCATATTCGAAAATCGAAAGAGAGTGACGCAAATAAACGATTTGACGATCGATGTGGTTCGCGGTTATATGCCTGTTTGACAAGACGATCATATACATTTACCGTGAATTCAATTTTAACATTTAGTTTGTTGTTCAGCTTGAGAAAATGTTAATTTTGAGTCGGACACAAATGAATATACACTAAAGATAATTAAAAGAATACATACAATAGTTTTACGGTTTGTTTACAATCATTTGACAATAAATAAATAACTGCCAACTGATTGACTATTGATTGACGTGTCAACTTTCAATTTACTTTTTTACTTTAACAAAGTTGATATACAAACTCTTTCTCGCGTATTATATGTGGCCATATTTCACATGATGGCGGGTTACTCCGAACTTTGAAATTTTAAGTCGATCTCTCACTCTCCTGTCAGAATACATGCTATTTTAACGAAAGAGAAGACACCGAAGTTCGAAACTGGAATTTCGGAATAGGCCGTTACTTAGAGTTTTAAACCAAGAAGAGTGGCCATTGACAGACGTTCCCCTCTGCCGAAAATGTATGACCAGTGGTCATACTCATTGTATGGACTGACGTTTATTTGACGTGGCTATTTTGACGTTTCGCATACATTTGACGTTCCCCTCCCCCGCAAAAAACGGCAGACTTTTTCCGATAGAAATGAGAGCGCGTGTCGCATCCGGTTGGTTCAATAATCAAAGGGCCGTTAGCAAGCCGTCACCTAGAGCACAGAGTAAATAATAGTATAACAGAGAGACCTCTGTAATGTCACGTAACGTCACGAAGCATGTTGTCCCTTCTTAACGCATGACAAGTTCTTTTTCGCACTTATGCAAACGTATCGGATACGTCGTGTCAAACTCAAATTTTTTGACAGATTTACTTTGAGTTGAACCAGGGGGGTACAACTCAAAGTAAATCTGTCAAAAAATTTGAGTTTGACACGACGTATCCGATACGTTTGCATAAGTGCGAAAAAGAACTTGTCATGCGTTAAGAAGGGACAACATGATTCGTGACGTTACGTGACATTACAGAGGTCTCTCTGTTATACTATTATTTACTCTGTGGTTGAACCCCCCTGCCTAGAGTTTGTTCGGAAAGAGGAGTGTTGTGGTTTATATGGGAGCTTATACATTCTACGACACTTCTCTTTCCGGACAGACTCTACTAATTATTTTCAATCGATTACAAAAAAGGAGGAGGTTATACGTTGGGGGGGTAGCTATTTACAGTCGTCTACACAAAAAACTGCTAACACAATAGGTTAGGTTAGGTTAGAGCTGCGACCCCTACATTAAACAAACTGCAACCAGAGTAGGTTAGGTTAGGTTAGAGCTGCGAACCTCTACACAAAAAACTGCTACCAGAATAGGTTAGGAAAAATTGGCTGTTATAGGGACTGCCGATGGAAGTGAAAACATCAATGTTTTCTTATTACGTTATCACGCAAAATTATAGTCCGTAAACCGCCTTTACAGACAACCATTTTTTTGTATAGAAAATGACAGACATGGCCGGTCAGTTGGTTGAAGATACTGGGGCTGTTCCTATTTGGAATTATGGTCAATGGTTCGTAACTCTTGATGTCTCCTCTACAGAGCTTCTCTACGTCCACGATCTTAGAGCGTTATCACACTTGCGATTTGCGAGCGAGTTTTGTATGAGGGCGAACACGCCGCACACACAACAAAGGCGCCTGAGAAATAAAATCGCTAGATTGATGTATTGTGCTATTAATTCGTAAAGTCAACGGACATTGTGGCAGGCCGAGTCTAACCCAAAATGTCTGGTCCCAACCCGAAGAAGGCATGTAAATTGACATGCACGTAGCTCATAACAATAACATAGGTATCTTAAGGCTCAAAACACACCTAGCGGAATGGAGGCAGTAATGTATGGAGGCCATAGACAAATTTAAGCTACCATCGACAATAATTTGCTCCATTCCGCTTAAGTGTGTTTTGGCCCTTAGGGGCTTACGGCAGAGAAATTCACAAAAGCTTGGCACCGAAATCTATGACAATGATGACATTCATTCATGCCAGCTATTCATTCATTCATTCATGAATCTACCTTTTTTATTTTATTAATGGCTTTCTCCCTTTGCACAGAGCAGTGGGAATTCTGCCAATGTCGAGTTTAACTATACTTTGTGCAACCTAAGAAGCGGTTTTTGACACCTGTCATCTCAGTACATTTTATAACCTGAAATCAAACTCGGTCAAAAACCGCAAAAAATTATTGTAACATGCAAATCAACGCTCGTATAGGTGCTGAAGTGCTGATGATCTAGTCTAGTCTGGACCCCTTCGGGACGCATAATATGCTCTAGGGCCCCAGAAACGGGACGTCCCGCATGTACATTTTTTTAATAACAAAACAAAAATATAGATTATGTAGTGTAGATTATAGTAGTTTATGTAACTGTTACGTAATAGGGGTCCTTAACAAACGAGTGTGGTTTTATGAAACGAACGAAGTGAGTTTCATAATAAGATCACACGAGTGTTTTAAGGCCTAATTACGTACAGTTGCATACACTGCTTTATCTACACACATATTATAAACCCAAAATGATGATTGAATGACTGCCATTGCACGGATTGCACCCCCATCGCCATGACCAACTCGATTGTGCCGGTCGGCGGGGCGCGTGCCGGCGGGCGGGGCCCACCCGGATTTTCATAATGATATCGAATTTTTGCTTATTATTTGATAATAATAATAACATCGTTACAGATAAGACATTTGTTCTAACTACTAACGAAACACAGTCAAGATACAATATTTAAGTAGTACATAGTAGAAGTTTTGTATTAAAATAATAATTAGATTGGGCAAATAAGGTAATAAATTTGAGGTTTATCTAGTTTTGTATTAAAATTACTGATAGATTAGGAAGATTGAGGCAGATTGGGGCAGGTCCAGTAATAATACTAATTGCGTACTTGCCAACCTTAGTGGTTCAAAAGGGAATATTGTATGTGAACGTCATCTGTCAACTTTTATCTGTTAAAGTTCTGTCAAACACTGATTTTGTAGGGGAGATGACTTTCTGTATGAAATACTATTATATTATTCTGTGCATATAGTAGCTACCAAAATATATTATTTTTCCTTATAGTACTGGAGCCGACAGAACTGGTAATTTATCACTTTTCTTACCGGCTGGCTTCCATATAGGATTGTAGAGCCCGTCTCGGAGATCACGAAAACATAAGTCTTAAAGGTCTTAAATGGGCGCTAGTATGTATGGCGTCAAGTTGAAAAAACGAAAAAATGACGTTAATTTATCAACGAGCTTACCGCTCCAAATTTTGAGACACGGTAGAGCCCACCTCAAATGACCTACATACCGAATTTAAGACCATTCCGGTGGGCGCACTAGATTTTAAGACCAGTTGAAAATACGAAAAAATGGCCTTAATTTATCAACGAGCTTACCGCTTCAAATTTTGACACACGATAAAGCCCATCTAAAATAACCTACATACCAAATTTAAGACCATTCCGGTGGGCGCACTAGATTTTAAGACCATTTTAAGAAATAATCGATTCCATACAAAAAATAGCATAGAGCTTTAAATTCGGTTCAAAAAATCATTTAAATGGTTTAACATAACGGCATATTTATATTTAAGGGTCTCATAGTTAGATATGCCGTAAAAGTATAGTCATTTAAGACCTTTAAGACTTATCCTATATGGAAGCCAGCCGGTAAGAAAAGTGATAAATTACCAGTTCTGTCGGCTCCAGTACTATTAAAAAGCTTGTTTGAGTCTGGACATCTATTACATTCTACCTCAATGGTTATATTTTAACCAGAAAAACGAATTCGATGATATAAATGTTCTATTCCATGTCCATTCCGTCAGACATGACAGCAATGTTATTTAATGTTTGAAATTCGATATCCTATTAGGCCAAAATTAGGCGTTAAATTTCTAAATTACCTATTTGTTACATTTATTAGTTTATTACAATAATGTTGACGTTTCTGTCAAATATTAATTTATTGCATCTAGTAGTGGTTGTAGTATCAAAATATGATAGCACCTCTGGTGGAGAAATACAATTTCGTACTAACAATGATACGGATGCAGCAGCAGCAGCAGCAGCAGCAGAAGCAGCAGCAGCAGAAACATTAGCAGGAGGCAAATCAGTAGAAGTGGTACCAGGCCAAATTCCTTACCTGGTAGGTACAAGAAAGTTTAATAAAGCTCAAAGAGGACCAACTGTGTTGACGACGACGGACCCTCTTCTTCGTAGTCGTCAATACAGTGAATCCTCCTTTTTGTAGGTAAATATCGACAACGCGCATGTGTCACCTCTGGAGTGAGTGATGAATGCCTGCAATTCATAGGCTATGGTAGCTGCTTATCATCAAGCGAGCATTATGCTTGATTGCCACCGTCGTGCTTTACGTCACTCTGGGCGCTAAGTGAGATTTACCGCCCTAGAGCGCAGCGGCAAATCTCACTTCACACCCACGAGAAGACGTAAAATTATGTACGCACCACGGGCGGTAATAAGGAAGGCCTCAGATCGCTTGATTATGGCCCTTACCTTCGGTTCGGGCCACAAATACCCGCGATCTGAGCCCTTCTTTATTTTACCGCCCGAGGTACGTAATGTACTATTATACCACGTGAGAGCTGATAATTCTCCTGGTGAAGATAGCATAACAGCAACAGATCTACTGCGCGCTGGCGGCGAGCCTGTTCTTAACACTCGCAACACTTTTTTTTAACAGGGTCATACAAAATACTCGAAGTCCAGAATCGCGGAGAACTGTCATTGTCTGTAACCATCATACACAAAATAGGAGACAATTCTAACCTAGCTAACCATTGCTCCATTAGCCTTCTTTCTCGCACCTATTAACTTTTTGCCAAGTTTAATGCATAAAACCGCCGCACTCGTATAAAGTTGTAACCTGACGAACGTCAACGTCCCGCACAAGCTGGCTTCCGAAGTGGATTCTCAACCATTGACCACCTTCGTGCCCGAGTGCAGATATACCAGTTACAAATGCAGCGGGCTTGGGACTCCCCCCGCCTAATGGCCGTCCATACTTTGTTTCTCGGAAATAGTCCGAACGATTCGGAACGTGCCCGCATTCTTGGCGGTGTGACGGTGTCTGTCTCTGGTACAAGGTGGATTGGCACTGTACTGGACTCAAGTACTTTGCGTCTACCGGTATGCTGGCTTGGGTTCATTATTTGTGACCCTACACGCAGAGCTGGGCAAAATTTTGTGTGAGTGAAACTAAAGTTAATAATTTTAAACAAAAAAGAACCGACTTCACTTAGGATCCGCTATTCCAAGAGGAAATGGCCGAGTTGCTGTAAAAAAAGTGAAATCAGTGAAATCACTATAGGTGTGCCTGTGAAATCACTATAGGTTGCAGAGTTCCCTCGATTTCTCCAGGATGTCATCATCAGACCCCGACATGGTGACAATGGGATCATCTAGGGGTTATACGCGTTCGATTTAAAAAAAATGAAAATCGGTTCACGATTCATGGATATATCGAGTAACATAAATAAATAAAAAGATAAAAAAAATCAGTCGAATTGAGAACCTCCTCCTTTTTTGAAGTCAGTTAAAAATGAGAACGTTACTCTTAATCATTTGAACATGATTAATTGATTACGATTTCACTCAAGAGCTTTCCAATCTGAGTGAGCACCGACATGAGTAAATCATGTCGATTTTTAGTTTGAATCATGAGTAGCTGAAGTGATTATATTAGTAAGACAGATGCTTAGTTAAACTAACGATTTAGTTGATTGAATCATGTTTTGATTATGATTAGCTCCATCAGTTTTTTCCCTGACGGTACCTAGATAAAAACGAGTTTATAAATTTAGGATAAATGGCTATTTGTGACAATATTTTGGTAAAGATATCATTTGAGTGGTTGGCTCTTACGTCATAAGTTGTATATTACTGATTCAATATTGTTTTCGAGCAAAAATAGCGTAAGCGCCAGCGGCCAAATGGTACCTTTATCAAAATACTGACACATTTATTTCTTATTTTTTGTTATGTGTATACAAACGAATGCTCCCATTTAACAGTGACGGTACCTAGGTAAGGACCAGTATATGCATTTAGTATAATTGAATCGCCTATTGTGACAGTATTTTTGTATGGGTATCATTTGGTGGTTGGCGCTCACGTCATAACATAAGAGGTACAGATTCAATATAGTATTCAAGCAATACAAGCTTATGTGCAGGCAGTCGAATGGTACTCTAAAATATCGACACGTTTGTTAGTTTTTTGGTAGATATTGCTCTCAATTACCTTTGAAATGGCCTGTTCGAGCAAGATAGCGCTCTGCGTGTGTACCTATAGCGCTGTCTCCATAACGAATGGCTGAGATATAAGTCGAACGCGTCGAAACGTGTAGTTTTAAAGCTACCAGTGAATTTAGTAAAGATATGAGCTTTGGTCATATTTAAGTAGTTTTATTGCGAGGACTAAAGAGTCGAAAATTAATAAATGGTTAAAGTCGGCAATCCTTTTTCAACCGACTTTAAAAAAGGAGGAGGTTCTCAATTCGACTGAATTTATTTTTTATTTTTTAACCGACTTCAAAAACGGAGGAGGTTCTCAATTCGACTGTATTTATTTTTTAACCGAATTCAAAAAAGGAGGAGTTTCTCAATTCGACTGAATATTTTTTTTGTATGTATGTTACTCGATATATCCGTGAATCGTGAACCGATTTTCAATTTTATTTAATCGTACGGGTATAACCCCTAGATGGTCCCATTGTCACCAAGTCGGGGTCTGATGATGGAATCCTGGAGAAATCGAGGGAACTCACAACCATTATAGGCACACCTATAGTGATTTCACTGATTTCACTATTTTTTACAGCAACTCGGCCACTTCCTCTTGGAATAGCGGATCCTAAGTGAAGTCGGTTCTTTTTTTGTTTAAAATTATTGGGTATAATGACTGATAAAAAAATATTGGACATAAACGCAACATTTCACTGTACAAATAGCAATTTCATAAATTTTTGATACTTTAAACAGGGCAACTATGAAGCCGTGACGTCAAGGCTTCATATCATTTTGTTAGGAGCGTTTTGAGAAACAAAAATGCAAATCTCAGACTTTAGTACATTGTTGTAGAGGCTGGAAAGTAAGCTATAGGTGGATCGAGTTAGTTCGAGGGCCGACCCGCCAGTAGAGGCCCTCGAAGATACGAGTCCACCTATAGCGCTTTCGGCCGAGACATTACATAGTGCTTTTCACGACTACTGTGAGGAAATAAAATAAAAAATTAATTGGCATATCAATACAAACACTTTAATAGATACTATTTATAGGTATATTGACGGTTCATATGCTTTTCACAAGCACGATAAAGTAAACGAGCATGTAACTTTCTGCAAATAAATGCTTCTTTTCGCCATCCTTCCATAATATGAATTGTTCGTCGGATATTATATTGTATACAAAATATCACTGTTCATGGGCCTTCTTATTTAGGACGCGATTTCACTGGTAACAAATTTCTACGCCTGTGCAGTTTCTTGAATTTCGGTGGGCGCCAGCGTATTAATAACATTTTCTACACTTATTGAACTCATTTTTACTGCATAAATACAACTTTCTTGTTTTTCAGTCAAACATTATTCAATAGGGGTGATGACACATGTTGAATTATGCAATGAAATTTAGTTGATAGGATGCAAAATGATCAAAATATCCAAATAAAGTAAACATTAAAAAAATCTATTGAAATGGTTCAAAGATATCGGGCTTCAAAGTTTAAATTTTTTTCGATTTTTGAAAGTACGAAACTTAAAAAACTAATGATACCATTCGATTTCTAACATTTTATTGTGAAATAAATTGTATGGCAACCATATACATAAACGCAACATTTCACTGTAAAAATAGCAATTTCATAATGTTTCCATACCGTAAAACGGGGTAAATAGGTCCAATGTTCACTTTCAACTAGAATTTTAACCATCTTCCGTAAGTCATAGAGTATTTTATAGTACTACATAAAGATGTATGGTAAGTTCTTTTAGATGCTGAGTAGCCTTAGATTCCCGACTTATTGCCATATTTTGATATATTTAACAAAAACCCGGTCGGATTCCAATTTACCCCTGACGGGGTAAATAGGTTCGAAAGTGAGGTTAATTGGAATTTTCACTAGGGTTGTCACTCAATCTATTCAAAGATATAGATATATAGATAGGTACCATCATAATCACCATCATCATCATCAGGTGATTTTTAAACTAGTCTAAAAAAATCATTACAATAGGTACTAAATTAAAAATGCTTCGTGAGACCATATTTTTATTGAATTAAATATTTTTAATTTTTGACAACCCTATTAGGTAATGCCAATTTCCCCCATTAACAAACAAAATAACCCCCACGTTGTTCCAATTATACCTGTTGACGTGCCAATTTCCCTCTTCACCGTTCCTATTATCCCAAAATTAACCTAAAAACAAGTGGTTATAGAAAAACTAAGATTTGTAATGAAATATTAAAATTATTTACTTACTTTTTTATTTATCTAAACCACAATACACTATTATGATTGATATTGCACAAATTTTAACACTTTTCACAATATTACTTACCTAAAACTTGAAGTTAAAAGTGTTAAAACGCACTATGCACACGTGTTGACGACTACCCTAACTTTAAATGTGTTTTTCTTACTGAAACGGCATTGGCTGATTTAAATGCTTAGTGTAGTCAGTAGCAAAAAATACCATGTTCATTCAGAAATTAATAAGTTCACCTCCTGTCTGGTTGTAATGGAACTAACAGACCAGTTTAGAAAAGCAGACTTTTATTCCAATTTACCCCGCGATTCCTATTTTCCCCGTTTTACGGTACTTTAAACAGGGCAAATATGAAGCCGTGACGTCACAGCTTTATATCATTTTGTTAGGAGCGTTTTGAGAAACAAATGTCTTTGAGAAACAAAAGTCTCTTTTCTGTCTTTTATGTTGATTTAAGGCAATTGGCACCATATAGACATTCGATCCTCACACCAAAACGAATCGATTGGTACCATGCATGAAAAACATTCATCTAGCCTATTATGCCTGTGGCTTGAAAAACATGGTTTTCTTCACCAAACAGCTATTATAGCATATATATCCTGAGATAGTCGCCTTTCTTCCATCTCAGGAATAAGTTATAAATAGCTGTTTGGTGAAGAAACTCATGTTTTTTAAGCCAGGCAAAGTTGTGCATCGTAGGCAAAGTTGTAGCAACGGTATATATTGTTTATGTATAATAAAATAATGATGTAATGAAATACCAACTTTTTTAAGGTATTCATTAAAGAACCTTCAAGTGGGGGCTACGCCAACTTATGCAGCGGTGGTTTGATCGGCAAAGATAAAATTCTGTCTGCGGCGGATTGTTTTGCGATGAAAAAAAATTCTTGCCAGAGGATGTGCAAAAAGTAAGTTGTTAAATTTAAGTAAACCTAATTAAGTAAAAGCTACCTATTGGGTAATTTGCAGAAAAAATGTACCATTACTTTTTTTTAAATTTCATATATATTTTGAGTCTATCGCATGCAGAATCATGAGCTCTATCGAGTCTGATAGAATAAAATAAATGACCCAACTGTCCCAAAATTTACATACAAAAAAATCGTTACGTTCATAAAAAAAATGTAACGATACTGATAATTTCTCAGTTTCGTTACACTTTTTTTATGAACGTAACGAATTTTTTGTATGTACATTTTGGGACAGTTGGGACTAAGTAATGGTACATTTTTTCTGCAAATTACCCTATTGCATTATTACCTACATACTCACCGATATGTAATAATAATAAAGAACAGGATACAAGTAGGTATCTTCGATTCTCCGAATCTAAATTCAAAAACCCAACAACACTAACCTAATAATTCATGTACCTATCTGATTCGAAATGCTCAATCGGGTTTGAAGTATAATTACTGATAGGTACTTCCAATATTAGGTGTATCATATTTGATAGTGGTTAAAAACATGCTAAAATGAGTATCAGTTTCATTACACCGTAAATCGTCGCGTAGCTTAGACGTTAGTTCATTAATAAAATATGAAGTTTGTTAAGAGGGCGTCGTCCAAAATCAGTAAAAACAGCAGTCGCCGTTTAGGTTCCTGAGTTCACAATTCTTTACAAAAATCTATATGATTAATATCATTGTTATAGCAAAGAGTGTGTCTACAATTTAAAGTAATTACCTACTCGATTACCATTTGTAGTTTCTTCAATACAACGAAGTAAAGTTGTACAAAAACTGAAAAATACGTTTTTGCGGTTTAGGAAAAACATGAATTAAAAATGCATATTCTTATTTAATAGTAATGATATTTTGAAAGCCAGATAAATGGACTAGAGAATAAAGTGTTATTCATATTTTTCCTTCTAAATACAACGAAGAAATTCAATCATAAATATAAACTTTCGTGAAATTCCCATACATTCGCCACATCAGTCAAATTGTGTTTTTGACTCAGATGGCCGATGGGCCTCATTGGAAGCACACGTGTCGTCAAATTCCGTCCCGTGACATTTCATTTTGACAATTATTGTGACAGTAAATCATATATGTACGCGAAAAGGGATACCACACAGATAGAAAAAATCTCTTCAACCAAAGAAACCTATTTGAATCAAGAGATATCCAGTTTCCCATATAAGGAAAAAATAAAATTCTTTATTTTAAGATATAAAATGTTTCAAAGTTTATTACTTAACCTAATAAATTCAATACTTTATCCGAGATATAAAAATCTTCTTTTTAAAATAGCTTAATATTCTCACGAAGGGCGTTTGAATTTTGTTTTTGTATTGTATTTGTCTTAGTGCAATACATAAAGAACTTAAGCCAAGAAACTTTGTTTCTTGGATGAAGACTCATAGTTTAAATTGAGAATTGAATTTCTCCACGGAAACAAGAAAACGCATTAGTTCAAGAGCATGTGTTACTTGATGTAAAATTTGATATTTTCACACCAAGATCTAAAATTTCTTGGCGTATGAAATCGATTACTTGAAACAAACAATAACATTTTCTAAGGCGGTTATCACACTGGCGCGGATCCGCATGCGGCACCGGTGCGCGAGCGAGATAGCGCTCTGCATGTGTATAGCGCTATCTCGCTCGCACACCGTCGCCGCATGCGGATCCGTCGTCAGTGTGATAATCGCCTTAGTGTCTCAGTGCACTACTTAAAAAGCTAGTAGCAGAAACTGTGTTTCTCGGGACTAATCCCAAGAAAGGAAGTTTAACTAAAAGTAGATAATACAAATATAAATTATGATTATTTATATACTCACAATTTATAATCGTATTAACTGGAGCTGAGATTGCTATTGTGTATCTCAAATAAGCCCGGGTAAAGCGCTGAGGGTCATGAAGTTACGTTGAACAAACGTTCGCGTGTTCTAACCTACACGCAGAGACATCTATTGATGCGCAGGGTAACTAACGTCCAAGATTTAAATGTTTCAAAGCAAAAATTATGTGCTTCTTCTTTGGAATAGCTGTGGCTCTTGATTGTAAGTTGAAAACATCAAAGCAAAAATTAATCTCTCTTGCCTAAAAACTTTAAAATCTCAAATCTAACTTTTGGTGCTACTTCTTTGAATTAGCTTTGGCTCTTAGCTGTAGATTGAAAACATCAAACCAAGAACTAATCGATCTTACGTAAACACATAAAACTCTTAAAGGAAAATGTTGGTGCTTTTTTGCCGTAAATAATTATTATCTTAATTCAAATCATTACTATTCGCTTTAAAAATAGGTAAAGTTAAAGCTAAATAATTTTAAATTTTCTTTTAAAAATCATGATATTTTTAACTCAAGTCATGTTTATTGGTCTAAGGTATTTATTACTCTCTTTAAGAAACCGCGTGCAAGAGAGTTTTGCGTTTTGAATTAAGATATTATTTCTATCTGTGCAGTAGCCAGAATGTATTCGAAATGAATAGGGAAAACAAATAGAGACCATGTGTCATATTAAATTATATTTTTTGATGTTTACACGTCGTATTACTAGAAAAATATAACTAACGATTGAATAAAATAAACTTTTCTACCGAATCCTCAAAATTCGTTTCGTCGCAAGCTATTTAATGCGAAAAGAGTTTTAGGATTACCTTTTAATTACTGGAGTTTATGTTTATTATGCTGGTCATAATATTACGATATTAAAAAATGTAAGAATGTCAATAAACTAGATTGTTAATTTTCTTATGACTCAAATTTTGTATTTTTATTAACAATTTTTATTCATTTACTTAGTATACGCGAAATAATTATATGCAGGTAGGTGTATAATATTTCCGCAGTATATGAAAAATGTGTTACCTATATATTTATTGGCCGTTTTACCGACTTATTTTTTGCTAAATTTGCTGTGAGAATATAAAAGATTGAGTGCACATGTGATGAGATAAATAAGATCAAGAAATGAAAATAATGACAAAGCCACCAGATCTACCGAGTTTATGTACACCACATGCGTGATGAAGAACGTCTCTGTCTGTAGCACAAACAAATCGAGAGACACGTGAATGTCGTGAATCGGTCGTCGTTCTTATGGACAGAAGGACTTCATGAGCTCACGCCAGTTACGCCATGCCTTTAGATCACCAGGAGCGATCATAACATCACTCCAGGTCGTCTGAATAGCTTATTATACAGTGCATCGGAAGACGAGATCTACGTTCGTCTCCTGGTAGTACACAGTTGAGCGCAGTGTAGGTACGTGATAGTTTTCATCCCGGCGGATTGTGTGCCTAAACTATCTGAAAACTATTACCTTTATACAAATGTACCTATTTATAAAAAATAAAACAATAAACATTGTTGTTTTCTGATTTTAACTTAAACAAAGTTTATAGAGTTTGTCAGGAAACAGAAGTGTTTGGTTTATATGGAAGCTCATACATTTCTTTCCGGACAGACTCTACGGGACAAGAAAGTAACTTCGCTTTCGGAACAGGAGAAATAATAAAAGTAGGTACAGTCAGCGTCAAATATATTGTAACAAAAGTAGGTAAAGCCAAAGCGATCAAATAGTTCATATGATATGATAAAATTAAACACCCGTGGCTTCACTATTGTACTAAACTAAATCCACACGAAAGAAGTACCACCACGGAGTACATGGAGACGGCATAAGACGTAGTTTGTTCCAAAACCAGCGTAGCCGGCATTTGCACGCATACATTCTCATTTAAAGTACGCAGGAGTTGACACACACAGTCAAAATAATGTCTGTCTTGGCCAGTCTCATTCGCTATGTCGATGTGTGAGTACACTCGAAAATACGTAACCACTACCATTGGCTTTTAGGCTCCGCCTACTGTAGGGATGTGGCCTGTCGATATATTTTTTTATCGATCAGCTTCAATTATCTATATCCATCACCTCTATTAATAAAGTAATGTCGAGCTGGATACAAATATATCCTAATAAGGGTTCATCCATTAATTAAGTCGCACCTTAAGGTCCCGGAGGGGTCAACAAATACGAATATCACGTAAGTAGAAATAAAAATTCGTCTTGTCTGACTTATTTCATTTAAAATATTTTGAATAGGAGAAATAAAGAAATAATATTTTAAACATTATTCCATTTTCAATTAACACTGCTGGGCAACGACTGAACATCCATATTCACATACATACATACAAACATACGGGTCAGTCGAACTGAGAACCTCCTTTATTGATGTCGGTAAAAATCGGTCGAGTTGTGTTATTTTGATACACATACTTAACCTTGATATCTATAGCTGCGCCATCTACTTTAGAGTTTTAAATAATGAACAGTGGTGTTCCAAATATGTTCTAGATGATGTTTCTATTTGTCACTCAATAAATAGTCTTCGGTAGCAATGCACGTATTTCATTATAGGTTATGGGCGTTTAATTGAAAAATCTTTGGTGCTAGCTGCTAGCTAGTCAAGAATTACCTAATTCTTGACTAGCTAGCACCAAAGATTTTCTTTCTCAACATCCAAATTATTTGTGTTTCGTGTGAAATAGTTTGTGAGTGAGTTGAGTGACCTGTGACAGAAATCCGATGTCGTCACCGAATTATGTGACGAATGTGCCCAAACTACGTGGCCATGAAAATTATAGCGAATGGGTTTTCGCAGCAGAGAATTTTTTGATACTAGACGGGACGCAGAAGTTTATCTCGCGTGACCCAGTAACCAAGGGTGAGACTAGTACAGAAGCTGCAGATGATGTGAAAGCCCGTGCGAAATTGATTTTGACAATCGACCCTTCCTTGTATGTCCCTTGTATGTAAAAGGCGTCAAAACCACATTTGAGTTGTGGACAAAACTCAAAAACTTATTTGATGACTCAGGTTTTGCCAGAAGAATTACGTTGTTGCGAAATTAAATTTCTATAAGATTAGAAAATTCCAAGTCGATGACAGAATACGTAACGAAGATGGTTGAAAACGGTCAAAAATTAAGTAGTACTGGTTTTGATATAAGACCCCCCGACACTACGTGCACTTCAGCTCGTATGTGGTGCGCGTGCCGCGGCCGCTGCAGAACACCATCGCGAGTACAGACTTCTGGCCGAAGGGTGTCGTGTTTCGACGGTTCCGGGGCAATCTGCCGAACCCTACACCTGATCAGACGACGCAACGGAGCCACGCAGTTACGTCGCCTAAATCAAACTAGTTTTAAGTATTTTTGTAATTTGTTTTTGAGTTCACAGTGCCTTGGTTTTACTGTAATGCTGTGTTACTTATTTGAATAATAAATAAAATAAAATAATAAATAAATAAGTGATGAATGGATCGGCTCGCTATTATTAGCAGGTTTGCCTGATAAATATTCCCCGATGATTATGGCAATAGAGCATTCCGGTATTCCCATCACGACAGACGTCATTAAAACGAAACTTTTAGACATGGAAGAGAAAAATTCAAATTTGACCGGGAATGGGAATGAAATTGAGACCGCATTCGCGAGTACGTCAAGTTACCAACATAACAAGAAAAATAAAAATAAGATTGTCAATGGTAAACAAGACAGTGGCGAAACGTCAAAAGTCAGAAACGTCAAATGTTTTAAATGTAAAGTCAGCGTTCATTACAGAAATCAGTGTCCAAATTCAGAAAATAACTCGATGTTAGTTAAAAATAGTACACGGAAACAGTCACATGCATTCAGTGCTGTGTTTTTAAGTGGCGATTTCAAGAAAAACGATTACTATGTTGATAGTGGTTGCAGTAACCACCTAACCGCCAATGAGAGTTGGGTTATGAATGCATCGTACCAGCCGGCTACTAGCGAGATTGTTGTAGCAAACAAGGCATGTCTGCCAGTATTGTGCAGCGGCAACGTACAGATTGCGACTGTGACGCCTGACAGTGAATTCGACATAACTGTTGAGAATGTTCTATGTGTACCGACTTTAACTACGAACCTATTATCGGTGAGCCAACTGATAAAGAAAGGTAACAAAGTAGACTTCACTAAAACAGGTTGTGACATATACAACCGAAGTGGACAGCTGGTTGCTACGGCTACTTTGACAAACGGCGTTTACAAATTGAATATGCCAGAAAATACGACTAACGTTGCAATGGCAGTGTCTTCACAGATTTGGCACCGTCGTCTGGGGCATGCTTCCGGCTCATATAAAGCGAGAATGAAGGATGCGGTGGAAGGTCTCAGTATCAGTGACAGGATCGACACCAGTAACTGCAAGGTATGTTGTGAAGGCAAACAATCTAGACTGCCATTTCCAAATAATTGCAACAGAAGT
Source organism: Pammene fasciana (assembly GCA_911728535.1). NCBI lineage: Eukaryota > Metazoa > Arthropoda > Insecta > Lepidoptera > Tortricidae > Pammene > Pammene fasciana. The sequence continues at coordinate 11,973,703 of OU452283.1, forward strand.
GATTCTTTACTTAATGTCATTCATATGGATATAGCTGGTCCAATGGAAGTAAAATCTATTGGAGGATCTCGATATTACCTGCTATTTGTGGACGACTATAGTCGTATGGCATTTATATATTTCTTGAAAGAAAAAAGTTGAATTTTGCAGCAAGAAGTTCAGCGAGTTGGGTCCTTGGGTCCGTCAAGCACTTCAGATCTGTTGACAGGTTAGGTATTATACCTAAGTAGTATGTTTAGTTCTTAAAGTTGTTTTTATACTTTGTTGATGGCTATGCTTAGATATAGTGGGGGTGTTATTTTGATATAAATACTTAACCTTGATATCTATAGCTGCGCCATCTACTTTAGAGTTTTAAATAAGGAACAGTGGTGTTCCAAATATGTTCTAGATGATGTTTCTATTTGTCACTCAATAAATAGTCTTCGGTAGCAACGCACGTATTTCATTATAAGTTGAACTAATATACCTATCGCTTAATAACGGATCCATGCAAACGACGACGTAACGGGTATCCATTTGGGCTGCATTCATTTATTACGTAAGATTATTTAGGGGGGGGGGGGTTACTATTATTATTCTTGTTTTATCTTACGTAGGGGCGGAAAGGGAGCAAGGAGTGGCAAAAATTGTCTCACGTGATAAATGAACGAACCCTTATTAAAATAAGTCGACTAATGCATTATTTAAACCAGTCAATCACGTTATTTTGTTTAACAAGAAGTAAAATAAGTTTCTACTATACAGTCAAGTTACACCTTACAGACAGTGTTCGATAAATTATCGATAAGGAACGGGCCGCGCACTATCGTGGCGGCGGCTATGTTACCGAGGAACGTGGCTGCCGATCGTGTGACGAGCAACGTTTTAGGCGGTTGGGATATCCCCATTTTTTTTTATTGGCATTCGTGTTCTGCATCCTTGTCTAGTGAGTAGTAATCTTCCTACTGCATTTATTTTAGGAATTGAGTTTTGGAATGCTTTTGGTCTCATTGACATTTTAAAGAAAGCATTCCGTGATGGTTTGTCAGGTAAGCTTTACGTCGCTTCACATCATGCTCCTGTTGTAGTCCCACGAGTCATAAGTGAGGTTCGCTATGTCCACCCTCGTACGGTACTTACGCCAGCCCAGGAATCAAAGCTTCAATCCGTTATTAACGAGTTTGAAGAGGTTTCATCTGATAAAGCTGGACTAGGTTGTACGTCATGGCTTTCGCATAAGATTGAGACTGTAGGTTCGCCCATTCGCCAACGTTACTATCCCTTATCTCCAGTTAAGCTTAAGGTTCTCAACGAAGAGATCGATAAGATGTTAGAGTTAGGCGTCATTCGTCCTTCGCGATCGCCCTGGGCTTCCCCAGTGGTGATGGTTACCAAGAAAGATAGTAGTGTCAGATTTTGCGTGGACAGTAGGAAGTTGAACAGCGTTACCATCAGGGATTCATACCCTCTCCCGCGTGTTCAGGACATCCTTGATAACCTACAAGGTGCCAAATATCTAACTTCGTTGGATTTTAGGAGCGCCTTTTGGCAAATTCCCTTAGCTGATAAGGCCAGTTGCGAGCGTACGGCCTTCATTGTGCCCCAAAGGGGCCTCTTTGAGTTCGTTCGTCTCCCTTTTGGTTTGACGAAAGCCGCGTCCGAGATGCAGAGGCTTACTGGCATGATTGTCAATTTTAATTACGTTACATTCCAACATGTTTTATAGACCAACATGTGAGTTTGGGGAAAAGAGGCTGGAGAGGTTGAAGTTAAATGCAATTATTACCAAAAAAAATTATACCAGACGCCTGCGGTTTATTTATATTTGTTATAAACGAATGAAAATGTATCTAAAAAAGACAGACAAAAAGTTTGGTTGTATCTTGTTGTTTAATTAAACTTGCCCTTCAATACATTCATTTAATAGGTTCTCACTACTCAGCTCCGGCTCCGCATCCGGTAAACCTTTCGGATCCGCCTCCAGATTCGGCTTCGGATCCGGTTTCAACTTCACCTCCGGCTCCGGATCCGCCTCCGTTATATAAAAAAATTAAACTTCGGATTCGGCTCCGGCTCCGGTAAAGCCGCTTCCGTGTCCTCAAACTACGTCCAGACACGGGTATGTCCTTAAACTACGTCCGGACACGGGTACGTCCACGAATTAATAAACTAGTGGATGTGAAATGACTGCTATTTAGTATGAAAACCAGTGTCGCCAAACTCAGACATTCATAGGTACGTTAAAATACATCACACAATTACAAAAATGCTTTGATTCGTAGCAACTTTCCATACCGATAGGCTGTTACTGATTGACATTTCTCGAACGAATTTCAACTGTAGGCTACATAAGCCACAATCTAAAATATAATGTGAAAGTTATGAGACATATGACTATTTAATTATCTTACAAAATCTCGCTCAACATTCACTTAATACGACTACTTAACACTGGATGGCACTATTTTTAATAAATGTAATAGTTAAAATCACTTTCTTATTACAGGCGAGAAAAGGGCTAAAGTGCAGTGTATGTAAGGTCTCACTATGCATAATTTGTTACGGATCTTACGGTCACATTATACTGGTATATTCAAGATCTGTGCATGCCTGCGAGTAGCTAAAGGTTGGGAACTTTTTTTGCATACCCATAACATCCAAAAACAAAACGTCCCATGTGACTGTGAACTTCTTATAATGATACTAGCTGACCCGGCGCACTTCGTACCGCCAACTTCGACCGACTACATCGACATCAACTTCACTCCTACGTCAGTACAGTCTGTTACCCCAATTCCTACCATCTCCCACCACTCTTTCACTATTATCTACCCATCTCCCACTCTCGTCCTGTCTTCGACTCTTCTCCCACCGACGGTACTCCCATCGACTCTAACCTTATTACCACCGACTTCTACGCCAGTTTTGCCGTCTCCCACCCACTCCCATTGTCTCCACCCATTTATATTGACTTCGTACCGGCTACTTCCACCGACTCCCATCGACCTCAACTTCACTCCTACGCCAGTCGTACAGTCTGTTACCTCATTCCTACTGACTCGTACCACTCTCCCATCCTCTCCTATTCCCTTCCACCCTTCTCCTACCGGCTCCTGCTTCAATCCGATCGACTTAATTTAATCCCATTCCCATTGGCTCCTGCGCCAGTTTCACCCTTTCACACCCCTTCCATTGCCTTCACTCTCTCCTATTGACTCCCAACGATATTGACGTCACTTGTATAGACCGCATGTTAAATTTTGTTTTAATTTCTTCAATCTATATCTATACCTTTACTAATATTATAAATGCGAAAGTTTGTCTGTATGTCTGTTACCTCTTCCCGCTCAGATAACGGTTTAACCAATAAAAATGAAATTTGTTATGAGGATAGTTTAAGCCCCCTCATAGGACAGTTTTTATCCCAGAAATCTTCCCTTTTTAACCGACTTCAAAAAAGGAGGATTCTCAATTCGACTGTTTTTTTTTTGTATGTATGTTACTCCATATCTCCGTGAATCGTGAACCGATTTTCAAAATTTTTTTTAATCGAACAGGTATAATCCCTAGATGGTCCCATTGTCACCAAGTCGGGGTCTGATGATGGGATCCTGGAGAAATCGAGGGAACTCTTCAACTATTATAGGCACACTTATAGTGATTTCACTATTTTTTACAGCAACTCGGCCACTTCCTCTTGGAATAGCGGATCCTAAGTGAAGTCGGTTCTTTTTTTGTTTTAAATTATTTATTAAGGGAGTGAAAAGGGCGGTGGAAGTTTGTATGGGGAACCAATAACCGCTGAACTGATTTATATGAGGAATGAAGATGGTTTTTGTTCTGGGGAAGGACATGGGATACTTTTTTTCCTGAGTCATTCCTTAAGGGGGTAAAAAGATAGGTGGATTACTAATTTCACGCAGGCGAAGTCGCGGGTAAAGGATAAAAGGATAGTATTTTAATAGTTATTCTGCTATTCGGTCCAGCTGTTCTCGAGTTATAAATGGCGTAACCGACACGACTTTCTAAGCAGGCGCGGGCGCAGCCTAAAATTTGGGGGGGGGGGGGGACACTAATGCAAAAATAATTTTTCAAATTTTTGAGGGGGTCTGTAAATTATTTTTTTATTTGAAATTTACGATTTTGGGGGGTGGGGGTCATGTCTCATGTGACCCCCCCCCCCCCTGGGACCGCGCCTGTTTCTAAGTTGATGTCGATGTAGTCGGTCGAAGTTGGCGGTACGAAGTGCGCCGGGTGAGCTAGATGTTTAAAAATAATTCAATTGAATCCCAAATTTTTTACTGGTTGATGATTGTTTTGTAACAGTGTTTACATGAATTGTAAAATTTTCATCTATCCCGCGCACAATACTATCGCTACCGCATTTTAAATCTGTTGTATCTTCACAAATATTCATTTAAATTACATGCTGTACAGGGCAATATTGATCAATATTAAATGCACAATGTACTAAATGTACTTAATTGGATAAGGATTAATACTGTATTGCTTAAGCTTCGTAAGTAAGCCATTATTTCTCTTAAAATGTAAAGGATTAAAAATGGTTATTGTGGGTTATCCTTAAGAGATAGACATATACCATCGCGGACTTTTTAATAGACCTTTTTAAGGTGTACAGTACTGTACGAGTAATACATTATTTTGCTCTATCTAGTAGGGTTCAGCCAGCGTTTGCAATGTAAGCGCCGAAAAATGTGTTTATTTACGACTTCACATTAGAAACCTCTAAAATTATCAGTGTTCCTTTGCTATATTATGCATATATTATACATATAAACCTTCCTCTTGAATCACTATCTATTAAAAAAAACCTCATCAAAATCCGTTGCGTAGTTTTAAAGATCTAAGCATACCTACATAGGGACAGACAGCGGGAAGCGACTTTGTTTTATACTATGTAGTGATGACTATTTGCCATTCGATATAGGAAGGGGAAAGTGTGATCCGAGTATTTTATCGATATTTAATTTTTTGTGTTAGGTATTAGGTTAGGTGATCGAAATATGCATTTAAATACCTATCCGAACACAAAAATATCGATAAAAGAATATGATCACACTTTACTTATATACATATATATAACTTAAAACAATTATATTACACCATTTACATCTTACTTAAGATTATATTTTTTATAATATAGGTACGTGCTAGGTAATGCTAATCGTAATTGTATGAAAAACAACATGTCGTACGCATTTAAGGCCAGTGTAGACGGGAGAACCCGATTAAGTTGTCAAATTAATTTTGTGTGAAAGCATACATATGAAAGCTGATCGATTCCACTTGATTTTATTGTAAAATTGTGACCATCAAATCAGGAAAGGGGCAGCAAAATTCTAATATTAGACGCTAGTTTGCGTGGTTATTTCCACTAACAAATCTAAAATAGCTAATTAAGTTTTGTACGTGTGGATATGGACTAGATGTGATGTATGTAAATTTAATTTCTGATACCGTACAAATGAAAACGACGAATAAACAACTAATATAATATTAACTGAGCAATTTTCTACGCTTAGATAAAAGCGAATTTTGTAGTCTGATAAACCAATTTCTCATTTTAAAAGACGCGAAATTTAATATTACTGTGGGAGATTTGAAGTAAATGTTGATGTGATCTGTACTTGTGAGATCTTAGGTTTTCGTCACGTTATCAATTATTATTGTAATTATGCTCTAGGGAAATCTCACGCCTTTTATTATTATTTACTGTTTTAATTATGGTTTGTACGCACCTCTAGGGGGTTAAACGGTAATCGCCGTCTTGATAAATACAAATATGCGCTAAATTATATATTGAACTTAAAACTTATCTAAAATAATAACATCAAACTTGAAATGTCGTAAGACAAGCTTTAACTTAGCGATATAAATATCGACATTGCGCGGCACTCGAGTAGCGAAAGTTATTTGACATTTAGGATAGCGAATTTTCTAGATAAACATAAAGAACAGTGACAAAATATTATGAACTCTAAGTTCTAACAAATAAAATATAGTTTTGTTTAACGTACATTCGCAAATAATGCAAAACAAACAGCTATTTCGTTTTTGTTGGATTATGTTTAAAAAAAATACCTAACGGTGATAGGAAATACATCCACCTCAAAGATATTTTATACCTCTATGATTTGTGCAGCTTAATATTGCACAATACGGCATTTTAAATTTAATAATAAATTTTTGTTACACGAGCGTACGTATGACGTGAAAGTCATTCGGGCATGAAGTTTACAAAACAACTGATCATAGTCTGTGCACAAAGTGAGTCGGCCGCTACTTACTGTCGGATACACGGGAACGCCTACTTGCCATCTCCATCCTACGCCGTGGGTATGTCCTTAAACTACGTCCGGACACGGGTATGTCCTTAAACTACGTCCGGACACGAGTATGTACTTAAACTACGTCCGGACACGGGTATGTCCTTAAACTATGTCCGGACACGGGTATGTACTTAAACTACGTCCGGACACGGGTATGTCCTTAAACTACGTCCGGATACGGGTGTCCTTAAACTACGTCCGAACACGGGTATCTATGTCCTTAAACTACCCCCGGACACGAGTATGTCCTTAAACTACGTCCAAAAGAGAGCTATGGGTACTGCGAATGTCATTTCGCTATGTGTGGTAGGGCACAGCACAGCGAATGTATTACATTTGGTAATATTTTTCTCACCAGAATAATGCCTTAGGGGTTCGGGTTAACAATAATTAATAACCTAAATTAGTTTAATAAAATATCGATAAGTACAGATAAATCAGATTTACGCCAAGAGTCTTATTGAAACACAAAATTTAACATACGCAAGTCGTAAGCTAAGTTCTTTATCAGGACAAATCCTCATATGTCCCTTTAGAAAAGGAGGGGTTCACAATGGTGGAAAGGAAGAGCAGGGCGCCTCGTAAGACTCTGTGTGGCACTTCCGAGCCGGTTAATTCTGGTCTTCGGATTGCGATACCGAGTAAGGCGATCTACGTCTCGCGGTTACATCACTCCGCCGTGGCCGACGATGTGGTGGAGTACGTTCACCGGAAGACTGGCTTCTCATTGAAGGTGCACCAGCTGCGGTCCCGACACTACGTGCACTTCATCTCGTTTGTGGTGCGCGTGCCGCGGCCACTACAGGACACCATCGTGAGTGCATACTTTTGGCCGAAGGGTGTCGTGTTTCGGCGGTTCCGGGGCACTCTGCCGAATCCTACAGATCAGACGACGCAACGGAGCCACGCAGTTACGTCGCCTAAATCCAACTAGTTTTAAGTATTTGAAGTATTTCTGTAATGCCAATTGTTTGTAGTGCACAGTGCCTTGGTTGTATAACTGTAATGCTGTGTAACTTATTTGAATAATAAAATAAAAAATGAAAAAAAAAATGACATAATTTTTCATAACAATTTAAACCGAGAATATTAGCCCTTAGAGCCGGGTTTCTATTAAGGAATAAATATCGGTAAATTTGGTAATAATGCGCGCGACTGAAACAGGAACAAATGGGAATACACTATAATATTTAAATAATTATTTGTACAGAAATCCAACAAAAGAATTGAAAGACCTCTATGCCGTGGCGGGAAACGTAGAAGATAAGACGAAATATAAGAAAGACGGAGAAAGTACTGAGCAGTGGAGAAAATTAAAAAATGCCAACATAGCCCCGGGCTTCAAATATCCTAAAAACGACATAGCGGTACTTGTAAGTAACATAAACAATAATGATGACATTACAGCATCATACCTTTAGGTATAGTGCTTAACGCATGCTACCGTCCGCCCCCCTCCCCCTGACGCTACCTCCCCTTTGAGCACGAAATGTGTCCCTGTTGACGAACTTTTTTATATTTTGAGAAAAATATTATATTAATTAATAAAAATAATATTTTTCTCAAAATATAAAAAAGTTCGTTAACGCACACTATCGTCCGCCCCCCTCCCCCTGATGCTACCCCCCTTTTGAGCAGGAAATGTGTCCCTGTTGACGAACTTTTTTATATTTTGAGAAAAATATTATATTAATTAATAAAAATAATATTTTTCTCAAAATATAAAAAAGTTCGTCAACAGGGACACATTTCGTGCTCAAAGGGGGGGGGGGGGGGGGGCTAGCGTTAAACATAATACCTAAAGCATTATGCTCTAAGACCTAAAGGTATGATGCTGTAATGGTTTGAAAACTTTATTAACCTCGTAAGACCCGGGGAAAATCCTAGCGTTTTTGAATTTGGAACCTACTTTTATTTCTATAAGAGTTCAAAACTCGATCTTGAATTTGTACTTATACAAGTACGCGAGGACTTACGAGGTTTTGTTTTTATAAATACGTAACTTATATGCGTCAATAAGGTAACCACAAGATAAGCCTTGCGGTCACCACTCGTTGGTGTTATTGGGTTTATAAATTGCGCGGTCCGCCTTGTCGCTCAGTTGCGTCCATGTTTTAGACCTGGCCCCTATTTCACCATGGTGACAATTGTCATTTTCTGACATTTCCATTTTAGTGATGTCATCCATAGGCTACGGAAACCGCTTATCATTTAGCGGGCTGCAAGCTTGTTTGCCACCAGCGTAGTCTTTAAAAAAAAACTTCATTTATTATCACACGGAGCGCTGGTAGCCTTGCGGTAAGACGTCCGACTTTCAATCCGGAGGTCTCGGGTTCAAACCCCGGCTCGTACCACTGAGTTTTTCGGAACTTATGTACGGAATATCATTTGATATTTACTAGTCGCTTTTCGGTGAAGGAAAACATCGTAAGGAAACCGGATCTAATCCCAAAAAGGCCTAGTTTCCCCTCTGGGTTGGAAGGTCAGATGGCAGTCGCTTTCGTAAAAACTAGTGTCTACGCCAATTCATGGGATTAGGTTGTCATGCGGACCCCAAACCGGGATAAACGCTAGGATGATGATGATGATTTATTATCACTATACTACTTTTGTAAACTGAAGTTTTGACATATGTATCGAAAAACACGACAATCGTCTCGAAATTCCGACACAAGTCTAATCATATGTCGAGAAATATTTACAATTGTACTAAGGACTATGTAGAGGAAAGGCCAATTCGTAGGAGCTATCTTATTTTCGATGTTCGTAGGACCCAAAAGGTTTATACCAACAAGTGGTATCGTTGGAATCAGCATGAGCTACTGATTATGAAAATATCTCTTGTCACTTCATAAAGTGGTGGAATGAGTTTTTATGACGTCACAAAGATGGCGCGCGACTTAGGGTTATATTTTGTCGATTATTTCAAAAACTATTTAGTCGATTTAAGCAAACAAGATGTCATATGATTGATATTTTCATGCTTAATAAAATATGTAAATCTTTCTTCAACCAAAAAGTTAAATAAAAGCCAAATTTATTTTTATTTACATTTCTAACACGCATTAATTTACATTATTAATTATGTTAAACTTTATTGCACAATAATAAAAAAATAAGTCCAAAAGGCACACTTAATGATTTAAGGCATTCTGTTCCAGTCAACCATAGGGCAAAACAGAAATTTGCTATGGTGTGTGCAGTGAGATAAAAGGATTGTGAAATTATTAGTCTCTCTCACGGCCGTACTATCATTTTCCCGTAGCCATTCAAGCTATTTTCGACGCCCTCTAATTGCCCTTGGTATTCTGGTGTTTGGTGGTAGCTAGAAGTCTGAATTTTCAGTGATAAAGAAGTTATAACACAAGGAAGACATATTCTCAAAATCATTTAATTTTTACTTACTTATAATTTAAGAATTATTGCATGTCAAAGTTCCTTAGTTTTGTTACTGACTGACTATTATATGACAGATCATACGAATTCTAACTCTAGCTAATCCACAAAAGCTCCAAATTTGGAATACATCTAGTATTAGAGCTATAAAGCCTCTGAAAATCTTAACATACTGCAATGTCAGCCGGGTTGCCTGGTTTTACAAACTTTACAAGTACATTGCAATCCCATATAAAGAACTGCAAAGTTACATTTTCAGTTTTGATCTTTTTTTGATCATAGTAGTTGATAGTAAAAAAAGGCAGTTTTAGGTGCCCATTAATACCTTCGGATGTGGGCATGCGTACGGGTTCATGGGTGAGAATAGGTATGGGAATGTGCACGGCAAGAACGTGGAAGGAGAAAAGGGAGCCCTACTTACAAAAAGGAATGAGATCACATTAAAAACATTACATGTGAAAAAACACAAGACTGGCAATACTTACTGTTCTTAGACCGCAAAAAGTTTCGATAACTAAAGAAAACCTAGCCGGTGTCCTTAGAACTCAATCCCCACTGGAGTTTACTAACAACAGTTCATTGTGGCCTTTTCAATATTAGATGTCTGTATTTTTATAACTAGCTGTGCCCGCGGCTTCGCCCGCGTGTGTTTATGCGGTTTGGTATTTTCATTGACTATTTCCAGACCAACACTACTTACGCTTTCTACACGTTAAATAGTAATAGGTACATTTTTGTTACAAATTATTTATTTTTCGACTACATATCACTGGATATAGATAGGTATTTCTACTCTCTGATAGTAGTAGTAAAGCAGATGATTAACAAAATCCGGTGAGTGCTGCGGGGTTCAGATGGGACAGTGCAGCTGCCAAGTTTGTTACTTTTTAGCACCGTCCGGGGATCACGTGTAGGGTTGTCTAAGGTATTTCCTACGGACGCAGAGTAACATTAACTAATTATTAAGGAGATTTATGAGAAGGCCAAATTCTAAGCACCGCATTATAGTGTCCATGCACGGAACGTCGTAGCGGGATTTTTTTCAGCAGCAGCATGACAGGGCCGGGTATAAACTTAACGGACAAATGTATGATTGGTACCACGTAGGGCTCAGGGATCTATATCTGAATCCCTAAAGTTGTTTGTCCTATTTTTGTATTCCCTAATGCTATTTGTCCTAATGATCATTTGCCCTAATGCTCATTTGTCCTAATTGTTGTTGCCCTATCATCGTATCGATGATTTTTTTTCCCTAATATGTTATTACCTAATATCATTTGACCTATTCATCAGTTGCCCTAACTTTTTTTTCATAATATTAATTTGTCATAATTATTATTTGACCTAAAAGTTATTTTAAATGAACTAATATTATTTTTCCTATTATTTCATACCCTAATATTAAATGTCCTATTGGTCATTCTCCCTAATTGTCACTTGCCCTAATGCTCATATGTTTTTAGGGTTATAAAAATAACCCTAACCTACCAATCTCTGGGAGCAGTTTTGTTTTTAGGGTCATCAAAAAAAAAAACCCTAACCTACCTATCCTGGGAGCAGTTTTGTTTTTAGGGTCATCAAAAAAAATAACCCTAACCTACCTATCTGTGGCAGCAGTTTTGTTTTTAGGGTCATTAAAAAAAATAACCCTAACCTACCTATCTCTGGGAGCAGTTTCGTTTTTAGGGTCATAAAAAAATAACCCTAATCTACCTATCTCTGGGAGCACTTTCGTTTTTAGGGTCATAAAAAAATAACCCTAACCTACGCCGTTATGGCAAATAAAATTATTCGAACATTATGGTAAGAATTTTTAGGGCAAATGAGCTTTAGGGCAAACATTACATTATGACAAGTAATTGTTAGGATAATTGATCATTAGGGTAAATGACAATTAGGACAAAACGGTTAGGGTAAGTGATTTTAGGACAAATGTTATTAGGAATTCCGAGGTACACCCAGGGCTCAGGCTCGGAACGTCGCAGCGAGAATTTCTTCAGCAGCAGAATGACAGAGCCGAGTATAAACTCAATGGTCAAGTGCCTTCGAAAACGCGAGGGCCGAAGACCCGAGGGTGAGCGGTAATGTATGGGAAGACCAAATGCCAAGTACCGCATAGTGCCCATCAGGTACGGAAAGTCGCAGCGAGAATTGCTTCAGCAGCAGCATGAAAGGACCCGGACAATACTCAACAGTCATGTGTCTTCGCGAATCCAAGGGCCTAAGTCCCGAAGAAGCGGCGATGTATGAGAAGGCTAAAGGCCGAATACTACATAGAGCACAGGCCCGGGCCCGGAACTTCGCAGCGAGAATTTCTTCAGCAGCAGATTGACAGGGCCGGGTATAAACTCAATAGTCAAGTTCCTTCGCAAACGCCAGGACCAAAGGCCCGAGGGTGAACTGTAATGTATGGGAAGGCCAAATGCCAAATACTGCAAAGTGCCCACTGCTGCCCAGGCACGGAACGTCGCAGCGAGAATTGCTTTAGCAGTAGCATGAAAGGGACCGGACAATACTCAACGGTCAAGTGTCTTCGCGAATCCAAGGGCCTAAGGCTCGAGGAAGCGGCAATGTATGAGAAGGCCAAAGGCCGAATACCACAGAATGTCGCAGCGAGAATTGCTTCAGCAGCAGCCTGAAAGGGATCGGGTAAAACTCAATGGTCAAGTATCTTAGGAAACCCGAGGACCGAAGGCCCGAGGATGAATGGCAATGTATGCGAAGGCCAAAACTACATAGGGCCCAGGCCCGGAACGTTGCAGCGAGAATTTCTTCAGCAGCAGCATGATAGGGCCGAGTATAAACTCAATAGTCAAGTGTCTTAGCAAACCCGAGGGAAAAAGGCCCAAGGGAGATGCAATATATGCAGAGATCAAAAGGCCGAATACCACACAGAGCCCAGGCCCGGAACGTCACAGCGAGAATTTCTTCATCAGCAGCATGAAAGGACCCGGACAATACTCAACAGTCATGTGTCTTCGCGAATCCAAGGGCCTAAGTCCCGAAGAAGCGGCGGTGTATGAGAAGACTAAAGGCCGAATACTACATAGAGCACAGGCCCGGGCCCGGAACTTCGCAGCGAGAATTTCTTCAGCAGCAGATTGACAGGGCCGGGTATAAACTCAATAGTCAAGTTCCTTCGCAAACGCCAGGACCAAAGGCCCGAGGGTGAACGGTAATGTATGGGAAGGCCAAATGCCAAATACTGCAAAGTGCCCAGGCACGGAACGTCGCAGCGAGAATTGCTTCAGCAGCAGCCATGAATTTATATAAAGTGGATCTAATTCTTACACTTTTTCCCTAACCACAGTTGAACCTTATTACCGAGCATAACAGTTGATTACAGGAGACTATTAAAAAGTAGTAAAAACGTTCCCATAGAGAGCATAAAGTAGGGGGCGGTGTCCCACTCGCACTCATTACAAAATTTTCACATTTGATGGACATTTGACACATATTGACATTTTGATTGTCTGATGACGTCATTACCTCCTTAATCAAAACGAGACACAATCCCCTAGATAACCCTTCTCTTTCAGCCTCACTTTTTGACCGAAGTATTTCATCCACTTCATAATATATCCATGGCAGCAGCATGAAAGGGACCGGACAAAACTTAATTCTTAAGTGTCTTGGCAATGTATGCGAAGGCCAAATGCCAGGTACAACATAGGGCTCAGGCACGGAACATCGTAGCGAGAATTGCTTCAGCAGCATGAAAGGAACCGGGTAAAACTCAATGGTCAAATGTGAAGAATAAATTGTTTATTGTATGTTGACACACTACAATTATTAATTATAACCTTAAATAGAGGTCATATACAAAGAAAAAAGTGGGATAGGCCTCCGTTGTCACAAATTTAAGGTACATATTAAGAATTATGTACGGTGTTCCGGACCGTCTCCGACACGACACTTCCGACACTTAACTACACATACAGCTGACCACGATCATGTGACTTTTCTATACAAAACGAAGTCTCGAAATTGTCGTGTCGGAGACGGTCCGGAACACCGTGCATCATCCTTTAGTCGATGACATTTATATTTCCGTTTACTTTCAACTTTCACACAATTGACTTGTTCGGAAAGAGAAGTGTCGTAGAATGTATGAGCTTCCATATAAACCACGGCACTTCTCTTTTCAAACAGAGTTACTTGAATTGGAAAAAAATGTATTTAAATAAGCGGGATAAAAACTACCCTATATGTTACCTCGGCGTATAAACTACTATAATACAAAATTTTATGAAATTCTGTGCAGTAGTTTTGGCGTACATCGCGAACAAACTCACAGACAGACAGACAAAAATTCCAAAAATCATTGAAATGTATTCAGTTAACGTTTCTTAGGCCCCCTAAATTAGATTTTCTCAAATATCTTCAATGTACATTTTTTTTCTCCTTACGCGTTTATTATATGTATAGATTATATGTATAGATAAATAAAATGATTTCGCAGTTGCACAAGACAATTAAATAGAAACGCAATAAAAGACTTTATCTCTATCTAACGATATCGGATTATGTACCTAATTTACCCGACGATATACATATTTTTAGCTGTGGAAACGCCAGATCTTTGGGTGCTTGACATAATGCAAAAGAATAATTCGTTCACTCTGAACTCCTCTGTTTGTATGTTAGTTGTTGGAACTCCTTAAATTTAAATAAATAAATAAGTTAACCTTGATACTCGCACTAGGCATGCCTATATCGCGGAGACCAATATCACATGTTATGACAATATATGCTATAACCTGTTGACAAATTAAAGATTTCTTTTTGAAAGTATGATGTTGTCTACAACCAACACAATACATAAGTATACATATTACTTGACTAACGAAGGTCTAACTTTTTCTAATTTGGATAATATCTTCAGTATATTCATAGGTGAAGCTGGCTAGCCATTGCTTTTGCTTTTGTTATGACTTGTTTGACTTTAAAAACGGGTTTATCTTTAATGTCTAAATGTCTAGTCACGGAATTATAAACAAAACTAGATATATACGGTTCAAATCATTTTGCAAGGGCAGTATTCACGGACGGAACCTGTGTTCGATACACTCTTCGTTTCAAGTATTTGCTTGTGCTTATCAACAACAATTTTGAGTAGGTAAATTGACGAACCGTCAACACCTCGGACTTTTTATATAGTAAAAGTGTGGAATACCGGAAGAGTTTCTTTAACATCGTTTTAAGGACAGCACGCTGTGCTCTTTCGGCCTCGATGATAACTGTTTTACAAGAGCTGCCCCAACAGCGTAAACAGTATGTTAAAAACACATTGTAAAATACACTACTTATTGATAAAATGTGTAATGATAAGGCTAAATAAAGGTAAAGATTATTACATATACACACATACTACATATACAAATATTTCTTTACAATGTGTAGAGTTAGAAATTAAGACTTAAATATGAGACTAATAATTACACAATCCTTTTATCTCACTGCACACACCATAGCAAATCTCTGGTTTGCCCTATGGTTGACTGGAACAGAATGTCTTAAAGCATTAAGTGCGCCTTTTGGACTTATTTTTTTATTATTGAGCAATAAAGTTTAACATAATTAATAATGTAAATTAATGCGTGTTAGAAATTTTAAATAAAAATAAATTTGGCTTTTATTTAACTTTTTGGTTGAAGGTAGATTTACATATTTTATTAAGCATGAAAATATCAATCATATGACACCTCGTTTGCTTAAATTGAATAAATATTTTTTGAAATAATCACTTATAATACCACAAGAGCTTCAAAATTATCGGGTATTTCCCGATAGGTTCGTTGCAAACAAATGAAGGAGTCAAGTTTTTCAGGTCACGAGCGCAAAGCGCGAGTGATTTTTCCTGAAAAACTTGACGACTTTATTTGTTTGCAGGGAACCTTGAGGGAAATGCCAGATAATTTTGAAGCTCGTGTGGTATTCGGCGGATTATTTTTCCGTCCCAAATGTCGGCCAATAGAATTGCACCATGAGATGAAATGAACAGTTAACAAATAAACATTTCCTTTGACTTTTTTATCGATGGTGGACAGAGAACAAACTCCAAATCGACTCATTTTCATGCAAAATCTCCAATTTTCACAATTGAATTCAACCTGTCAGTTTGACGTGTGACTACCAGAGAAAATATTCAAAAAATTATCAGTATAATACCATGTAGGTTGTACCACGTGACGTCGAATGGTGCAATTCTATTGGTCGATATTTGGGTCGGAAAAATAATCGACAAAATCTAACCCTAAGTCGCGCGCCATCTTTGTGACGTCATAAAAACTCATTCCACCACTTTATGAAGTGACAAGAGATAGTTTAATAATCAGTAGCTTATGCTGATTCCAACGATACCACTTGTTGGTATAAACCTTTTCAGTCCTACGAAGAATTCTCCGCTTCAACTTGGCCACCCTACTAATGGTTTTTCGTGACAATTGTCGTGAGCACTTCAACAAACTTAGTACCTATTTATTGACGAAATAATATAAATATGTTGAATTTTATTAAAAATATCATGGTGGTGGCAAACAAGCATGCAGCCCGCCTGCTGGTAAGCGGTTACTGTAGCCTGTGGACGCTTGTGGCGGCAGTAATTTGGATATGTCAAAAAATTGTGACAATTGTCACCGTGGTGAAATAGGGGCCTGCGCGTAGTGTGCGTGTATGCAAGCAAAAAAATTGAATACCTACATAAAAACTATTCAAGTCATGGTTTATTTTAATGTATAATAGGGTGGTGTAGTAACTGTTTTTAAACGTTGCGAATCAAAAAACATGGAATTAATCATATTTTGACTGAAGATTTGTTTCCTACAGCGGAGTTCATTTAAACTGGACATAGAGAAGTAGTATAGTGTGCCCGTCTCTTTTCGTTAAGAGTCGCCAGGACGCTCGCGTTCCCATACAAACGTAGTTTAGCTCTCATTTTAAAACGACATGCTTTAAAACCACGAAATTTGGCATGGGCATTCTAGTAGTACAGATCTATGTCGGAAATTCGTTTACGTTGCTAAAAATTGTAATACAAAGAAAATACAGCCAGATACAGATTTACATACAAAACTTATTTTTGCTATATTTTCTTTGTATGACAATTTTTAGCAACGTAAATGAATTACCGACATAGATCTGTACTGCTAGAATGCCCATGCCAAATTTCGTGGTTCTAAAGCATGTCGTTTTAAAATGAGAGCTGAACTACATTTGTATGGGGACGCGAGTTCACGCGAGCGTCCTGGCGACTCTTAAGTTAAAAATAAATTTAAATAAAAAACTTTTAAAAACAAGCTTTTATGTGAATGCTCTAAAAAGAGAAAATAAGCTTTTGAGTCAATCAAACTTTTTTTATAGGAACTTTGTACAATTTTATGACATAAAAGCTTATCGCGAGACTTTTCCTTGTAAAAGAGATTGCACATTTATATCGAGGAAACCTTATGTAAATATTGAATATTATAACAAAATCATTGGTTTCATTCAGTCCAATGTTGAGTACTTATTCTTTGAGTACACATTTAATTATTGTCATTAAAAATTATTTGATTTACAATTTTATAATCCACGCCGCAGGCTTCGTCAGACAGATACAACAGTAGGTCAACCACAGGCTTCGTCACTTACCAATATATTGTCATATAACTCGTTATTGACTTCAAAATTCACTTCGTGATTTGTTATTGCATTGCAAATTTGTGTCGCTTTCGTTTGCCATATTAAAAAGATGCAACTAGCGTAACAAAATGACAAATGACAAACCGCCAAACCGTACTTATATACTACATCCAGAACACGTAAATAACACTTAGACGTGAATTTGTTTTTTAAGAAATACATTGATAATTATAATTTTAATTCATGAATAATGGGCTGGGCACATTACATATTTTAATTAATTTTAAACTACCGTCATAGGATTACTTGGCTACATGATTTCACCTAAAATATGTTCAATCTCTTTTACACGGGAATGTCTCGCGACAAGCTTTTATGTCATAAAATTGTACAAAGTTCCTATAAAAAAAGTTTGAGTGACTCAAAAGCTTATTTTCTCTTTTTAGAGCATTCACATAAAAGCTTGTGTTTGAGCCAAAGCGATAATCGCCTAGAAAACTAAGCATGACAGCGCCATCTAGGGGCAATACGGCGTTAACACCCGCGGCCATGATTAAAAGTCAGTTTTCGCTGGAAACTCCTACGTATGGAAGCAAATATTGCATCGTTCCCGTAGCACCGCCTGTATTACGCATTAAGTGTTTTTTTTGAGTTATCTTTCGCCCCGGGGTTGTTAGTTTATGGACAACATCGGATTTTGTGATCAAGACCAAGAATTAGCAGTGTTTTCGACCTGGAGCGGGCCACGAGGTGTCTCCCGTCATCAAGGCCAGATTTTCCCCAGAGCACAGCCTGCAGGAAGAACGAGGAACACCAAGTAAGTCCCTAGATTAAGGCAAAGTCACGTCTTATGTTTTTGATCGGCGAAGATATCGCAAACCCGCCCCGCCTTCCATTCTCCGCTTTATTTTTTTTGGTTTTCTTTTCGAAAACGTATAAATTCCCATCAATTTTCACTGAGACCAAGAGTGGCAGTATTTTTACGTGCCGGTGGCTCAATCATTAATGGTCCTTCGCCCCTGGATTATCAGTTCAGTGTTTTTAAATACACACATATATTCCATCATTGCATACAAAACTAAGTTTGTAATTGTAACAATTTCGCTAAGCATCGGGCGCTCGATACGTGTCGATACAATTAAGATAAATTAAGTACCTACCTACATACTCACTACTAATCGTGCGCATCTTATACTTGAATAGTTAGCCGATAACAAATAGTAGGTGCCTAAATATTTACGTACGCGCTTATTGCTACTTATTCATATAATTACTCTCAAATCTCGTGTTCCATTTCACATTTTTATACCTACACAGTTTCGATCCCCGCAGCAACGCATAGGTAAATGGTTATAGTAACGAACAGATTAAAATTGTAAACATAGCTACCGTTTTAGTGATAGGTGGCGAACCGATAAGTACATACATAACCTTTAAGGCTTATTTACCCATCAATTACTTACTCGATCAGAAATATCGGAACACAGGTAGAAGTGTAGATTACGTTGCACTCGGTTGCCGGCTGATTGCGCTGTCACCTGTTATTTTTGATATCATATTTGAACATAATAAATGCCTAACGACTTACTTTAAGCAGTAGTTTTTTATACCGTATTTTGAGACAATTGCGGATCAAACCTGGGTATCATTCTACGCAGTAACTGTCTATATAGTTTACTTATATACTGTCTACAAGTGCTGGTTAAAAATGTCGCCGCCGGGAGATAAAAAGGCAGAAGAAAGTGGAGCCGTGGGGCCTAATATTAGGTTATTAGCAGGGCTCGGACAAGTCATCGCAGAAATTGATATGGACATGGGACAAGACTATTATAGAGTCGCGACTTAAGATTATTATTATCTAAAGCTGATATAATTATCGTAATTTATAATTTAACATTTGACCTTTTTAGTCACATATCTGTCATGGATTTGTCAAAGTGGCATGCTTGAAACAGTTTTGTGGTGACAATTTAAACAAATACAATTATTTGCTTAATAATGGTTATTTCTAAATATTTTAAATATGGTACTCGATTTTTGACGATTGCTGGGAAGATGTCACAGAAGTGTTTCAGCAGTTTCGAGTAAAAGGTTCGAAATTATTTTATAACAACTGTTTACTTTTAGGGTTCCGTACCTCAAAAGGAAAAAACGGAACCCTTATAGGATCACTTTGTTGTCCGTCTGTCTGTCTGTCAAGACCATTTTTTTATATCTAACACAAATGATTAAATAAAACATCGGTTTGTTCCAGACAATGCAAAAGTTGATGGTTGCGTATGTGCAATGCAACCATCAGCATTAAAAAAATGTTAATGGAAATACCTTCACACATGTATGGTGAATTTTGGGTTGCAGTAATAAACGTCATTGAAAAATATAATTAAATAATATTGTACATACCTAATGCGATTCTATTGATCTTGTTCTATTGCCGTCTTGCGATTGTTTTGCGATGACTTGTCCGAGCCCTGGTTATTAGACTTATTAGAAGCTCGGGTACAGGCGTATTTTGGTAGAATACAGGGCATTTATGACCTGTCGTTGCAAGTTGGAACAGCCAAGGCGAAACAACGTTTTATGTCGCAATCGGCCACTATCGATACACTGCGTTCCGAATTTAATAGCCTACTAGAGCAACTTAATGCCGCTCGTATGCAGGCAGATGAAGAGTACGTACCTTCGTTTCAAACATGGGAGTCTTTTGAGGAAATGTTTTCTCACATCCAACATGTCATAAAACAATTAACCCCTGGCAAGTCCGACGGCGCGGGCGCCGGCGCGCCGGCCGTCGCGGTTGCACCTCTTAAACCAAATTTAAAACTCCCTCCCATTGTTCTCCAAACTTTTGAGGGCGATCAAAAGAAATTTGCTTCGTTTATCGAATGTTTTAATAGCACAGTGCATCGTAATGCCGCCCTTACAAATGCGGAAAAGGTATTCTACCTTTGCGGTCAACTTTCGGGCAAAGCCTTAGTTACAATAGCCGGAATTGTTCCTTGCGGTGAAAATTATAATTTGATTTACGATACGTTGGTAGATAAATATGAAGATGTTAGGTTGTTAGGTACGTCATATTTGGATGAATTGTTCAACTTTAAACAGTTAGATTCGCCATCCGCGAACGGGTTAAATGACTTTATTGATTGTTTCGTAACTTCAGCCGCGGCTAGAGTTGTGCCGTTCTCGAGAACGTTCTCCGTTTACTATAGGAAATATTCTCGAGCGAGAACGTTTCCTATACAAAAATGGAAACATTCTCGAGAACTCTCGGGAACGGCACAACTCTAGCCGCGGCCTTCGACAAGCTAGAAATATCGGACAAGAAAGAATTTATATTCTTATACTTGGCTTTAAAAAAAAATCGATCCCGAAACTGGTCGTATGTTTGAAAACTCTGTACGTTCAGAGAAGCTGCCTAAATACGCTAGCTTTCTAACATTCGTTAAGGAACAGGCCAAAATATTGGAACGGCGCGGGGACCCCAGCCCGAGTGTAGCGGGTTCCAGCGCGAGCGCGAGTGCGCGCCCGGCGAAACATAGTCATAGTCATAGTCAATCATTTATTTGCATTAAAACACATAACAATGCATGCAGATACAATTTTAGGCAGTAGCTTACATAAGGCAAGTCAAATATAGAATTATTATTATAATGATTATGACAAAAATAAAAGCTAGTAAAAGAACAATAATTTAAACAAGATGTCAGGTACAAAATATTGGCAATAAAAAATAAAATAATCATATAAAGTTGTGTTACAAAGTAAATAAACAACAGAGTAAACAGCCGATCGCGAAGCGTACTCAGTCGTTTGTAACTACTACGGAAAACTCGACTACGTGCGATCTGTGCCATGAGAAACACGATCATTTTTATCAATGCAAGGAGTTTAAAAAGTTAAGTCCGCGTGAACGTTATAACACCGTTAAAAAATACGGTGCATGTGTAAGATGCCTTAGCCACAAACACAAAAGTGGTAACTGCCGTTCAAATCAAGTATGCGAAAGCTGTAGTGCTCTAACACATCATTCATTACTACATTTCGTAGAAAATATATCAACCTCGTTAGTCACAAGTGTCACAACTGAGGCAGCTGTTCCTTGGTTGGCTGTGACACAAGGCGACGCATTAGACGGCGGCCGCGCGGATTGTCATTGTGGCGCCGGCGCCGCACGTGGTGCACCTACTGTTTCGTCCGGTTGTTTGTCACAGCGCGCGAACTTAAATTCGCCCGTCGCCGCGAACTCGGATTCGCCCGTTCATGCACCTGTATCGGTTGCGGATGCTACGAATATTACGCTGGTGTCGCATAATTATTTACAAGCAAATGTCGCGCGCAAATTATCAACCGCAATGTTAGCTACCGCGAAAGTAAATGTCGTAGATAAAAATGGCAAAACACATGTTTTGCGATGCATGATTGACAATGGCTCACAAGATCATTTTATAACTACCGCTACTTTCAACAAGTTGTCATTAGATTATGCAACGGAAGAATTGCCCACAATAGTAAACGGCTTTGCAGGCGCTTCTAATTCTACTAAGGGCATAACTCAACTCACTATTCGATCTCGTTATAAGAGCGATGTCGCGTACGATATTATATAGACTGGGAGCAAAATCTCAAATTCGCTCTCCTTCTCCATGCGACAGGCAAATGATATTACTTTTGGGCAACCGGGCTTTTTACGTGGTTTAGACCCTGCTGTATCCGAATCGCCGGTTGCCATCAAAGAAACTACAACCAGAAGTGAGATACGGCCAAAAAAAGGACC
This sequence comes from Pammene fasciana, assembly GCA_911728535.1. NCBI lineage: Eukaryota > Metazoa > Arthropoda > Insecta > Lepidoptera > Tortricidae > Pammene > Pammene fasciana. The sequence continues at coordinate 11,995,831 of OU452283.1, forward strand.
CGTTTTTTAGCTTTTCTTAAATAACTCGAAAACAGTAGCACCTACCAAAAAATGTTCTTCCACTTAAGTAATCTACATAAAATTCTCTATAAAAAAGGTTCTATACAGTTTTTTGCTGGGATCAATGTTTAATGAGATATTAAGAGACTAAGATAGACAATACACATATATACTAATTAGCTTTTTCCCGCGAGTTTGTCTGCGTGGGATTAACATTCGCTATAATAAATTAATGAAATGCCGTAGTATAATCTTACAGCAAAAATAAATTTAACGTATAAGCTTTTTTACGTCTACAGTAAGCAACAATTCCATACCAACTTCAACCCCCCGTTTCATCCCTTTAAAAGATGATTACTGGGATAAAAACTATCTTATATCCTTCCCCACAACTCAAACTATCATCACACCAAATTTCATCTAAATTGGTTCAGCGGTTTAAGCGTGAAGAGGTAAGAGACCCACTGACTAGTCCAAAATTATTAAACTCTCTCTCCTTCTCGATGCGACAGGCAAAGCATATTACTTTTTGTTTACAGAAGGGCCCAAATAGGGTAAAAATCTATTTGGACCCTTCTGAGTTCGAAATTTAAAATATTATTTTACCGGAAGTGAAATATTTAAGGTGGCGGCCAGTATAAACCTAAGCGTCGAAAAATCTATGTTCCTCGTATGGATACCCCCATTCATTATGCTTTATTTTGAACGATTGTTATTTTTGGGAATAACAGTTGTAATTATAATATTTTGCAATTGCCATCAAATAATGTTAGACCGGAAGTAAGATATAGAAGATGGTGTCCAGGTCCAGCAAGGCTTCAAAAATGTACTATTCTTTTTTTGGACGGAAATCTCTCGTTTTTTTTAAATTATTGTAGTGAGCAAAATTAGTTGAAAGGGTAGTAGTAATAATACACATCTTATATGGAAGTTTCGACTTAGGGAGTCTTAGATTACAATACTCAGTCCTCCTTGACCCAAAAGGAGGCTGCGGAGTATATGCGCGAACATGACGTAAACTCACTCCTGCAGAAGACCAGGCATGCGGCGATGCTGCCGCCTTTACATTCTTTACACCCACTCTTTACACCTTTACAACAGCTCCATCATTCGCCTGAAAGGTTCCGAGCTAGAAGGCCCTCAAGTATTCCGAGGTGCCGTCAGCGGAGGAGATTGCACGAGCAGAATTACAATGGGCCCGTAAGAGCAACGACGACGGGGTACCGGAGGTCTGCAGACGTGTTCCCAAAACCCCGTCCACAAAGCGCGTGGTGGAATACAGTGTTGACGGCGATTTCTAACTTTAAAGACCAGTATATTTGGAACCATTGCAAATAGGTAATCTTTTTTTTTTAAATACGTGTCATTACAACTGTTATTCCCAAAAATAACAATCGTTAAAAATAAAGTATAATCAATAAAGTATATCCATACGAGGAACATAGATTTTTCGTCGCTTAGGTTTATACTGGCCGCCATCTTAAATATTCCACTTCCGGTAAAAAAAATATTTAAATTTCGAACTCAGAAGGGTCCAAATAGGGTAAAAATCCATGTAAACAAAAAGTAATATGCTTTGCCTGTCGCATCGAGAAGGAGAGAGAGTTTAATAATTTTGGACTAGTCAGTGGGTCTCTTACCTCTTCACGCTTAAACCGCTGAACCAATTTAGATGAAATTTGGTGTGATGATAGTTTTAGTTGTGGGGAAGGATATAAGATAGTTTTTATCCCAGTAATCATCTTTTAAAGGGATGAAACGGGGGGTTGAAGTTGGTATGGAATTGTTGCTTACTGTAGACGTAAAAAAGCTTATACGTTAAATTTATTTTTGCTGTCAGATTAAACTACGGCATTTCATTAATTTATTATAGCGAATGTTAATCCCACGTAGACAAACTCGCGGGAAAAAGCTAATTAGTATATATGTTTATTGTCTATCTTAGTCCCTTAATATCTCATTAAACATTGATCCCAGCAAAAAACTGTATAGAACCTTTTTTATAGAGAATTTTATGGAGATTACTTAAGTGGAAGAACATTTTTTGGTAGGTGCTACTGTTTTCGAGTTATTTAAGAAAAGCTATAAAACGGGTCCTTTTTTTGGCCGTATCTCACTTCTGGTTGTAGTTTCTTTGATGGCAACCGGCAATTCAGATACAGCAGGGTCTAAACCAGGTAAAAAGCCCGGTTGCCCAAAAGTAATATCGTTTGCTTCTCGACAACGATTTCTTGAAAAAAAAAACCAGACTAATAGCGCTTGTCGCGGATCGCATTACGATTCCTTTACCTACCGCTCGAGTGGACCGCGCTAAGTTAGCTTTCCTCTCCGGAGTGCCTCTGGCGGATGACTCTTTTGATGTTCCCGGGGACATTGACCTACTTATTGGGGTAGAATTGTTTGGAACCTTGCTTATGGCCGGTAGGGTTCAAGGTCCACCCGGTTCACCGGACGTAGTGGAGTCAACGCTTGGCTTCTTGGTGATGGGGAGGACTCCCATCGCAGTAGCATCGTCTAGGCCAAGGTCAGTGGCATTATGTGCATTTACGGGGGACCGCTAAATAAATTAGTGGAAAACTTCTTTCAATTAGAGGAAGTACCTGCCTGCACCTCCACATTTATGAGCGCCGACGAACAAGATTGTGAAGAAAATTATAAGAACACTACCACTCGTGAAGACTCAGGTCGATACTCAGTAACTTTACCTTTTAAGAGCAACCCCGAGGAACTTGGTAATTCACTAGTAACTGCAGAAAAACGTTTTTTATCCCTAGAGAGGAAGTTTAGTTCATCTCCGGACTTGCGGGCCGCTTATAATGATATAGTGCGGGAGTACTTGGAAAAGGGTTACTTGACACCTGTGACAGGAGCCAGAGAGGAGGAAGGGTACGTGATCCCCCACCACGGAGTGGTGCGAAACGACAAAGTGTCAACTAAATTGCGTTTAGTCCTGGATGCTAGCGCGCCTACGGACAGAAACATCTCGCTGAATTCAATTTTGAATCCAGGCCCTAATTTACAGTCTGATTTATTTTTAGTACTATTAAATTTTAGGCTGTTTCCTGTTGCATTCTGTGCAGATGTTAAACAAATGTACCTTCAGATTCGAGTACACTCCGAATTTAGGAAATACCAACGAATACTCTATAGGTTTAACCCAGGCGACCCTTTACAAATGTTTGAATTTGAGCGTGTTTGTTTTGGTTTGTCGGTGAGCCCGTATTTAGCCTTGCGGACGGTTCAACAGTTAGCGATCGACGAGGGGCCCCGCTATCCGCGCGCGGCGGAGCTTATTAAGAGAGGAGACTACTACATGGACGATGTTGCATCCAGTGCACAGTCTGAACCCATAGCTGCCGAAACGGTGGCCCAGCTCGTCGACATGTTCAAGGCAGGTGGTTTTGATTTAATGAATTGGTCGAGTAATTACAAAAACTACTCCAAGCCTTGCCTAAGGAGTACTTACACCCGAGTTGATTTAAGTTTGACGATGGGTCCTCTCAAAAGGTTTTAGGAATTAAATGGGAGCCGCGATCGGATTCGTTCTCGTTTGAGATAAACTCTAATCCAGAACGTTGCACCAAGCGTAATATTTTATCTGTGGTAGCGAGGCTATGGGATATTTTAGGGTTTGCGGCTCCAGTAATCTTGTATGCCAAACTTATGATAAAGCAGCTGTGGTTGGAGCATATCGATTGGGATCAGACCCCACCACCGGCTATCGTTGACGCGTGGACCAACTTTGTTAGAGATTTACCGCTTCTTAGCCAAATGAGAATACCGCGTCACACTGGTGTAACGTCTTCCGGTACAATCTCGCTTTTAGCCTTTGCAGATGCTAGCGAGAAAGCTTATGGTGCGGTATTATACTTACATGTCGCTAATGAACAGAGCATCTCAGTGCGGTTCCTGTGCGCGAAATCGAAAGTGGCGCCAGTGAAGGTTGTATCTATAGCCCGTTTGGAGCTGTGTGCGGCACTACTCATGTCTAAATTGGTTCGGGTCGTTATGGATCACTATGGAACTCGAATTTCATTTTGTCGAATATATGCCTTCTCAGATTCAACCGTGACCTTGCACTGGATTCACTCGAGTCCTCATAGATGGAAAATTTTCGTCGCAAACCGTGTGGCAAAGATCTAGAAGAATTTGACACCCGATTGTTTCTTTCACGTGTCTGGGAAGGAGAATCCAAGCGATTGCCTTTCACGAGGACTTACGCCCTCCCAGTTGTTAGGACATCCTCTGTGGTTACAAGGCCCATCGTGGGCACGACTAGAATACTCGCAATGGCCCATCAAACCCTTTGTTGCGGACTCAGAGAGTGAAATTCCGGAGCGGAAGGCGATAACCCTACCAACTACGACAACTACCACTGCTGAGGAGCCAGTATTGTACATGTTGTCAAAGAGAATCTCATCTTGGCCTAGATATCTCCACGCCATTGTCTACGTGTTACGTTTTGCAAAATTGCTGCCGTCCAGAGGCGAGGTTACGGTGGAAGACCTGGAAGCAGCGGAACTGGCCGCTATCAAGGCGATTCAGGCTGTGCATTTTCCTGAATATTTGGAAGTCACGCTGGCTGGTAAAACACCCGCCGCGAAAGCTATTCGGAAACTTAGACCCTTCATAGCTGATGGAGTCTTGCGAGTGGGTGGCAGGTTGGAGAACAGCAATCTCACCTTCGATAACAAACATCCATTTTTGCTACCACGGAAGGATCACGTCGTCGATCTCATTATAGACTATACGCACCGCAAAAATTGCCATGCAGGTGAAAGGCACTTACTCTCTTTGTTAAGGCTTCGGTATTGGATATTGTCCGCTAGAGGTGTTGTGCGCTCCAGAGTTGGTTCGTGCGTACGTTGCTTCAAGGCACATCCGAAAGGGGTGACCCCACCTACAATGGCGAATATACCAGAATGCAGACTTCAAATTTCCAAACCCTTTACACACACTGGAGTTGATTTATGTGGACCGTTTAATGTAACTATGGTTCGGAAACGCGGTGCTAAAAGTCAAAAAATGTACGTTTGTGTCTTCATTTGCCTAACCACGCGCGCTACTCATATGGAAATCTGCTTGGACTTAAGCTCGGAAACGTTTCTTAATGCACTGAAGCGATTCATATCTCGTCGGGGCCCGGTAGATACGATGTATTCCGACAATGCGACAAACTTTGTTGGAACTGTTTCGCATTTGAAAAATCTTCTTAAGCAGGGCTTTTCTGAAACATTTAGAAGCGAACTTTTAGATAACCAAATTAAATGGAGATTTATTCCACCAAACGCTCCACACTGGGGAGGCAGCTGGGAGGCAGCTGTAAAATCCTTTAAGACCCACTTGTATAGAGTGATTGGTGCCCAAATCTTATCTTATGATGAGTTTTACTCGCTCCTTTGTCAGCTGGAATCCGTCCTTAACTCCAGACCTTTAGGCTTACTAAGCGCTGACCCCTCCGAGCCCGTAGCGCTCACGCCGGCACACTTTTTGAACACAGTACCATTGAGGTCGTTACCCGCCGCGGAAATAACTGAAGAGCGCACCCATCGACTATCGCGTTATAGTTTACTCGAAAGCCTGGTGCAGTCATATTGGCGTCGTTGGTCCCTAGAATTCCTACACACGTTACAAGCTCGTGAGAAATGGAACACGGATTCGCGCCCTATATCGGTCGGTACAGTAGTTCTTATTATCACCGATAACGCTCCGCCGTTACATTGGCCAATAGGCATCGTTGTAGAGAGAGACGTATTCAGGAAAAGATGGCGCGATAAGGGTGGTTTCAGTAAAAACCAAGAATGGCACGTATAAGCGTCCGGTAGTACGTTTATGTCCACTCCCTTCCAACATACCTTAATCAGGTATTTCGTAACCTGTAGCTAGTAAGTTAATTTTAGAAATAGTTTCCGTCAGCTGCGTAAGCAGTTCTTCTAGTATTAATTGTATGCAGTTAGTGTAAAATTCTTAGTTTTTTATATTTATTATTTTTTTGAAAGGGAACCTTTCAAGGCCGGGGCTATGTTTGAGCCAAAGCGATAATCGCCTAGAAAACTAAGCATGACAGCGCCATCTAGGGGCAATACGGCGTTAACACCCGCGGCCATGATTAAAAGTCAGTTTTCGCTCGAAACTCCTACGTATGGAAGCAAATATTGCATCGTTCCCGTAGCACCGCCTGTATTACGCATTAAGTGTTTTTTTTGAGTTATCTTTCGCCCCGGGGTTGTTAGTTTATGGACAACATCGGATTTTGTGATCAAGACCAAGAATTAGCAGTGTTTTCGACCTGGAGCGGGCCACGAGGTGTCTCCCGTCATCAAGGCCAGATTTTCCCCAGAGCACAGCCTGCAGGAAGAACGAGGAACACCAAGTAAGTCCCTAGATTAAGGCAAAGTCACGTCTTATGTTTTTGATCGGCGAAGATATCGCAAACCCGCCCCGCCTTCCATTCTCCGCTTTATTTTTTTTGGTTTTCTTTTCGAAAACGTATAAATTCCCATCAATTTTCACTGAGACCAAGAGTGGCAGTATTTTTACGTGCCGGTGGCTCAATCAGCTTGTTTTTAAAAGTTTTTTATTTATATTTATTTTTATGTTTTTAGTTTTTAAGAGACATGTTCCGTAGCCTGTTCATTTCGTCAACACATTGTTCCGCTGTGTTGACCGGTTTCTTATTGCTTGTTAATTTTAGCTAATAGAAATAGTCATTGGGTATGTTACCTGATATCAAAGTAGGCATGCTGAGTTTTTTATTACGAGTATGTTATTTCTGACCGCTAAACCATATCAGGTAATTAAAAAATTCTTGAAAAACAAACATTTTCGTTATATTTCACAAAGAACATTATGTTACGGAAAAATCTCTCATGACACATTAAAGTTGCAAAATGATAAGCCTAATTTAACATAGACCTCATAATTTCGAGAAACAGCTACTAAAAACCCAAACTGACAGTTGTGTCCGAGGTTGAATGATAGAACTTCGCATCGCTGCACTCGCTCGTTCGATAATAGTTATGCACGTATAATTTTCTTTTCACAATCATATACTATTTATTTAGACGGTACTCTATTCTAATCTAACAGAACTGGTGGTCCGCCTCGAATTAAGAACTTGCGATTATAATAAGACCCCTCAAAAAAACTGTTTTAGGCCTTCTGATTCCAGAACCCCCTGGTCATTCCAGCTCATTGAAGTCTCTTATTATTCTTATTAATTATATACCTCTGATACAACCTCAACAAATTTTATGAAGACCAGAAAAACGTTACTAAAATGTTCGCGATACGAACATTCAAAATTATAAACCCATCGGAAGTCACACTAGCCCCAAACAGCATGAACCTATGTTGTCCTAAACCAGAGATCCAGTAGGTACCCCTAGGGTTCAGCATGAAATCTATCTCGTGATACCGATACCGATACCGATATTTTCTGATACCGGTCCCGACTACTCATCAGTACAAGTCAAATAAGCCCAAACAGCATGAGTCTATGTTGCCCCAAACCCGAGATCCAGTAGGTGCCCCCAGGGTTCAGCATGAACTCCGTCTTGTGATACCAGTCCCAAGTCCCAACTGCTCATCAGTACAAGTCGAATGAGTCCAAACAGCATGAGTCTATGTTGCCCCAAACCTCAGATCCAGTAGGTGCCCCCAGGGTGCAGCATGAACTCCATCTTGTGATACCGGTCCCAACTCCTCGTCAGTACAAGTCGAATGAGATCAAACAGTATGAGTCTAGTTATTTTGCCCCAAACCTGAGATCCAGTAGGTGCCCCCAGGGTTCAGCATGAACTCCATCTTGTGTACCGGTCCCAACTCTTCGTCAGTACAAGTCGAATGAGCTCGAACAGCATGAGTCTATGTTGCCCCAAACCTGATGAGATCCAGTAGGTGCCCCCAGGGTTCAGCATGAACTCCATCTTGTGATACCAGTCCCAACTCCTCGTCAGTACTAGTCGTATGACCTCAAACAGCATGAGTCTATGTTGCCCCAAACCTGAGATCCAGTAGGTGCCCCCAGGGTTTAGCATGAACTCCGTCTTGTGATACCGGTCCCAACTCCTCGTCAGTACAAGTCGAATGAGCTCAAACAGCATGAGTCTAGTTATGTTGCCCCAAACCTGAGATCCAGTAGGTGCCCCCAGGGTTCAGCATGAACTCCATCTTGTGATACCAGTCCCAACTCCTCGTCAGTACAAGTCGTATGACCTCAAACAGCATGAGCCTATGTTGCCCCAAACCTGAGATCCAGTAGGTGCCCCCAGGGTTCAGCATGAAGTCCATCTTGTGATACCGGTCCCAACTCCTCGTCAGTACAAGTCGAATGAGCTCAAACAGCATGAGTCTATGTTGCCCCAAACCTGAGATCCAGTAGGTGCCCCCAGGGTTCAGCATGAACTCCATCTTGTGATACCGGTCCCAACTCCTCGTCAGTACAAGTCGAATGAGCTCAAACAGCATGAGTCTATGTTGCCCCAAACACGAGATCCAGTAGGTACCCCCAGGGTTCAGCATGAGCTCCATCTTGTGATATCGGTCCCAACTCCTTACCAGTACAAGTCAAATAAGCCCAAACAGCGGCTTATTAAGACGATTCTAATTCTAGTATCGGTTAGGAGAAATAGGTACCAAATCAGCTTCTGATGTTGTGGCTGACTGTACTTTTCTTTAGAACCAAAGAGTACTCATCGGGACGATTCTAATAAACCCAAACTCAATCTGGTTGAGGTACTTTATGGCAGAATTCTTATTGCCACCTCCGGTCTCCATCATCAGACCAGCTCGATGGTATCAAAATATTGTATTGTCATCTAAGTTACGCAGGTATGCAAAATTTTAGCTCAATCGGACATCAGGAACTGGTTCAAATCTGGCTCGCAAGATTCTACCTAAACATGTAACATACTGACAAACACTGTGAGTTAAATAAAAGCTTGTAATAATAATAATAATAGATGTATTTTGTATTTTACTTTTATAAAAATGTTATAAATTACCTAGCCTAAGACGAAAGAAAAATAAAGAGCATAATAATAAATTTAAATAAAAAACATTTAAAAACAAGCTTTTATGTGAATGCTCCAAAATAAGCTTTTGAGTCAATCAAACTTTTTTTATAGGAACTTTGTACAATTTTATGACATAAAAGCTTGTCGCGAGACTTTTCCGTGGGTACCTACCCCTAGGGTTCAGCATGAAATCTATCTCGTGATATTGGTCCCGACTGCTTACCAGTACAAGTCGAATGAGCCCAACAGCATGAGTCTATGTTGTCCTAAACCCGTGATCTAGTAGGTACCCCCAGGATTCAGCATGAGCTATATTTTCTGATACCGGTTCCGACTACTCATCAGTACAAGTCAAATAAGCCCAAACAGCATGAGTCTATGTTGCCCCAAACCCGAGATCCAGTAGGTGCCCCCAGGGTTCAGCATGAAATCCGTCTTGTGATACCAGTCCCAAGACCCAACTGCTCATCAGTACAAGTCGAATGAGTCCAAACAGCATGAGTCTATGTTGCCCCAAACCTCAGATCCAGTAGGTACCCCCAGGGTTCAGCATGAACTCCATCTTGTGATACCGGTCCCAACTCCTCGTCAGTACAAGTCGAATGAGCTCAAACAGCATGAGTCTATGTTGCCCTAAACCTGAGATCCAGTAGGTGCCCCCAGGGTTCAGCATGAACTCCATCTTGTGATACCGGTCCCAACTCCTCGGCAGTACAAGTCGAATGAGCTCAAACAGCATGAGTCTATGTTGCCCCAAACCTGAGATCCAGTAGGTGCCCCCAGGGTTCAGCATGAACTCCATCTTGTGATACCGGTCCCAACTCCTCGTCAGTACAAGTCGATTGAGCTCAAACAGCATGAGTCTATGTTGCCCCAAACCTGAGATCCAGTAGGTGCCCCCAGGGTTCAGCATGAACACCATCTTGTGATACCGGTCCCAACTCCTCGTCAGTACAAGTAGAATGAGCTCAAACAGCATGAGTCTATGCTGCCCCAAACACGAGATCCAGTAGGTACCCCCAGGGTTCAGCATGAGCTCCATCTTGTGATATCGGTCCCAACTCCTTACCAGTACAAGTCAAATAAGCCCAAACAGCGACTTATTAAGACGATTCTAATTCTAGTATCGGTTAGGAGAAATAGGTACCAAATCAGCTTCTGATGTTGTGGCTGACTGTACTTTTCTTTAGAACCAAGGAGTACTCATCGGGACGATTCTAATAAACCCAAACTCAATCTGGTTGAGGTACTTTATGGCAGAGTTCTTATGGCCACCTCCTGTCTCCATCATCAGACCAGCTCGATGGTACCAAAATATTGTATTGTCATCCAAGTTACGCATGCGTGCTAAATTTCAGCTCGATCGGACATCAAGAACTGGTTCAAATCTGCCTCGCAAGATTCTACCTAAACATCTAACACACACATTTATCTACTGACAAACACTGTGAGTTAAATAAAAGCTTGTAGCTTGTAATAAAAATGCAATGTGCTATTCCTTTCTTACGAAAGCACGTGTACAATAGTGATGTTCCGATGATTGTACCAAACTTACTGGCACCACGTGCTTTCGCAGTACCGCATTTACGAAATATAGTATGTAGTAAATTTAATTTAAGTTTGAGCAGAGACTATAGAGATATAGACGACCACAGCCTAAGAACTTTTTGAAGCTCTTGTTAATTGCGCCATCTATGTCAAAGACCCCTAAAGATACCGAAAATGTAAGAGAAATGTCACCTGCACTGCTACTCCACCTAGTAGCTACTAGGGGTACTACTAGTACGCTATTTGTTACTAGGTGGAGTAGCAGTGCATGTGACATTTCCTCTTACATTTTCGGTATCATTAGAGGTCTTTGACATAGTAGTCCTCTCCGTTATGGGAGAGGGCCTAAGTGATAGTTCAGATCTGGATACGGTTTCCAACTTTTAGTATGTTGTTGGGCAAGACACTAGGACCCCAAAACTGTCGAGAGACGGGGACGTAGGTGAATGTCTCCCGAGTAATGACGTCATCAAAATGGCTGCCACTTCGTTGCAAAAAGTGCAAATATCAACCAAACTGTGCACTGCACCTACACGTGTGTGGTATCAAACGAAAGAAGATTAAATGTGCTATATTGTTGTAATACATTATATACTACTGTATATTACAGTTTAACAGCTATAAACGAAAACCCAAAGTCAGGCTAAAAAATAATTCGGATATTTGCATTTTACAACAAAATTTTAAGTCGAACTTTAAAGCAATGTACTACAATAACAAAACAAGCTAGTTAAGCTATACATTGCTATAAAAATTATTAAAATCTGACTATAATTGTGGCAGTTATGGTAAAAAACATGTCGGCACTGCCGAACTATTCCCTTAGAGTGAAGAAATAACAATTTTCTCAATTTACAGAATATCCACAAGAGCTTCGATTATATTATTTGTCAAATAATTTGGAGCCCCTAAATGTCAAAAAAACATCTCTATAGTGCCTGAGGTCCAAATAATGACGTCATGAACGTGACCATTACCGAAATTCGGAAAACGTAAATTAAAGCTATACCATGACACATACACACATGTGCGTAGCATCGATCGAAAACTTATTAAATTTGCTACAATACATACATACATTATTTGTGAAAATAATGTATAGTTTAGAAATTGTTGACAAATTAAGATTTTTTTTTTGGAAAATAAAATGTATATGTTAATTCTGTAGCCAAAGGAAACACAATACACTAATGTTTTGTATAGCATTAAAAAAACCAATTATTCAGCTTTACAACATAGTTTGAATTTATAAATTTTGATAACAACTATAAAAGTTGTGCCTCTCGTCTCTCGGACACCGATGAACCTACATTTTAGAAAAAAATACATAATATAGTTCTTTACCTGTACATTACAGAAAAAAACTCAAAAAAGTCTGTGGTCAAGCATAAGTCGGTCTAAAAATACAAATTGTCAAAATTGTGGGATGTATATGGAACCCTCGGAGCGCGAGTCAAACTTACACTTGGCTGGTTTTAATATTTACTATAATGGCAATACCCTTAATCCTTACAAAATTGATATAAGACTAGTCAATAATTAGGCTCATGCCTCTCATAGTATGAGCGGATTGTAGGTAAAATAGTTAGTGTGCTTTAGAGTTTTAAGCACAACTTTTATAGTTGTTATCAAAATTTATAAATTCAAACTATGTTGTAAAGCTGAATAGTTGGTGTTTTTAATGCTATACAAAACATTAGTGTATTGTGTTTCCTTTGGCTACAGAATTAACATATACATTTTATTTTCCAAAAAAAAATCTCAATTTGTCAACAATTTCTAAACTATACATTATTTTCACAAATAATCTATGTATGTATTGTAGCAAATTTAATAAGTTTTCGATCGATGCTACGCACATGTGTGTATGTGCAAAGAAAATTAATGTACATAGATTGATATCTCCTTGGTGGCCCCATGAACCAGGAAAAAATCAGGCTAGATGGCGTTAAGAGTCTCGTTGGAAATAATAAATAGATGCAATCGACGAAATATCGTACTTTACTGTAGTAAATAATCATTTTAACTTTTTTTGTATTAAAGCTTATAATTATCATGACACCACATTCGAAATTAACAAAATTAACATTTAACAATTTTCATCATTCGCAACTCACTGTATAGTAGGGTTTTGTCTCAGTACAAATGCGAAAAAAATTGTGCGCATCGAGAAAAAGTTGTGAATTTTTGACCATAGATAGAGTGAGCAAATATGAATATTTTTTAGTATTGGCGGTCTGTAAAATTTTTGGACCTTCACGTCAAAATCAGGGGTCCCGTGCAATATGTTATTACTCTCTGGTTAAGACTGCTAGGGGTTGTTTGGTATCGTTTCCGTGTAAAACAGACATGCAGAATTCATTTCTGATATTAAAAATGTAAAATTTCGTATTAAAAAAAAAGTTGTGCCGCGAGGAAAAACACAATTTTATTTTTATTTTTTTAGAACGTCATGTAACTAATATATATCCTTTATTTCAAATAATAAAAAATATTTTAAAGAAGCATATTTAATATAGATTATAGAAACATATACATTTTATACACCTTTAATACAAAAAACTTCTGGTTTTTTTTTTACTTAAGTTGAGTAACGGAAAACAGACGTCGCGTCGTTTGAATTGTGACGGTTTAAGTTAAAGTTAAGGAGGAAAAATATGTTTTTATTTATTGTATTTTTTTATTTCTGCATTTTGTGAAGTTATATGGAATAAAATTTACTAATAACAAGCAATACATGCATTTTAAGGTCAATACGCTACGGATGTTCACGTTCACATTGATTATCGATACTTACTATGGAGAAAACATATACACCACAAAGCAAACATTTTTTTTCGCGTAGTTTTTGTATACTACAAGCCTAAAAGTTGTATATATTTAGAAACTACATTAAATATGCTCCTTTATAATATTTTTTATTATTAGAAAAAAAAATGATATATATTAGTTATATGACGTTTAAAAAAAAAAAATTGTGTTTTTCCTCGCCACACAACTTTTTTTTTAACAAGAAATTTTACATTTTTAATATCACAAATGAATTCCGCATGTCTGTTTTACACGGAAATGATACCACACAACCCCTAGCAGCCTTAACCATAGAGTAATAACGTATTTCACAGGACCCCTGATTTTGACGTGAAGGTCCAAAAATTTTACGGACCTCCGATACTAAAAAATATTTATCGTGGGCCATTCTATCCATGGTCAAAAATTCACAACTTTTTCTCGATGCGCACAATTTTTACAAATTCGAGCTCTGCTAGTAACTCCAACGGATTGTTACGAAACGACAGTACTTTCGTCGCAATAGGAGCTTGCTGTTGACAGTGTATTTGGATAGATGGCGCTTCGCATAGACAACAGATCGCACAGATACACTGACAAGCACCAGGTAGGTATACACACTGAAAGTGGAAACACTTGTTAATCTAGCAAATCACTACACCATGAAAGTTAGTTTAGAGATAAGCGCTATCTCGTGTTTAGTACGCAGTTAGACTTCCGGACAGCTGATGCGCGTGAAACTCATCCCGTGACGTAGAGAACACTGTCGGAGCGAGCGACCGCGCCGCGCGCGATTCGGCGCGAGCGGCGCTGCGTTGCCAGCTCGTGCGCGCGCGTCGTGTGCCGACGACGCGACGTTGTCACTTCTATTTGTTTACGTTTTTAGGATAGAGGCGAAGAGGGTCGTACATTGAAACATTGATTTTGACTACAATTTATTTTTAATCTATTTCTTAGACGTGGAGTTAGTATGCCACATGTATTGAAGTGTATACATACATACTTATTTAATAGTATAAGCGACGGAAACTCACAAGCATAAGTAGTGTAGTGTAGCTTCAATCTGTTAATCGCAACGCAGAACAGAACAGAACGTTCCGTTCCCGTACGCGGTACGACGTTACGTCATGACGCGGTGTCTTCTGCGTTGGAGCGGTCAGTTGATTTTCCGCAGCCTTGAAATTAGACGGGCGTGAATCATCACATCATGTTCATCAGAACATGTTTGAAATTTTTGCTTTGCTTGCGGAGGAAGAGGAAGTGGAGGAATTTGTGGTGTGGTGGGATGATTAGTTCTTCATTCGACGAAGGCTGTTACGAAAATTTTATAAAAAAACACTATGTATTGAATTTTTGTGTTTTTGTCTTTATTTCTATATGAAGGGTAGTTATGGTAATCGATTAAATAATCAATTAGAAATCAATATTTTAACCTTGACGCACACCGCAGCGAATGAACGAGTACCTACCTACTTACCACAGTTAAGCCTGTGCTACACGGCAGATAGCCGCAGCCTTCTGCCACGAGACCTTGGCAGAAAATAGATATTTTCTGCCATGTAGCCCGTGGTTGAAGCCAAATTCTACAAAGGGCGTTTAAAGGTCATGTAGAATTTGGCATCAACCACGAGCTACATGGCAGAAGACTGCGGTGGTTATCAGCCGTCTAGCACAGGCTTTACAATGGCGCGATGTGCGGTGAACTCCCTTCCCCACTCACCCGCGCTTGCCCCTCGCCGCCGACGCGTGCTTCGACGTTCGATGTACACTTTAATTAAAGTCAGTTTACGATTGACAGATCATTTTTATACCTACATTTGAATCTCTACGGCATTATCACCAGAACTTGTAACCGGTTACAAATAAACCAGTATTATAGAGGTTAAACCGGTTTTTCTTTTTGGGTTACGTTCGAACGAAATGATTTGGGAACGTTATGTCGGAGCCTTTTCTAACCGGTAACTCGGTGTTTGGATACGGGAGCAATGACCGTTGACACGCCGGCAGCGGCGGTGGCGCTCCCTGCGGCAATAACGGACGATAGCATACGATAGTCAACTAAATGAAAAATCAAATGTAATACCATCGCCATAGCAAACAAATCAGGTAAAGCGAGCGCCGAGCGGTCATTCACCCTAGTCTTCGGTCACACGGAGAGATCGCTCCCCTAACCGGTAAAAAGATTTCGTTCCCTTCCCTGCGAGCGAGCGTAACCTTCTTATGGGTTAGGCTCTCAAAATGTGGCTCCAACCGGTGCGAAAAATTTACCGGTTTACAAGCCCTGATTATCACACTGGCGACGGATCCGCATGCGGCGCCGGTGTGCGAGCGAGATAGCGCTCTGCATGTGTATAGCGCTATTATCGCTCGCGCACCGGCGCCGCATGCGGATCCGTCGCCAGTGTGATAATGATATTAATGATAATCGCCTACCTTGTTGTCGTACCGTAAAACCCCCTAACTTCGCCTGGGTTTTGACACTTTTTTGAAAATATCTCACAAATTTACACCCTAATGGACAACAGAATGGCTACAATTGGACTCCGAAGGTGGTAGGCGAAGTATAGGCAAAATGCCCTGTCTTCGCCTACACGCTTCCGGAGCGTCAATTATGGACAAAATTTGAAGTTGCCTCCAGCTATCTTATTAACTTTAAACGAGTTTTTCGACTTTGAACCTAAACTATTCCATAATAATCAATTAATCATATTTTACAAAAAACGATGGTAGGCGAAGACAGGTAACGATCTGAAGTTAGTTTCATACATTTACTGTACTTTCGGTAGGGTTGTCAAAAATCACGTTCTTTACTCGTCAACAAAAAATAAATACAAATACAAATCATTTATTGTACGAAAGTGAGTATGGGAAATGATAGATAGTTACATATAGTGCGTCACTATCAGCCAGTGTTTGGCGTACAATATGTTGTTTCTATTGCATGTCATTGAATATACTAATGTCTACACTAAGTGTAATATAGGCGGATGTCAAAAAAAAATATAAATTATAATAATGTAATTCTTAAATTAATATAAGTCACAATAATAAAATGTCAATGTCATGCTATAGAAATAATTTAAAACTACAATAAAAATTAAAATTAAATTAAATATTAAAGGGTAATGGTTTAGGACTAGAGTTTAACCACTGAAATTTTACACAATCTTTTGGCGGGAATTTTAAATAATCTTGGGCTGGTATCACTTAGTATAGAAGGATTTATAGTTTTGATCCTAGAAAATATTTTTGATTTTCTCTACATAATGTAAGGTACCTAAGGAAATAAGTTTAAAAAATATACGTTGATGTGCACTCATCAAAACCAGCTTACTAATTAATTCTACCACTACATAAAGTACAGTCAACAACAAATACATATATGTTTACACTTTCTCACCATATACCATAGTACCAAGGTGAACAATGAAATGTATAGTGTAAATAAGACCAAAGATAATTAATGTACATAGATTGATATCTCCTTGGTGGCCCCATGAACCAGGAAAAAATCAGGCTAGATGGCGTTAAGAGCCTCGTTGGAAATAATAAATAGATGCAATCGACGAAATATCGTACTTTACTGTAGTAAATAATCATTTTAACTTTTTTTGTATTAAAGCTTATAATTATCATGACACCACATTCGAAATTAACATATTAACATTTAACAATTTTCATCATTCGCAACTCACTGTAACTCCAACGGATTGGTACGAAACGATAGTACTTTCATCGCAATAGGAGCTTGCTGTTGACAGTGCATTTGGATAGATGGCGCTTCGCACATAGACTAAAGGTGATATCAGACGGTTCACTCGAATGAACGTTCATTGGAATGAATGCTTAATTCTTATTTCATTCCATGTTCACACGCAAAGACAAAAATGAATATTCACTTGTTATTTCATTCACCATGTAGTCTAATGAGGTTGTGCATCTCGGAATAAGTTTAGTTTGCGATTACTTAATTAAAGAATTAACGAAAAGGCAAGAAAAAGAGCGTAGTAGATGGTGGGATATTTATGCTACAAGTGCAGAAAGCAAGTAATTTCCGAACGAGTGGCGGTGTGAATTAAAACACGACCGAAGGGAGTGTTTTAACTCCGACACGAGTCGGTATTTACTTGTTTTATACAAATGTAGCATAAAACATTTTACAATGCATTATGCGATGAAATAAATAGTAATAATTGGATTTAGTTCAGTATATAACTAGCACTGTGCAGTCTCGCAGAGAAGTACACCGCGTCGCGTGGCGGGCGGGCCGGTGGCGGGCGGGCGCCGGCCAGTTGTGCAGAAAAGTACTATGAAAATCCTTTGCCGCAAGTGTGCGGCAAAGAATCGCTTTCTGTACACGACATTACCCTGAAAAAGAGCACTTTCCGAGTTCATGCATTGTAAATATATTTGGAGCCTCAGGTACATTGCTGAGAGAATTATTCTGTCTTTATACTTATTCGTCTAGTTTGTGGTTCCAAAGACACTGGTAATTTTTGAAATTCTCTAAAAAGAATAAAGTATTCTGATCGTTTCACTTGAACACCATTTTGATGCGGTTATATTTGTTATATTCGTCTTGATACTACTCACAGGATTCGAGAAAAATGGGGAACCAAAGTGAACTTTCATTCCGTGTTCAGACTGATCATTTTTGGTTCATTCGGAGTGCGAATGAAAGGTGCCGAATGATAATATCGTACATTGAAACATTGATTTTGACTAAGTAGGTACAAATTACATTTTAATTCCTTTTCTTAGACGTGGAGTTAGTAGGCCTCATGTATTTAAGTGTATACATACATACTTATTTAATAGTATAAGCGACGGAAAACACCCTCACAAGTATAAGTACTATTATCAACTACAATAATATTGCTTCGCTATTTATTGTAGTTGGGATGATTAGTTATTCATTCGACGAAGGCTGTTACGAAAATTTTATAAAAAAAAACACTATGTATTGAATTTTTGTGTTTTTGTCTTTATTTCTATATGAAGGGTAGTTATGGTAATCGATTAAATAATCAATTAGAAATCAATATTTGAACCTTGACGCACACCGCAGCGAATGAACGAGTACCTACCTACTTCCCACAGTTAAGCCTGTGCTACACGGCAGATAGCCGCAGCCTTCTGCCACGAGACCTTGGCAGAAAACAGATATTTTCTTCCATGTAGCCCGTGGTTGAAGCCTAATTCTACAAAGGGGCGTTTAAAGGTCATGTAGAATTTGGCATCAACCACGAGCTACATGGCAGAAGACTACGGCTATCAGCCGTCTTCGTCTAGCACAGGCTTTACAATGGCGAGATGTGCGGTGAACTCCCTTCCCCACTCACCCGCGCTTGACCCCCGCCGCCGACGCGTGCTTCGACGTACACTTTAATTAAAGTCAGTTTACGATTGACAGATCATTTTTATACATTTGAATCTCTACGGCATTATCACACTGGCGACGGATCCGCATGCGGCGCCGATGTGCGAGCGAGATAGCGCTCTGCATGTTTATAGCGCTATAACGCTCGCGCACCGGCGCCGCATGCGGATCCGTCGCCAGTGTGATAATGATAATCGCCTAATCGATCTAATTATGAAAAACTAAGAAAACAATTTTTTTTCGCGAATTTTTTTTGGTTTTTGTATGGAGGGTTGGCCGGCTGGGACGACGTGTCCCATACAAAAACATTTTTTTCGATTAAAAAAAAACTTTTTCCTACTCGCAATAGGATACCAAATATGCCCTTAAACGGATCACTAGTATTTTTGTTACACCCTGTATTATGAAAGATTATTAATAATCATCTATTTTTATCTTAATACTAAATCACAATCAGCTTTATCAAAAATTCTTGCTTATATTAAAACAAAAATAAGGTATTTTTTTATCAGTATCAACAATACTTTGGCACTACTTAACAATCAAAAAGGTAGTAAGTCAGTACTAAATAAAAATTACATAAATATATCACACACTTGGATTGACAACCCTAGGCGAAGTGTAGCTTCTAGATGGCCGGAATATCACCTCAATTACATGTTAATCGATTGCGACATATACACATAACTTAGGTAAAAAATAATCATACCATAAGAAAGAGCATCAGTTGTACATTATAATGAAAGAAAAAGCTTACCTTTATCTCTTCTCATGCATTTATTATAGTAAAGTTCCGCCGACGTTAAACTGATCATAAACGGCGTTATTAAGTTAGCCACAAATGATGCGAGAATATTGCCATGCATAAAAAACACTTTCTATTTAGTAGTTTTGACTTGCTCTAAAAACTAGGCGGGAATTTCAACTTTTATAAAAATAGGCGAAAATAGGTGTCCCAAGCGAAGAGACGGGGTTTTACGGTAATCATAAAGTCAACTTTGCGAGCATCACACCAGTTGGTGCCGTGTTTTGAACATGGTTTTTATTTCCTTTATGTTAAGATAGAATATCAAATGGATGATTATATCTGTCAAGTCCAAACTTACTTTGAACGTATTGAAGGTACCTCGACCATCTTCGATCGTCTAATGGTCTAAGAGCTGACCACGTCAGATGTGACAATAATGAGAGTGTTGTAACCAGTCCAGTTAGATTGCATAACCATCCTTATTGCTAGATCCGGGCATCTGGCAGCTTTTAATGGGTGGGGATCAGAGTGACAGACCAACAAAGTTTTTAAGTTGGAGAAAAGTAATACCGAAATAGGTACAAACTGCTGAAGTTGTGTCATTTATAGAGAACTGGGCCTATATTTTAACATTAGAACAAAAAACATTGTGTATTATTGCGGAAACAAAAACAGTAGGCAAGTAACCAAAAATTACATTATACATCAATTGGGCATTTACTTTCCCCCAACTGAAACTTTTGAATATTAATATTATATAATCTAATTAATTACATAATCTTTCATAATATTGGATCAAACCCAGAACTCTAGAATTTGTTTTCTTCAAGTTATTTTCATTCTTTGACCTCCACCACTTTACAGCTGCCAGATGTCCGGATCTAGAAATAAGCATAGTATAGCAAACTAACTAGAGGGGTTTCGTTGCTCTCGTTACTGTGTCATATCTGACGTGGGACGTGGCCAGCTCTCCGTCTAAGATAATTGCATCAGCACTTCCTTCAGAATGGGCAAGAGCGATAGAGACGGACATATCTAAATTTCTGTTTTCGAAGTTCGCGGTAGACCCGATCCCGATACACACAAGGCGACTAATTTTAAAGCGTAGTACCTACTTTTGAGGGTTCCGTAGTCAACTACCTTTACCCTTATAGTTTCGCCATGTCCGTCCGTCCGCACTCTAGCTTAGTGACTGTTAGCACTCGAAAGCTGAAATTTGGTATGAGTGTGTGCGTTAATCACTCCAACAGAGTGATGGAATAAATATTATTTATTAAGGGTACCTCCGCTACCCATGAGTTGGTGGGTGTTTTTCGCTCCGACCCCGTCGTGTGGGGTATCGTTAGATTAGATAGGCCTTTCAAAAATAGTAGAGGTGTTCTAAAATTATTTTTGGATAAAACGAATAGTTGTGTAAATAATAGCTCTGAAAGTTCAAAATGGGGCACCCCCCCATCTAACTTTTCAACCGTGGGTCCAAAAAAATTTAAATACCTAAATCATGAAAGTGAGACTTAACAAGTAGGTAGGTACTTTCAATGAAAAATATATTGAATAAAATCGGTTGAGCCGTTTTTGAGTTATCACTCAAAAACGCATACCGAACGGACGTAGGTACGGCATAGTAAAATGACGTAAGCGCCGCCAAGTATCCCTTAACAAACAACCTTTTTGAACGGATGTAACAGGCCGGCAACTACGGAACCCTACACTGAGCATGGCCTGACATGCTCTTGGCTGTTTTTTTTCTTAAGTTAGACTCGAGCTAGAATGTTCTACTTCTTTTAGTTTTTTTTGTTATTCGTAGGTAAGTACAGAATGCCTATTCTTTAAAACACAAACTGGCCTTGAAATATGCCTGCACGGCAACGATACACGACACATTTCAAGCACTACATATTACTATAAAACGTATAATTGATAAATAAAAATTTCACTTTAAATGTCTAATACCTACAAAAAAATCACGTTCGACATGAGTTATAGAGTGCGAATAATTATATTCCAATATAAACCTTATTCCGTTATACTTAAGAATTAAATTCTAATAAAGCGTGATTCACCGCAAGACGAGCGGACGTACGTACTTACCTACCGGTGGCCATGTTGCCCGAAATTTTGTATCGAATTTTGTGTGAATTTTGATGTTTGTGGCGTAGATTGTGAATGACTACGGAAGCTGAAGTCGATTAGGTAGCTAGCCTGCCTTCGCATGCGCGGCGCGGTGGGTGCGCGCTGTGATTGGTTGAAATGTATAAAGCCATAGTAAATAGCATTGGTATTTATTATTTTGTATTATATTAATGGGTATTTATTATTTTAATGGTGTTTCATTAATGGTTAAACAAACTTACCTGAAGTGAAGTTTGACCGTAATTATATTAATGAGTATTGTGTCGTGTCCGTACTTTTGTAGCGCAAAATGTTAGGGAAGCCGAGCTGGTGGGAATCTCGGGTAGTATGAAGGCGCCGCCACTGATATCTTGGTCTTATGCATAAGTACCTAGTAGGGTGCGTTGGGATAAGACCGAAAGGGTTTTCGACAAGATAAGCAGTGTTTTCTTGAAAGCTCCATAGTACAAACTACATGAGGACCAGGTACCTACATGAAACTATGATTTTAGTAAAGAGAACATATTTTTCTTTATATTTTATTTAAAAAAAGATTTTTGTCGTACTTTAAGTATTAAAAAACTTTGAATAAAGTTACACTTGTGACTTAAAAAATCGTGGGGCAAGATGAAAAGGTTATTTTGCGGTGAAGTGGACAAGGGTTCTCAAACTACTGCCATGTTCAAAACATAACCACAAAAATATAAATAAGTTTACAATAGAGTCCTGTTTAGTTTAATTAATGTACTGTAGAAGTAGTATAAACGACCTCGACAGTACTACGCTTACTCGTAGTACCTAGGTATATTGAAAGCAACAAGTTATCACTCTACAGTTTGAGAACCACTTGTTAACACTATGAGATTTGAAAGCGGGTTAAGATAAAAAAATAGTATTGCCGTCTTACCCCAAGAAAAGTCACCGGGTCAAGATAAAAACTCAGCAAATAATAAAGATAATTTTAAATTCTCATTGACAGGTGAATAAAATAACAATAACGAGCAAACGTATCAACTCAGAATATTAATAGCTGCACTGAAAAATAAGTTACAGGACATGGGGTAAGATAAAAAAAACAGGATTTGATGTCGAAAAATACACCTTGTCGAAAATTGCCAATAACTCATTTCCACTCTCACTTAGCGGACGGAACCGACTGAAGGGCGGGGGACAACAAAATGGAGTTCCCAATAAAGGGGTCAGGAACAAAAAATGTGCCAGAAGTTGGGAGCTAAAGACGGTTTTTTATCTTCGCCCATTTTTCATCTTACCCCAACGCACCCTATACCTACCTACTATTGCATACCCTTATTAACTACACAGTAAGACGGGATGGTGTACATAATTAGATAATATGTATAGTAGGTAGGCAGAAGTCATTTTTGTCAAAACCGGTGCGTCGGCGTCGCCGACGTACAGTCAAGTAATGGCTCTAAGCATAGAAACACTGTAGGTTTTATGTTTAGAATAGTTGATTATCATATACAGATAAATAGATCATTAAATTCTTCTTAGAAAACGTAGCTACAATCAATGCTTCTTCTATCGTACGCCAAAAGTGACATTGACATCTCAAGCGACGGTCAACCCAACTGTCACCTGTCAAAGTTTAAAGACGTTTAATGAACGTTCGTAAATCCTTAGTCATCATCATCGTCCAGGATATCTAACATTCGGCCAACCTGACATAACAGGAGTTTGTCCTCAAACTAGATCTACACATTACACACACCACACACCCCAATCAACAACCTTTGAGTAGTCTCAATCTATAATTCACAACATTAGACCCAATGCATCCCCTCACTACACTAGTCTCTAGTGCAGTAATATGAACCTGATTTACTCCTCTCTACACTAATCTCTATTGCATCCATGTACACCACATTAGTCTCTAATACAACCTTGTGAACCTTCTCACCACATTAGTCTCTAATGCAGCGTTATCAACTTGATTCACCCCTCACCACACCAGTCTCTGATGCGGTCCTGTGAACCTGATTCACCTCTCACTACACTAGTCTCTAATGTAGCCGTGCGAACCTCCCACTACATTAGTCTCTAATGCAGTCTTGTCAACTTGATTCACCCCTCACCACACCAGTCTCTGATGCGGTCGTGTGAACCTGATTCACCCCTCACTACACTAGTCTCTAATGCAGCCGTGTGAACCTCCCACTACATTAGTCTCTAATGCAGTCTTGTCAACTTGATTCACCCCTCACCACACCAGTCTCTGATGCGGTCGTGTGAACCTGATTCACCCCTCACTACACTAGTCTCTAATGTAGCCGTGTGAACCTCCCACTACATTAGTCTCTAATGCAGTCTTGTCAACTTGATTCACCCCTCACCACACCAGTCTCTGATGCGGTCGTGTGAACCTGATTCACCCCTCACTACACTAGTCTCTAATGTAGCCGTGTGAACCTCCCACTACATTAGTCTCTAATGCAGTCTTGTCAACTTGATTCACCCCTCACCACACCAGTCTCTGATGCGGTCGTGTGAACCTGATTCACCCCTCACTACACTAGTCTCTAATGTAGCCGTGTGAACCTCCCACTACATTAGTCTCTAATGCAGTCTTGTCAACTTGATTCACCCCTCACCACACCAGTCTCTGATGCAGTCGTGTGAACCTGATTCACCCCTCACTACATTAGTCTCTAATGCAGCCGTGTGAACCTCCCACTACATTAGTCTCTAATGCAGTCTTGTCAATTTGATTCATCCCTCACCACACTAGTCTCTAATGCGGTCGTGTGAACCTGCTTCACCCCTCACTACACTAGTCTCTAATGCAGCCGTGTGAAACTTCTCACCACATTAGTCTCTAATGCGGCCTTGCAAACCCAATTAACTCCTCAACCATACTAGTCTCTAATACGGTCTTGTAAATCTCACCCTTTCCGCTCTCGCACTCGGATCTCTACATCACAATTAACCTCGCCAGAAACGACTCTTCATGCTGAACCACACTAGTATCTAATGCAGGAGAATAAAGCTTCCCACTCCCACATTCAAATCAAATCTCTATAAGTAGGTATCACAAAAGCAATTCACACTTCACCACACTAGTCTCTAATGCGGCAGCGTAAACCTCCTACAAACCTCCATTTAATAAAGCGTTACATAAATTTTAACTAAAACTGTAGACTATATGTATCTGACTTTGACTATAAGTTGCAGACACAGGAAAAGTTCAAATTAAAACCATTTATCCAGTAGGTAAGTCCCTGTTATACTCAACTCAATATGCTGCACAACACGACATTACAGATTCTGAACAAATAGATCCGATTTCATTTTCGATTTCAAGTACGTAAGTATTACTTAGTTATTTTATTTTAACTATACGCCTTGTAACACCAGTGGTCACCACAACCTCAGCTACCTAATGCCCATCCCCATCTCCGAAAGGCTGGTACACAACACACACACTACATTCCAACAACGAGAAATCACAATCCGGGGCACAGTGTTGTCCCTGTCAAGTCGAGCAGAACAAACAATAAAAACGCAGTTGCAAGGTCCTTTTCCCAAACCACTTCCTCGAACTCATCTCTCTCTGTGCTGCGATTAAAGCCATAAGCCTTAATTTTCAATGACTAGAAGGGGATAGTATAAGATAAATACACCTCCTTACATCCTATTCGAACCTGTAGTTTAAGACTATTGCAAGCCAATTATCCTCCATCCATCGATCATCAACATTCCAAAGCACCTCCAAAACTTATCACACTAGTTTTGCAATCGCACGGGAAAATAAAAAAGACATACAATTCTTCCTCTCAAACTAGCACACACATTAAGTTCAATGGACAACAATCTGATTTTACATTTTAGAAATACCTACTCTGCACTCTGTAGTAACAAAAACTGTTTTGCGTGGGCTTGGTTCCATATGAATATTTTTTTCAAAATAAACAGAAAACTTGAACACAAAATACACTGAAACAGATGGTAAGACCATCTTCTTCTCTCTTATCATTTTTCGACATTTTGGAACAATTAGGTACATATTACACATTTTATACGATCATATAACAATTTTGACATACTTATATAAAAATTGTTTCATGTAAGGTCGGTCACTACTAAGTAACGTAATCTCACAAGTCTCACAATCTCTTGCTAATACAAAATGTATACATATGTAATTCTGTATTTTTGGACATTTGGATATGGTGGGTGCGCTTGCCCGTAGACGCACTTGTCCCGACTAATCTTAACTACTTCTTTTTTAAAGGTGTTATCAAGTACATTTGTAAGTACATAAACAGTTTCTAAATGTACCTACACTCTATCCTCACTTAATCATACAAAAATCCATTACCTACTGTGTTGAAAGTCTATCGTATTTACATTCTTAGCGCTACCACAAGAAGTAGGTATTCAGTCAATTAGAAAGTCAGTCAAGTTGTAGACTATTACAGGTGCAAGTACCTTACAGAAAAGCTTAAGTTGACACTACTGTATCCCATCCGTTTGTTATCAAGAAAGTTATTAACATTAAATTCACATTCTTACATTACATTACATAGGATTAAATTTACAAATTATTACCAAATGTAAATAAACTATATGTATAGCAAGAATCCATTTATATAGTCTGGCTGGCCAAAGAAGTAGTAGTAATAAACACTCCATTGCACAAAACAAGTACATGACCAACAAAAATATAGCAAGTGTGTACAAAGGCGAACCCATCCCTTTAAGAGATCTCTTCCAGCTTCCAGCTAACCTTTAGTGTAGTCTAAGTGCAGTCACAGTGGAAGTATTAAGCTATACTCATCCCCATTTTAAACAAGGGTACTAGCATAAGAATGAGACAGTATGATTCCCCCTGTCTATACTTGAAGTAAAACAGTCCCTGGCCAAACTATAAGTAGGCTTTTCGATTCATTAATTTCAAAATGTTATTGCCAACTCTATTTTTCTTATAACAGTCATCTGCTGTTTATCAATTGAAACAAATCAGAGGTCAATAACGTTAATTAAATTATATATACCATACTTATCTGATTACATCTAGTGTATACCAGTATTGCCATTACATGTCTAGATCCTTCTTTTGCAAAACACTTGTTTTTTTTTTAAAGAGCTTTCAACTCATTCATATTATACACAACATAAGAATGCTACATTTCCTATCTTTCAAGTTGATAGTCTTTCCTTGAGCATAATAATCCATACCATTATCATAGCAAATACTACTACTTATCAGAGTAGTAACAAGCCTGTTAAGAAACATAAGTATCCTTCACAACACAATACCATAATACTGATAGGCTACTGGCATAACATGATAAATTTATGAAATTTAGTTTTGAAGTTATTCGCCAAGCTTTGGTGAAGAAATAAAAATATCCATCGTACCTAGGACCTTTTAGCCGCAAGCAATAATTGAACATGTCACAAGGACAAATCATATTTAGTGCCTTCTCTATTTTCTCTACCATACCTACTGAAAATTGTTTTTACCTTGTCATATTCATGTTTTCATTCCAAACTATGGTAGGTATACTTTTAATGTTACAATACAATAAGTTCGTTTTATTTCACATAATATTAAGTGCAATTAACCATCCATCGTTTTCTTGACACATAGTATACAAAATTAAATTATGTTTAAAGTAAATAGTATCTCTGGAACTTATCCATACAATATACAATTATTTCTCAATTTCCATGGTTCAATTATTGAAATTCTGTGTAATAAACGTCAGTGGTTTATGCTACCACATCGACAGTCAATGTAACTACCTAGGAATCTGAATGGTGGTATGGTAAATGTTATGAAACGTCAGCAGGAGGCACCTGACAAAACTGACAAAATATCCACGTATATCTTCAACATACTTACAGTAGATTTAGATAGATTTTTTGATACTAGTAATACCACAATTTAACATACTATTCTAATGTACCTATCTATTATATTATTATACTTACATTGCTTATGACATTTAGGTTACAAGTATTATTACACTTGCTATTGGTTATTGCACTTGCTTATCTTGTTTTGGGTATTGAGTAAAATGAGATGACATCCCTAAGACATTCTTTGCACCAAAAGTAATAGTGAAAATGACTACAAGTATAAGCCACTCTTTGATTTAGTGGCGGAGCAACTATCAACCGTCAAACATGGTGCACTAAATTTGTTCTTAATAACCCATCTAGTAGAATACATCAGTGGTCTTCATTTAGACAAGTGGTCTGGAACAATCTTCTAGCTATATTAATTTGACAAACCAAAGACAATTTTTCAAATAAAGTTATTGTTCGTAGATGAGCTTACCATCCTACATTCACCAGATCACAACACCAATATCATATAACATAAATGTGGTTGACACAACATAACCATGAATAAAAATAATTTATGAGTTTAAAACCTTTCAATTACTTAACCCAGTACAATTAAGATGACTAACTCTTTAGTTTCTATTCAAATTACATATCTGAAAGTAGGTACAAAAACAATAATAAACCAAATTACAATACCTACTTATAAATTGAAAAAAACAATTAAATAACAAAAATAATGCTACTTATGGCAAAGCCTTAATAAGTCCTTAAAAATATCACTACCAACCTGCCAACCCATATACAGAAACTTCAAATGTGGTCTCAAAGCAAAAACAATTTAGAAGTGAATGTCATATACTACTATCAGTTTTAACCACCAGTCAAAATATTGTGCTTCAATAAAAATAAAATCTCAGTGGGACTACTTTTTTTTTGAAGGTTAAGTTTACTTCAAAGTTATAAAAATACTTAATGATTTAAAGTTTTGGTAGGAACTATATCAAAATAGTTTAAAAAAATCACCATAACGAAGACAAAGAAAGGAAAAAAAATAACATAATGAAATAAACCGATATTACTGTTAACTCAGGCGGCAATGGCCCGATATTACTGTTTCACATTAAATATACAAAATGTTGGTCGCCTCACACATGCTTAATTGCTTATGTACATCAATTAGAGGACAGCTAAAATAAAAGTGTTACATTCTTACAAAATGTTTCATTACCTAACATTTTCAGTAAGATAACTATTATTCAAAGATACTAGGGTAATAAGTGTATATACCTAATAACCAAGTAGATGATAATACAGACACTTACCCATAGTGGTACAACTGCTTGTGTACCAACTCTGGGTGTACATTGACATACGAGCATACAATGTATAGCATACAATGATTTAAATGTTAAAATAAACAATACATTTTTACTGCTCTGAAATCTACACATTTAAAGATCAAACAATGGCTATAATATAAACTTAGTACATCTTTACATTTATTTCAGTAAAATATCCGTCCTTAATATTTATGGGATTAATCCCCAATCAGTATGGAAATCGCTAGAAAAGTTTGTCATATTACTACTTTGGAACTTTTGAATGTCATTCAAGTTACTATATTATTATAATCGTAGTCTCTTTTCTTTATCACTGGTCTTTTGTTAGACTTCATAATCTTCAACACTGATATCAGCAAACTCCGTCTGCCTTGTCAGCTCCCGAGCCACCCGGCTTCAGTGGTGGTGTTCGCGGCGCCATCAACATCCACGCCTCTAACTCTGCACCAGCGCCAGCGGCATCCTCAGCGGTTGCAATGACAAAATTCATGTCTAACTTTTCGATGAACTGACTATGACTCCGGAAGCTTTTTGTGAGCGTGTAGGCCTATCGTCAAAGGCTGTAGTCTGTCTTTGATTCTCATTTGTTACATCACTGATCGCACTTCTGATAATGGCTCTAAGCATAGAAACACTGTAGGTTTTATGTTTAGAATAGTTGATTATGATATACAGATAAATAGATCATTAAATTCTTCTTAGAAAACGTAGCTACAATCAATGCTTCTTCTATCGTACGCCAAAAGTGACATTGACATCTCAAGCGACGGTCAACCCAACTGTCACCTGTCAAAGTTTAAAGACGTTTAATGAACGTTCGTAAATCCTTAGTCATCATCATCGTCCAGGATATCTAACACAAGGTCGTTAACATCGACGCAACAAACTGAACAAAAATATACACGACCTTACATCCATACGAATAAGGTTGTATTCACATATTTTTGTTCAGTTGGTTGGACGCGTAGGTATTAACGAACGCGACTGTACATTGGTGAGCGCGTG
This sequence comes from Pammene fasciana, assembly GCA_911728535.1. NCBI lineage: Eukaryota > Metazoa > Arthropoda > Insecta > Lepidoptera > Tortricidae > Pammene > Pammene fasciana. Next base: position 12,025,588 of record OU452283.1, read on the forward strand.
GGTGTCGGTCTTTGATAAAGTATTTTATGCCACACCTGGCCATAAAGTGGCTTTTTCCGCCCGCTGCGCGTACGGAAAAAGACGCTTTCTGGCCAAGTGTAGACATAAAATGATGTATACAACACGGGAGGCAATAAAGAAAGCCCTCGATCGCATATTTACGTCCCTCGCTTGCAGCTCGGGCCGCAAACTTCTGCGATCTCGGCCTTTCTTTGTTTTACCACCCTAGTTGTGTAATGTACTATTAATCAAAGGTGTCGGTTCACAATTCAAATACCTACTTACCTACTTGTGCGTGCCGCCTGCCGCCGGCGGCGTGTAGGTATACAACCGAGCCCTCGCGGGAGAGTTCCAATAGGCCTGGCCTATAACTGCGAACCACTTCGTTCATCGAATCGTCTATTGGCCTCACTCTCTTTCGTATATGCAAGAGCGATAGAGACGGGACCATCGTTTTGTCGATTTTCGAACTTCGCGGTAACCCACACATCCTTATCTCTGTGCCTGCCATGTGTGAGACGCCTCTCGACAATTTCGACAAACAGCGCCGCGCCGACGTTGCGTCACTTACGTCGACGCTCGAAAGACAGACAGAGAAAGAGAGCCCGCGCGCTTCGGTTTCGAAAGAAAACAAAAGCCAAATTATCAATTAGGAAAATGAACCTTATGTGAATAGACACAGAGTGCGAGATAACAAGCAGTAGAACATTATGAAGATAAACACCTAGCAAAATTTTGAAATGTTTTGTAATCTAAGGCGTAGCGTAGTAAATACGTCTCTTACGTTACGTCTGTCTACGTGGCCTAGGTTCTATCCTCAGCAGAGGAACGAGAACCTTTTGTTGTTTTTTTATATATGTATTTTTGTTGCTGCTCGTTAGTTTTTTATAAGTTTTAGGTACTTAATATTTCCTTAATTTTATTTTAACTTAGACGGTTTTTCAGCCGGTGTAATTAGTTTCCGGGTTCTTCCCAATTGATTTATTTATTTGTTAGGTGAAATTAACTTTCTGTTATTTTGTTATTTAACTCTTTAATTCTTCATACTTTTTTTTTAAAATAAGAACTGAGACAAGATCTTTAATAACTTACAACCCATGCATAATCTTCTCTGAGCATCACGGTATTTTTAACTGACTTCAAGATTTCGAATTTTATTTTTGTATGTTCACCGATTATTCGGAGACGGCTACTTAAGCCGATTTGGAAAATATTTTTTTGTTTTGTTTGTTCCTCACAGTAATTCCCATTGTTCATTAGGTCAGGATCTGATGATGGGATCCTGGGGAAATCGAGAACTCTTCACATATTATAGGCACACCACATCTTTAGTGATTTGAGTATTTTTCACAATAGTTCGGATTTTTGCTTTTGGAAAGGTGGAATAGGCTTAATGCGAGCGATTCTTTTTTTGTTTAAATTTATTATATGTTAGATGTAGATATAAATGTATGGTTACATACATCACACATTGCTTTAAGTAAGTACCATTATTTTCCTACTCAAGTATAGGTACCTATACGCTTACCATGAGTTATGACATTGACGTTTTCGAAAATGAGTATCGAGTATTCTATCTGTGCATCTTGCTTGTACGTATTAGTGTAAACGAGATGCACAGGTAGTAAATTCGTTACTCGTTAACGAAAAGTGACAAAGTCAAACTCATGGTAACCGTACTGGTATTTGTGTTCTTCTCATATCCCGCACGTTAACAACTTGACTTATACGCAACGCAACACACACACACACACACACATACACACACATGCATTTGTACGCTTATCATTTACGCCACAGTAGAAAGTACATCAACTTTTCAACAGATGGCAGTAACGTTAGAAGTACATCAACTTTTCAACAGATGGCAGTAAAAACGTCTAACTTCAACCTGCACAGTAGCGCCATTGCCGATAATAAGTCGAAACTTCGGGTACCGGCGACGATAATCAGTTTTAAGTGTTTTAAATAGTTACAATGAAAAGAGCAGTCTATGTACTGTATTGTCTTTGGTATGTGTCATGGTATAGCTTTAATTTACGTTTTCCGAATTTCGGTAATGGTCACGTTCATGACGTCATTATTTGGACCTCAGGCACTATAGAGATGTTTTTTTGACATTTAGGGGCTCCAAATTATTTGACAAATAATATAATCGAAGCTCTTGTGGATATTCTGTAAATTGAGAAAATTGTTATTTCTTCACTCTAAGGGAATAGTTCGGCAGTGCCGACATGTTTTTTACCATAATAAATAATAAATAAATAAAAAAGCCGTTTATTCATATCAAAGCTTAAGTATTACATGTTTTAGTTGTAAGCAAATCTTCTATACATATAATAAAGCTGAAGAGGGTCGAAAGTCTGTACATGGAAGATATTCAAAAAAAAATTGGCTGGGGATACTAAGAATCGATAACAGAACACGTTCCAACAGTTTTTAGAATTTTTGTCTGTTTATCTGTTTGTCTGTTTATTTGACCGCGCATCACGTGAAAACGGCTGAACCGATTTTGATGAAATTTTGTATAGAGATAGCTTGAGTCACGGGAAAGGACATAGGATAGTTTTCATCCCAAAAATCAACCCTGGAGGGGGTGAAAAGGGGGTTGAAAGTTTGTATGGAGAATTTTTAACCGCTGAACCAATTTAGATGAAAATAAGTATGGAGATAATTTTAGTCCCGAAAATCAACCCTTTAGGGGATAAATACGAGGTTGAAAGTTTGTATGGGGAATCAATAACCGTTGAACGCTGGAGATAGTTTGAGCTCTGGGGAAGGATATAGAATAGTTGATATCCAGAATTCATTACTTAACGGGGGATTACTAATTAATTAAATTCCACGCAGACGAAGTCGCGGGCAAAAGCTAGTAATAAATAAAATAATATGTAAGTAAATAAATAATTTTGTTTTTTCCTAGTTTTCCTTGATATGAACCCCTCTTTGGGTGAAGGCCTCCTCCAACTCCGTCCATAGCGTTCTGTTTGCAGCCTCAGTTACCCAACTTTTGCCAGCAACTTTGATTAAATCTTCGGCCCAGCGTTGTATCGGCCTGCCAACACGTCTCTTTCCAGACGGTCCTCTCCATTTTGTGGCTAGAATGGTCCACCTTCTGTCAGAGTAGCGCGCAACATGTCCGGCCCATCGCCATTTTAAGGATAGTGAATGCCTCAGGGCATCGATGACTCCCGTCTTTTGCCTGATTTTGACACTTCGTACTTTATCTTGTTTTCTGATTTTTAAGATGCTTCTTTCCATGGCTCTTTGTGTTGTTTGAATTTTATGTTTCACCTTTTCTGTAAATACCCAAGTTTGGCAGCCATATAGTAGGCATGGTAGGAGACAGGTGTCCATGATCACTTTTTTCATGTGTATACTGTAATTTCCTTTTAATATCTCCTTCAGCGACCAGAATCTTCTCCAAGAGGTGTTTATTCTTCTTGCTATTTCATCTTCATTGTTTGTTTTTTCAAATGACACCTGCTTTCCCAAGTATATGTAGTTGGTGACATAGTCTATACTTTTCCCTCTAATAGAGATGGGTCTTTTGCGGCTGTTTGTCATTATTTTGGTTTTCAAAGCATTCATTTCGAGGCCTACCTTGAAGCTTTCGCGGTCTAAGGATTCCACCATCTCTTCTAGGTCTTTCGGTGTTTCTGCCAGTATGGCGATGTCATCTGCAAACCTGAGGTGAGTCAAATAACGATTTCCTATTCTGATTCCTTTATTCGACCAGTTGAGCTTGCGGAATATATTCTCTAAAGGACTCTCAAAAACTTGTGGAGTTTTTTACCATAACTGCCACAATTATAGTCAGATTTTAATAATTTTTATAGCAATGTATAGCTTAACTAGCTTGTTTTGTTATTGTAGTACATTGCTTTAAAGTTCGACTAATAATTTTGTTGTAAAATGCAAATATCCGAATTATTTTTTAGCCTGACTTTGGGTTTTCGTTTATAGCTGTTAAACTGTAATATAAGTATATAATGTATTACAACAATATAGCACATTTAATCTTCTTTCGTTTGATACCACACACGTGTAGGTGCAGTGCACAGTTTGGTTGATATTTGCACTTTTTGCAACGAAGCGGCAGCCATTTTGATGACGTCATTACTCGGGAGACATTCACCTACGTCCCCGTCTCTCGGCAGTTTCGGGGTCCTGGTGACGTGCCCAACAACATACTAAAAGTTGGTAACCGTATCCAGATCTGAACCAGGGCTTGAAAACGTTACCAATTCACATTATAAAATAACGTTAGGTAACGGTAAAACCATAAAAATACCTTAGTACCGGTAGTAAAAATGTAACGTTACTTAATAACATAACTTTATGGTAACGTTACCCAATTAACGTTACTTTTTATCGGTAAATTTACTTTACATTGCAGGGCTGGCTAACGTTACCCAATTCACATTATAATAACGTTAAATAAGTAACACTATTTTAATCAGTAATGCTACGTTGCCACACCGCCCTACCAGAAACGCGCGCGCCGCGCTGCGCTAGTTGATTCGCATTGTTGCCACTTCTTGCACTGGCCTCCGTGACACGTTGCCGAGAGTCTTATTTATACCCTACACATTTCGCTTGAGTCGAATGCGGGTGGGTATTGCGCGACGTTTTGTGTTGACTGTTGGTTGGTAACAGTTTGTGACTTGGCTGTGATTAATACAGGGTGTAACAAAAATACTGGTGATCCGTTTAAGGGCTTAATTGGTATCGTATTGCCAGTAAGAAAAAGTAGGAGAAAATTTAATGTTAGTTTAAAATTTTAATAATGTTAGTTTTAAAATCCAAGATGGCAGTCATATACTTTTTTCTTAAAAATCGTCATGGTAGTAGCTTTCAAATAATTCGGTTGTGCAGATTACGAAAATAATGTCTGTTTTAAAATCCAAGATGGCGGCCATTAAGGTCCGACCGAGATCTCGGTCTCGGTCTCGGTCTCGGCGTTCTCGGCCAAAAATCGAGGCCGAGATCTCAGTCTCGGTTCTCGGCCAAATAGGGCCGAGATTCTCGGCCGCCGCCGAGACCATGAAACGAGTTCTTATTGGTTGTTTGGGGAGTTGTTATGACCCTTTATACGATAGATTTCGATTGGAGTCGACTCTGTCATACCTACCCACATTCTAAGCTAATTAATTATTAGACGTAACACCGCTTTTGCAGGTTTAACGTTTTTAACAAGTGATTACTTGTTAATTTATGTGTTTTCGAACAACTTTTCAGCAGAGCTGGCCAATTATATGACGAGCGTCGTCACAATCTAACAGGTCATAACGCTGAAAAGTTACTATTTTTGTGCTACAATATAGAGCTGTTCAATTTTGATTATTAATTTTTTTTTTGTTGCAAATCGCGCATAAAAATTAAAGCCACGATACAGATGTTGATTTTTTTGTATGGATAAATAGTAGATTGTACAACAAGTGCATAAAACGCACCATTTTACGCGAGGCGTTTATCCATACGAGCGAGCTTGCGAGCGAGGATGGATATAAAGTACGAGCGTAAAATGGGTTTTATGGACGAGTTATACACTCTACTTTTTACTTCGATTGTGAGGAAATAAAAAGAATAGGAATTTCTTTCATAAGAAGTTTCACTTTATGCTGGGTAGAGGCGGACTAAAACTCAATTTTATGCACAAGTGCATAAAAAATTGACTTCTTCTAAGGCTATTTTGACAATGGCAATTTTTTATGCACTTGTGCATAAAATTGAGTTTTAGTCCACCTATACCCAGCATAAAGTGAAACTTTACGAGCATGAGAAGTGAAATAGTAGATTGTACAACAAGTGCATAAAACGAGCCATTTTACGCGAGGCGTTTATCTATTTCGTAAAAATCGTCATGGTAGTAGTTTTCGACTAATTCGGGTGTGCAGATTTCGAAAATAATGTTTGTTTTGAAATCCAAGATGGCGGCCATATACTTTTTGTAAAAATCGTCATGGTAGTCGTTTTCGACTAATTCGGGTGTGGGGTGTGCAGATTTCGAAAATAATGTCAGTTTTAAAATCCAAGATGGCCGCCATATACTTTTTTAGTAAAAATCGTCATGGTAGTCCTTTTCGAATAATTCGGGTGTGCAGATTTCGAAAATGCACTTTTCTTAGAAATCGTTATGGGTCTTCTGGATTAATTCGGGGATGTAGATTTCCAAAACGGGGACCGTTTTAAAATCCAAGATGGCGGAAATAAACAATTTTGTCTAAATCATCATGGTAGTCGTTTTGGCCTAATTCGGGTGTGTAGATTTCGAAAATTAATGTCTGTTCTGAAATCCAAGATAGCGAACTTTTTTCAAAAAAATCGACATGTTAGTCGTTTTTTATTAATTCGGGGCAGTAGAATTCAAAAATAAAGACCGTTTTAAAATCCAAGATGGCGGAAATGGTCAATTTTGTCAAAATCGTCATGGTAGTCGTTTTCGATTAATTCAGGGGTGCAGATTTCGAAAATAATATCGGTTTTGAAATCCAAGATGGCTGTCATACATTTTTTTCGTAAAAATCGTTATGGTACTCGATTTCGACTAATTCGGGTGTGTAGATTTCGAAAATAAAGTCTGTTTTAAAATCCAAGATGGCGGCCATGCACTTTTTCTTTAAACACGTTATGGGTGTCGTTTTCTGTTTATTCGTGGATATAGATTTCGAAATTAAGGACCGTTTTAAAATCCAAAATGGAAAATACTATTTTGTCAAAATCATCATGGTAGTCATTTTGGGCTAATTCGGGTGTTTAGATTTCGGAAATAATGTAGTATTGAAATCCAAGATGGCGGCTATACATTTTTCTTAAAAGTCGTTATTTCGACGTGTAGTAGACGATTATGACAAAATTGTATATTTTCGCCATCTAAGATTTTGAAACGGTTCTTATTTTCATAATCTACATCCCCGAATTAATCGAGAACATCCATAACGATTTTTAAGAAAAAGTGTATGAACGCCATGGATTTTAAAACAGACATTATTTTCGAAATCTACACTCCCGAAATAGTCGAAATCGAGTACCATTACGATTTTTACGACAAAAGTATATGGCCGCCATCTTGGATTTTAAAACAGACATTATTTTCGAAATCTGCACACCCGAATCAGTCGAAAACGGCTACCATGACGATTTTCACGAAAAAAGTACATGGCCGCCATCTTGGAAGTTGAATTTTAAAACTGACATTATTTTCGTAATTCTGCTCACCCGAATTAGTCGAAAACGACTACCATGACGATTTTTACTAAAAAAGTATATGGCGGCCATCTTGGATTTTAAAACAGTCATTATTTTCGTAATCTGTACACCCGAATTAGTCGAAAACGTTTACCATGACGATTATTAAGAAAAAAGTATATAGCCGCCATCTTGGATTTTAAAACAGACATTATTTTCGAAATCTATTCACTCGAATTAGTCGAAAACGACTACCATGACGATTTTTACCAAAAAGGTGGATGGCCGCCATCTTGGATATAAAAACTAACATTATTTTCGAAATCTGCACACCCGAATTAGTCGAAAATGACTACCATAAGATTTTTAAGAAAAAAGTATATGGCCTCCATCTTGGATTTTAAAACAGACATTATTTTCGAAATCTGCACACCCAAGTTCGTCGAAAACTACTACCATGACGATTTTTAAGTAAAAAGTATATGGCCGCCATCTTGGATTTTAAAACTGACATTATTTTCGAAATCTGCACACCCGAATTAGTCAAAAACTACTACCATACCACGACGATTTTTACAAAAAAAAAATAGCGCTTCTGAACCATTAAATAATACATTGCCAAAAAGCAAAAAAGAAAAATATATAATACGTGCCTAAAAAAATAAATACCTAACAATTTTACAACACCATCTTACATCTCCGTACCATAATAATATCGACGCAAGTAAAAGAAAACATCACGAGCGGCAGCGGAACGGAACCCTACACTGAACAATTGAACATGGCCCGACATGCACTTGGCCGGTTTTTAATAACTCAATTTGGTTTAATCACTCACTAGGACGCCGGCGGCGTCGTACGTGAATCAACACTCGCTCGATATCTAACGATGGTATCCATCAGTGTATCTAAATAAGCTGCTATGCTACTAACGTTAAAATTATTTAACGATACCTTTGAGTTAACGTTAGCTCTATGCATTAGCTGGTAACGTTACAATTTTTTTACCGGTAAAAAGTAGTAGAAGTAACGGTAAATGGTTTAACGTTAATAACAAATTAACGTTAAATCTGTTTGACAGTTGTAACGATACCAACTTTTTAACGGTATTTAAAGCCCTGATCTGAACTATATTCCCATAAGGGAGAGGACTAATCACCCACCCGCCCCGCACGCCTTCCTCAAGTTTTGGTGACTCGTGGCGCAAACAAAATGAGCAACATTATTACTCTACTAGCTGTACCCGCGCGGCTTCGCTCGCGTGCGTTGCAGTTGGTTCTGTTACATTTCGTTACCCTCAACAGTCCATTGCTGAACGCTTTCTACTTGTAAAATTTTATAAAGTAAGTTTAGTTAAAACCGACTTCTTCCATATAACTTCGACATCCCAAAAGATCAACGGAAAGCGTTTGAGATTGGACTGTGTCAGCCATGGTCAAGAGAAGTATGTGAGTGGGAAGATCTGGCGAGCTAAAAAGTCAGAGCTTCCTTTGTAGAGTCATGTAGAGTCGAACGGCCGAAGTATCTCAGAAAAAGTGCAGCAGGAGGTCAGAGATCGAACACAAATTAATGATAAGTATTAAAAGTAAACCGAAGGGTGGAAAGACCAATAATAAGGCAGCCCTTAATGTGCGTTCCCATTGAGGGTCCAAGTTGGAATTTTGAGCTTTTAAGCTTACCAGTCTTTAGTAAAAGTTCTCAAACCATTGTAAATTCAACCAATAATTTGTAAAAGTCGTTACTCAAAAGTTACATTCGGTTAAAGGTGGACCCTCAGTCGTGCATGCCAGGTATCCATATCTAATAAACTACTTAAAATGTATAACTGCTGTAAATGACTACTTTTAGTAAAAGATTTGTAAAACTAATTTCATTAATCGTGACTCCATTCTGCTAAATTAATACGAAGAAATAGCATGCAGAAGGTGGTCCCTCAACTGATCATTAGAATTTCTTAGAATATCACATTCAGTGAGAACAAGAGTAATATTTAAAATGTATATGTGACTGAGAGTTAGTAAAAGTACTCAAATCATTGTAAATTCAATGGGTAGTTTGTAAAAGAAGTCATTCAAAAGTTACAATCGACTAAAGGTGGTCCCTCAATTGAAACGCTTTACATAAGTAAAACTCAATTTACAAATCACTGGGTTGGTAATTAGACAATGGCTATTGGCCGGGTGCACGACGCAGCGCCACCTAGCGTTCGCAACTTTGACGGCTCTGTCAAAAGTGTCAACTAATATGGATACAACCAAATAAAGGTAATTATTTTAAAATATTGATTGTGGAGCAGTTAACAAATGCAAAATCTGTTTGTTTTTAATGTGAAACACATTTGGTTTTGTGATTTATTGATAAAAGTAACTATTGTGCGTGTATTAAGTATAATTATGTCAAGTTACTTCATTGTTGTTTTCTTACAATTTAAAGGAAAAAATAATGTTTTATTATGTTTGCATCCAGATAATTGAAAAATTACTACTTTTTTAAACACCGGTCTTAAATCGAAAGTAAAGGGAAGCTGTTAGTTTTGGCACATCACGTTAGAAATATGGAATTGCAACAGTCGGACATAATTAGACAAGCTTCTTGGTTGGCCTGAACTGCCTGAAGCAACGGGAGCCCCAGTGTAAGTATCTTTAGAAATAGTGCAAAAACAATTCATTCATTTTACTAGAAAAAAAATTTGGTTTTGAATCGCCACTCTTGTTTTAAGCAATTTAATTTGGTCTGTCTGTCAAAACCCTTTTTATCAGGAACGCGTGGAGGTATAAAGTTCAAATATAATAACATCAAATACTTATATTATATATATCTGCGGCGCCGCTCCTTGAATCTTTTAACTCGACGCAACCCAAAGATACGGTCATTTGAGCCTTATTTTCTAACACTTCGCAGGGAAGCAAAACCTACAAATAAAGTCCGACTCGCACTTGGTTAGTTTTTTATAATACTGACAAGATTTCTGTTTCTTTTACAGATACCTGTGTGCGTCCATAGTGGCAAATGTACCTTCGTATGTGGCCGCCTTAATATATTATATAAATCGAAAATGATGAAAGACCAGTGAAAGACAGACTTAAACAAGCAGGAGCAGCAGCGGGGAAAATTTGTTAAATACAAACAAAAGTTATAACACTTATAACAAATTATATATTTTGTGTTATTTCAAACATCTCTTCTGAAATCTCAAAATTGTTGTACTCTGTTTTAAATGATAGAAACAAATAGAGAAAATCTTGTGAGGTTTTATTTCTTTTGAAAATTTAGAAGTCCGTAAAGGATCATGCGTAACGTAAAGGGATCCAAAAACAAACAGAGCTATGAATTATCTCATTTAAAAGTTCGTTCGTTTTATATACTTAATTTCCTTATGGAGACACCAAGTTGAATTCCATTGCATAACTAAGATATTCATGATTTAGTCAGTCACAGTAATTAAGAAGTGCGCCTATGCCTAGACGGACTGGTTACTGTTAGACCTCAGTGGCCAACACGTCCGCCGAGCGGTTATGAACGCAGCCCAGCTGCAATGCTTTATTTAGGCACTTAATATGTGCTGTGACTAAAATATGAAAATCTCAGTTTTGCTGTGGAATTCAACTTGGTGCTCATAGAACTAAAGTCGATAGAGATACTTACATATTTAATGACCTCTTCTCTGATAGTTTTTGGACCACGATCCATATAAAGTGGCACGAAATCCTTTACCAAAACGCAGCACGTAATGCATGTATGAAAAAATTCCGTAGGATTTTTATGTAGAATCTGATAAAGCCCCAATCCTTATCCTTACTAGTCCACAAAGAGTACCTACATAATAATAAATTGAGGTAAAAGAGGTAACGTTATAATATAGGGTACACGTAGAAAGAAATATGTAAAGACTAGCTTCTGTCCGCAACTCCGTCTGCGTAGAATAACACTTACAGTAAGTATATAAAACGCCTGCATACAATTTTATGGCACATAATAGTATGTGCTCTAATTGAAAATGTGTGCAGTAAAATTGTATGCAGGCGTTTTATATACTTATTGTAAGTGTTATTCTACGCAGACGGAGTTGCGGACAGAAGCTAGTCTTTACATATTTCTTTCTACGTGTATCCTGTATTATAACGTTACCTATTTTACCACAATTTATTATTTAATAGCAAATTTAAGTAGAAAGCGTAAGCAAAATAACTAAAACGTATGACGTTTCAAAAAATACAGCCGTCGCAGTTGCCACTTTTGGTCACGTCAAGCGCTGCGATCGTTTTAGATTTTCCCGCCCAGTCTCTGCACCCGGCCAATAGTCTATCCTTTAGTAAAAAATTTTACTAACTATTGCTCTATCGAACAGTATAAACAAATATACCGTTTTACGAGAAATTTGAATCAAACATCTGCGAAGAAATACTACGGCAGGTGACCACATATTAGGATTTTGTGGGATAAGTACCTAAACAAAAATAAAAATTGGCAGTTATAGGGACTGCCGAATTGCCGATAGAAGTGAAAAGAAAACATAGAACTTCGAGTATTGAAATTTTATAATGTTTGAATTAAAATTATCAACATCAATCTGGTTTTCACATCTACTGACACTCCGAGCAACAAATTATATTATGCATGTTTATATGGTTTTTAGGGTTTCGTACCTTAAAAAAAAAGAACGGAACCCTTATATTTTAAGGGGAAAATGAATTTAAATTTTCATTTGTATGACACGTGTGGGGTACCAATAGAAAGCTTGCAAAAAATTAGGACAGCTGACTGATTTTGACTTCATTTTACGTGCAGTAGTTTCCGAATGCTCCAGGTTTGGCTCATGGGCTCGTCCACATGTGCGCGGTGCGGCGCCGCCGCCGCAAAGCGGTGCGGCGCCGCAGGAATTTGCGACGCCGCGCCGCTTTCGCGGCGCCGCAGCGCGACACCGCAAATTTCTGCGGTGCGGCGCCGCACCGCGCGTGCGGTGCCGCAAAATAGCAGTGCGGCGCCGCGCCGCGACTGCGGCACCGTTAGTTTGTTATTATGGTTATGGTTTAAGAATTTATTTCTCTAAAAGAATTATAATTCACTTAACTAGAGAAATTCACAACATTATAGAAATTATCTTAATTATACGAGTAACAGTGTACGAACAGCAGGTAATTTAAATTTAAAGTGATACAAAGCAATTCTTATTTCTACGTAAAAGTGGGTACCAAAATCGTTCACATCGGTTAATAAGTTGGCACAAAGTAATTGTCACTGCGCGAGCGCGGGCGGCCCAAACAATTGCAATGTCCAGTTTAAAGTGACCCAGATATACAACAAAACAAGCGTAGGGGATATGCGCGCCTATACTGGTTCGTCTAAGCGTTAAACCGGTCCGTCGCACTCGCCCAGTGGTTGGCGACAACAGACATGGAGAGATCCATTTGCGGGGTTCAATTACGTAAATAGTTTAAAGTCATAGCGATTGAATATTAAATTATGTCAATGTAATTTATTGATAATATTTATAATTATCAGCTTTTTTGTATTAAGTTGTACGTGCAATTATTGCAATTATTTACAATGATTTAGTTATTTAGATTAGATTTTCCTACATTACATTATATTATATTCGCTTATCTTATTTTATTTTATGCTGACATCCTCGTGATATTATAATATTAATTATTATTGGTTTACCAGTTTTTTTTGTATAATTTTTTAAGTTTACAGTTTTAAGTATAATTTTATTTACTCATAACATATTTTATATAGATATATATTTTTTTTTTTTACATGCGTTTGTTATTTTGGTTAGTATTTTAGCGCTTTAGAAGTGTTTCATGCATTTTTTTTTTATAAATATAAATATTTCATTCTTGTTGCAATTGCCAATGTTATTAATTATTGTATTATTATATCATTTATAGTTATGTAAATTCAGTGTATTCGTTTGAAATGTATTTTTTTAGATGCTTTTTGTATGTAAGTAATGATTTAGCTTCTTTTATGTGATTAGGTAATCTATTATATAACTGCACGCCTCCGTACATTAAGTTTCTTTTACCATAAGTGTCTGTACGCGGTGATTGAAGGCATATGTGATTACCTCGTCTTAGTAAGCGTTTTCTTACCTGAGATTTTGTTTTAAATGATATTTCTGTGTGCATTTGTCTATTTAGGATTTTGCGGACCAAAATACATGTATTATATTTGTACAGTTGAGATAGAGTCATTAATTGAGTTTCTTTGTATACTTTCTTAGTTTGCGTTAAGTAGTGATAGTTGAAAAGCAGTTTTATAATTTTATTTTGAGCTCGTTGTAATGGCTTTAAGTTTGTCTTAGCTGCCGTTCCCCATATCTCAATTAAATATTCCGCGTGTGACTTTATCAATGAATTGTAAATAATGTATCGTACAGACTTAGGAAAACACTTTACTGTGCCTCTGAGCATTCCCATTAGCGATGACAACTTAGACTGAAGTTTCTCAATATGTGGCCTCCAAGTTAAGCGACTGTCCAGTATAAGGCCAAGGTTATTAACTAACTATTTTGGCTCAACGATCCAAAGAGAATCTTGGCCTCCGAAATGAGAGCACGCCACCTATCCCGATCCTGCGCAACTTCTTCTTCTTCTTCTTCTTGGATATATAAGACCGTCATAAGACCTATCATTATGTATGGCTGTGAGGCCTGGTCCCTAACTCTGAAAGAAGAAAGTCAGCTGTTGGTAGTGGAGAGGAAAGTTTTCCGTAAGATTCTGGGACCTACCAAGAGTCCAAGAGAGATGACGGTACCTGGAGGATCCGAAGGAATGCCGAGATAGAAGAGTTGGTGGCCGGACCCAATATTATAGGCGAAACAAAAGCCCATATACTTCGCTGGTTCGGTCACCTACAGAGAATGGGTGAGGATCGGGATGTCAAGAAAGCGTTCTTGGGACGACCGACTGGTCGCCGTCCGGTGGGTCGGCCCAGATATCGTTGGGGAGTTTGTTATTAACAAGTTTATATTTTGTAAGCAGTTAATTTATATTTATATAAAAGTTGTTAAGTTTGTACCTAATCATTAATATGTAGCCATACTTGAATCGATATTGTTGATGATTAATACTCATATGATTCATATGAATGTTATTGATTTTGATATGGATATCAAATAAGAAGTTGATTTTAAAAATATGTGATTTTTCTATGATCTCACTATACTCTTATAGTAGTTAGAGTCAATCCTAACATCTCCAGAGGTCCAGCTGGTTTTCTAGATAAATACCGATGCGCTACTTATTCATTCGAGGAGATACTTTGCTTATCAGTTCATGAAAACATGGTATTAACATTCGGAAACAGTTTTGGAATTAGTTGCCATTTATTTTCAACGCCTGATAATTTATTTTGAAATGACCTCCATCTACATCTTCTTTTTTTTTCTGTGCCTTCTTAACCTTAACAGCAACATAAGTATTCAACATTGTTTTTTCCCGAGGCCTTGGAGCTGCATGGTGCCGCCGCCGCAGCGCGGCGCCGCAATGCCGTTTTGCGGCGCCGCGAGTGCGGTGCGGCGCCGCACCGCGGGAATTAGCGGTGCCGCGTTGCGGCGCCGCAAAAGCGGCGCGGCGTCGCAAAATCCTGCGGCGCCGCACCGCTTTGCGGTGGCGGCGTCGCACCGCGGACATGGGGACGGGCCCTGGCATCTATATTTTTGCCCCCAAAATTTAGATCTGTCACCGTATCTCCTATTATTATATCTGCCTTCAACATCTATCTCTGACCCCTTTAATCGAAACCAACTTTAAAACACCAAATTAATGGATAATTGCACTGAATTTAAGATACCAATCCTCCCTAAAACTAAAATTCACAAACCTACGGACTAAATTGACAAATGACTGACAGGTAAAATGATACCAGAAACAGCAAAATAAAAATAGTGAAGGGTATATGTCGATAACAATATATCGACAAGTTGTAAAGCACAAATAACACACTAGTTTAAATCAAAAATATGTATATTAGTTTCAAATAAGAGGTACAAATCTTGGTTTGTTCGATTTTCGAGGTAGTGTATGGATAACATGCGTTTTTACCCACACTAGTTTTAAAGCATAAAAAGGTTTCCGAGCCTGTAGGTAAAAATAAAACTCCTTGTCCGACGATAACTAGTCTTTATTATATAATATTATTCATTCCCAGGCTTCTGAATATACCCACTTTTTTTGTTAAAATGATGTTTTAATATATATTATTTGATAAATAAAATATTATTGGATTACTTGACGTCTTGTTTTTATTTTAATTTTAGCTAGAGGTAATTTCATATTAGATAGCCAGTTCAGCTGAACTATAACTGTTGGCTGAACTCCTTAATCTTAAATGATATATTTTACCATAGAAAACAGTAATGCCAACATAATGTCACAATATGGATTATCTACGTAAAAAAGATGGATTTGTTGGGAATTTGAAAGAACAACAACTTTATTAATTAATTTAATTAAATGTATGTATTCAATAAACTAATTTTAAAATTATTGTTGGTTTGAAATTAAAATTTTATCTCTAATTAGGGGTCTACAGATCTTTTGATCTGTCGAAATCACTGGAAAAAGTTGGTATATAGATTAGCCGATTAAATTGCCAGTTTTATTGTCCCGTCTGGTGGACCTACGATTTAACAATAATTTTAATATCGATGAGAACGACACTGGCCAAACTGTGGCAACACTTGTTCATACTTAGTTGTCAATTTGGTCCGTAGGTTTGTGGATTTTAGTTTAGAGATGGTTTTGGAACCTCTCAGATCGATTTGATTTTTGAACTTTTATATGACCATTGAGCGGCGGTGGTGAGTAATGGCTAATGGCCATACAACCAACGGGAATTTAATTCTTTTTTGGTCACTCAGTACAGTGTAGCTAAATTGACTAAGGAACCACCCTCGGAATCCCAGATAATAAGCTGGAAATTCGAGGTTTAACCTTATATGTAAGTTTGTTTAGGGTAGTATGGCCGGCTCCAGCTGCTGCAGCACTAAAAGTAAAAGTGTGTTTTTTGCTGTCACAAACTTTAACCACGTTTTTTCAGTTTTCCCTTTCCATTACTTTAAAGGTTAATAAAAAAATAACCATTACACATAGGGACCTCAATTTTTAATTAGTAGATAGCGTATTGTAGTTTTAGGTAGCACATATAACTCCATATCCACACAAGTAATCGACAAAGTAGCGCCTTTTCCGAAATAGTGACACAAATAGTATTTGCAACGGGAGTTAATGATAACAATGGCTCGTGTCTATGACTTAACTAAAGAAAAAAGCGCCCTGACGATGCGTTCGACCGGCACAAAGCAACACAGCCAATCATAACTCTTTGCCATTGAAAATTGAACCGTATATCATCTACAGCGGCTTCGATCAAACGGGCGCGAACATCAAAGAACACCCCCCCGCCGTCGATCGCTTACGATTGGATTCAGAGTAATATGTGCTTTATGAATAAGGTAGACGATTTAAATTAGCACGCTTATATGCTAAAAGGGAAGCCCTCTATAAGGCTAACCCTTATAAGCGTTATGCAAGGTATTGCTGAACAGTTGATAAGGGTATTAGGATACCAATTACTCAAATGGGCTAGCTTTTATATAAGGGCTTTAAAAGCAAAATGAAAGGGTTTCGTCGGGGAAAGGGTATGGTGAGTTAAGCCTTATGCAAAACCCATACAAAACCCTTCATAAGGGATAGCGGGCCGGTCCCTGCTTCAATGTCACCGTCGTGGTATAAAAAATATATAGTTAAAATACGAAGGCATATATTCCCATATAAAGGCATTTCCCATACAAAGTTCAAACCCCCCTTAAACCCCCTTAAATCCAAAAAGTTTGTATTTTTTATACAAACAGACAAAAATTCTAAAAATCGTCGAAACGTGTTCTGTTATCGATTCTAAGAGCTACTAACTCATTTTTTTAGTAATATCTCCAATGTACAGATTTTCGACCCTCTTCAGCTTTATTATATGTATAGATATAGAAAGATAGATGATAGGAGGTTCTCTATGCCTAGTACCCACAATACAAGCCTAAGCAAAAACAATACTGAGTGACCTATGAAAGTGTACATTCTTTAAAGTAAATAAAAAAAATAGAATAGGAGCAGGTGCTGCACTTATAATTAACCATCTTGACGTTTTACGCTTATTTTTTTCTACAGGTTACATCTGAACCATTTGTAATTAACAACTTTGTGCAGACCGCGCCCTATCCCAAGAAAATTAACATTAATGATTATAGTATCTGTATGGATTCAAGATATCAGACGAAGGTAAGTCTTAATTGAAGCCCTATAGCATTAATATTTTAGGCTATATATTCTAAAACTGTTAAAATAAAAGGTACCGTCCGTCCCGCCAAGTGAAGATTAAACTCGGAATAGTAGTTTTTCGGGTAAGTGAATAAAACAAAGCAACATCAAGTGCACAGTATTTAATAATTTAAAATATTTATAATCAAGTTAAATAAAATTAAATTAATGTTTTATTAACGCTTAACACCGACCAGTAATAGTTTCCTAGTTATATTGCTGCCCGAAAAGTTGCAGTAAGTATTGCTTCAGCAGCAGTATAAAAGGGAAACTCTAGGGTCAAATGTCTGAGCGACAATATATGGGTGGGTGAATTGCAAAAAAAATGTACCTACGTAACACAATGGAATATTCACAAAAAAGTGACACAAAAACATAGACATAGGATAAAAGGTATCTTAGACGGGGCATGGTGATAATAAATTAATACCAAGATAAAACGGGATGGTCTTATTACACTTTCAATAGGTCCGGCAGAGAGGTGCTATCATCCTTGTTACCCGACTGCGCGACGCAAAGGAGGGTAATGTGTTTAACAGTATATGTATGTATGTATGTTTCTTCCTTTGTGGCAGTACAGAGGCAAAACGAGTGGGCCGATTTAGATGATTCGTACGTCAATCGATTCCTATGAAGTCAAATCAGCTACTCTTTAGTAAACGTCAAAACGATTTTTTATTAACAGTTTTAACCATTATAAAATCACTTGAAGCGCAAACACATGTTACACCTGGATTTTCCAGTGTATTTTTGAAATTTTGATTTTATGAATGCAACGAAACAATTAAGTTTATCTACTGGAAAGTACCTTATTGCGCGAGTGTCACTAAAGACAAAATAGCAATCCAAATTCAATAAGGCGGCAAACAGACGCCATGTTGTAAAAAAAATGTGGGGTATCATTCAATAGTACTCTGGTAAAGATACGTTTTATTCAAACATTAATTTATAACAGCGATTTTTTTGTTTATATAGTTTAAAAATGTCATTCTAACATGACTGAACGAAAAATCCTCCAAACTTTCCATCGGGAACTAAATATTCATCAAAATATATACGAAGCGTTTCTTTTTTTTGTCTAATTTTCCGTCATCCATAAATAACCTGTCTTAAGGAACCATAATAAATAATAAAATATTTATTTGTTTATTTAGGCGATTATTTAGAAATTAATTTAATGACGATTTTTTCATGTTCAAATTTTTGTAGGATTTTCTGTCTAGGCAATGACTAACATGACTTTTAAGCCATACAACTAAATACTTCTGCTGTTATGAATTATTTCCAAATTTGACATTTTTCCCATACAAGTGAAAATAAAATGCCTGGACTATAGGGATTTTAAAATAAATATGTATCAGGTTTCTTATATAATTTTTCATTTAAAATTACTGTTTAGGATCTACAACGACTTAATGTTGATACTCCACCGACGAAAGATGTAAGTAGGTATTAGCTTTGCTTGTGCGGCACGTGACTATTGGCTCAGTCCAGATTCTGTCACACAGTTGCTGACAAACCTCATTTCGCTATAATGCTCAGAGCCTCCGGCTTTCACAGATATTTCTGCTCACCCTCCCGAGCCTTCGGCCTTGGGGTTCGCGTGTGTGCCACGTGACCATCGGGCTCCTCTGTCCGGTTTCTGTCACGCAGCTGCTGAAGAACTTCTCGCTATGATGCTCAGAGCCTTCAGCTTTCACAGATATTGCTGCTCAACCTCGGGCCTTCGGCCCTCAGGTTCGCTTGTGTGCCACGTGACCGTCGGGCTCAGTCCGGTTTCTGTCACGCAGCTGCTGAGGCACGTACATCTCGCTGTGATGCTCAGAGCCTTCGCTTTCACAGATTTGTAATATGACGTGAGCAGTTTTTGTTCTTAGTCTTGCCAACAAGACATTAAATACATAAATTACATTGACACTAAAAAGTTGGAAATAAAAATTAAATTAAAAAATTAAAAAACCCGACTGCGTAAAAAACTAAAGAGCCAAAACAAGGCTAATATACGTTACAAATTTGTTATAAAATATTGAAAAGCTTTGCCTTAGCTTTAACGGCAGGGAAGCTGCACCCCACACAAAAATATTAAATATCTACATCATTTAAAGAAAATGTTTCTAAATCGCTACTCACATAAGATACATATTAAATTCTTATGTGGAACATAGCGACATTAAACAATCGGGACCGGATCGGGATCGGGGGGATCGCTTTTTAGCGATAAGACCGCCTGTTGTTTGCCTCTTTTTCATTAATTATATCTTTTTCTACTGTGTTGTAATTTTTGAGGTGTGCAATAAAGCATTTATTCATTCATTCATTCATTCATTCATTCATTCATGAAACAATCGGGACCCATTTAAGGATCGGTCACACTGCCGCGTTTTGTTAGCGCGACGGTAGCGGGTCGCGAGCGCTACTCGAAGCTCGCGTCGCGCCATCATCGCGATCTCGTCGACCTCGCATCACGCTCGCATCGCGCCAGCATCACGCTCACATCGCGCCGGCATCACGCTCGCGTCGCGCCAGCATCACGTTCGCGGCCCGCCAGCGCCGTGCTCCGCGCACTCAAACAGCTTTTATTGAAAATGTTTAGTTATTATTATTTTCCGTATATTTATTTTCTTTCTTAAGTTAGGCTTTTTACAATATGAATATAAAATTAAAATAGAATATACCATACAAAACAAAAACAATATAAAACATAAACACATTATAAAAAACCTAACCTAGAGTAACCTAACTAATAATAATTATTATTATTTATTAGACTTGGCTCACGAGGTAACCGCCATGTGGGAGGTCGATTCGGCGATCATTGTGCCGATAGTTGTTTCTGCGAACGGTCTCATAGCGAAGAGTCTCGACCAACATCTTGAGAGGCTTTCGCTACGAGGTTGTGGTTGGATCAAGGGTCAGATACAGAAGGCGGTAATCCTGGACACGGCGCGTATAGTCCGAAGGTTCCTCTCTCTGCGGCCCTGACCACCGGCAGCCTGGGCCTTGCCCTGCTGCCGGCGGCACTCTAGGTTAGGTTTTTTATAATGTGTTTATGTTTTATATTGTTTTTGTTTTGTATGGTATATTTTATTTTAATTTTATATTCATATTGTAAAAAACCTAACTTAAGAAAGAAAATAAATATACGGACATAATAATAATTATTATTATTAGTTAGATGAGGAGGCGAACGTAGATCGGGTCGTCCCATGCAATCATGGAAGCGCTCTGTTGAGAAGGAGCTAAATGACATCGGGATGAGCTGGAGTGACGTTAGGAGCGCGGCTGGGGATCGAGAGACGTGGCGTGAACTCGTAAAGGCCCTTTATACCTCTGGGGTACCATAGGAACAACAACAACAATAAGTTAGGGGTGCGCCAAAGTTCACATAAAATTTGTACTTCGATTATTGGAAGTCCGAAATTGTTGTTTATAATTTTTTTTATCATAATGATCATTTTTTATAAGTATTCTTTATTCATAACTATCGTTGCTCTGAATTATTTAAGTTTATAATGTAAATTAATCAAAATTTCTATTATACTAATATTACTTTCCAGAGTCACCGTTAGGTACGACGACGAGCGAAGCGAGGAGGAGTGTTAGGTATCTTGCGATCCTAACAAAACACAATTTCGGTTTCGGTTAGGTTAGGTTAGTGTGTCATCCTGCCCGAAGGGCATAACTACCCAGAATAGAAGCCCCCGCGAAGCGGGGGCTTCGTCGACACTGTCACAGAAATGACTACCAACAAAAAACGTAAGAAATTATATTATGTTTCAAAAAATTCGGACTGCAAACAATTATTAACAATGTCGTTATATGAAAAAATTTCATAACCTATAAACATTATGACAAAAAAATTATGACGAGTGATCATTCTGATCACAAAACGGTATTACTGAAAAAATGATGCTAAATAATTTTATGTGAGCCAATATGGACCCATAAGTTATATGAGGATAAAGGTGAAGATAGTGACAAAATAAAATAGAGACATTGTTTTTTATCAATTATCCTTAAAATAAGTCACAAACTTTTCTCGTACCATGTAGTTGACCCATAGGAAACTATTGATACTGGATAGGAATGGGATCGATTAGCATAAAAAATAGCATGTGAAAAGTTTCCATTTTCATAGAAAACGCATGGAAAAGGTTTTCCTCGATTTGAGGCTTTTCTACCCGGAATATTTTTTTGATCCCATACAAGCTTTAGATTCTGGATAGGAATAAGATTGAATGGCATCAACAAAAAGTTTCTCAAAAATGTCATTTTTTCCGCACCGTGTATGTTTTTTCCAAAATCTGTTAACGCGAATCTTCATTAATTATGTATTTTTTTCCAATTATCTGTAAAGGCGAATCTTCATTAATTTAAAATCGAGGGAAGGTATTCTAACGCCATTTTTGCGTAGCAGTAGCAGCACGGGATCTTGTAGCTACTCTTACTCCCTGTGACCCGATGGGCCTCGGTCTTCCCTACTATTCGTAATCGTCTGAAAATGTTAAATGCATGTATACCACAATAATAATATACTAATACTATGATGTTGCAAAAAAATATACAATCATCATCATCATACTACAAATTATCGATAACTAGGTACGTAATAATTGAGCCCCTAACGTCGTCAACAACCGAGCCGCCACCACGCCTGCGCCTAGCTCATAGGCGGTACCAAACAAAAGCCGACAAAGGCGCCGCCGCCGCCGCTATGTTTCCATTCGTCCTTGAGTGCGTGCGGCTTTTAGACCTTATTTTTTTTATTGTTTAAGGTTTACCAACAATTATTTACACCAATGCTTATTTTTAATTCACATGCTTATATGTTGAGAACAGTGTAATAATTACTTAGAGGTAAACTCCACATGCGACACAATTTAAGATCGTTACAATATATATATACTTAAAACTAATATAGCATCAAAGACTTCATTACTATAGATAGGTTATAGACAAAAAGAAAAGTAAAATAAACTTAATTAAATGAAGAAAATTACGAGACCGCCAGTTTTTTTATAGTCGTGCGTATTTTACTTGGTGGGTCGAAGTGAAAGTCACAGACATCACTATATTCATTGGCGATCTGACAAAACCTGCCAAGTGGAGAGTTTTTGCCTGCCACAGAGCTTCTGATTGGTGGACACAGGGGTGTTATAGGGTTACGTGGGACTCTAGATGGAGCTCTAAATCGTAGGAGACCTAATAATTGTGGGCATTCAATTTTATAGTTTAATATTTTATGCAGAAATAAAGCATCGAGAAAGGTTCTACGAATTTCAAGGGAGTCCATTTTAAAATACCGTAGCCTTCGCTTATAGGCTGTTCTCCTTCTAGCAACTATCGAGACGTGTGCATGGAATGCTAAGTGACGTACAAAACGTTTTTGCACTCGTTCTAGTCTCAAAGAGTGCGTTGCGTAATGGGGTCGCCAGACAACGGTGCAGTATTCCAGAACGCTACGTACTAAGAAGAAATGAATACTGGTGGAATACAATCGGACCCTGCACCTTTTTTGATATTAAGGGTTTCAAGTTTTTTTAGCAATTACAACGAAATATGGTGAAAAAGTGGAGACATTTCTTTGTAGTCGACTGTAGGGAGAGAATACAAACTATCTATGTCTATAGATAGATTGCCAGTAAATCTATAGATATATTAGATTACCAGTAAACCGGTAATTTTGATACAAAGTATTTACCGGTTGCACTCCCTATTCAATACTCATACTTACGATAGTACCTATGCCTACGCGCTTATGATGCTTTTATTAGGTATTACTATGTGGCTGAGGACTACAACCATATCATCCATAATATTTGTGAATTGAGAAGTTTAAAAAACAATAAACAAATTACAAAGAGAATATCTATACGTACCATCCGAGTTTAATTCTCGGCAGTGTCCGAGCGAAGTTTCGGTTTCAGTTTCGGCCAGTTTAGGCCAAAAAACCCTGTTTCGGCCCAAGTTTCGGTTTCGGCCAAAAAACGGCCCAAACTTTCGGCCGCGCCAAAACTTACAGCATTGTACTTAATCTGTCCACAAGTTCTGTCTCAGTAACGTTATTAAGTAATTAAATTATAATAAATAAATATCAAAAAAGCGTTCATGTGATTTGGAAGATTATTTCATCAATTGTATTATGATAATATCATTTAAGTATTAATTTTATCTAACATTAAACTCTGAAGTTCATGCAAGGGACTGCCCAAGGAACTGCGTCAGCCTACGCTGAAAATGATACACGTAGAAGTCAAGTAAAAACACTAGACGATTTATTTTAAATACTGATTGTAAAACTAAAATAGTCCATGCAAACTTTGCGAATTATTTTATAGAGACTTATTAACAGAATTGATGTCTCAGTCGATGAAAATTTTGCTGTATAACTATCTGCAGTATAACAATGAATAACACACAAATTTAAAAATCGTAACTTGTCGTAATTTAAAAGAAAACATACCAATTTTAATAAAGCACAAATGTTTGTTGTTCCGACTCAAATACATATTCCTCAGTACTTCTTTTAACAAAACGTATTACTTTAACCATAGATATAGATGCTATAAACCTTTAACTCCAAGTATCAAACAAAACTGTCATATTTTTATTTTGTTTACTGATCGTAATTTTACTCTGAAAATACATCGGTCAAGTTTAAAATCGTGTGGGTTATTTTATTGTTAATTTTAACGTAGCAGATCCTAAATCCTAAAAAAATACCAAATACCAACATAGTCGACTTGTGACAATTATACTTTCAATAAGGGGGGTAAAATTTTACGTTACAGTTGTTAAAAAGTTACATAATTATGTTTATTCATATGAAACCTTTATTAAAAAATATTTCGTGTTCTGCATTTATTTCGCGAAAAAAAAGCTGAAAGAACCGCACAATGCGTAACTTAACTTGGCTACATAACAAACGAGAGCGATGTAAAATTAAACAAACCAAAACGAATTTAGGGATCAAAATACGCCTTACAACGATATAACTTGGTGTTGTGTACAAACTAGAAAAAATCATAGGATTAGGTTGCCATGTGGACCCCAGGCTCAGTTGAGTCCGTGGGAAAACGCCAGCACAAACGCTATTAGGAGGATAATCAATCAAAACTTACTAACCTTGTTCTGCTTTATACTACCTATCCTATACAAACTACAACGGCTTATGGACATTTAACTCAACGATTTTAACATGTATAAAAAAGTTTCAGTTTCGGTTTCGGCCGAAACTGCACCTAGAGCCGAACCTTCGTTTTCGGTTTCGGCAAAAAAACATGTTTCGGTCGGACACTAATTCTCGGCCTTTCCTCCCCCATGTTAGATTTTTTTGTAGTTTTTATTTTTTAAACCATACAAACACGCGTTACTTTTTACTAACATGATAAGTTTTTCGACGTCCATTGAGTCCACCATTGTGACCGCTCGCAACCCGCGCTGTGTCGTGTCTGACTGCGCGGGCGCGATCAAAGCGGGTGGGAGCGCGCGGCGCGCTGAGGGGCGCTGCGTCCAAGCGCGCGCGCTTGCATCGCGCTCGCATCGCGCTCCCATCGCGCTTCCATCGCGCTTCGCTCGCGCCCCGCTGTCGCCAAGCTAACAAAACGCGGCAGTGTGACCGAGCCTTTAAGGGGCAGGTTTGCGCCAATCTAGATTTCAAAGATGGCTAATGGATGATGGAGGGTAATATGGCTGGACCGATTTGGAAAATTCTTTTTTTGTTTGTAAGAGTATAATACTCCACAGTTGGTCCTATTGTCACCAGGTCCGGATCTGATGATGGGATCCTGGAGACATCGAGGAGGACCTGGTAACAATGGGATCAACTGAGGAGTATTATACTCTTACAAACAAAAAAAGAATTTTCCAAATCGGTCCAGCCATCTTTGAATAATCGGTGAACATATATAAAAAAAAATGCAAAAAAAAACATAATAATTTTTGTGTGTTTTTGATGTATTTTTGTATTTTACTTTTATAGAAATATTGTAAAAAACCTACCACTAAGACGAAAAATAAATAAAGAGATTAAAAATGTATATATAAAAAAAAGATTGAAAAAAATTTAAATAAAATAAAATAAAAATTAAATTAAATTTAAATAAAAATAAGATAAAATTTAAATAAAATCAAATAAAATTTAAAGTTAAATAAAAAAAATAAAACAAATTGAAAAAAAATAATAATAATAAAATTAAGAAAATGAAAAGAAAATAAAACTTTTATTTAATTTAATTTTTATTATATTTTTATTTAATTTTATTATTATGTCCGTATATTTATTTTCTTCCTTAAGTTAGGTTTTTTACAATATGAATATAAAATTAAAATAAAATATACCATACAAAACAAAAACAATATAAAACATAAACACATTATTATTATTTTTATTACATTTTTATTAAATTTTCATTTTATTTTTATTTTTTATTATTTTTTATTTTTTTTTTTAAATCCCTTTTTATACAGCCTTGGCCAGAAGTGTTGAGCACCAATTCGATTTTCATACAAAACTGGAAAGTTTAGTCCATCGTTTCCATCTTTGTTTAAGTTATTTTGTCAATTAATTTAAACTAATAGGCATGTTTTGTTGAAGTTAGTAGTAACTGCATAGAATATTTGCAATATGTCGCACCGACTAAAATTAATTCAAGGTACTTAAAATATATGAAAACAGTTATATTTTATTTATAAATTTAGAACACTTCACTTAATAACACTTTCAATGAAAGTGTTATTAAGTGAAGTGTTCTAAAGGGTATAGCCGGGTTAGTATGACACAACTGCCCTTAGCGAAAAAAAGAATTTCCTTTTAGTGGATTATTAAACTTTACATATGTAGTGCTTTCACCAAAAATTAAGCCTCAAATCCTTCAGGTTACAAAAAAAACCGCATAAATTGAAATATATATTTTATTTTATTTTAGCTAAAGTACTGATCCGATTTCTTTGTAATTTGGATATGTTGTAAGCAAAATTAAGGTCGCTTTTTAGAAAAAATAAAATAATAATTTTTAGAAAAAAAAAAAAAAAAATTGAGGTAACAATATTCAAAAAATAAATAAATATAGGTACGAGATTGCGACAATTACCTAATTTATATATTTTATGTAGAATTTAATAATCTTTAACATATATTTTTTTTAATAACTAAAATTGGGATTAACGATGTGAAAAATTCGAATTTGTAACATCCCATACTTTTATTCCCATACTTGTATTCCCAACAATCCCAATGCATTTTGAATTTGAATTTAGAATGTGACAAAATCAAAATCAAAGATTTATTCAGCAAATAGGCCACAAGGGCACTTTTCCCGGTTAACCGGCAGTAATAGACATAAATCCTACGAATGCTGCTAAATCACAAAAGATTGCTTAGTTTAAAGTAAAACATTAACGAATTTAAGTACCTAATGATAAAACTTACATTTTCCGCCAAGGATCTTCGTAGTTTTAGACAAATATTATCATAAGCGAGACTATACAACGATTTTACGTGGTATTTTTTCGAAAAAAGTATTTTTAAAGCTTCATATTTATTCAAAGAAGGAACAGACATCTTGAAATCGATATTCGTTAACATTCATTATAAAATAAAGTTCTTACAATTCTCCCCTTCCCGCCTTTTTGTTCTTTTTTAAGCCCTAGCCGCATACAGCCACGGATTTTATTAAGGCCCGCACTCAGCACAATAAGTCGCGTTCCAAATTCAAAATGCATTGGGATTGTTGGGAATACAACTTCACAGTGTAATACGTAGAAGTTATCTTGTTTGAAAATAATGTATGGGATGTTACAAATTCGTTTTTTTTACATCGTTAATCCCGATTTTAGTTATTAAAAAAAATATATGTTAAAGATTATTAAATTCTACATAAAATATATAAATTAGGTAATTGTCGCAATCTCGTACCTATATTTATTTATTTTTTGAATATTGTTATCTCAATTTTTTTTCTTTTTTTTTTCCAAAAATTACTATTTTATTTTTTCTAAAAAGCGACCTTAATTTTGCTTACAACATATCCAAATTACAAAGAAATCGGATCAGTACTTTAGCTAAAATAAAATAAAATATATATTTCAATTTATGCGTTTTTTTTTGTAACCTGAAGGATTTGAGGCTTAATTTTTGGTGAAAGCACTACATATGTAAAGGTTAATAATCCACTAAAAGGAAATTCTTTTTTTCGCTAAGGGCAGTTGATCCATACTAACCCGGCTATACCCTTTATAAATAAAATATAACATTTACCGTTACCGTACATTGTTAGGATAGGGAAATAATGCTTAACATCAAAATTGTAAACAAAAAACACCTATGCTCAATACTTCTGGCCAAGGCTGTATATCATATATATATTTTTTTAATAATATAATTTTTTTAATATTTTATTGTTATTATATTTTTATTTATTTAGTCCTTTATTTCATTTCTTTCTTAGATTTGGCTTTTATAATATTTTTACAAAAGTAAAATATAAAAATACATCTAAAATATACAAAAACAATAAAAACATTATAAAAAACCTAACCTAGAGTGCCGCCGGCAACGGAGCAAGGCCCAGGCTGCCGGTGGTTAGGGCCGCAGAGAGAGGAACCTTCGGACTATGCGCGCCATGTCCAGGATTACCGCCTTCTGAATCTGACCCTTGATCCAACCACAACCCCGTAGCGAAAGTCTCTCGAGATGTTCATCGAGACTCTTTGTTAATGGTCGGTTCAAGGGCCTGAAACAGAGGAAGTATCCGGTCACGATACGTGCACAGATTAATACATGTTACTTATAAAACTTTTTGGAAATGGCTCAAAAGGTCAAAAACTCAAAAATGGCTCAACCGATAATGTTTAAATGAATATCATAGAAAATAAGTGTTACGGCGTATCTTCTTGAATTTTTTCATATTTTTTTAACTTATGGCTCAAAAGTTTGAAGGGGAAGGACACAATTTTTTTGGTTCTCGAAGCCATTACTTCTGTAAATATTTACGATTTCAAAAAATGTCTCAAGAAACCTTAATGTTATTTTTAAAGACTTATCCATTGATGTGCAACAAATTGACATTTGAATATTTTTTTTTGTATTCAAAAATTTCCCCCTGGATCATATTAACCCCCCGATGGGGGTAGGACTACTAAATTTTGATAGGACTCGGCAGATCCTCATTTCTAATGCCAAGATAAATTTAATAAACAATGTTTCATCGATGTACATATTTTGCCTCCAAAATATGCTATTTTTTCTGTATTATAATACTCGAATTGAGATTGTGGTGGCGGAACTACTAGCGCATACTTTTTGATAGAGCTTCTATGGTCGCATATTGTAGCATCCATAACAATGACAGAAAGGATTTCCATACAATATTGCGAAACTGTTGTCGGGCCCCGCACTGCGTGACGGGCGGGCGCCGCCGGCACAATCCACCGGGAGATCGAACGTTACTCAATTGTGCACGGCTGTGCACAATTGAGTAACGTACAAGGTTGTGCACGGCTTTCGTCGAACTCAATTCTTACCGGCTTGCTTAAGCACTCGTAGAAAAACTATTGTGTGCAACGGTACATAATAAGGGTTCTTAAAATTCTCGGGTCTGTTTTTACAAAATTCGGCTTCGCCTCATTTTGTAACTTCGACCCTCGAATCTTAAAAACCCTTATTATGTAACTGTTGCACAAAATACTATACCAGTGTAAGCGAAACTAGGGAATAAGCTTAAATATCATAACATGAAGGTCAAGGTACTGTACGCACAATTAAAGTAAAGGTTTCGTAAATTATAAACAGCATTGACAGCATTGAGGCACAACGTTAGTGGAGTAGGTATTGGTCTTTTTTTGTTACGAAAGTTAGAAAATACTTAAAACTTCTTTTGTAATTTTTATTAAAACCTGTTCAGACAGCCGTGTCAGTATATTTGACAACTAATTTGTCTTAACTGTCAGATATCTGTGCTAATAGCGTTGGGGTACAGGTCGATACTTTTATAGATATTTTGATGAAAAAATCTGAAATATCTGAATAATCATTATAATCAATCAGCAGTAATATTACGCATGAACTAACTGTAACAAAGGTTTGTATACTAATGAGTATTCATTGAACTTTTGTCACGATATACCTTAACTACTTGACGCATTTATATAAAATAATTCTGTTACTTAGAAACTAAAAGCCAACCCTTAGCTTAATACTCTGGGAATTTTACGATATTTTTGTAAATAACTCGAGATCAGGCTATTTTTTTATACAGCTTTTAGAAACGATTTCAAGGACTTATATTTTCGAATCCACTTATTTCCAGTTCCGGAAAATAGTAAAAAAATACAAGCCAATAAAGGTGTTTTCACTCTTCTTGCTCTAAAAGTTCGTCTTTAAGCCTTGCGTAGGCGACCTAAAATCGCTTTTTATGCACTTGGGCCTAAAGTAAAATCTTCGTCGAATACCAAGGCAGTTGGTCCAACAGCCGCAAGCAAACAACTTCCTAAACTTTATTTAAAAAAATCACTACGACCTTTGTCACGTACCTACTGAAAAAAAAAGTTAACAGGCGGGAACTGCATTTATTCTTCGTTGTAATTTTGTGTCACAACCTGATATTGCTTTATTTTCTCGCAATCGAAGCGAAAAGCAGAGTGTGCAACGTGTCCATAAAACCCATTTTACGCTCGACTTTATATCAATCCTCGCTCGCGAGCTCGCTCGGATAGATAAACGCCTCGCGTAAAATGGCTCGTTTTATGCACTTGTTGTACAATCTACTATTTTTCAACAGCAACCCAGATAAGTATCAATAATTTTACAACGAAAATATGTTTGTAATAAAAATCAATTATTTGGCTCTCAATTCGAATCAAATTACATATTTAGTGGGAAATAAGTGTATTTTAACGAATGAAATAATTTTATATTCCATTCAACTAATTCTAAGGTAATAACAAAAACAGATTTTTTAAAATGTTAATATAAAACTAAAAATCGAACAAATAATTTCCATATCGAATCAAAAACCATATTTATATGGAAATAAGAATTTTACAATACATCAAATAACTTTTCCAGCTAATTGATGGGGTCAATTGTACTATATCCCTTACAGGGATAAGTTCGCCTTTGTACTTTGTTTTCTCTTTTATCATGTTTTATTGTAACTTTTTTATGTACAATAAAGTGTTTACATACATACATACATACATATATCTCTCTGGAATCTCTTTGAAATCTAGATTGGCGCAAACCTTCCCTAAAATGGGTCTCGGCTGTTTAATGACGATATGTTCCACATTAGAATTGAAGGGATGTTTACAAAAACAACATAACTGCTTAGAGCGGTTGACACTTTTTCAAGAACATTGTTAATCGTTTCAGGTGTCAACCAGCGTAGTCAGTTATGTTGTTTTTGTAAATATCCCTTCAATTTAATATGTATCTTATGCAGGGACCGGCAAACCTCTCTTTAGGCTTAACCCTATCCATTCGGTAACCCAATCAATTTGGTAACCTCATGATACGGTTACCATATCATAAGGTTACCGAATCATAATGGTAACATGTATTAATCTGTGCACGTATCGTGACCGGATACTTCCTCTGTTTCAGGCCCTTGAACCGACCATTAACAAAGAGTCTCGATGAACATCTCGAGAGACTTTCGCTACGGGGTTGTGGTTGGATCAAGGGTCAGATTCAGAAGGCGGTAATCCTGGACATTTCAAAGAGATTCCAGAGAGATATATGTATGTATGTATGTATGTAAACACTTTATTGTACATAAAAAAGTTACAATAAAACATGATAAAAGAGAAAACAAAGTACAAAGGCGAACTTATCCCTGTAAGGGATATAGTACAATTGACCCCATCAATTAGCTGGAAAAGTTATTTGATGTATTGTAAAATTCTTATTTCCATATAAATATGGTTTTTGATTCGATATGGAAATTATTTGTTCGATTTTTAGTTTTATATTAACATTTAAAAAAATCTGTTTTTGTTATTACCTTAGAAGTAGTTGAATGGGATATAAAATTATTTCATTCGTTAAAATACACTTATTTCCCACTAAATATGTAATTTGATTCGAATTGAGAGCCAAATAATTGATTTTTATTACAAACATATTTTCGTTGTAAAATTATTGATACTTATCTGGGTTGCTGTTGAAAAATAGTAGATTGTACAACAAGTGCATAAAACGAGCCATTTTACGCGAGGCGTTTATCTATCCGAGCGAGCTCGCGAGCGAGGATTGATATAAAGTCGAGCGTAAAATGGGTTTTATGGACACGTTGCACACTCTGCTTTTCGCTTCGATTGCGAGAAAATAAAGCAATATCAGGTTGTGACACAAAATTACAACGAAGAATAAATGCAGTTCCCGCCTGTTAACTTTTTTTTTCAGTAGGTACGTGACAAAGGTCGTAGTGATTTTTTTAAATAAAGTTTAGGAAGTTGTTTGCTTGCGGCTGTTGGACCAACTGCCTTGGTATTCGACGAAGATTTTACTTTAGGCCCAAGTGCATAAAAAGCGATTTTAGGTCGCCTACGCAAGGCTTAAAGACGAACTTTTAGAGCAAGAAGAGTGAAAACACCTTTATTGGCTTGTATTTTTTTACTATTTTCCGGAACTGGAAATAAGTGGATTCGAAAATATAAGTCCTTGAAATCGTTTCTAAAAGCTGTATAAAAAAATAGCCTGATCTCGAGTTATTTACAAAAATATCGTAAAATTCCCAGAGTATTAAGCTAAGGGTTGGCTTTTAGTTTCTAAGTAACAGAATTATTTTATATAAATGGGTCAAGTAGTTAAGGTATATCGTGACAAAAGTTCAATGAATACTCATTAGTATACAAACCTTTGTTACAGTTAGTTCATGCGTAATATTACTGCTGATTGATTATAATGATTATTCAGATATTTCAGATTTTTTCATCAAAATATCTATAAAAGTATCGACCTGTACCCCAACGCTATTAGCACAGATATCTGACAGTTAAGACAAATTAGTTGTCAAATATACTGACACGGCTGTCTGAACAGGTTTTAATAAAAATTACAAAAGAAGTTTTAAGTATTTTCTAACTTTCGTAACAAAAAAAGACCAATACCTACTCCACTAACGTTGTGCCTCAATGCTGTCAATGCTGTTTATAATTTACGAAACCTTTACTTTAATTGTGCGTACAGTACCTTGACCTTCATGTTATGATATTTAAGCTTATTCCCTAGTTTCGCTTACACTGGTATAGTATTTTGTGCAACAGTTACATAATAAGGGTTTTTAAGATTCGAGGGTCGAAGTTACAAAATGAGGCGAAGCCGAATTTTGTAAAAACAGACCCGAGAATTTTAAGAACCCTTATTATGTACCGTTGCACACAATAGTTTTTCTACGAGTGCTTAAGCAAGCCGGTAAGAATTGAGTTCGACGAAAGCCGTGCACAACCTTGTACGTAACTCAATTGTGCACAGCCGTGCACAATTGAGTAACGTTCGATCTCCCGGTGGATTGTGCCGGCGGCGCCCGCCCGTCACGCAGTGCGGGGCCCGACAACAGTTTCGCAATATTGTATGGAAATCCTTTCTGTCATTGTTATGGATGCTACAATATGCGACCATAGAAGCTCTATCAAAAAGTATGCGCTAGTAGTTCCGCCACCACAATCTCAATTCGAGTATTATAATACAGAAAAAATAGCATATTTTGGAGGCAAAATATGTACATCGATGAAACATTGTTTATTAAATTTATCTTGGCATTAGAAATGAGGATCTGCCGAGTCCTATCAAAATTTAGTAGTCCTACCCCCATCGGGGGGTTAATATGATCCAGGGGGAAATTTTTGAATACAAAAAAAAATATTCAAATGTCAATTTGTTGCACATCAATGGATAAGTCTTTAAAAATAACATTAAGGTTTCTTGAGACATTTTTTGAAATCGTAAATATTTACAGAAGTAATGGCTTCGAGAACCAAAAAAATTGTGTCCTTCCCCTTCAAACTTTTGAGCCATAAGTTAAAAAAATATGAAAAAATTCAAGAAGATACGCCGTAACACTTATTTTCTATGATATTCATTTAAACACGGTTGAGCCATTTTTGAGTTTTTGACCTTTTGAGCCATTTCCAAAAAGTTTTTCCTTGTGTAGTTACGCCCTTTTGGCTTTAATTCGTTCTTATTTCATCGAAGGTAAGGAAACCTCTATTATGGGTGGTCCGGCACGCACTTTGCCGGTTTTTAAGCTCCCCTCCCCCCATACCCCCCGGAAAGGGGTAGGACCCCTAAATTTTCGTAGGACTCAGCAGATCCTCATTTCTAGTTTCAAGATAAAGTTATGAACAAAGTTTCATTGATGTACATAATTTGCCGCCAAAATGGCATGTATATGCTTATTTTGCCTGCACTATTACAGTCGCCGAGTATAAAAATATTTTTACGAAACGCTCTGTTAGCCCTTTGTTAATAGCCTCCTCGGAACGATCGGGCTCGGCTCTCTTCGGCATTAAGAGTTGGGGATTAACCCGTTTTACTGTGCCACTTTTGGCTTGCTAATTGGATATTTTTTAAAGCCTAACAAGTTCCTTTTTAGCCCAGATATAGTGTCGCTACAAATAGCTTAGATATAGCAACAATACGTGTACGTCATGAATAGTCGGGACAGTGTGTATTGGCATCGTGCAAGAGCGAGTGAGATATACAATTATGTACTTGTGAATTGTAGAAGTATGTTTAGTACCAAACTAACCAGTATATTACAACCGCACTATGAATGTCATTACCCGTCATGTCAACAACTAATTTCACAACATTGTTTAATGGAATGCTACTGAATCCCTCATCCTTTTTGAGTCGCAAGTATTTTAATGTATTTAAAATTATTTGATTTGCATCGTTGTAAAATTTTTTGGGCATTTTGATTGCAAAATCTATTATTATCCTGAAATATTTACAATTATTTTCGATTTGTTTACATCGGTGACATTCAATGACTTTCAACGTCTGTTGTCAAAAAAAACATTGCCATTAAAATAAATTAGTTCCATTGAAAATCCGCAACATGGCGAGGGCTAAAAAGGAACTTGTTCGGCTTTACTTATATGAGATCTATGGTTCGAAAACAGCTAATCTTCTAAAATTTTCAAAATGATTAAATGGCCAGTCATAAAACATTTATAACAACCTCTTTTAAGTTGTCATCTAACTCAAAGCGAAAGAGACAAATGTATCATTTGACAATACGGTACTCCTTTCAGTGATTGTAAGTTTTCAAAATGTTAAATGCTTGCACAGATTATATATGTATGAACTTTTGCTTGTACAGTCGCCATCAAATATATCGGAGCGGTCAGAGTAGGTACTCAAAAATATCTGAACATTTACTTTATGGCCTTGACAATAGAGGCGTTGTTCAGACATTTGTGATCACCTTGAACGCTCCGATGTATTTGACACTACACATAATACAATTGAAAAACATTAGTATAGATATTTTTGTGCCACTATGGTGCCACTACACGTTTTAAATTGGTTAAGTAAATAAATATGAAAAATATTCGTGCAGATATTTGTTACTTGTCAGTTGCGTACAGTCACCATCGCCATCAAATATATCGAAGCAGTCACGGAACTCAAAAAAATCTGATCAAGTAGTTACAAGGTTGTGGCCTTGACAATAAATGCGACCACCTTGGCCGCTCCGATATATCTGATGGCGACTGTAGACATTATTAAGAGGTTTGCTCAGATTAATATGATGGGTGATACATAATTATTCTTGATGAACTGTTCAGATATACCTGTACTTTTCTATGCACCTACATTTATTTTTGAAGCCTTGTTCACGAAACCTGCGCTGTGGATTTAAGTCATGTCTGGTTAATTTACAATTATTTCGGCTAAATAAATAATATTAATAATTATAGTTTTTTTTAAGGCTCATAAGGGGATAGCTCATATATTTACGAACTCGACTATACACAATGCTTAAATTATTGTTTTTCAACAGGGAAAAAAAAAAGGAATTAATTTGAATATGGTAACGCTGAAACCTACACCCCAGTGTAAAATGATACATGGCAAAGATACGGATTATTTATGCATCAATAGAATGTTTTCCGGGAAACCAACGGTAAGATAATTTATTTTTTAATGAAGTAATTTAATCCAACCGGATGCGACACGCGCATTCATTTCTATCGGAAAAAGTCTGCCGTTTTCGGCGCGTGCGACGCGGATGAGGAAATGCACACAATGGTACTGTTAACACTAATGCATTTTCCGTTGACGTCGCTACGCACGCACACGATAAAGTTATCAGACACTAGCATAATGGCTCCTCTACATGATGGGCCATCATAGGGACGCAGCTATGCGTTAGAGGGAGCTAACGATATTGCGATCTCGTTCTGTTGTATAGCTGCGTCCCTATGATGGGCCATCATGTAGAGGCAGCCTAAAATAGCTCAGTCATATTTAACACCAGAAATCGCTAAAATGGAAACCTAACGGCTAGTTCTGTTTTTTTTTATATGTTGTTAAGATCCCTACCAGCATCATATAACGGCCTCCATAGCCCAGTTGGTAGTGACCCTGCCTACGAAGCTGGAGGTCCCGGGTTCGAATCCTGGTAAGGGCATTTATTTGTGTGCTAATCTCAAATATTTGTTCCTGAGTTATGGATGTTTTCTATGTATATAACTATGTATTTATCTATCTAAGTATGTATATCGTCGCCTAGCACCCATAGTACAAGCTTTGCTTAGTTTGGGGTTAGGTTGATTTGTGTATAATGAAAATCTAAAATATTATTATTATTTGTATGTCTTTGCCATATCTCGGGACCATGGGGTCCCGGACCTTTGGTAGGCCTGCGTGGGGTCGAAGCCAACAGCGCAGTCGCCCTTTAAGACAATTTAATCTAAAAGCAAGGGATACACGTGGCGGATACCATCCCCGAGCGCACAATATGATACATCCGGAGATGGTCCCCGCCAGGTGCAAAGACTATTGTAGTGCAGCACTTTTGTGCTGCGATGGGAACTAAGGTCATAGGCTATTGGTTTGAATTTTGGATGGACTGGATACTGGGTTATGGGAGGAGACTAGCGGACACCTGCCGTGACAATCAGTCTCAAAATTGTAAAAGACAGGTGGTGACTCGCCAACTCATAGAGTGGGCCCCGCAATGGCCGCACGCACGGTGCGACAACGGCGCAACACTTGAGAGTGGCTGTAAGGTTGTCGAGAGGTGAGTCTGCGGTAGCCAGTTCCCGGTGTTCCGTTCAGCAGGCCGCCGGCGTAATGACATTTTACACTTCCAACCTGGAGCATAGGTCCCGCTCTTGCGACTCCACTCTGGCCGGCCAGTTAAGGCAAGCACAGAGGCGAGGGCCAGATGGAAAGGGCCCTCTGGAATAGGGGTCCGCGGTGTCGCCACTCACCGTCAGCTCACCACAAGCTGCCCCCGCGGGTTTATTATTATTATTATTATATCTTAGTTTGCAGCTTCGAAAGACCTGTGCTAACTTTGCAGCACTCGAGAAACCACGAAAATTTCGCACTTTTTTTAGTATTCTTATTATAAGTCCTAAACTATGCTAAAAACTATATAAGACGGGTTTTAAAGGGACTAATATTTCTACAATATGAGACTAGAATTAGGTCTGTAGGTGATATACTTATCTAAATACAGCTTTTCGAATATTGCTTAATTTTTTAGACTTTCGGAGTGATTATTTCTGAAAATATCCACTCAATCAATTTTTTTTAAAAGAAACCTATATGTTATTTTTAAGGACCTTTTGATTGATGTACATATTGTTGATATTTGACAAAACAATTAGTTACATATATGGTAAGCCCCCCCTAAAAATATATTTTTCACTAATTTCACTACAAAGCTAAGTAGCGGCACTCAAAATACGCCTTATGTTAAAATTTGATAAAAATACGTCTTAAAGTTTCCGAGTAAAATGGAACTCCATAAAAAAATAAAAATTAAAAATTAGTTACAATGTATGAAGACTATGGAGTGCCATTTTTATCTTTATAAAATTTTAACATAAGGTGTATTTTGAGTGCCGCTACTTAGTTGTGTAGTGATTTAATTTAGACTAACGTGGGTAAT
Organism: Pammene fasciana; assembly: GCA_911728535.1. Lineage (NCBI taxonomy): Eukaryota > Metazoa > Arthropoda > Insecta > Lepidoptera > Tortricidae > Pammene > Pammene fasciana. The sequence goes on from OU452283.1 coordinate 12,063,233, forward strand.
TTAAAAATGCTTTAATAAACACGTAACAAAAATTAAATTAAAATAATTAAACTAAACTAATATTAAAATAAACTAAATTAAAACTAAATACAACTATAAATATATAAAACTACCTAAAAACTTACCTAAAATCCCAGTACAAAAAGAATACCCCCGCCAAGAGGTCCCCCTGCGGCAGGGAACCCATAACGCTGGCCGAGTTACCTCTTTGTATTGCCAACGAGATGCGCTGGCAGAGGTAAGTGCCAGCTCTAGGGTCCCCTGAAGCGTGTCGACGCTTTTTGCCGTTTTGACAGGGCTCCCATAAAACTTTTCATATCAGCCGACCAAGGACCCATTGTCTCGACTGCGAGCGCCGCAAACTCATAGTCTTTCAGTAAAGACGAGTATTTGCGGCGCTTTAGTAGTTGGGCTTGGTCGGCTGCAGCGCCGGCCTGTGAGCGAGCACCCTGAATGTGGCACTGTGCAAAGGTGTCCACGCACGTGGCGTCCCACACCAGGGGCCTTCCTAGTTTCCACGGCACTAGAGTGGCTCCGTCGGGCCGCTTGCCATCGCTTCTCACCATGCCAGCCGGTTCAAGGCTTGCAGGCACGGAAACGGTAGCAAGCGAGCGACTGGCCAAATCGTTAATAGTGCCGTGGCGATATAGACGGCCCGCGCTTCTTTTGCGGGAGAGCCCATGTCGACCCAGCTGATCCACGCTTTTGCCGCAGGCGCAGGTATGAGGCAGGCATATTTGGGCACCGGTCCTTAGGCAGACGGCTATCCTTAGGGCTTTTGCGTCTAAAACCGTTCCAATATTTTGTGATGGCAAGGCGTTCAGCCAGTGCCCCGACTCGCTGGCAGAGACGGCTAGGAGGCGGGCACGCTCTGAGTCGTCGGGACTATTATTAATAGTGAGGCGTGGGTTGCCTTAAGGATGTGGGTATCCCATGCTCTCTGCACGTGTTTTGTAGCCGGGACATCCACCCCCGGGCAGGCGGCACACCAGGAGCTCTCAGCCTCCGTTGTGTAGTGAAATTAGTGAAAAAGATATTTTTAGGGGGGCTGTCCATACATGTAACTAATTGTCAAATTTTATTTTTTTGTCAAATATCAACATGATGTACATCAATCGAAAGGTCCTTAAAAATAACATATAGGTTTCTTTAAAAAATTGCTTGAATGGATATTTTCAGAAATAATCACTCCGAAAGTCTAAAAAATTAAGCAACATTTGAAGAGCTGTATCTCGATAAGTATTTCACTTACAGAGCTAATTCTAGTCTCAAATTGTAGAAGTATTAGTCTTCTCAAAACTCGTTTAAATATGTTTTTTGTAAACCGCGTAGTTTAGGACTTATAATAAGAATACTAAAAAAAGCGCGTAATTTTCGTGGTTTCTCGAGTGCTGCAAAGTCAGCACAGGTCTTTTGAAGCTGCAAACTTGGATATACGGTGCTGTAGTACGGATCCTAACATTATATAAAAAAATCAGAACTAGCCGTTAGCTTTCCATTTTAATATTCGGTATGACTGAACTTAAATCTAAATATATAAAAGAAGAAACTGACTGACTGACTGACTGACTGACTGACTGACTGACTGACTGAGACCCAGAGATAGGTAGGTTAGGGTTATTTTTTTGATGACCCTAAAAACAAAACTGCTCCCAGAGATAGGTAGGTTAGGGTTATTTTTTTTGATGACCCTAAAAACAAAACTGCTCCCAGAGATAGGTAGGTTAAGGTTATTTTTATGACCCTAAAAACATATGAGCATTAGGGCAAGTGACAATTAGGAAAAATTACCAGTAGGACATTTAATATTAGGGTATGAAATAATAGGAAAAATAATATTAGTTCATTTGAAATTAGGTGTTTTGATCATTAGGGCAAATAACTTACAATAACATACGGCCGACTTGGTGTGCTGTGAGAAAGTTTGCCAATGACAACATTTGCAATTTGGTCACCGTTACAATTTGTAGTTTCATCTACCGACACGTAGATGTAATTGTTTCCAATTTCGTTCCTAATTTGTTGATACGTTTCATTATAAATTGGAGAAAGATAATTTTTTCTGATAGTAGATTCCGAAGGCACTGAAAACTTCCCATATCGTCCAGAAATGCAATTTTGAATAAAACCATAAAAATTTGGATTTTCTAATTGATACCACGATATATTGCAGGCCACCATGAACATAGTAAGCTCTTTGTAGAATTTATATTTTTCTTCTTGAATACTTGTATGTCTTCCGGTTTTCAAGTGCCTAGCAAGAGAATAATTTTTGCGATGAAAGGTCACTTGACATTGGCTACAGCGTAGCTTAGACCCGCGTTTAATTATTTCAGGATGCTTTTTAAGCAAGTCTTCTATTTTTTGAAGAGGCATTATTTATTTTCACTCATAAATATAAAATCTGTAATAAATAGCACGTCTTTACAAATGAGAATGACAGTGTCTGATGACATTGACAAGTATTGTTTCATAGTGAGTGTCTAAGTAGGTAAGGTACTTCTATTTAATTATCTGAAGAGGTTAAGATAATGGGTATCAACTATTTTATAATGCAATCGGTACTAGCCTTATCTATGTGTAACCTACCGATTATTTTAGACGCTATGTATGAATTTCATACTGGTCTTCAGAACAATAGTTACGAAAAACACACACAATGTTGGGGGCGGTCACTAGTATATAGAACTAGTATCGATAAATGGGTTTATCGATATAGGAAGTCCCTAGCTGTCAAGAAGTTTCGCCCCACGGAATCCGATGTCTGATTATGACAAATTAATATTATGGAAATAAAGTTAGGGCAACTGATGAATAGGTCAAATGATGAAATAAAACAACTTTGAACGGATTATATCGCGTATACTGAATTTTAAATTACATCCCGACGTTTCGAACACTTTACAGCGTTCGTGGTCACGGGTCGACTGAGGAAAACATATTTACCCACATCTAAAATTACAATGTACAAAAGACTACCCACATGTATAACATTAAATGCAAACAAATAAAGGTGAGTGTACATGCCAGAAGGGCAAATAAAGCTAGTTCTACAATAGCTAATTATCGATCTACTACAAACTTCAATTAATTAATTTAAAAGGTAGCAAACAAACTGTTAAATTTAGAAATTAATAGGTCTACATTATTTTACAAAATAGAGCAATATATGTTAACACTATCCAACGCTATGGCCTCACAGTCGTGTGTCCTGCTTGCTCTTTGATCAAATGAACCACTGGATCCCAAGCCGGTGGTAAAGAAAAGCCCTCCTCCCTGTTGAAGTTTGGATATTTCTTTATCTCAATAGCCTCCCGCAGCATCCTGGGAATATATCGTTTCTCCTTGGCGAGGACTAGAGGCTTGTCAAACTTAATTGAGTGATTGGGCTTATCCATGACATGATCGCAGACTGCAGACCTAGGTCGACGGTGCTCAAACGTCCTAGCGGTGCGGTGACCTAGGTCGTTCAAAGTTGTTTTATTTCATGAATAACTATCGCGGCAACCGTAGAAGATATTAGGTCAAATGATATTAGGTAATAACATATTAGGGAAAAGAAATCATCGATACGATGATAGGGCAACAACAATTAGGAAAAATGAGCATTAGGGCAAATGATCATTAGGACTAATAGCATTAGGGAATACAAAAATAAGACAAAAAACTTTAGGGATTCAGATATAGATCCATCCTATGCTCATTACAAAAAAAAAAAATTGCGGCCGTGAGAGGGCACCCAATATGAAATCTTTTTTTTTGTCTGGTGCCTAAACTATTGAGCGGATTTCGATGAAAGATACGTCAGTGAGTTGGTATTTAACACTCCAGAGCCACAAAATACACATTTACTATAATTGATGAGCCAATAACCGCTAAGGCTAACTAAAGTGTCGGAAAAACCAGATTATAGGTCTTAAGTGGCTGTTAACCAGCAGTGACAGTAACGAAATTTGACACCTAGAATTTCCCAGATCTCTGTTAATGTATATGAAAATTTGAGCTTTCAGGACCCCGGGGATCGGCCGCCATTTTGAAAAGTGTATCTAAATATATAAAAGAAGAAACTGACTGACTGACTGACTGACTGACATATCAACGCACAGCCTAAACCGATGGGTCAAGAGATTCCAAATTTGGCACGTAGGTCCCTTATAAGGTTTAGGGGTGCACTAAGAAAGGATTTTTCAAAATTCACCCCGTAAGGGGGTGAAATGGGGGTCCAAAGTTTGTATGGGGAAACAAGATTAATTAGACTATTTTATTTGAAACTTCACCAGAGTATTTCTAACAATAAATGAGTAAACACGTGTTTCAGCTTTTTTGAAAATTCAACTCCTTAAAGGGGGAAATGGGGGTGAAAAAGTCTGATAATCAATATGGGTATCGTTTCTATGGTTTATCGGGTCGCTGATTACGAAAACAACAACCATTTTATTATAAAATGTGGTAGGTGTAAAATATCATCCCCCAGAGGGTGAAATGGGGGTCCAAAGTTTGTATAGGGAAACAAGATTAGTTAGACTATTTTATTTGAAACTTCACCGGAGTATTTCTAACAATAAATGAGTAAACACGTGTTTCAGCTTTTTGAAAATTCAACTCCTTAAAGGGGGAAATAGGGGTGAAAAAGTCTGAAAATAAATATGGGTATCGTTTCTATGGTTTATCGGGTCGCTGATTACGAAAACAACAACCATTTTATTATATAACGTGGCAGGTGTAAAATATCATCCCCCAGGGGGTGAAATGGGGGTCCAACGTTTGTATAGGGAAACAAGATTAGATAGACTGTTTTATTTGAAACTTCACAGGAGTATTCCTAATAATAAATGAGTAAACACGTGTTTCAGGTTTTTTGAAAATTAAACCCCATAAAGGGGGAAATGGGGGTGACAAAGTCTGAAACTCAACATGGGTATCGTTTCTATGGTTTATCGGGTCGCTGATTACGAAAAAAACAATGATTTTATGATACAACGTGGCGGGCGTGAAATATCATCCCCCTGTTCGGGTGCGATAGGGTTGAAATGACTAAATATCAATATGGGAGTCGATTTATGGTATTTTGGGACGTTAATTAAGTACGAAAATGGCATCAATTTCGAAATTTTGGTATAGAAATAATTTTAATTCCGGGAAAGGATATAGGGTAGTTTCTATACCGAAAATCAGACCTTAAGGGGGTGAAAAGGGGATTTAGAAGGTTGTATAGAGAATTTTTAACCGTTGAACCGATTTAAATGAAACATGATATAATAGATAGTTTGAACCCCGGCAGAGTGTGTTAGAAACCCTCATTTTGTCTCATTCAGGGTTTATTTGAAAAATGCATAGTTCTAATCGTAATAAGCAGCACACAAAAACTCCGGCTTGCCAAAACTTTCTAGTTTTTATGTTATTTGATGTCAAAGTTGACCCGGGTATAGGTGAAGAAAATTGAAAAATTATTTATTGTCATAAAACTAAGCGTCCTGTTTTATGTTTGTTAATATGCAAGTATTGAAAATGAAATGCCTAACATTTGTACAATTTTTTGTTATTATGCCGTGAATAGTTTAGAAGATAAATTGATTTTCATGATCTTTGGTTTTATTTTTTTTACTCCTAGATTCCGCCGTATTAGATCGCGATTCCCACACAAAACGGTTGATTGAATATGTATTTATTTATAGAATTAAAATCACGATCTAATTCCGTGGAATCTAGAAAAAATAAGTATTTTAATTTTTATCCGGGTTTTCGGACCCTAGGGTTGTCACGTTTTAAAATCGACCCGGTGTATATTTGAAATACTAATGTTACTTTTTGTTGCAACAGCGTAATATACATATATTCAGGTCTCGTAAAATACGTTTACATTCAAAGTGTCAAAAAATATGTAAAAGATGGACAAAGAAAGAAAAAAAAAGGGTAGGCAAATAATAAACACGTATTTAAATTTTACTAGGCGAAATTATATTATTTAAATTATTTATTAACATTATATCTTGAGAAAAGTTACTTTAATGAGTTAATATTCACCTCAGTGCCGCCCACAGCTGTTTTCTCTAAAATAGTTGCACAAATAAGTATCTATTTTGGTTACTGCAAGTCACTGTGAATAAGAACACTTCAACTGTCATGGATCTCCTGGCCCATCTTCAAAAGGAAATGGATAGTATGAAGCAGCTTTTCGACTCCAGAATGAACAGCTTTGAGAACACTATTGCCACCCCGGGGGCTGCTCCGCCGGCTGTCCAGGACGACTTTCAGAGCTTCAAGGATTTTATCACAAAGATGGTCTCGGGCCTGCAGAGCCAAATGAATATAGTCCTGAAGACTTTGGAGGAGATGGAGACCCGGTCACGTGCTGGAATCTTACTGCTACATGGGGTCCCGGAGGCAGAGGGTGAGGTTGTCTCGTCTAAGGTGCTGGACATTTGTGTGAGCAGACTGCGGATGGTTGACATCATGGAAACTTCATTTATTCGCTGCCACCGTCTCGGTACTAATAAAGCAGCTTCAAAACCCAGGGCGATACTGGTTAAGTTTTCCTGTTGCCGGACCCGTGATGCTGTCTATGCGGCCAAGAAGTTCTTAAAAGGGTCTGGCATTGTGCTGTCTGAGTTTCTGACTACATCCCGGCATAATGTGTTCTTGGAGGCCAGGCGCCTCTTTGGAGTCAAGGGCAGCTGGACCCGCGATGGACGAATCGTTGTGGTATGCCCAGATGGTTCGCGGCGCACGATTACGACCATGGTGGAGCTTCAGGCAATTCCTGTGCCCTCTGATACTGTTAGGGCCGCCCCTGAATCAACTGCTGAGAGCGTGGATGTCGACGCACTGCCGGCGAATCCCGGCGCCCCCAAAGCGGCGAACGTGGCAGGACCAGGATCCAGGATCCAGGAAATAAACCCCATCGCCGTGGACCAGTTATTTGTTGTCTTGCGTTTTTAAACCTTGTTTGCTCTATGGAGATATGTAGATATATATATTTCTGATCTGTAAGTACATCTCGTCAATGTTTTTGTCATGAGTTTCTACCATTTGTAAACAAGGTAAATAGATATTTATTTATTAGTTACATTGAAGGTGAGACGTTAAATTTGTTAGTGTTCACTTTTCACTAGCTGTCACTGTCAAGTGTCACCGTCGTACCGTCGACGTACTGGTACCGGTTGCGTTCCGTTTCATGTATTTTTTCCTTCTTAATGTGTATTTTTCTTCCAGTTTTCTGTACCTCGTAATTTAAAATAAATAATTCTTAATCGTGCTCGGGTTAGACTTCGCAAAGATCCCTCAGAAAATAACCAGCAGGCTTATATATCTTTGCAAAACCGTTGCAACAAGGTGTGTAGAAATGCAAGGCGACGATATATCCACCAATCCATTGACGATTGTCCCCCCGCTAAACTGTGGAAATTCCTAAAATCTCTTGGGGTGGGCAAAAGTCAACAAACTTCATCGGGTATTCTAGACATGGATGCCATAAATGGTCATTTTTGTTCTTCTCCGGTTGAGCTCGATCGGTCTGTCAAGCAGCGGACGTTATCTCTTCTGAAAAATACTCCCCTTCCCGATTCATCTGTTTTCCATTTTCGTGACATCTTACCGCAGGAGGTTCTGGCCATTCTGAAGACTGTTAGGACCAAGGCCGTCGGTGAAGATGGCCTTAGCCTGGACATGATTATGCTCGTGGCCGAAATCATAGCACCTGTCTTAGCCCATATTATTAATTTTTCCTTCTGTTCCGGCACGTTTCCCTCATCCTGGAAACTCGCAAATGTCATCCCTTTACCAAAAGTCCCAACCCCCGCTTCTTTTTCCCAATACCGTCCTATTTCTATTCTTCCAATCCTTTCTAAAGTAATTGAACATTTTGTTCACAAACTCCTCTCTTCTTTTCTCAGTAAGTACAACCTATTTAATCCCTTGCAATCAGGTTTTCGGCCCGGGCATAGTACGGTCACGGCTTTAGTCAAGGTAACCGACGACATCCGTTTAAACATCGACAACAAGAAGCTGACGGTTTTGGTCCTATTAGACTTCAGTAGTGCGTTTAACACCGTAGATTTTGACATACTACTGGCGGTACTTCGTAGTTATAATATTTCCCCCTTAGCTCTTTCGTGGTTTCGTGAGTACCTATTTGGAAGGCGTCAGCGTGTCATGGTCGAGGATAGTGTTTCTTCGTGGAACGAACTCACCGCTGGGGTCCCTCAAGGTGGAGTACTGTCTCCATTACTGTTCTCTTTATTTATTAATGGGATCACGAAATCACTTGTCTCTTCATACGACCTGTATGCTGATGACTTACAAATTTACGCAGCGGCTAGCATTAATAGTGACCTTGATTCCATCCGCAACTGGGCATCATCTTTTGGCCTCTTAGTTAACGCGAAAAAGTCGCAGGCTATAGTGATTGGTAGTCCCCACTTCCAGAGCCGGATTAGCCTTTAGTCAGAGTAGGCAACTGCCTAGGGGCCCCGCGTAGCCCTGGGGCCCATCGCGCACAGGAAAAAAATAAAATATTTCATAGAGTGAAAATAAAACTGGAAAATTGGTAAGTATATATGTATATCCACTAGGGGCCCCGCGTATGAACAGTGGAAAATTAAAATGTTTCATAACGTGAAATATTTGTAGGAAAATTTGTATGTATAGGCTAGGGGCCCCGCGTGTGTACAGTGGAACATAAAAATGTTTCATTAATTAATATTATATTATATGCATAGCGGCTAGGGGCCCCGCTTGTACACTGTGGGGAATGTTTTTTTTTTCAGAGTTTAAATCTCAGTTTAGTTGCTGTTTAACAAACAGAAAGGGTGCATTTTTTGTTAATATAGTTAAACTTGTAAAAAGTGCACATGTTCACACTACTTTTTAGTTCCTTTTACAACTACTTTTTTTTTAAGAAATAAAACTTAACCATCTTTTTTTTCGACAAACTGTGGACAGTTTGTTGGCGAATAATGCAATAATGAATAATTTAGTGCACAAACCCTAGTGGTATCCTGCCTTTTTGCCGAAAATTGTATTGCCGAATTTCACTTGCCAACCAACTTTTCGCAAAAGTTTTATTTGGCCGAATAACTTTTACCAAATAATTATTTCGAAACCATTTCATTTCCCAATCCCATAGTTGGGAAATGAAAATTACCTACTAGGTTGGGTTACGCTAGGATGGATTATGTAATGTTGGTTAATGAAATTCGGCCAAATGAAATTTGTGCGAAAATTTGGTTGGCAAGTGATATTCGGCAATACAATTATCGGCGAAAAGGCAGAGAACCCAACCTAGTATGAAAATGTTTGTCTTCACGTAACGATTATTCCGTGTAGTGGTTTTTCAGAAAATATTGTGGAGTAGTCCTTATTAGCGGGGACAGCGTTAAGTTTTACCACTCTTTCACGGCGTTTTGTGTTGATCTAAGATTTTATAAATAGTTTTCTTATCCAAAAAAAATCTTAGAAAAGCATATTCCTGTTTTATGTTGCCGATTCATTCTGACGTTTGTCCCGGCTTGGGGTCCGCTTAACAACCTAATCCCATGCATTGGTATTGACATTAGTTTTTACGAAAACTACTGCCATCTGACCTTCCAACTCAGAGGGAAAACTAGGATTTATCGGGATTAGGTCCGGTTTCATTACGATGTTTTCTTTCACCGAAAACCAACTGGTAAATATCAAATGTTATTCCGTAGATACGTTACGAAAAACGTAGTAGTACGAGCCGGTGTTTGAACCTGAGACCTCCGGATTGAACCCGGGAGAATTTATTGTCTGTATAATGACACACCTAAAAGGAGGGTTTTACAATAGACAAAACAACTTGAAGCAAGTATTTTTGTGGCCATTAGTTACGTACTTGATTTACTTGAACTAAGTGATTACACTTAAAAATCCAACCTACTGCAACTAATTCTTGGTGGGTAATCCCAAAAAGGCTTAGCTTTCCCTCTGGGTTGGAGTGATAGATGGCAGTCACACTCGTAAAATCTAGTGCATGCGGCAATTCATGGGATTGGGTTGCCAAGGGGATCCCAGACTCCAACGAGCTGTTGCAAAAGCTGGGGCATAACGCTCGAAGGATTATATGAGTTTGCTAAAAGGGGGGCCCAAAAACTGTACTGCCTAGGGGCCCCGAAAGTCTTAATCCGGCCCTGCCCACTTCATTTGTAGGTTATCTGAAATGACAATGCCTATGATTTACTTTGATGGAACACACATTCCTTTCTCACCTACCGTCAGGAATTTGGGCATTGTCATTGATCAGACTCTCTCTTGGGCAGCTCATGTGTCGGAGATTAGTAGAAAACTGTTTGCCTCTTTGCACTCGCTTCGCCGTCTCCAAAATTTCCTTCCTTTCCACACGAAAGTCATGCTTGCCCGTTCTCTTCTAATTCCTCTTCTGGATTACGCAGACATTGCCTTTTTGGATCTGACGGAGGAACTGCTTGACAAGATTGAACGTTTGCAAAATGTGTGCATCAGATATATTTACGGCCTTCGCAAATTTGACCGTATCTCTCATTTCCGCTCACAACTCCAGTGGCTGCCTATCCGCCGACGTAGAGACATCCATATTCTTTCCCTTCTCTATAAAGTTCTATTCCTTCCTTCTTCTCCACTCTATCTCTCGGAGAGATTTAAGTTTTTGGCAGACGGGAGTGGCCACCGGCTTCGTTCCAGTGCGGATCTCTCTCTTTCCATTCCACCTCACAATCAGCGGTCGTATAACAAGTCATTTACGGTATACTCTGTCAAGTTATGGAATTCTTTGCCGTCTCCTCTTCGACAGTGTCAATCGGTCGCATCGTTAAAGGCGAATTTGACAAAGGTATGGCTTTCTGACGACTTCAGAAATGTATGATATATGCGGTTTAGATTATGTATGTAGGTATCTATGTATGAATGCATGTATATATTTATTTATTTATGGATATCGTAGAATATGTATGTATTTAGTTAGATATTTATTTTAGTCTATGGGTTTTTATATGTATTTAATAGTTAGGTTAGAATTTAGAATTTTCAATCTTGTATTACTATTTTATTTATTGCCGTTTTGTACAGCCAGGTATGTCTACCAGTTCCAATTTTCCCTCAACTGCTCAAAGGTTGGCTGGAAGAGATCCCTTAAGGGATAAGTCCACCTTTGTACAAATATTATGTATTCTTACTATTGTATTTTTATTTGTTGTACAATAAAGTGTTATACTACTACTACTACAAAGCCTTTTGAAGATTTCATCATTGTTGGGATCAGGCACGTGATGAAACTTGTAGCTGCGGCAGGATTATATACTATGGTTTTTTTTTTGTATCCGGAGTATCCGGACTAATATTTGACTTATTATAAACACGTAATTTAGTGGTGAAATAACATAGGTTATTGACTATATTATTATATATTATATAGTTTTTAACAATTTTAAAAATTTTCATATTGAGCGAGGTGATTAGGAAGGCCATACTGAACAACTTTTACAATGGGACCAACTCCGAGATCAACATCGAGAAAAATGTTGACTTCCCCATAGAAAACGACAACATCTGATGATAATCCGATTAAAATATAACGGTCACCCGGATATACGTAAGTGACAACCCTGAAAGAAAGTTTTAAACTGTAATATCTTCTGGATTCCACCAGCAACTGATAATAAATATGGACGGCGAGCTTCAAACAAACCGTCAGCCTGAAACTGGGAAACAACTCGATATACGCATGCTCACTACACTACCAATCAAAACGCGTCAAAATATTAGTCTGTTTTCAATTACGACAATTACTTAAAATACGATTGGTCTATGTCAAAAGGATTTACTGTTATTCGTCGTAGCACTGACACTTGAAATTGACAAGACAAAAGTGACATTGGAAACGCATTATTAGTGGACGGTTTCATAAAATAAAGAACAATCTTCGAATGTATCTTTTTTTTGTTGATAGGTTTGAATTTTATTTTAACGAAATATGCAGATAATAACTTTATCGTGTTTTACTGTAGCATTAAGTGATGTTATTACAGAGTGCGTTTCTATCATACCTTAATAACTGAAAAGCGTGCACACGCAGTGAGTATTATTATTGAACGAGCCGAGCGTCAGGGAAGTGAGCTCTAACAAACAGCTTCTGGCTACTGGGACGTCTCGGCATTTCGATAACTTTTATTTTGAGAGTTCGTTCGACGATTGAAAGATTGAACTTGAGTACCTAACGTTTTCTTGATATTTATGAAATTTGTTGGGGTTATAGCAGAGATACATATATGTAATTTGAGAGTTCGTATATGAGCAGGATCGATCAAAGGGTTATGGAGCTAGAAGGCGCGAAAAGATCACATGGGTCTTGTTATATTGGTCAGCTTGTTTGCAAGTAAATCGCGAGTTCTCAGTTCGAGGCGCATTGGATGGAAATCTGGAAAAACGCTTTACCCGTTTTGACATCTAAACATTAAATATGTAATATTTTATTTGGTTGCCTTGACAGTAACTGTTATTAATGAAATAAACTCAAATAGATTTGACACCTTTGTATGTCTTTTGAAATATGTGATGTAGACATGTATATTTAATTTAAATCAAAACATTTATCTGAATAAAAAGTAATAAGTAAATAATCATGAGACATTTCAATGGTTTATATATTATATTTATTTTTATTTTTATTTTGTATGTATTGCTTATATATGTAAGTATTGTAAGTTAAGTTTCAAATGTATGATGTCGATTAACTAATATTAGCACCGCCCACAACTTCTCTGCTTTGCCTTAAGGTTGACTGGTAGAGAATGCCTCTTGGCATTAAGTTCGCCTTTTGTACTATAAGATATTCTTTTGTGCAATAAAGATTAAATAAATAAATGGTTGTTCAAAAGTTGGCATAGCACCATCCCCATATAAAATTATCCGAGTAAAAGAAATTTATAATAATGTGGTTTCGGCTTTACTTACGCATGATAAGTGACGTCGTCTTTTTTATTATGTTTACCAGATCTACTCTGGCACCATTTTACGGCGCAAGAAGGCATATTTATTTATTTATTTGATTTTATTCACAAACGTCACTGCCACCGTATCACAGAACCGCCATTTGTAAACTAAACGGTCTCGCGGCAGAGTTTGTAAGCACCGCCCCCCGCGGCAGACTTTTTGTGGGGTCATTTTGCAGCTCGAGTTCATAGTCTAGGTATATTATCAGTCGCTGGATTCCACCGAATTAGATCGTGATTTTAATTCTATAAATAAAGGCATATTTAATCAATCGTTTTGTGTAGGTATCGCGATCTAATACGGCGGAATTAAGGAGTAAAAAAAATTAAAGTAAAGATCATGAAAATCTATTTATCTTCTAAACTATTCACGGTATAGTAATATTTTTTTTTACAAATATTAGGCATTTCATTTGCAATACTTGCATATTAACAAAAATAAAATAGGATGCTTAGTTTTATGACGATAAATTATTTTTCAATTTTCTTCACCTATACCCGGGTCAACTTTGACATCAAATAACATAAAAACTAGAAAGTTTTGGCAAGCCGGAGTTTTTGTGAGCTGCTTATTACGATTAGAACTATGCATATTTCAAATAAAAACTGAATGAGACAAAATGAGGGTTTCTAACACACTGTGCCCGGGAAGCGTATATGGCTTTCCGTATTCAATACGTCCCCCTATGAGAGACGAGACAGGGACGCTTTTCTACGGCCCGAAACAACTGAAATAGCGTACCGAGTATGTCACCTCGAAGTGACGAATTGGATACGCTTTTACAACTACCGTAAAGGCTTAAACAATTAAAAACCCGTATGTGATACATCTACCAAAAGAGGTGACGAACTAGGTACGGTTTTTGACGAAACACTCGAAAGGAAGCGTATCTGACTCATCGCTTCAAATACTTCCTTTCTAAGGTCATAGTTTGTGAAAAAAATGTGATGTAAAATTCAATCCCAACGTTATCATGACTGATGATTCAGCTGCTGAACGAAATGCACTTGCTGTCGCTTTCCCTCAATCTACGCTGTTATTGTGCATTTTTCATATAACATAAAATATAAATAAATGTTTTCCAATAAAATGCCTTCGCAACCTTTTTTTAAACATTACAGTTAAGTTGAAATAAACAGATATATGTTTTTACTATAAAGCCGCACGTTCCTATAATATATCCAATGATTTCAGTACATAGGTATAGGTAGTGCATACTACAGTATAATAGGCACGTTACGTAATTATAAACATCTTCACGCGTGATGCCTATCATTTTTTTAACGCAGGCAAGTAAATTGTAACAACCCTAGTATAGGCCAAATTAGGCACCTGTGTTCTAAAAAATATTTCACAATATTACCCATCGGAATTCAAGCCTTAATATGGTATATTTACAAAAAAAGTAGACAAAATAAAGAAAAGAGTATTATTACTGATCATTTCAATAGACTGCAAGAAGCTATGTTATTTACTTTTTGAAGTAATGACAAAAGTTTTGGAGACACCGAGAAAACACGTGTCTGTTTGCATGCTTTGACAATAAATTGTAATCAAAATTAACTGTGATGGTACAAAAATAATTATAAAAATGGGTTGCCAAATAAATCATACGACTTTTACTATTATTAGAATTGAAAAATATATAGCGTTTTGGAACAAAATCGTATTTTTTTAAACAGGCAATGTGGAGGTTCAAAGGCAACGTTGTAGCACTTGACGGTACAAGAAAATACACTAAACAAATAAATTAGAAAGTCAGTGTTGGGTACTAATATTAGATAAACATTCGTAATTAATTTAAAATTTAATAGTTCATACTTCATTTTAATATTACAATTAACTTCACTTTATAATTAGTTAATTACTTAACAGTACTCTTCCATGTTCGCTACAAATCCGCCTAACAATTGATAATTGATAATACGTGGCATTTACAATTATTTAGTAATTTGGGATCAGAAAGTAGACAAAAATATTTTTTATTCTTTCCAATATTTTTAAGTTCCCCTCGTGACACTGCAATCCAAATACTGAACCATACAAAATTAAGAAATACAGCGTCTATAAAATGAGGTATCAAATGTTTGAATCATGAACACAATTTTATAGTTATGATGGTTTTTCTTCTTTTCGTGTCGAGGTTTCCTTAAGTTTGGTGGTTATGTTAAAGTATCTACTCGTAACAGTTAGTTGTCTTTAAGATAGGACTACGAGTAATATTGTGGTATCGTTAGCAGTCGTTCTGCTTAATACAAAAAAATTGTAGGACTAACAATTCCAACATATATATTATATTTGTATAAGCGTTTGCACCGAACTATTTGTCACCAAGAAGAAACTTAAAAATATGCCTCATTTTAAACAAAATCATGACTATTTTGTAGAGGCTGAATTTCTTAATTTTGTATGGTTCCCTATTTAGATTTGCCATATTCTCATTTCTGCTCCTAAATTACAAAATAACCGTAAATACCATGTGTTATCAATTATCAATTGTTAGGCGGATTTGTAGCGAACATGGAAGAGTACTGTTAAGTAATTAACTAATTATAAAGTGAAGTTAATTGTAATATTAAAATGAAGTTATCGTGGAACAATTATTTAAAATCAAAAATCTATCGAAATGCAGAGACGTCTAGGTAGCCAGCTGACAGTTCCGTTGTATCCGTACGTCTGTAAGTACTTCACTTCGCTTACGCTCCACTCTTTAGATAATGTCACAGAATAAATAATATGATAATGTTGGCCAATATAAAGCAGCGTATTATAAAAAGGTTGGCGAAACCTGAAAAGTTTACTTGACAGTGACATAAGCGACAATGATGGTTATGACACTGACGTATCTGTCATAGATTTTTTGGCCTTGAATTACAGTTTCGAGTATAGAAAAAAGGTTATGTAAAAAAAATATTTTTGGTAGATAGGTACAAGCTTTTATTTTTTCACTATAGGTACTGTTATTTTTTACTTGATGGTATCATAATATTGTATTGTCACCGGACATACATAAGTATAAGTAGGTACCGAATTTGAGCCCAACCGCATAGGTCATCAACTCATACAGTAGTTCTAATTCACCTTACAAGATTTGACCTTTTTTGGTTTGGATGGGCAATGTTGGGTAGGGTGATACTGCCTTTATCTGCCTAACATTACCCAAGGTCAAAACTCTTAATCTATACATTGAATTTGCTTGGATATAACTAAATACCTTCTTATTTGTACGCTATTTTCATATAATGCATGCAATACTTACGTATTTTGACTCCTTCCTTACAGTTTCGCACAAGTTTTTTTCGTTTTACATTTGCACCACAAAAACACGCCTACTTTGTCAGCTCGTGACAGGCAACTGTTTGAAGTTATGTACGTCATTCTCATTCGGTGTTGCCGCACTATAAATTAATTTTCTACCAAATAAAAACTTGGCACCATAGAGTATAAACTTTTTCAGATAAATGTGTTTTTAGTTATATTTCCTTTTTGGGCAAAGATTGGACGAAAGGGTAAAGTTGGAGGATTTGACGGTATATTTAAATAAGGTAAACTATAATTCCTCAAAATTTCAAACGCTAATCTTGCGGGATTTAGGATTTATAACATTTTAAGTTTCTTTCCGATTTCTATGGAAATAGGGTTGTCAAGTTTGACTTTAAGAAATAAAATAATACTTTTAACAAAGAAAATTTTGGATTTAACTTTTTATTGAGAATCGTCATCATTCATCATCATTGTCATGCATTGTAGGACGAATTATTTATAAATGAAGCACAAAATAAAAAAAGCATTTAACTTATACAATTAAAAAAGAATCGAGCTTTCAAAAAAAATATATAGATAAACTAATCAAAGTTTTGTTAGTTACTGCAAAATAGTATCAAAAAGTTATGCGAAATCGAAAAAAAGTTTACCGGACTAGGTACTAAGCAAATTTGATCTTCAAGACAATATTTTTCATTTCATTGTATTAATGGAATTGGAATTTAAGATTTAATGATGAAGATTTCTTACATTGACTCAGGGTGTATTATGAACTTTTTCTTATTTATTTTCACCGATTATTCTGAGACCCGTCGTCCGATTATGATTATTATATAACCACTAAAAATGGAAAACAAAAAACATTTTACAATAAAATCGCAATCCATACCGTATTAGATTAGTTCTATAGTATGAAGAAAGTTATCAAATTTGGCTTTTTTTTATATAAACCATTTATTCCATTAAAAACATGTCAAATACATATAAACCATTTATTCCATTAAAAACATGTCAAATCAACTTAAAATTACCACTAAACTTAATTTTAAAAATCGTTTACAACGCACCACAAAAATTTGGCTTGGCACCGACTTCAAACATATCAGTTGGTAATGCATATCAAAAATATAATGATTTATTTTAACCTTTCTGAAGTCGGTTCTCTTTTTTCGGATCATTCAGATCTTTTTTTTTGTAAAAGTTTTGGCTTATAATTTATCTTGCGTCTAAAATCATTCTAAAATATGAATCGGCAACTTTTCTAAGGCAAGGCGTATAATGATATTAATTGGCTGTGTATTAATATTTTAGCGTCAATGAATTTAAATTAGCCTCAAACATGTGGCATCATATTATTGAAAAGCGGCAGCAATATACAGCAGACCAAACAATTTACAGGGAACTTGAAATAATTGGTTGGCATCAAAAATATTAACTTGGCATCTTATTACTCAAAGCAATTTTGGAAATTAAATAAAAAGTTTTGCAAACCATAGGGTATAGGGTATTATTGTGCCGGTAGCGCGAACAGTGCCAGGAGCGGAACCTACAACTTCACTTATGTAAAATAAAAAATAGGATCCCCGCTGCTGTACTTAATAATAAAATGAACAAAATGATATGCAAAGTGAAACAGTGACATCACGGTTGCATAGTCGCCCTGTTTAAACCATGGAAAAATAATGTAATTACTATGGATACAGTGAAGTATTGCGTGCATGATTGCTATAGGTACAATTCATTTTGTATAATTTGGCCAGTTACTGACGGGGGCCAAAATTTAAAACCTTCTATTAAAAATGAATTCTGTTTATAGAACAGAGTTCATTATTACTATGGGGTGGCCAGTTATCGGACGGTGGTCAGTTAAGGCGGCCATGTCAGATAGAACAAAAATTTGCCGGCTCCGAACAACTGACAGGCCGATATCGTCAGGCGGGCTGCAGGCGGACTGATAGTCGGTGGCCGCCCTTACTGGCGATTTACCTATTCGTTTTATATTTGCGTTAGGCATTTAGTTAGGTTAATTATGAAACATCTTACATACATGTAAATATTTTGTTATTCTTGTCATGAACTTTCTAAATATAAAGAAACCTAACCCGCTTAGCCAGGTACCTCTGATGTGACTGTACCTACTTATAGGTACTACCTACCTACCTACCAATATTCATAGACCCCAAGTAACTTTTTAAGAATCCTTTTTATCTTATAATTACAGCTCGTGTTAAGTTGCCCATTGTATTAATATTGAATATTTAATTCACTTTAATTGCTTCCTAAATATGTTAAAAACATCTTTTTTTTATTTAATAGGTCATTGTTTCTGATTTAAAAAAGGCTTCTTAAAATCCTCCACGGTTATAAATTCAGTTCTCAATATAATTATTTGGTACCTAGACTACCTACCCATATAGAGGAAAGGCCAATTCGTAGGAGCTATCGTATTTTCGATGTTCGTAGGACCCAAAAGGTTTATACCAACAAGTGGTATCGTTGGAATCAGCATGAGCTACTGATTATGAAAATATCTCTTGTCACTTCATAAAGTGGTGGAATGAGTTTTTATGACGTCACAAAGATGGCGCGCGACTTAGGGTTAGATTTTGTCGATTATTTCAAAAACTATTTAGTCGATTTAAGCAAACAAGGTGTCATATGATTGATATTTTCATGCTTAATAAAATATGTAAATCTTTCTTCAACCAAAAAGTTTAATAAAAGCCAAATTTATTTTTATTTACATTTCTAACACGCAATAATTTACATTATTAATTATGTTAAACTTTATTGCACAATAATAAAAAAATAAGTCCAAAAGGCGCACTTAATGATTTGAAAGGGCAAAACAGAAATTTGCTATGGTGTGTGCAGCGAGATAAAAGGATTGTGAAATAATTAGTCTCTCTCACGGCCGTACTATCATTTTCCCGTAGCCATTCAAGCTATTTTCGACGCCCTCTAATTGCCCTTGGTATTCTGGTGTTTGGTGGTAGCTAGAAGTCTGAATTTTCAGTGAAAAAGAAGTTATAACACAAGGAAGACATATTCTTAAAATCATTTAATTTTTACTTACTTATAATTTAAGAATTATTGCATTTCAAAGTTCCTTAGTTTTGTTACTGACTGACTATTATATGACAGATCATACGAATTCTAACTCTAGCTAATCCACAAAAGCTCCAAATTTTGAATACATCTAGTATTAGAGCTATAAAGCCTCTGAAAATCTTAACATACTGCAATGTCAGCCGGGTTGCCTGGTTTTACAAACTTTACAAGTACATTGCAATCCCATATAAAGAACTGCAAAGTTACATTTTCAGTTTTGATATTTTTTGATCATAGTAGTTGATAGTAAAAAAAGGCAGTTGTAGGTGCCCATTAATACCTTCGGATGTGGGCATGCGTACGGGTTCATGGGTGAGAATAGGTATGGGAATGTGCACGGCAAGAACGTGGAAGGAGAAAAGGGAGCCCTACTTACAAAAAGGAATGAGATCCCATTAAAAACATTACATGTGAAAAAACACAAGACTGGCAATACTTACTGTTCTTAGACCGCAAAAAGTTTCGATAACAAAGAAAACCAAGCCAGTGTCCTTAGAACTCAATCCCCACTGGAGTTTACTAACAACAGTCCATTGTGGCCATTTCAATATTAGATGTCTATATTTTTATAATAAATAAAATGATTTCGCAGTTGCACAGGACAATTAAATAGAAACGCAATAAAGTCTATCTAACGATATCGGATTATTTACCTAATTTACCCGACGATATACATATTTTTCTTTTGTAATGACTTGTTTGGCTTTAAACACGGGTTTATCTTTAATGTCTAAGTGTCTAGTCGCGGAATTATAAACAAAACTAGATATATACGGTTCAAATCGTTTTGCAAGGGCAGTATTCACGGACGGAACCTGTGTTCGATACACTCTTCGTTTCAAGTATTTGCTTGTGCTTATCAACAACAATTTTGAGTAGGTAAATTGACGAACTGTCAACACCTCGGACTTTTTATATAGTAAAAGTGTGGAATTCCGGAAGGGTTTCTTTAAAATTGTTTTAACGACAGCACGCTGTGCTCTTTCGGCCTCGATGATAACTGTTTTACAAGAGCTGCCCCAACAGCGTAAACAGTATGTTAAAAACACGTTGTAATATACACTACTTATTGATAAAATGTGTAATGATAAGGCTAAATAAAGGTAAAGATTATTACATATTCACATATACTACATATATAAATATTTCTTTGCAGTGTGTAGAGTTAGAAATTAGGACTTAAATATGAGACTAATAATTACACAATCCTTTTATCTCACTGCACACACCATAGCAAATCTCTGGTTTGCCCTATGGTTGACTGGAACAGAATGTCTTAAAGCATTAAGTGCGCCTTTTGGACTTATTTTTTTATTATTGTGCAATAAAGTTTAACATAATTATTATTATATTATATTAGCCTATTTGAGTGTCCCACTGCTGGGCAAAGGCAAACATAATTAATAATGTAAATTAATGCGTGTTAGAAATGTATATAAAAATAAATTTGGCTTTTATTTAACTTTTTGGTTGAAGGTAGATTTACATATTTTATTAAGCATGAAAATATCAATCATATGACACTCGTTTACTTAAATTGAATTAATATTTTTTGAAATAATCGACAATATCTAACCCTAAGTCGCGCGCCATCTTTGTGACGTCATAATAACTCATTCCACCACTTTATGAAGTGACAAGAGATAGTTTAATAATCAGTAGCTTATGCTGATTCCAACGATACCACTTGTTGGTATAAACCTTTTCAGTCCTACGAAGAATTCTCCGCTTCAACTTGGCCACCCTACTAATAGTTAAACATGGCTGTAAAGGCATTAAAATACAACCCATATTGAGATAATATATGTACGGCCCCCATATTAGTCGCCAACTTATCAATTTTAGTGGCGATTTTTATTTTATATAGCTACGCAAATACAATTATTTAGTAGCTCGGTTAAATATTTACATGCCAAAAGTTTTTATAACCTTGTTATATTTCATCCAGACTAATCGGGGATCACCACTGGTCTGCATGAGAGTTGACGTCGACATAAACAAGCCTGAAGGATTTCTCCTCGGGATATTAAGCGGTGTCACTAAACGTAAGAATAGACGTAACAAAGATGAATGGTACCCCTTCTACACGAGAGTTGACAAACACCAAGATTTTATCTCCAAGAAAGCCGCGAAAAACGCCTCTGCTTGTTGCTATTGTTTGGATACCGTTAATTATGTCAACCTCTGTTTGATATTTTACGTCTCTCTGGGCGGTAAGTGAGATTTGCCGCCCACTCAAAAAAAGGCCTTAGATCGCTTGTTTATGGCCCTTACCTTCGGTTCGGGCCACAAATACCCGCGATCTGAGCCGTTCTTTACTTTACCGCCCTAGGTGAGTAATGTACTATTGTTTGATTTTAGGAATAGAACAACGACTGTTTATTTTATTTGGTTCCAAATTATTAATATATACGTCAGCACATTACAGCTAAGCGCCAAGTGTATTTATTTCGTTGCATGCCTAGTTGAGAAAAGTAGTATATATTCCTCGGCGTGAAAACGGATTGCCAGCTTCATCTCTAGTAGTTCATCTCTATCAGTACCACTATACAGGGTAATGTTCTGGGTCGTGATCCGGAACCATTTTTTCTGACTCGGTAACTGCGATCAACATTATTGTATGGTAGAGCTTTCTCAAAGCAGAATTCATTTAATTTTTCGTATTATTTAAGTAAAATTAATTTGAAATTAAGTAAATCATAGTCACCCTATGACTTTTGGCATACGCTGTATGGCAAAGACGTATTTGAGTAGGGTGACCAAATCGAATGCAAAAATGTTATTTTTCTAATTATCATCTGAAATCGTTATTGGCGATAAATAAATAATCACTACCATCATGAATGAGGTTCATCTTTGAGTTCCGTATAATGCCTTGCTCTTTTGCTTCACAACCCCAGAATCACCCTGTACATAACTACCCAAGTAACACATCAAAGCAGTATAACGCCCTTCTTACAGCATTTCTTTATGCCTTTAGCATTTTGAGTTGGTTGTATAGTAGCATCATATACGTTTATAGTGCTGATATAGCTCTTAATTGGGCACAAATTATCCGGCTTGAGATCCTATATAGGTTATTGGGCACACATTATCCAGCTTGATATCCTATATCGGTCATTGGACACACATTATCCAGCTTGAGATCCTATATCGGACATTGGACACACATTATCCAGCTTGAGATCCTATATAGGTTATTGGGCACACATTATCCGGCTTGAGATCCTATATAGGTTATTTAATAGCATTACAACTAGCTAAGTGCATTCAAGAAGCATAAGTAAGCTCGATTAAGTTGCCCATCGCCTTACAGAAGCATTATACTAAAGCATCCCTAGATCCCTACATCATTGCAAAAAAGTCTCTAATACCGATGGCACAAATGTTTTAATACAATGAACGTTGTGATTTACCTTCTTTGTCACACAATATAAAATGAACGACGACGGTACATAACTGAATGAGTGACATGACACCATATTTTTTTGCATGGTGACAAAATTTATAAAAATTTTTGATCTTTTATGTTATTATGTCCTTCAAATATTACTGCGCAATGTAAACTACACTGTAAATGTGTTTTTCTACTCGTCGACTTTAATCTGTGTATTAGGACTTTATAGACCAGACTTAAACCTTACACATTTAAATGTTGGATAGTCTATGGCACTTCCGGGATCATTAAATAGATTTTTCACCCCAGCAGTTCGAACAAGCCTACTTTCCTCACTCCCTGGAGTGACGAAAGTGCGACTTTCATCACTCCAGGGAGTGAGACAAAGTAGCTTTTTAATTTAGTGAAGGCCATGAACTGACACATCATACTTCTTCACTTTAAGGCCTCTACAAACGTAAGCGACTAGTCACCTGCGATTGCGGTACTAATACATTGCGGTTTTTGATCCATCGATTAATTCCGTTGCACCTACCCAGACGGCAATATCTCGAAATCGTGCGTGAGTTTTGTGTCAAAATTGCGCCGATTGCAGAGGCCGTTATACTTCACTTCGTCTATTACAAATTCGAAATACATACATATTTGAACTTCATTCGCTATCCCTTTCTATTCGTTAAGAAAACAGAAAGTGACAGGAATAGGTCGATTAATAGTTCGACATTCAAATTTCATAGTAGACCCCCTAAACACCGCTAGCAACTAACACGTTCGAAAACTCACAAATTACCGAAATATTATAATTGTTGAGAAATAGTTTCAAATGCATTTTAAAAAAGAAAAAATATTTAAACAAAATGTTTAGTAATGAAGCCAGTGCAGTTGCAGATTAAACATGTAAATGAATAATTCTACTCTTAATCATTTTTATTTCTGTGCACGAATACCACGTCACGAGTGCGGTTTCTGAACGCTACCTAAATAAAAAT
Organism: Pammene fasciana; assembly: GCA_911728535.1. Classification (NCBI taxonomy): domain Eukaryota; kingdom Metazoa; phylum Arthropoda; class Insecta; order Lepidoptera; family Tortricidae; genus Pammene; species Pammene fasciana. The sequence continues at coordinate 12,086,978 of OU452283.1, forward strand.
AAATTACGTTAGCGCCATTTCATTACTTTTAAATTCTTGTTTTCTTGGTAAGACATATTAAGTACTTATTTAGTTTTCAATAACATTAAAACAAATCAAAAAACATGAGTGATACCAGTGAAGATGAGAATATTTTGACTCCAGAAGAATTAAAAAGAACTGTAAAAGAAGCAGAGTTAAATTTCCTCCCGGAAAAATCGCGCGAGAGATATATAAAAGCCTATAATATATTTAATAATTGGAGGCAACAAAAGAGCGCCAACGCCTGCTCAGAAACAGTACTTCTGTCTTATTTCATTGAACTATCGCAGACGAAACAACCATCAACAATGTGGAGTATTTACTCAATGTTAAAAGCAACTTTAAAAACAATGAAAAATGTTCACATTGAAACATATCCAAAGCTCATTTCATTCTTGAAAAGGACTTCAGTAGGCCATAAATCGAAAAAGTCCAAAGTTTTGACGGCCTCAAATATCGAATCATTTTTAAATGAAGCCCCGGACTGCTCTTTTCTCGCTGCAAAAGTAAGTGTTATCTGTAACTAATTATAGGTATTTGTTGCACAATGTCTAAATTAACATTGCCATGATATGGCAATATTATTGTACCTAATTCACTAAACAATTGTCTATTTTAGGTTGTACATACTCATATTTCGTATTTTTATTACAGGTCATCCTCATTATAGGAATAAACGGAGCGTGCCGCACAAGCGAGCTTTTAAATTTGACTGTGAATGCCGTTGAAAAGCATTCAGATGAATTGCTATTAATAAACTTGCCAAATACAAAGACAAACATCGACAGGTCCTTTGTTATTCGTAAGGAATATGTACATGTTGTCGAGAAGTACAAAGCATTACGGCCTCCTAACACGAAAACAGATAGATTTTTCTTGCAGTATCGCAATGACAAATGTTTTAGACAGCCTATGGGAATTAACAAAATAGGCGGGACTCCGAGAGAAATTGCCATTTATTTAAAATTACAAGAGCCGCAGCTGTACACCGGACATTGCTTTAGACGTACGTCTGCCACGCTTTTAGCAGATTCAGGGGCCGACCTAACCACATTAAAACGCCACGGCGGATGGCGGTCGAATACGGTTGCAGAAGGATACATCGAAGATTCAATAGAGAATAAGACTAAAATCAGTAAACGTATAGTTGAAGCCATACACTTGAACCAGCCCTTAGACCCGTGGTCTCGTCCTGGTACATCAAGAGATATGAATACTGACTTGAAACAGCCCTCAGACCCGTGGTCTCGTCCGGGTACTTGCAGAGACACGAATACTGACTTGAACCAGCGCTCAGACCCGTGGTCACGTCCTGGTACTTCCGGCGGAGATATAAATATTGAAAACCACCCCGAGTCGCCTACGACTATTGTTCCATCACAATCGCAATCCTCATGTAATAAAATTAATAAAACGCAAACATCATCGGTTACAAGTAATCAAGTCGCGAACACAACCATTACTGTTCCCAACAAAACTGTTACTTTTAATTTACAGAACTGTAATAATTGTACGTTTAACTTTTAATTTTTTAATACACGTGTTTTTCCAATTGATATATCTAGAAGCTTTCGTCATAAGAATGATGTCATTCATTGATGAATGTAAATAAATGTGGTTCACTTTACTTGATCTTGAATTATTTTAAACTTTAATATGTTCTCACTACTGAGGTGAAAAGTTGTATGTGTCACACGAGAGCAAAGTTATTTTACATCTCGTGTTTTTGAGTCCCTCGCTACGCTCAAGATTCTAACTTAGAATCACTCGCTTCGCTCGTGATTCAATTATAGAATCTTTCGCTTACTCGAGACTCAAAATCAACACTCGCAAGAAAAACCAACTTTCCTCTCTTGTTGCACAAATAACTATATTAAACAACCCGCCCCTAAACTAAAATAATTTTGAAAAGAGAATGTTATTCACATTTCGGTAAAATGTGTAGAGTTTGTCCGGAAAGAAAAGTGTCATGTTTTATATGGGAGCTCATACATTGTACGACACTTTTCTTTTCGGACAGACTCAACTTTATAATTTCCGAACGTACTTAATCCGTCAAATTTTCTTCTACTTAAACTTGCTTCTACGTTGTGATTGGATTATAAAAAGACCAATCACAACTACACCGACATCTTGGAAGTAACTTTAGACATTTATTCCATGCATCTCTTTCTACTACGCACACAATCATATGTATATCTCTTTTCGGTAGTGTCTGTACCACCGAATAGGCCCAGATACAATTACTTCCGGTTTGAAAAATAGTGTTTGACGTTTGATTGGGAAAAATTTGGAAAGAATGAAAGAAAATCAATTCTTACTTAATACTCCGTAGAAAAAGTATTGTATACAATAGTGACATAATTAAGGACTGTTCAATTTACTAAGCGGACATCAAAAAAAGGTTCATTTATGGATTTCTTAGAACAAATATATCTTTAATACGGTGAATACTTATGAACCATTTTAAAATAAAGTAATATATTACACAAGAACAATACATTTAATTAGAACGGTAAAATTTCCGGACTTTAGCGCGGATTCGTCGCATAAGTGTTTGCACATCGCTTTTTGACACTTTTCTACAAGCGGCAGACCACATCCGTTTCAATTCTGCCAATGTACTAGCTTCTCGGCCATCCTTCCGCAAGGTTCTCTTTACAATGGTCCAGTATCGCTCGATGGGGCGTGTTAGCGACACAACAACCCACAAGCAAGACACTGCATCGTCCCATACATTAGAGCGGGACATCACCGAGCGACAAGGACAGCGCCGCGCATGCGCAGTGCTAGCTGCGCAGATCGAGCGTCGCGCCTGCGCAAGGGCAGCCTCCGGCGGAGGGCGAGGCGCCTGCGCAGTCTTCAGGACAGCCGAGCAACGAGATACGACGGCCTGAAAGTCTACCAAGAAGCCTGAAGACTTATGAAAATGTATATAGTTATTATGTTAATATTTGAAATATGAATAAGTCTGTATTCGCAATAAAAACCTGAGTAGTTCATAAGTAGGTAAAATCAACTTAGAATGTCAAATCGTGAAATATTTAAGTAAATGGTGTAATAGTTTTAACTTGGATAGAATTAAGAAATGATTGTAAGGTTGTATGGAGAAAAAGAATTAATTCCCTATCCTTTCCCGATCCTATTGAGTGGACATGCTAGGTAGGTAGATAACTATTGTAGGTAACTGAAAATATAATAAAATAAGTTAGGAAATACAGGCTTAGCGCCCTGAGTCCTTACAAGCATAATAAGTAGGGAAAATAGGTGACAAATAAAGATAAAGTAAGTAGAATTAAAAGTCATTTATTAGAGGCTCATCTAAATATATAAAAGAAGAAACTGACTGACTGACTGACTGACTGACTGACTGACTGACTGACTGACTGACTGACTGACTGACTGACTGACTGACATATCAACGCACAGTCCAAACCGCTGGTTCTAGAGTTTCCAAATTTGGCACGTAGGTCCGTTATAAGGTCTAGGGGTGCACTAAGAAAGGATTTTTCAAAATTCACCCCGTAAGGGGGTGAAATGGGGGTCCAAAGTTTGTATGGGAAAACAAGATTAGTTAGACTATTTTATTTGAAACTTCACCGGAGTATTCCTAACAATAAATGAGTAAACACGTGTTTCAGCTTTTTTGAAAATTCAACTCCTTAAAGGGGGAAATGGGGGTGAAAAAGTCTAAAAATCAATATGGGTATCGTTTCTATGGTTTATCGGGTCGCTGATTGCGAAAACAACAACCATTTTATTATACAACGTGACAGGTGTAAAATATCATCCCCCAGGGGGTGAAATGGGGGTCCAAAGTTTGTATAGGGAAACAAGATTAAATAGACTGTTTTATTTGAAACTTCACAGGAGTATTGCTAACAATAAATGAGTAAATACGTGTATCAGGTTTTTTGAAAATTCAAATTCTTAAAGGGGGAAATGGGGGTGAAAAAGTCTGAAAATCAATATGGGTATCGTTTCTATGGTTTATTGGGTCGCTGATTACGAAAACAACAACCTATTTATTATACAACGTGGCAGGTGCAAAATATCATCCCCCAGAGGGTGAAATGGGGGTCCAAAGTTTGTATAGGGAAACAAGATTAGTTAGACTGTTTTATTTGAAACTTCACAGGAGTACCTATTGCTAACAATAAATGACGATACACGTGTTTCAGGTTTTTTGAAAATTCAACCCCATAAAGGGAGAAATGGGGGTGACAAAGTCTGAAAACCAACATGGTATCGTTTCTATGGTTGATCGGGTCGCTGATTACGAAAACACCAATGATTTTATGATACAACGTGGCGGGCGTGAAATACGTTACCATCCCCCTGTTGGGGTGCTATAGGGTTGAAATGACTAAATATCAATATGGGGTCGATTTATGGTATTTTGGGACGTTAATTAAGTACGAAAATGGCATCAATTTTGAAATTTTGGTATAGAAATAATTTTAATTCCGGGAAAGGACATAGGGTAGTTTCTATACCGAAAATCAGCACTTAAAGGGGTGAAAAGGGGATTGGAAGGTTGTATGGAGTATTTTTAACCGTTGAACCGATTGAAATAAAACTTGATATAATACTGTGCCTCCAGTGTAAAACGGTCAAACTCAAAAAATGAAATTTTACAGTACGACCAAAAAACGTTTCAAATCTGTTTTTCTTTGCATCCTTTTTAGAAAAATTATGGTTTTGTTTAATAACCAGAAAGTTTTAAGAACAAATTACAACTTAGCTCTAAAATTACCCTAAATTTTGTGAACTTCACAGAGATATCGGCTTTCAAAAAATACTTTTATCCCTTTTCACAATAGCCATGATTGTGTTAAAGGATTAAACTGTAGTTTATATAGTGCTGCTAGTACCTATTTTTACTTATGTGTTGTGTAAAGAGACAATTTTAAAAACTAGATTTTGCGAATTGTCATCGTCTGTGTAAAAATTAACGAATCATAATGAATAATGTAAATTTATTGGAACATAAACGAGAAAGTAAAATAAATAATAGGCATTATATTAATCTTATTTCATTATCGTTTGCTCGATCTTGTAAATCGTATACCAAAATACGGTACTCCAGTCACGACGGGTTATAACCATTTTGAGCTACTTTTGATCCCTTCACTATTTTTAAATTTATTTGACTAACTTATCTTTACTTAACTATACTTAATTTATCTAACATTATTTTGATAAAAACGGGACTTAATCGCATATACTTTCTGAGTGTGAGTGAAAATCGCGTGAGTTAAAATCAGTTCATTGTAGGAACATCCTCTTGTTACCTAAGTAATACAAAATTTCAATATAAATGATGATTGTTCACAACATTTTCACCTACGAAAATTTCTTTTTTTACCACAGGTTGACTAAACGTTTGACTTGGTAGGTAAATATTGATTTTTGTACACATTGACTCTGTTAATAATTTCTTGCAGTAGGTACCTACAGCTTCCATGGGCGTTAATAAGATTTTGTCGTTCGCATATCTGAGGTTGTTGACGATACTGCAGTCGTTGATATTCAACTTGTAACATAGATGCCGCTGTCAAGCCTTCTTATGCACCCCCGCGCATCCTAAATATTAACTTTGGCCATCTTGTACAACCTCAAACAGTTTGTTTCTTGACGTTAACACTAGGTACTTTACCCATCGCCAACATAAAATAGTATTGTGTAAAGCGAGCAAAATAAACTTTATCTCATAATAAACGACTATGAATGTCATATGATAAAGGATCAATATAAACATTAACCGTTTTCGATGACTCGATTTAGCTAAACTTGATTGTGTAAAATGAACTAAGTAAAATAAGACCACTTTACACATTATCTTATCCCTAAAATTGTTTGTGAATAATAAACAAACTTAATTTTGACCGTTACTTACGAAATACACCTAGGTAGTATAAGGTGATCTATGTATACTTTGATTTCTTTACACCGAGTATAAATGTCAAATATTGTTTTTTCGCAAAGATTAAACTCTACTTTAACCATGTTTCGTAAAACGATTTTTACGTTTCACAATTTTTAATAATATAATGTTAAATTAAATCGTTTTGAACGAAACAGTTGTGATTTTTGGCATATTTTACCCTAGTTGATACCCGAAACAAATGATGCAGTATCATGAAATATACACTGTAGTAGAAAAATCCACAATTTGGATAATCTCGACTTTAACCCTTTTACACTGGAGGCACAGAATAGATAGTTTGAATCCTGGGAAACGACTAAGGGTTGTTTTCATTGAATAATTTAACCCGTAAAGGGGTGAAAAGAGGGTTGGTAGTCTGTATAGGATTACGATTGAGCTAAAATTTAATACACATATGTAAGTCAGTGCCCCAAAGGCAGGCATGTAACGCCAATTTATGAATTTTTAACATGGGGGGGGGGGGGGGGGGATTTATGGGTAGGTAAATGAGAAATCAAAAAAACAAATAACTTTATTGTGTGACGACTGTGGCGTATCAAATAAAAGGGCTTAATGTGAGGATCTCTTATTAGTATAATTTTAACATAAATACATAATTTTGAAGTTATTAAAAAAAGGTGTAAATTAATCAATATCGGAAACTGTTTGACATAAAATTTTGCTAAAATTACAGATATAATAATTATTTACGTATAAATTACAGGAAAACTAATAAGAGTGCAGTCAAGCATCAGTCCGATTTAAGATAAAAAATAATAATAATCGGGGTACGAGTCCGATTCACACTCAGCCGCTTTATAAATTCTCATGAAATCATGCTGAAAGCGTCTTTTTTCAAAAATGTAATATAAAAGTTGTTCGTACGAAACCTTTGAGGCGCAAGTAAGACCCGCACTTGCCTGGTTTTTTTAATTTCCTAAAGTCATTACTTAAAGGGGTGAAATGGGGGTTAAAAGTTTGTATGAGGCATTTATAAATGTTGAACCGATTTAGATGAAACTTGGTATGGAGATAGTTTGGTGGAACCAAAACTATGGAGGAGGGAGGAAGGGGCAAAATAGTATTTATACCGAAAAACAACGCTTATGGGGGTGCACAGCAAAGGGGTTGGAAGTTTTATAGAGAATTATTTTCAGTTGAACCGATGAAACTTAGATGAAACTTGGTATAGAGATAGTTTGAGTCTCGGAAAACGACATAGGATAGTTTTATCCCGAAAATCAACCCTTTAAGAGGTGAAAAGGGGGTTGAAAGATTTTATGGGGAATTGATAACCGCTTAACCTGATGATTTGGTATAGAGATAGTTTGAGTTCTGGGGATGGATACATAGTAGTTGTTATCCCACAAGTCAATTCCCTAAGAGGGTAAAAAGGGGGGTCAATTATTAATTCCACGCAAAGGAAGTCGCGGGGAAAAACTTTTATTCAAGAGTAGAAATCTGCATTAATCATAATGTACGCGGGCGAAGCCGCGGGCAACTGCTAATTAGGACATACGATGAGACCTATAGGCTAGGTTAGTTTCTGTCTGGACTCACGACGCTATGACCTAGGTTAGTTACCTGTAATGAGAAAATAATTTACTAGACAAAATGAAAATTGGAAAATAGATGTCCACAAATAAGCCCGACCAATCAGGGGGCCCATTAGCGCAGCCAATTAGGAAAGAAAAGTGAAAGTCTAACTAGAGCGAGATAGCGATAGCGCGCGCCTCTGATTGGACGGAATTCTTATTGGAATTTCGACTTATATGTCCGCTCACTAGGTTTCGGACCCTGTTATAAAGCTCCATACAAACCGCCAGACTTCGCCCGCGACCGCCGCGTCGAGCGCACGCCTCTGCGCTCCGCGTCTCCCGCCCGTACCGCGAGAGAACTTCTCCGCGTGTATGACGCAAGTTTTTCGCCGTAGATGTCTCGCCGCGTTGTAGCTCCGCTCCGCGTGCACGTTATTATTGGATTGTTCAGTGGAAAAACCGTGTGTTATAAACATAAACTAGTGCCACCAGTGCCACCCAGTGCCGTGACAAATAGAGATAGTGACTCTGAGAAAAATTGACAAAGTGCAGCGCCAGTGCCCACCCTTTCCCTCCCACTAACGTGTATATGTTAAGCAGACTGGTCTGGCAGTGGAATATTCGGTCCTTGGAGTACTTGAAATAAAAGTCGCTGTTACTTCCAGATGTCGCGTGTATTTCATTCAAGAAATAGAGACCACATTTAGGCGTCAGAATAAGTAAAAATATGTTAAATAACTACTTAACTAACTTAAAATTAGGACGGAACAAATATACGTGGCTAACGGGTAAGAGGCTATAGACAAGAAGAAAGATAGAGCCGTCTCAAGTGACAGATGTCACAAATGTCACAACCGTATGTAGAGAATAGCATAGACAAAGCAAGGTACATTTTCCAACACTCCTCCTTATTCTCTACTTCGGATAGAGTTTATAAAACTAACATCATAGCATATTTTATCATGCATCATGACTCTATCTTAGCAAACAAGAGCAACATTATGTACTTTTATATAAAACTAGGACTTATCCATAGTTAATTAAATTACAAGCAAAATACAAGTATCATAACATAATCTCTCGACATTAAAGACAAATTGATTGCAAGACCCTATAAAATTACTCATTACATTATAAAGACACAACATAGATATAAAGTTAGAATGCTTATCATAAATGACAAAACCTAGACTTACAATCATACAGATTGTTGGCCCAGCCTGCATATGTATAGGCACTATGTTTAAATTACTTCCTTTACAACAATAAAGTAGATAATTTACAGTGCCTGCTAATAGTACATATTAAATAGTACGCCAATGATCCATACTAATGCAAGTACAACTATGGCTAAGTTGGTTACAAGTGTATGAAATGTCTAGACAGATTAGTAATGTAATAGGTAAATAATTACAGAAAAACTAATATAAGCAACGACTGTGCAAACTTATAGACATTTCCACTAATACACTTGTCTGACTTATCAGAAAAAATGAAATTTAAGTATACACACAACGTGAACACTACAATCATTAAACTTAGCCAATAAGCATTCAGAATCACATTGGTCTAAAAGAAACAAAGAACCTGTTAAGGCAAAACATTCATATTGAACAAAACATTATAATGAAACACTGCTAGCCTACACGTAAAAATTTGTAACATTTTTATAAATACACTAAAAATACCATTCAAACAGCTGTTCACAAATATACAAAAAAAAACACAATTCAAACAGCTGTTATGTGCATAAATAAAAAAAAACGTGCAAGGCAATAAAGCACATTACAACATAACATAAGAATAATGGTTCTTTGCATACAACAAAATAGGGCTTGCATTCGCTTATATACCCGTTAGCAAATAAAACACAAAATAAAATTTGACATACACATGTGCCACAAAATTAACAATATCATTTAAAATTAATTCACATGGTACATCCCAAAAAATAATAAATAACACTAGTTCACATTTCAATAAAAAAAAAAATTATGTAACATCAATAAAGTATCACAGATAAAATTAGCATTAAAGCAGAATAAATTTGACAATATAGAATGCCTAACAAGTGAAAAATAACTGGCATAAACCGCAGGAAACTATTTTTCATTTGATTTAGACTAACCTGCATGGCACTGTACCATAGTTAAATAATAATAGGCATTCAACGATGTTACCCTATGCTGACCAACAAATTCCTATAACAAGGTCTTTAAGAGCATCATACTCAACACTTTGACTGCCACACACCATCATTTTAAGTCTGGTGTGTTCAGGACCTCATTGCAGGAAACATGATCACTTAGTGAACTAGCATTGACTAGTGATGTGGATAAGTCACAGTCAGAAACCTTTTGTGGCATATTACCATACATACTTATAGCTCAGAGCAAGACACATTGGCCTCTGCCAGTGTAAATGTCTCCTCCTCAACATGCTACCTCAGGCTCCGGCAGAGAAGAATCTTCATCACCTTCACCAAGAGCAGTTTCAGCCAGTACAGTATTGATAAAAAAAAACTAACATGTAGACTTACCACTAACCTTATTACTAATATCACAGCTGAATATTTATTTATTTATAAAATAGGGAATTTCATTAAACATCTCATTATCCGATTCATTTTAAATTCCATAATATAATAAAATAATATCATAATAAAAATTCAAATTCAGACTGTCATAATAGTAAAATTAAAAATCATTGTCATTAGCCTCCCCGACAAAAGCTGTCTTTGCATATGTTTTAAATAGTAAATGTAGGGAATACTCCTCAAACAAACTACAACATTAAAAATAAGATGGGTCACTAAATTAAATTCCTTACTCACCACAACAAATAAATGAAATAAAGCCTAGCTATGGTAATAAGCTGCTTAGGGAAAAAGAGAATAAATAAGCCATACAGCTTCAAACGCTTAAAAGACTGAAATCTAATACAAAAGATTCAGTACACACACAGCGTGAAAAATTCCCAAATAAAGTCCCAGCATGCTACACCACCTCAAATTTATGAGGGCTAAAAAGCAATGAAGTTGGAGGTATTCTTTGATCTCAAGGAAATTTAAGAATTTCGTAAGGAATTTAGTATAAAATTGGTAATAATTTTTACAACACAACCCTATTTCTCTATTATATTAACAACTAATAATGAACTGAGAACTTACTCATCAACAAGAAGCCGGCTCTGTCCCACACGGTCTTGTGTCCGCTCTGCTGAGTCTGCTATGACATTGGGATGTGCCAGCCAAACAGCTGAAGCAGCACGCCTTATATTTGCCCGGGGTAAAGTTTAGACATCTCGCCCTACAGGCAAGAGACAAAGCTGCTCAGGCAGTCATATCATTTCTGAAAAATAACACCTGAACACGGGTCCCTATCACAATGCATGTACCTACCGGAGCACACGAGACAGTTTAATAAGCACTCACTGTCCCCTGCCTAAAGTGAAGGGGCTTGGAGTCCTTTAGGGGTAAGGACCTGCCTTGTTGTTCATTAATAAATGTATTTGCAAAAAAAACTAGGTTGCCAAGTTGTTTTACCACTATGAAAATTGAACCCATCAAGCAAAGAACATAACATAACCTTATATAAGTAATCTGACATACAGATACTAATTTAAAAAAGACTGAATAAGTACATTCTGCTGCCACGAAGCTTCACTGTCTTCAATAGAGTCTGGAGCAATAGCAGTCACGGAGATTATAGAGGCAAGCCTGGTGCGCCCCTCACTTTCCCGTTGATCAGCATGCTCCTTTCTTCTTATGAAGTAATGTTAGGCTGCCTGCCCTTGCTTCTCGAAGTTGCAGACAATACATTCTTGAGGTTCCTTGCTGTATACAAAGGCGACTGCAGCGACAAAGGAATGCGCGCTAGTGCCTTATTCCCTCGAGTCTTTCAATTTGAGGTTATGTCCACGTAATACACGTTGTCCATGTAAGAGTAAGACGCCGATCTTGCGATTTCTTGTGCTGACATCATATGTATTTCAACATACAGCGCTTCACTGACTCTCAAGGTATACTGGTCCTCAGTAACCTGTTAAGCAGACTGGTCTGGCAGTGGAATATTCGGTCCTTGGAGTAGGTACTTGAAATAAAAGTCGCTGTTACTTCCAGATGTCGCGTGTATTTCATTCAAGAAATAGAGACCACATTTAGGCGTCAGAATAAGTAAAAATATGTTAAATAACTATTTAACTAACTTAAAATTAGGACGGAACAAATATACGTGGCTAACGGGTAAGAGGCTATATAGACAAGAAGGATAGAGCCGTCTCAAGTGACAGATGTCACGAACGTCACAACCGTATGTAGAGAATAGCATAGACAAAGCAAGGTACATTTTCCAACAGTATAGGAAACGTAATCATGTCTCCCCCCCCCCCCCCCCCCCCAATAATGGAGGAATTCGTGTGCGTTCCCATTGAGGGTCCAAGTTGGAATTTTGAGCTTTTAAGCTTACCAGTCTTTAGTAAAAGTTCTCAAACCATTGTAAATTCAACCAATAATTTGTAAAAGTCGTTACTCAAAAGTTACGTTCGGTTAAAGGTGGACCCTCAGTCGTGCATGCCAGGTATCCATATCTAATAAACTGCTTAAAATGTATAACTGCTGTAAATGACTACTTTTAGTAAAAGATTTGTAAAACTAATTTCATTAATCGTGACTCCATTCTGTTAACTTAATACGAAGAAATAGCATGCAGAAGGTGGTCCCTCAATTGAACATTACAATTTCTTAGAATATCACATTCAGTGAGAACCAGAGTAATATTTAAAATGTATATGTGACTGAGAGTTAGTAAAAGTACTCGAATCATTGTAAATTCAATGGTTAGTTTGTAAAAGAAGTCATTAAAAAGTTACAATCGACTAAAGGTGGTCCCTCAATTGAAACGCTTGTCATAAGTAAAACTCAATTTACAAATCACTGGGTTGGTAATTAGACAATGGCTATAGCCTATCCTTTAGTAAAAATTTTTACTAACGATTGCTCTATCGAACAGTATAAACAAATATACCGTTTTACGAGAAATTTGAATCAAACATCTGCGAAGAAATACTACGGCCCAGGTGACCACATATTAGGATTTTGTGGGATAAAAATAAAAATTGGCAGTTATAGGGACTGCCGAATTGCCGATAGAAGTGAAAACATAGAACTTTGAGTATTGAAATTTCATAATGTTTGAATTAAAATTATCAACATCAATCTGACTCCGAGCAACAATTATATTATGCATGTTTATAGGGTTTCGTACCTTAAGAAAAAAGAACGGAACCCTTATAGGATCACTCGCTTGTCTGTCCGTCCGTCTATCACAACAAATTTACTCCAAATGTTTAGGAAGTTTAGGGGGTTCATTATATTTTAAGGGGGAAATGAATTTAAATTTTCATTTGTATGACACGTGTGGGGTACCAATAGAAAGCTTGCAAAAAATTAGGACAGCTGACTGATTTTATTTATTTATTTATTTATTTAAACTTTATTGCACATAACAAAAAAAAATGTACAAATGGCGGACTTAATGCCTAAAGGCATTCTCTACCAGTCAACCATTGGGCTAAACAGATACATGACAAAAAGGTGCAGAAAAAAAAAGTAAGAGATTAATCAATTAAATTCATCGCAAACTAGCTACATAATTTACGATTTTGACTTCATTTTACGTGCAGTAGTTTCCGAATGCTCCAGGTTTGGCTCATAGTGTCCCATACAAAAAGTCATAACTTTTTAAGGTGCTACCCCCTGTAAGTATATGTCGAATCTTGCTACCCGATGAGGTTTTCTGACTTTTTTTGGTACGTGGGTATGCATATGATATGTGGGTAGCACTTGTGTCAATAGCTTAAGTTATGCCGTTGACATGGTGCTGCTGAGCCCGTCTGTCAGCGCGCTGGAGCAGCTGCTTGCCCACTGCGAAGCCTACGCCTTGACCCATGGACTGGAGTACAACAACAAAAAGAGTGAGATATTGGTATTTAAGGCGGGCAAAATCAAGCCATACCGTGTACCACTGTGTATTTTAAAATAAAGTAATATATTACACAAGAACAATACATTTAATTAGAACGGTAAAATTTCCGGACTTTAGCGCGGATTCGTCGCATAAGTGTTTGCACATCGCTTTTTGACACTTTTCTACAAGCGGCAGACCACATCCGTTTCAATTCTGCCAATGTACTAGCTTCTCGGCCATCCTTCCGCAAGGTTCTCTTTACAATGGTCCAGTATCGCTCGATGGGGCGTGTTAGCGACACAACAACCCACAAGCAAGACACTGCATCGTCCCATACATTAGAGCGGGACATCACCGAGCGACAAGGACAGCGCCGCGCATGCGCAGTGCTAGCTGCGCAGATCGAGCGTCGCGCCTGCGCAAGGGCAGCCTCCGGCGGAGGGCGAGGCGCCTGCGCAGTCTTCAGGACAGCCGAGCAACGAGATACGACGGCCTGAAAGTCTACCAAGAAGCCTGAAGACTTATGAAAATGTATATAGTTATTATGTTAATATTTGAAATATGAATAAGTCTGTATTCGCAATAAAAACCTGAGTAGTTCATAAGTAGGTAAAATCAACTTAGAATGTCAAATCGTGAAATATTTAAGTAAATGGTGTAATAGTTTTAACTTGGATAGAATTAAGAAATGATTGTAAGGTTGTATGGAGAAAAAGAATTAATTCCCTATCCTTTCCCGATCCTATTGAGTGGACATGCTAGGTAGGTAGATAACTATTGTAGGTAACTGAAAATATAATAAAATAAGTTAGGAAATACAGGCTTAGCGCCCTGAGTCCTTACAAGCATAATAAGTAGGGAAAATAGGTGACAAATAAAGATAAAGTAAGTAGAATTAAAAGTCATTTATTAGAGGCTCATCTAAATATATAAAAGAAGAAACTGACTGACTGACTGACTGACTGACTGACTGACTGACTGACTGACTGACTGACTGACTGACTGACTGACTGACATATCAACGCACAGTCCAAACCGCTGGTTCTAGAGTTTCCAAATTTGGCACGTAGGTCCGTTATAAGGTCTAGGGGTGCACTAAGAAAGGATTTTTCAAAATTCACCCCGTAAGGGGGTGAAATGGGGGTCCAAAGTTTGTATGGGAAAACAAGATTAGTTAGACTATTTTATTTGAAACTTCACCGGAGTATTCCTAACAATAAATGAGTAAACACGTGTTTCAGCTTTTTTGAAAATTCAACTCCTTAAAGGGGGAAATGGGGGTGAAAAAGTCTAAAAATCAATATGGGTATCGTTTCTATGGTTTATCGGGTCGCTGATTGCGAAAACAACAACCATTTTATTATACAACGTGACAGGTGTAAAATATCATCCCCCAGGGGGTGAAATGGGGGTCCAAAGTTTGTATAGGGAAACAAGATTAAATAGACTGTTTTATTTGAAACTTCACAGGAGTATTGCTAACAATAAATGAGTAAATACGTCTATCAGGTTTTTTGAAAATTCAAATTCTTAAAGGGGGAAATGGGGGTGAAAAAGTCTGAAAATCAATATGGGTATCGTTTCTATGGTTTATTGGGTCGCTGATTACGAAAACAACAACCTATTTATTATACAACGTGGCAGGTGCAAAATATCATCCCCCAGAGGGTGAAATGGGGGTCCAAAGTTTGTATAGGGAAACAAGATTAGTTAGACTGTTTTATTTGAAACTTCACAGGAGTACCTATTGCTAACAATAAATGACGATACACGTGTTTCAGGTTTTTTGAAAATTCAACCCCATAAAGGGAGAAATGGGGGTGACAAAGTCTGAAAACCAACATGGTATCGTTTCTATGGTTGATCGGGTCGCTGATTACGAAAACACCAATGATTTTATGATACAACGTGGCGGGCGTGAAATACGTTACCATCCCCCTGTTGGGGTGCTATAGGGTTGAAATGACTAAATATCAATATGGGGTCGATTTATGGTATTTTGGGACGTTAATTAAGTACGAAAATGGCATCAATTTTGAAATTTTGGTATAGAAATAATTTTAATTCCGGGAAAGGACATAGGGTAGTTTCTATACCGAAAATCAGCACTTAAAGGGGTGAAAAGGGGATTGGAAGGTTGTATGGAGTATTTTTAACCGTTGAACCGATTGAAATAAAACTTGATATAATACTGTGCCTCCAGTGTAAAACGGTCAAACTCAAAAAATGAAATTTTACAGTACGACCAAAAAACGTTTCAAATCTGTTTTTCTTTGCATCCTTTTTAGAAAAATTATGGTTTTGTTTAATAACCAGAAAGTTTTAAGAACAAATTACAACTTAGCTCTAAAATTACCCTAAATTTTGTGAACTTCACAGAGATATCGGCTTTCAAAAAATACTTTTATCCCTTTTCACAATAGCCATGATTGTGTTAAAGGATTAAACTGTAGTTTATATAGTGCTGCTAGTACCTATTTTTACTTATGTGTTGTGTAAAGAGACAATTTTAAAAACTAGATTTTGCGAATTGTCATCGTCTGTGTAAAAATTAACGAATCATAATGAATAATGTAAATTTATTGGAACATAAACGAGAAAGTAAAATAAATAATAGGCATTATATTAATCTTATTTCATTATCGTTTGCTCGATCTTGTAAATCGTATACCAAAATACGGTACTCCAGTCACGACGGGTTATAACCATTTTGAGCTACTTTTGATCCCTTCACTATTTTTAAATTTATTTGACTAACTTATCTTTACTTAACTATACTTAATTTATCTAACATTATTTTGATAAAAACGGGACTTAATCGCATATACTTTCTGAGTGTGAGTGAAAATCGCGTGAGTTAAAATCAGTTCATTGTAGGAACATCCTCTTGTTACCTAAGTAATACAAAATTTCAATATAAATGATGATTGTTCACAACATTTTCACCTACGAAAATTTCTTTTTTTACCACAGGTTGACTAAACGTTTGACTTGGTAGGTAAATATTGATTTTTGTACACATTGACTCTGTTAATAATTTCTTGCAGTAGGTACCTACAGCTTCCATGGGCGTTAATAAGATTTTGTCGTTCGCATATCTGAGGTTGTTGACGATACTGCAGTCGTTGATATTCAACTTGTAACATAGATGCCGCTGTCAAGCCTTCTTATGCACCCCCGCGCATCCTAAATATTAACTTTGGCCATCTTGTACAACCTCAAACAGTTTGTTTCTTGACGTTAACACTAGGTACTTTACCCATCGCCAACATAAAATAGTATTGTGTAAAGCGAGCAAAATAAACTTTATCTCATAATAAACGACTATGAATGTCATATGATAAAGGATCAATATAAACATTAACCGTTTTCGATGACTCGATTTAGCTAAACTTGATTGTGTAAAATGAACTAAGTAAAATAAGACCACTTTACACATTATCTTATCCCTAAAATTGTTTGTGAATAATAAACAAACTTAATTTTGACCGTTACTTACGAAATACACCTAGGTAGTATAAGGTGATCTATGTATACTTTGATTTCTTTACACCGAGTATAAATGTCAAATATTGTTTTTTCGCAAAGATTAAACTCTACTTTAACCATGTTTCGTAAAACGATTTTTACGTTTCACAATTTTTAATAATATAATGTTAAATTAAATCGTTTTGAACGAAACAGTTGTGATTTTTGGCATATTTTACCCTAGTTGATACCCGAAACAAATGATGCAGTATCATGAAATATACACTGTAGTAGAAAAATCCACAATTTGGATAATCTCGACTTTAACCCTTTTACACTGGAGGCACAGAATAGATAGTTTGAATCCTGGGAAACGACTAAGGGTTGTTTTCATTGAATAATTTAACCCGTAAAGGGGTGAAAAGAGGGTTGGTAGTCTGTATAGGATTACGATTGAGCTAAAATTTAATACACATATGTAAGTCAGTGCCCCAAAGGCAGGCATGTAACGCCAATTTATGAATTTTTAACATGGGGGGGGGGGGGGGGGGATTTATGGGTAGGTAAATGAGAAATCAAAAAAACAAATAACTTTATTGTGTGACGACTGTGGCGTATCAAATAAAAGGGCTTAATGTGAGGATCTCTTATTAGTATAATTTTAACATAAATACATAATTTTGAAGTTATTAAAAAAAGGTGTAAATTAATCAATATCGGAAACTGTTTGACATAAAATTTTGCTAAAATTACAGATATAATAATTATTTACGTATAAATTACAAGAAAACTAATAAGAGTGCAGTCAAGCATCAGTCCGATTTAAGATAAAAAATAATAATAATCGGGGTACGAGTCCGATTCACACTCAGCCGCTTTATAAATTCTCATGAAATCATGCTGAAAGCGTCTTTTTTCAAAAATGTAATATAAAAGTTGTTCGTACGAAACCTTTGAGGCGCAAGTAAGACCCGCACTTGCCTGGTTTTTTTAATTTCCTAAAGTCATTACTTAAAGGGGTGAAATGGGGGTTAAAAGTTTGTATGAGGCATTTATAAATGTTGAACCGATTTAGATGAAACTTGGTATGGAGATAGTTTGGTGGAACCAAAACTATGGAGGAGGGAGGAAGGGGCAAAATAGTATTTATACCGAAAAACAACGCTTATGGGGGTGCACAGCAAAGGGGTTGGAAGTTTTATAGAGAATTATTTTCAGTTGAACCGATGAAACTTAGATGAAACTTGGTATAGAGATAGTTTGAGTCTCGGAAAACGACATAGGATAGTTTTATCCCGAAAATCAACCCTTTAAGAGGTGAAAAGGGGGTTGAAAGATTTTATGGGGAATTGATAACCGCTTAACCTGATGATTTGGTATAGAGATAGTTTGAGTTCTGGGGATGGATACATAGTAGTTGTTATCCCACAAGTCAATTCCCTAAGAGGGTAAAAAGGGGGGTCAATTATTAATTCCACGCAAAGGAAGTCGCGGGGAAAAACTTTTATTCAAGAGTAGAAATCTGCATTAATCATAATGTACGCGGGCGAAGCCGCGGGCAACTGCTAATTAGGACATACGATGAGACCTATAGGCTAGGTTAGTTTCTGTCTGGACTCACGACGCTATGACCTAGGTTAGTTACCTGTAATGAGAAAATAATTTACTAGACAAAATGAAAATTGGAAAATAGATGTCCACAAATAAGCCCGACCAATCAGGGGGCCCATTAGCGCAGCCAATTAGGAAAGAAAAGTGAAAGTCTAACTAGAGCGAGATAGCGATAGCGCGCGCCTCTGATTGGACGGAATTCTTATTGGAATTTCGACTTATATGTCCGCTCACTAGGTTTCGGACCCTGTTATAAAGCTCCATACAAACCGCCAGACTTCGCCCGCGACCGCCGCGTCGAGCGCACGCCTCTGCGCTCCGCGTCTCCCGCCCGTACCGCGAGAGAACTTCTCCGCGTGTATGACGCAAGTTTTTCGCCGTAGATGTCTCGCCGCGTTGTAGCTCCGCTCCGCGTGCACGTTATTATTGGATTGTTCAGTGGAAAAACCGTGTGTTATAAACATAAACTAGTGCCACCAGTGCCACCCAGTGCCGTGACAAATAGAGATAGTGACTCTGAGAAAAATTGACAAAGTGCAGCGCCAGTGCCCACCCTTTCCCTCCCACTAACGTGTATATGTTAAGCAGACTGGTCTGGCAGTGGAATATTCGGTCCTTGGAGTACTTGAAATAAAAGTCGCTGTTACTTCCAGATGTCGCGTGTATTTCATTCAAGAAATAGAGACCACATTTAGGCGTCAGAATAAGTAAAAATATGTTAAATAACTACTTAACTAACTTAAAATTAGGACGGAACAAATATACGTGGCTAACGGGTAAGAGGCTATAGACAAGAAGAAAGATAGAGCCGTCTCAAGTGACAGATGTCACAAATGTCACAACCGTATGTAGAGAATAGCATAGACAAAGCAAGGTACATTTTCCAACACTCCTCCTTATTCTCTACTTCGGATAGAGTTTATAAAACTAACATCATAGCATATTTTATCATGCATCATGACTCTATCTTAGCAAACAAGAGCAACATTATGTACTTTTATATAAAACTAGGACTTATCCATAGTTAATTAAATTACAAGCAAAATACAAGTATCATAACATAATCTCTCGACATTAAAGACAAATTGATTGCAAGACCCTATAAAATTACTCATTACATTATAAAGACACAACATAGATATAAAGTTAGAATGCTTATCATAAATGACAAAACCTAGACTTACAATCATACAGATTGTTGGCCCAGCCTGCATATGTATAGGCACTATGTTTAAATTACTTCCTTTACAACAATAAAGTAGATAATTTACAGTGCCTGCTAATAGTACATATTAAATAGTACGCCAATGATCCATACTAATGCAAGTACAACTATGGCTAAGTTGGTTACAAGTGTATGAAATGTCTAGACAGATTAGTAATGTAATAGGTAAATAATTACAGAAAAACTAATATAAGCAACGACTGTGCAAACTTATAGACATTTCCACTAATACACTTGTCTGACTTATCAGAAAAAATGAAATTTAAGTATACACACAACGTGAACACTACAATCATTAAACTTAGCCAATAAGCATTCAGAATCACATTGGTCTAAAAGAAACAAAGAACCTGTTAAGGCAAAACATTCATATTGAACAAAACATTATAATGAAACACTGCTAGCCTACACGTAAAAATTTGTAACATTTTTATAAATACACTAAAAATACCATTCAAACAGCTGTTCACAAATATACAAAAAAAAACACAATTCAAACAGCTGTTATGTGCATAAATAAAAAAAAACGTGCAAGGCAATAAAGCACATTACAACATAACATAAGAATAATGGTTCTTTGCATACAACAAAATAGGGCTTGCATTCGCTTATATACCCGTTAGCAAATAAAACACAAAATAAAATTTGACATACACATGTGCCACAAAATTAACAATATCATTTAAAATTAATTCACATGGTACATCCCAAAAAATAATAAATAACACTAGTTCACATTTCAATAAAAAAAAAAATTATGTAACATCAATAAAGTATCACAGATAAAATTAGCATTAAAGCAGAATAAATTTGACAATATAGAATGCCTAACAAGTGAAAAATAACTGGCATAAACCGCAGGAAACTATTTTTCATTTGATTTAGACTAACCTGCATGGCACTGTACCATAGTTAAATAATAATAGGCATTCAACGATGTTACCCTATGCTGACCAACAAATTCCTATAACAAGGTCTTTAAGAGCATCATACTCAACACTTTGACTGCCACACACCATCATTTTAAGTCTGGTGTGTTCAGGACCTCATTGCAGGAAACATGATCACTTAGTGAACTAGCATTGACTAGTGATGTGGATAAGTCACAGTCAGAAACCTTTTGTGGCATATTACCATACATACTTATAGCTCAGAGCAAGACACATTGGCCTCTGCCAGTGTAAATGTCTCCTCCTCAACATGCTACCTCAGGCTCCGGCAGAGAAGAATCTTCATCACCTTCACCAAGAGCAGTTTCAGCCAGTACAGTATTGATAAAAAAAAACTAACATGTAGACTTACCACTAACCTTATTACTAATATCACAGCTGAATATTTATTTATTTATAAAATAGGGAATTTCATTAAACATCTCATTATCCGATTCATTTTAAATTCCATAATATAATAAAATAATATCATAATAAAAATTCAAATTCAGACTGTCATAATAGTAAAATTAAAAATCATTGTCATTAGCCTCCCCGACAAAAGCTGTCTTTGCATATGTTTTAAATAGTAAATGTAGGGAATACTCCTCAAACAAACTACAACATTAAAAATAAGATGGGTCACTAAATTAAATTCCTTACTCACCACAACAAATAAATGAAATAAAGCCTAGCTATGGTAATAAGCTGCTTAGGGAAAAAGAGAATAAATAAGCCATACAGCTTCAAACGCTTAAAAGACTGAAATCTAATACAAAAGATTCAGTACACACACAGCGTGAAAAATTCCCAAATAAAGTCCCAGCATGCTACACCACCTCAAATTTATGAGGGCTAAAAAGCAATGAAGTTGGAGGTATTCTTTGATCTCAAGGAAATTTAAGAATTTCGTAAGGAATTTAGTATAAAATTGGTAATAATTTTTACAACACAACCCTATTTCTCTATTATATTAACAACTAATAATGAACTGAGAACTTACTCATCAACAAGAAGCCGGCTCTGTCCCACACGGTCTTGTGTCCGCTCTGCTGAGTCTGCTATGACATTGGGATGTGCCAGCCAAACAGCTGAAGCAGCACGCCTTATATTTGCCCGGGGTAAAGTTTAGACATCTCGCCCTACAGGCAAGAGACAAAGCTGCTCAGGCAGTCATATCATTTCTGAAAAATAACACCTGAACACGGGTCCCTATCACAATGCATGTACCTACCGGAGCACACGAGACAGTTTAATAAGCACTCACTGTCCCCTGCCTAAAGTGAAGGGGCTTGGAGTCCTTTAGGGGTAAGGACCTGCCTTGTTGTTCATTAATAAATGTATTTGCAAAAAAAACTAGGTTGCCAAGTTGTTTTACCACTATGAAAATTGAACCCATCAAGCAAAGAACATAACATAACCTTATATAAGTAATCTGACATACAGATACTAATTTAAAAAAGACTGAATAAGTACATTCTGCTGCCACGAAGCTTCACTGTCTTCAATAGAGTCTGGAGCAATAGCAGTCACGGAGATTATAGAGGCAAGCCTGGTGCGCCCCTCACTTTCCCGTTGATCAGCATGCTCCTTTCTTCTTATGAAGTAATGTTAGGCTGCCTGCCCTTGCTTCTCGAAGTTGCAGACAATACATTCTTGAGGTTCCTTGCTGTATACAAAGGCGACTGCAGCGACAAAGGAATGCGCGCTAGTGCCTTATTCCCTCGAGTCTTTCAATTTGAGGTTATGTCCACGTAATACACGTTGTCCATGTAAGAGTAAGACGCCGATCTTGCGATTTCTTGTGCTGACATCATATGTATTTCAACATACAGCGCTTCACTGACTCTCAAGGTATACTGGTCCTCAGTAACCTGTTAAGCAGACTGGTCTGGCAGTGGAATATTCGGTCCTTGGAGTAGGTACTTGAAATAAAAGTCGCTGTTACTTCCAGATGTCGCGTGTATTTCATTCAAGAAATAGAGACCACATTTAGGCGTCAGAATAAGTAAAAATATGTTAAATAACTATTTAACTAACTTAAAATTAGGACGGAACAAATATACGTGGCTAACGGGTAAGAGGCTATATAGACAAGAAGGATAGAGCCGTCTCAAGTGACAGATGTCACGAACGTCACAACCGTATGTAGAGAATAGCATAGACAAAGCAAGGTACATTTTCCAACAGTATAGGAAACGTAATCATGTCTCCCCCCCCCCCCCCCCCCCCAATAATGGAGGAATTCGTGTGCGTTCCCATTGAGGGTCCAAGTTGGAATTTTGAGCTTTTAAGCTTACCAGTCTTTAGTAAAAGTTCTCAAACCATTGTAAATTCAACCAATAATTTGTAAAAGTCGTTACTCAAAAGTTACGTTCGGTTAAAGGTGGACCCTCAGTCGTGCATGCCAGGTATCCATATCTAATAAACTGCTTAAAATGTATAACTGCTGTAAATGACTACTTTTAGTAAAAGATTTGTAAAACTAATTTCATTAATCGTGACTCCATTCTGTTAACTTAATACGAAGAAATAGCATGCAGAAGGTGGTCCCTCAATTGAACATTACAATTTCTTAGAATATCACATTCAGTGAGAACCAGAGTAATATTTAAAATGTATATGTGACTGAGAGTTAGTAAAAGTACTCGAATCATTGTAAATTCAATGGTTAGTTTGTAAAAGAAGTCATTAAAAAGTTACAATCGACTAAAGGTGGTCCCTCAATTGAAACGCTTGTCATAAGTAAAACTCAATTTACAAATCACTGGGTTGGTAATTAGACAATGGCTATAGCCTATCCTTTAGTAAAAATTTTTACTAACGATTGCTCTATCGAACAGTATAAACAAATATACCGTTTTACGAGAAATTTGAATCAAACATCTGCGAAGAAATACTACGGCCCAGGTGACCGGGTCTCTATTGGTTCCCATAATTTTTAACTTCCGTTTTTGTCAGTCCATAACGTTTTCGATCATAATTTTTATTAGTCATATTGTCAATAGTCATAAAATTTTACAATCTAAATTGCTGGTCCGATTTTTGCAGGTCATAATTATTGTTAGTCATAAAATCTGTTACTCATAATATTCAAAGTCCAAATGGTGTCCATTACATAATGTTGAAGGCAATAAACTTGCTTATAATAATTGTTCTAAGTTCTTTAATCGTAGATTATAATGATAACTAGGGGTGTATATCGGTTTCCACAAATTTTAAGTTCCGATTTTTATAGTCCATACCCTACCTATCTCTGGGAGCAGTTTCATTTTTAGGGTCATAAAAAAATAACCCTAACCTACCTATCTCTGGGAGCAGTTTCGTTTTTAGGGTCATAAAAAAATAACCCAAACCTACCTATCTCTGGGAGCAGTTTTGTTTTTAGGGCCATAAAAAAAATAACCATAACCTACCTATCTCTGGCAGCAGTTTTGTTTTTAGGGCATCAAAAAAAAATAACCCTAACCTACCTATCTCTGGGAGCAGTTTCGTTTTTAGGGCCATAAAAAAATAAACCTAACTTACCTATCTCTGGGAGCAGTTTCGTTTTTAGGGTCATAAAAAAATAACCCTAACCTACCTATCTCTGGGAGCAGTTTCGTTTTTAGGGCCATAAAAAAAATAACCCTAACCTACCTATCTCTGGGAGCAGTTTTGTTTTTAGGGTCATCAAAAAAAAATAACCCTAACCTACCTATCTCTGGGAGCAGTTTCGTTTTAGGGCCATAAAAAAAAACCCTAACCTACCTATCTCTGGGACAACAATAAGTTTATGGAAAACAAAGGGATGACATTAAAACGATATGATTAACGACTATTAGTCCGATAAAATATATGCCTTAAAATATTTCTGAATAATTATTGATAGACCTTCGAATGTTATACTCATCAATTTTATGCCTTTTGCGATTATAGAGTTTAATATTATAGATCTTTATTATTAGAACTATGAAACGTTATGCTTTACAAAAATTATGACTATTGATGTTTATGCCCATAAATTATATGTATATCAATTTCTGACTATCGAAATTCGAAACAACAAGTTTATGGGAAACAAAGGGATCCCCAGGTGACCACATATTAGGATTTTGTGGGATAAAAATAAAAATTGGCAGTTATAGGGACTGCCGAATTGCCGATAGAAGTGAAAACATAGAACTTTGAGTATTGAAATTTCATAATGTTTGAATTAAAATTATCAACATCAATCTGACTCCGAGCAACAATTATATTATGCATGTTTATAGGGTTTCGTACCTTAAGAAAAAAGAACGGAACCCTTATAGGATCACTCGCTTGTCTGTCCGTCCGTCTATCACAACAAATTTACTCCAAATGTTTAGGAAGTTTAGGGGGTTCATTATATTTTAAGGGGGAAATGAATTTAAATTTTCATTTGTATGACACGTGTGGGGTACCAATAGAAAGCTTGCAAAAAATTAGGACAGCTGACTGATTTTATTTATTTATTTATTTATTTAAACTTTATTGCACATAACAAAAAAAAATGTACAAATGGCGGACTTAATGCCTAAAGGCATTCTCTACCAGTCAACCATTGGGCTAAACAGATACATGACAAAAAGGTGCAGAAAAAAAAAAGTAAGAGATTAATCAATTAAATTCATCGCAAACTAGCTACATAATTTACGATTTTGACTTCATTTTACGTGCAGTAGTTTCCGAATGCTCCAGGTTTGGCTCATAGTGTCCCATACAAAAAGTCATAACTTTTTAAGGTGCTACCCCCTGTAAGTATATGTCGAATCTTGCTACCCGATGAGGTTTTCTGACTTTTTTTGGTACGTGGGTATGCATATGATATGTGGGTAGCACTTGTGTCAATAGCTTAAGTTATGCCGTTGACATGGTGCTGCTGAGCCCGTCTGTCAGCGCGCTGGAGCAGCTGCTTGCCCACTGCGAAGCCTACGCCTTGACCCATGGACTGGAGTACAACAACAAAAAGAGTGAGATATTGGTATTTAAGGCGGGCAAAATCAAGCCATACCGTGTACCACTGTGTATTTTAAAATAAAGTAATATATTACACAAGAACAATACATTTAATTAGAACGGTAAAATTTCCGGACTTTAGCGCGGATTCGTCGCATAAGTGTTTGCACATCGCTTTTTGACACTTTTCTACAAGCGGCAGACCACATCCGTTTCAATTCTGCCAATGTACTAGCTTCTCGGCCATCCTTCCGCAAGGTTCTCTTTACAATGGTCCAGTATCGCTCGATGGGGCGTGTTAGCGACACAACAACCCACAAGCAAGACACTGCATCGTCCCATACATTAGAGCGGGACATCACCGAGCGACAAGGACAGCGCCGCGCATGCGCAGTGCTAGCTGCGCAGATCGAGCGTCGCGCCTGCGCAAGGGCAGCCTCCGGCGGAGGGCGAGGCGCCTGCGCAGTCTTCAGGACAGCCGAGCAACGAGATACGACGGCCTGAAAGTCTACCAAGAAGCCTGAAGACTTATGAAAATGTATATAGTTATTATGTTAATATTTGAAATATGAATAAGTCTGTATTCGCAATAAAAACCTGAGTAGTTCATAAGTAGGTAAAATCAACTTAGAATGTCAAATCGTGAAATATTTAAGTAAATGGTGTAATAGTTTTAACTTGGATAGAATTAAGAAATGATTGTAAGGTTGTATGGAGAAAAAGAATTAATTCCCTATCCTTTCCCGATCCTATTGAGTGGACATGCTAGGTAGGTAGATAACTATTGTAGGTAACTGAAAATATAATAAAATAAGTTAGGAAATACAGGCTTAGCGCCCTGAGTCCTTACAAGCATAATAAGTAGGGAAAATAGGTGACAAATAAAGATAAAGTAAGTAGAATTAAAAGTCATTTATTAGAGGCTCATCTAAATATATAAAAGAAGAAACTGACTGACTGACTGACTGACTGACTGACTGACTGACTGACTGACTGACTGACTGACTGACTGACTGACTGACTGACTGACTGACATATCAACGCACAGTCCAAACCGCTGGTTCTAGAGTTTCCAAATTTGGCACGTAGGTCCGTTATAAGGTCTAGGGGTGCACTAAGAAAGGATTTTTCAAAATTCACCCCGTAAGGGGGTGAAATGGGGGTCCAAAGTTTGTATGGGAAAACAAGATTAGTTAGACTATTTTATTTGAAACTTCACCGGAGTATTTCTAACAATAAATGAGTAAACACGTGTTTCAGCTTTTTTGAAAATTCAACTCCTTAAAGGGGGAAATGGGGGTGAAAAAGTCTAAAAATCAATATGGGTATCGTTTCTATGGTTTATCGGGTCGCTGATTGCGAAAACAACAACCATTTTATTATACAACGTGACAGGTGTAAAATATCATCCCCCAGGGGGTGAAATGGGGGTCCAAAGTTTGTATAGGGAAACAAGATTAAATAGACTGTTTTATTTGAAACTTCACAGGAGTATTGCTAACAATAAATGAGTAAATACGTCTATCAGGTTTTTTGAAAATTCAAATTCTTAAAGGGGGAAATGGGGGTGAAAAAGTCTGAAAATCAATATGGGTATCGTTTCTATGGTTTATTGGGTCGCTGATTACGAAAACAACAACCTATTTATTATACAACGTGGCAGGTGCAAAATATCATCCCCCAGAGGGTGAAATGGGGGTCCAAAGTTTGTATAGGGAAACAAGATTAGTTAGACTGTTTTATTTGAAACTTCACAGGAGTACCTATTGCTAACAATAAATGACGATACACGTGTTTCAGGTTTTTTGAAAATTCAACCCCATAAAGGGAGAAATGGGGGTGACAAAGTCTGAAAACCAACATGGTATCGTTTCTATGGTTGATCGGGTCGCTGATTACGAAAACACCAATGATTTTATGATACAACGTGGCGGGCGTGAAATACGTTACCATCCCCCTGTTGGGGTGCTATAGGGTTGAAATGACTAAATATCAATATGGGGTCGATTTATGGTATTTTGGGACGTTAATTAAGTACGAAAATGGCATCAATTTTGAAATTTTGGTATAGAAATAATTTTAATTCCGGGAAAGGACATAGGGTAGTTTCTATACCGAAAATCAGCACTTAAAGGGGTGAAAAGGGGATTGGAAGGTTGTATGGAGTATTTTTAACCGTTGAACCGATTGAAATAAAACTTGATATAATACTGTGCCTCCAGTGTAAAACGGTCAAACTCAAAAAATGAAATTTTACAGTACGACCAAAAAACGTTTCAAATCTGTTTTTCTTTGCATCCTTTTTAGAAAAATTATGGTTTTGTTTAATAACCAGAAAGTTTTAAGAACAAATTACAACTTAGCTCTAAAATTACCCTAAATTTTGTGAACTTCACAGAGATATCGGCTTTCAAAAAATACTTTTATCCCTTTTCACAATAGCCATGATTGTGTTAAAGGATTAAACTGTAGTTTATATAGTGCTGCTAGTACCTATTTTTACTTATGTGTTGTGTAAAGAGACAATTTTAAAAACTAGATTTTGCGAATTGTCATCGTCTGTGTAAAAATTAACGAATCATAATGAATAATGTAAATTTATTGGAACATAAACGAGAAAGTAAAATAAATAATAGGCATTATATTAATCTTATTTCATTATCGTTTGCTCGATCTTGTAAATCGTATACCAAAATACGGTACTCCAGTCACGACGGGTTATAACCATTTTGAGCTACTTTTGATCCCTTCACTATTTTTAAATTTATTTGACTAACTTATCTTTACTTAACTATACTTAATTTATCTAACATTATTTTGATAAAAACGGGACTTAATCGCATATACTTTCTGAGTGTGAGTGAAAATCGCGTGAGTTAAAATCAGTTCATTGTAGGAACATCCTCTTGTTACCTAAGTAATACAAAATTTCAATATAAATGATGATTGTTCACAACATTTTCACCTACGAAAATTTCTTTTTTTACCACAGGTTGACTAAACGTTTGACTTGGTAGGTAAATATTGATTTTTGTACACATTGACTCTGTTAATAATTTCTTGCAGTAGGTACCTACAGCTTCCATGGGCGTTAATAAGATTTTGTCGTTCGCATATCTGAGGTTGTTGACGATACTGCAGTCGTTGATATTCAACTTGTAACATAGATGCCGCTGTCAAGCCTTCTTATGCACCCCCGCGCATCCTAAATATTAACTTTGGCCATCTTGTACAACCTCAAACAGTTTGTTTCTTGACGTTAACACTAGGTACTTTACCCATCGCCAACATAAAATAGTATTGTGTAAAGCGAGCAAAATAAACTTTATCTCATAATAAACGACTATGAATGTCATATGATAAAGGATCAATATAAACATTAACCGTTTTCGATGACTCGATTTAGCTAAACTTGATTGTGTAAAATGAACTAAGTAAAATAAGACCACTTTACACATTATCTTATCCCTAAAATTGTTTGTGAATAATAAACAAACTTAATTTTGACCGTTACTTACGAAATACACCTAGGTAGTATAAGGTGATCTATGTATACTTTGATTTCTTTACACCGAGTATAAATGTCAAATATTGTTTTTTCGCAAAGATTAAACTCTACTTTAACCATGTTTCGTAAAACGATTTTTACGTTTCACAATTTTTAATAATATAATGTTAAATTAAATCGTTTTGAACGAAACAGTTGTGATTTTTGGCATATTTTACCCTAGTTGATACCCGAAACAAATGATGCAGTATCATGAAATATACACTGTAGTAGAAAAATCCACAATTTGGATAATCTCGACTTTAACCCTTTTACACTGGAGGCACAGAATAGATAGTTTGAATCCTGGGAAACGACTAAGGGTTGTTTTCATTGAATAATTTAACCCGTAAAGGGGTGAAAAGAGGGTTGGTAGTCTGTATAGGATTACGATTGAGCTAAAATTTAATACACATATGTAAGTCAGTGCCCCAAAGGCAGGCATGTAACGCCAATTTATGAATTTTTAACATGGGGGGGGGGGGGGGATTTATGGGTAGGTAAATGAGAAAACAAAAAAACAAATAACTTTATTGTGTGACGACTGTGGCGTATCAAATAAAAGGGCTTAATGTGAGGATCTCTTATTAGTATAATTTTAACATAAATACATAATTTTGAAGTTATTAAAAAAAGGTGTAAATTAATCAATATCGGAAACTGTTTGACATAAAATTTTGCTAAAATTACAGATATAATAATTATTTACGTATAAATTACAGGAAAACTAATAAGAGTGCAGTCAAGCATCAGTCCGATTTAAGATAAAAAATAATAATAATCGGGGTACGAGTCCGATTCACACTCAGCCGCTTTATAAATTCTCATGAAATCATGCTGAAAGCGTCTTTTTTCAAAAATGTAATATAAAAGTTGTTCGTACGAAACCTTTGAGGCGCAAGTAAGACCCGCACTTGCCTGGTTTTTTTAATTTCCTAAAGTCATTACTTAAAGGGGTGAAATGGGGGTTAAAAGTTTGTATGAGGCATTTATAAATGTTGAACCGATTTAGATGAAACTTGGTATGGAGATAGTTTGGTGGAACCAAAACTATGGAGGAGGGAGGAAGGGGCAAAATAGTATTTATACCGAAAAACAACGCTTATGGGGGTGCACAGCAAAGGGGTTGGAAGTTTTATAGAGAATTATTTTCAGTTGAACCGATGAAACTTAGATGAAACTTGGTATAGAGATAGTTTGAGTCTCGGAAAACGACATAGGATAGTTTTATCCCGAAAATCAACCCTTTAAGAGGTGAAAAGGGGGTTGAAAGATTTTATGGGGAATTGATAACCGCTTAACCTGATGATTTGGTATAGAGATAGTTTGAGTTCTGGGGATGGATACATAGTAGTTGTTATCCCACAAGTCAATTCCCTAAGAGGGTAAAAAGGGGGGTCAATTATTAATTCCACGCAAAGGAAGTCGCGGGGAAAAACTTTTATTCAAGAGTAGAAATCTGCATTAATCATAATGTACGCGGGCGAAGCCGCGGGCAACTGCTAATTAGGACATACGATGAGACCTATAGGCTAGGTTAGTTTCTGTCTGGACTCACGACGCTATGACCTAGGTTAGTTACCTGTAATGAGAAAATAATTTACTAGACAAAATGAAAATTGGAAAATAGATGTCCACAAATAAGCCCGACCAATC
Organism: Pammene fasciana; assembly: GCA_911728535.1. Classification (NCBI taxonomy): domain Eukaryota; kingdom Metazoa; phylum Arthropoda; class Insecta; order Lepidoptera; family Tortricidae; genus Pammene; species Pammene fasciana. The sequence goes on from OU452283.1 coordinate 12,117,827, forward strand.
AGGGGGCCCATTAGCGCAGCCAATTAGGAAAGAAAAGTGAAAGTCTAACTAGAGCGAGATAGCGATAGCGCGCGCCTCTGATTGGACGGAATTCTTATTGGAATTTCGACTTATATGTCCGCTCACTAGGTTTCGGACCCTGTTATAAAGCTCCATACAAACCGCCAGACTTCGCCCGCGACCGCCGCGTCGAGCGCACGCCTCTGCGCTCCGCGTCTCCCGCCCGTACCGCGAGAGAACTTCTCCGCGTGTATGACGCAAGTTTTTCGCCGTAGATGTCTCGCCGCGTTGTAGCTCCGCTCCGCGTGCACGTTATTATTGGATTGTTCAGTGGAAAAACCGTGTGTTATAAACATAAACTAGTGCCACCAGTGCCACCCAGTGCCGTGACAAATAGAGATAGTGACTCTGAGAAAAATTGACAAAGTGCAGCGCCAGTGCCCACCCTTTCCCTCCCACTAACGTGTATATGTTAAGCAGACTGGTCTGGCAGTGGAATATTCGGTCCTTGGAGTACTTGAAATAAAAGTCGCTGTTACTTCCAGATGTCGCGTGTATTTCATTCAAGAAATAGAGACCACATTTAGGCGTCAGAATAAGTAAAAATATGTTAAATAACTACTTAACTAACTTAAAATTAGGACGGAACAAATATACGTGGCTAACGGGTAAGAGGCTATAGACAAGAAGAAAGATAGAGCCGTCTCAAGTGACAGATGTCACAAATGTCACAACCGTATGTAGAGAATAGCATAGACAAAGCAAGGTACATTTTCCAACACTCCTCCTTATTCTCTACTTCGGATAGAGTTTATAAAACTAACATCATAGCATATTTTATCATGCATCATGACTCTATCTTAGCAAACAAGAGCAACATTATGTACTTTTATATAAAACTAGGACTTATCCATAGTTAATTAAATTACAAGCAAAATACAAGTATCATAACATAATCTCTCGACATTAAAGACAAATTGATTGCAAGACCCTATAAAATTACTCATTACATTATAAAGACACAACATAGATATAAAGTTAGAATGCTTATCATAAATGACAAAACCTAGACTTACAATCATACAGATTGTTGGCCCAGCCTGCATATGTATAGGCACTATGTTTAAATTACTTCCTTTACAACAATAAAGTAGATAATTTACAGTGCCTGCTAATAGTACATATTAAATAGTACGCCAATGATCCATACTAATGCAAGTACAACTATGGCTAAGTTGGTTACAAGTGTATGAAATGTCTAGACAGATTAGTAATGTAATAGGTAAATAATTACAGAAAAACTAATATAAGCAACGACTGTGCAAACTTATAGACATTTCCACTAATACACTTGTCTGACTTATCAGAAAAAATGAAATTTAAGTATACACACAACGTGAACACTACAATCATTAAACTTAGCCAATAAGCATTCAGAATCACATTGGTCTAAAAGAAACAAAGAACCTGTTAAGGCAAAACATTCATATTGAACAAAACATTATAATGAAACACTGCTAGCCTACACGTAAAAATTTGTAACATTTTTATAAATACACTAAAAATACCATTCAAACAGCTGTTCACAAATATACAAAAAAAAACACAATTCAAACAGCTGTTATGTGCATAAATAAAAAAAAACGTGCAAGGCAATAAAGCACATTACAACATAACATAAGAATAATGGTTCTTTGCATACAACAAAATAGGGCTTGCATTCGCTTATATACCCGTTAGCAAATAAAACACAAAATAAAATTTGACATACACATGTGCCACAAAATTAACAATATCATTTAAAATTAATTCACATGGTACATCCCAAAAAATAATAAATAACACTAGTTCACATTTCAATAAAAAAAAAAATTATGTAACATCAATAAAGTATCACAGATAAAATTAGCATTAAAGCAGAATAAATTTGACAATATAGAATGCCTAACAAGTGAAAAATAACTGGCATAAACCGCAGGAAACTATTTTTCATTTGATTTAGACTAACCTGCATGGCACTGTACCATAGTTAAATAATAATAGGCATTCAACGATGTTACCCTATGCTGACCAACAAATTCCTATAACAAGGTCTTTAAGAGCATCATACTCAACACTTTGACTGCCACACACCATCATTTTAAGTCTGGTGTGTTCAGGACCTCATTGCAGGAAACATGATCACTTAGTGAACTAGCATTGACTAGTGATGTGGATAAGTCACAGTCAGAAACCTTTTGTGGCATATTACCATACATACTTATAGCTCAGAGCAAGACACATTGGCCTCTGCCAGTGTAAATGTCTCCTCCTCAACATGCTACCTCAGGCTCCGGCAGAGAAGAATCTTCATCACCTTCACCAAGAGCAGTTTCAGCCAGTACAGTATTGATAAAAAAAAACTAACATGTAGACTTACCACTAACCTTATTACTAATATCACAGCTGAATATTTATTTATTTATAAAATAGGGAATTTCATTAAACATCTCATTATCCGATTCATTTTAAATTCCATAATATAATAAAATAATATCATAATAAAAATTCAAATTCAGACTGTCATAATAGTAAAATTAAAAATCATTGTCATTAGCCTCCCCGACAAAAGCTGTCTTTGCATATGTTTTAAATAGTAAATGTAGGGAATACTCCTCAAACAAACTACAACATTAAAAATAAGATGGGTCACTAAATTAAATTCCTTACTCACCACAACAAATAAATGAAATAAAGCCTAGCTATGGTAATAAGCTGCTTAGGGAAAAAGAGAATAAATAAGCCATACAGCTTCAAACGCTTAAAAGACTGAAATCTAATACAAAAGATTCAGTACACACACAGCGTGAAAAATTCCCAAATAAAGTCCCAGCATGCTACACCACCTCAAATTTATGAGGGCTAAAAAGCAATGAAGTTGGAGGTATTCTTTGATCTCAAGGAAATTTAAGAATTTCGTAAGGAATTTAGTATAAAATTGGTAATAATTTTTACAACACAACCCTATTTCTCTATTATATTAACAACTAATAATGAACTGAGAACTTACTCATCAACAAGAAGCCGGCTCTGTCCCACACGGTCTTGTGTCCGCTCTGCTGAGTCTGCTATGACATTGGGATGTGCCAGCCAAACAGCTGAAGCAGCACGCCTTATATTTGCCCGGGGTAAAGTTTAGACATCTCGCCCTACAGGCAAGAGACAAAGCTGCTCAGGCAGTCATATCATTTCTGAAAAATAACACCTGAACACGGGTCCCTATCACAATGCATGTACCTACCGGAGCACACGAGACAGTTTAATAAGCACTCACTGTCCCCTGCCTAAAGTGAAGGGGCTTGGAGTCCTTTAGGGGTAAGGACCTGCCTTGTTGTTCATTAATAAATGTATTTGCAAAAAAAACTAGGTTGCCAAGTTGTTTTACCACTATGAAAATTGAACCCATCAAGCAAAGAACATAACATAACCTTATATAAGTAATCTGACATACAGATACTAATTTAAAAAAGACTGAATAAGTACATTCTGCTGCCACGAAGCTTCACTGTCTTCAATAGAGTCTGGAGCAATAGCAGTCACGGAGATTATAGAGGCAAGCCTGGTGCGCCCCTCACTTTCCCGTTGATCAGCATGCTCCTTTCTTCTTATGAAGTAATGTTAGGCTGCCTGCCCTTGCTTCTCGAAGTTGCAGACAATACATTCTTGAGGTTCCTTGCTGTATACAAAGGCGACTGCAGCGACAAAGGAATGCGCGCTAGTGCCTTATTCCCTCGAGTCTTTCAATTTGAGGTTATGTCCACGTAATACACGTTGTCCATGTAAGAGTAAGACGCCGATCTTGCGATTTCTTGTGCTGACATCATATGTATTTCAACATACAGCGCTTCACTGACTCTCAAGGTATACTGGTCCTCAGTAACCTGTTAAGCAGACTGGTCTGGCAGTGGAATATTCGGTCCTTGGAGTAGGTACTTGAAATAAAAGTCGCTGTTACTTCCAGATGTCGCGTGTATTTCATTCAAGAAATAGAGACCACATTTAGGCGTCAGAATAAGTAAAAATATGTTAAATAACTATTTAACTAACTTAAAATTAGGACGGAACAAATATACGTGGCTAACGGGTAAGAGGCTATATAGACAAGAAGGATAGAGCCGTCTCAAGTGACAGATGTCACGAACGTCACAACCGTATGTAGAGAATAGCATAGACAAAGCAAGGTACATTTTCCAACAGTATAGGAAACGTAATCATGTCTCCCCCCCCCCCCCCCCCCCCCCCAATAATGGAGGAATTCGTGTGCGTTCCCATTGAGGGTCCAAGTTGGAATTTTGAGCTTTTAAGCTTACCAGTCTTTAGTAAAAGTTCTCAAACCATTGTAAATTCAACCAATAATTTGTAAAAGTCGTTACTCAAAAGTTACGTTCGGTTAAAGGTGGACCCTCAGTCGTGCATGCCAGGTATCCATATCTAATAAACTGCTTAAAATGTATAACTGCTGTAAATGACTACTTTTAGTAAAAGATTTGTAAAACTAATTTCATTAATCGTGACTCCATTCTGTTAACTTAATACGAAGAAATAGCATGCAGAAGGTGGTCCCTCAATTGAACATTACAATTTCTTAGAATATCACATTCAGTGAGAACCAGAGTAATATTTAAAATGTATATGTGACTGAGAGTTAGTAAAAGTACTCGAATCATTGTAAATTCAATGGTTAGTTTGTAAAAGAAGTCATTAAAAAGTTACAATCGACTAAAGGTGGTCCCTCAATTGAACCGCTTGTCATAAGTAAAACTCAATTTACAAATCACTGGGTTGGTAATTAGACAATGGCTATAGCCTATCCTTTAGTAAAAATTTTTACTAACGATTGCTCTATCGAACAGTATAAACAAATATACCGTTTTACGAGAAATTTGAATCAAACATCTGCGAAGAAATACTACGGCCCAGGTGACCACATATTAGGATTTTGTGGGATAAAAATAAAAATTGGCAGTTATAGGGACTGCCGAATTGCCGATAGAAGTGAAAACATAGAACTTTGAGTATTGAAATTTCATAATGTTTGAATTAAAATTATCAACATCAATCTGACTCCGAGCAACAATTATATTATGCATGTTTATAGGGTTTCGTACCTTAAGAAAAAAGAACGGAACCCTTATAGGATCACTCGCTTGTCTGTCCGTCCGTCTATCACAACAAATTTACTCCAAATGTTTAGGAAGTTTAGGGGGTTCATTATATTTTAAGGGGGAAATGAATTTAAATTTTCATTTGTATGACACGTGTGGGGTACCAATAGAAAGCTTGCAAAAAATTAGGACAGCTGACTGATTTTATTTATTTATTTATTTATTTAAACTTTATTGCACATAACAAAAAAAAATGTACAAATGGCGGACTTAATGCCTAAAGGCATTCTCTACCAGTCAACCATTGGGCTAAACAGATACATGACAAAAAGGTGCAGAAAAAAAAAAGTAAGAGATTAATCAATTAAATTCATCGCAAACTAGCTACATAATTTACGATTTTGACTTCATTTTACGTGCAGTAGTTTCCGAATGCTCCAGGTTTGGCTCATAGTGTCCCATACAAAAAGTCATAACTTTTTAAGGTGCTACCCCCTGTAAGTATATGTCGAATCTTGCTACCCGATGAGGTTTTCTGACTTTTTTTGGTACGTGGGTATGCATATGATATGTGGGTAGCACTTGTGTCAATAGCTTAAGTTATGCCGTTGACATGGTGCTGCTGAGCCCGTCTGTCAGCGCGCTGGAGCAGCTGCTTGCCCACTGCGAAGCCTACGCCTTGACCCATGGACTGGAGTACAACAACAAAAAGAGTGAGATATTGGTATTTAAGGCGGGCAAAATCAAGCCATACCGTGTACCACCCATTATGTTGAACTCCAGCCCATTAAAACCCCAACCTCAATCGTGCAATGCATTTTTTTCTTTTCTTTTTCTTATTGTGATGATTAGCCAAGATATATTATGTCAAACTTAAGAATAAAAAATAAATAACATCACGAACAGTAATTATTTTTATTTAGGTACTTATCCCACAAAATCCTAATATGTGGTCACCTGGGCCGTAGTATTTCTTCGCAGATGTTTGATTCAAATTTCTCGTAAAACGGTATATTTGTTTATACTGTTCGATAGAGCAATCGTTAGTAAAAATTTTTACTAAAGGATAGGCTATAGCCATTGTCTAATTACCAACCCAGTGATTTGTAAATTGAGTTTTACTTATGACAAGCGTTTCAATTGAGGGACCACCTTTAGTCGATTGTAACTTTTGAATGACTTCTTTTACAAACTAACCATTGAATTTACAATGATTCGAGTACTTTTACTAACTCTCAGTCACATATACATTTTAAATATTACTCTGGTTCTCACTGAATGTGATATTCTAAGAAATTGTAATGTTCAATTGAGGGACCACCTTCTGCATGCTATTTCTTCGTATTAAGTTAACAGAATGGAGTCGCGATTAATGAAATTAGTTTTACAAATCTTTTACTAAAAGTAGTCATTTACAGCAGTTATACATTTTAAGTAGTTTATTAGATATGGATACCTGGCATGCACGACTGAGGGTCCACCTTTAACCGAACGTAACTTTTGAGTAACGACTTTTACAAATTATTGGTTGAATTTACAATGGTTTGAGAACTTTTACTAAAGACTGGTAAGCTTAAAAGCTCAAAATTCCAACTTGGACCCTCAATGGGAACGCACACGAGGAATTCGTGGACCTCTACTTCCCCCACCTGCGCGAGCAGTGGGAGCAGTTCAAAACCAAAAAGCAGGAGGCCGCCCAGGCAGAGGCCCCTGACACCCCCAATCTCGACGCCGCGGCGGCGGCCGTCGCAACGCAACATCCAGTCAACCAAATCAGGCGAGGCCGCAGCCGCCGCCGTCTTTTACCACGGACAACTCAGGTAAGGCAGTACCCTTAGCAAGCTCCAACTCTAACCCCACAGACAAAAATACTGATGATGATGAAAACCCAGACATGCGTATTGTTGTCAAAAACAGGAAACCGCGCAAAACGAGGGCCACCTTAAATAACGCAAATTCAAAGGGATCGCTGGCCAGCGATCCCCTCCCGCAACCATCTCACTCACACGCGACCAAGCGCGCTAGCTCCCTATCCCGCTCACACCCGTACGCACGCGACCGCTCGAAATCGGCGGCCAGCGTGTGTAGCAATCCCACATAGGGTTGCCAGGCCCAAAAACACAAAAGCCGGACTTCGCGCTTAATGTAGCCGGACATTTTACCCTGAAAGCCGGACATAACTTTTTAATAGCTAATTTTAGCCTTTTATAAAGCCGGACAGTTGTTCGAAAAGCCGGACAACATTTTATAATTAAAAGAAACGATTACTTATTTATTTTTAGGATTATATAGTTAACTAGGAACCCTTTAGTTTCGCCTGGTTCTTTTGTCCGCGGCTTAGTTCAGTGATCGTTAGTACAATCGACGTCAAATATATGTTTACACCTTTTCACCTTACTCGTTTGTAATAAGGTGCAAACGTATAAATATATCATTGGCGTCGACTCTACCTACTATAAAATTGAAATGTAGTATTAGTGAGTGTAATATACGTAGTTAATCACGCCGACAAAATGGTAAAACCAAGAAAAAAATTTTTAAGGTACATCCGTTGTTCGATAGTTCTCTAAAAAATAATCCGAATATCAAATTGATGATCCGCGTCTTAAAAATTACGAAAAAGTAACAACTAAGTGAATTCCATTACACATTTATGTTTTCTGTAGCTACACAAAATCTAGATATCAAAAAAGGATCAACTAATTTCTTTTTAATGACATATTAAACTATTACGCCATTATTCATAAATGTACCTATATCAAACCTATTCCCGATGTGTCGTTCAATTTTGTCTAAGAAAGGAACTAAACAAATTCTAGCTATCAGCTACCAAAAATATCCATTTTGGACAAAAACGAATAACCCTTTTTTACTTAAAAATAAAGACTTGTGCCTTTAGGCAAATGATAACTATTTTTAATACGCTTATATGTCAATTTTATCAACTTATTAACAGCCCTCGGAGCAGTCGCTTCTGTACTAGCGGTCGACTTTCGACTCGTACCACTCGCGTGGCAGTCAGGCGAAAAGCCTAACAAAAGCCGGACAGGCCGGACGAGCAAAAATTTGGCCGGACACGGCCGTAAAAAGCCAAACATGTCCGGCTAAAGCCGGACACCTGGCAACCCTAATCCCACAGATAAAACCAGAGCTCGCTCACGTTCCCCTATTGACCTACCGTTACCCCAAAACGGAGGAGTCCACGCTGGCATACAACCAAACCCAAACAACTACCCAAATACTCTATCTTCACCCGGTGAGGAATACGTCAATGTTCCAATATTTAATCCGACCCCTCTGACCCCACAAGACCAAGGAAACCCTTCGTATTCACTAGAACCACACCCAGAGCAATCCCAGTCTCAATTACCCAACTTAAACGAAAGTATCTCACAAAAAGATTACGAAAATACAACCGAAAATCTGTCCGATATGGAATTTCAATCTATTAGTTCGGACAATGAAAATTATACCTTAGTGCAAAGCAAGAAAGACCGCAGGGACCGCAAACGCCGCCTCGAGGGGCGTGGCGCCACGCCTCCTGCCGAGTCGGTCGCTAAGCAACCAAACCACAGTAGCGCGGCGTATTACAGTAAACCCGTACCAAACAGTACGTCACCTGGTCACAGTACCTCGGAAAAAACAGTAGTCCAATCAAATAGATTCAAATTTTTACCCATAGAGAAATCTCTTCTCCCAGATACTAACGATAATAACGAACACTCCTCCGAACAAGCTACCGAGTCCCCAGGCATGGACACTGAGTCGAGTAGTAAAGCTTCAAAAAAGCCGCCCCTTCTGGCACTCTATGACCCAGGTAGGTGGAAGGTGGAATCAAGAAAAGCACATAATCTTAAACTAGGGCTCCTATGGGCCAATATCGGTATAGATAAATATACTGAAGAAACATACTTATTTATACAAACCCAAGATAAAGCCCAATATTGGGCAGGAGACTCCTGGTGGATGGGTTTTTCTCCTATGCGTTAGACGAAGACAAAAAGGTCAGGGCGGTGGTCTTAGGACTGCCGGTAGCTATGGACCTGCACGACATACTGCAGGACCTCCGGGAGCAGGGACTCCCGGTCCTGGAGGTTCACCGCATGACGAGGGGCCCGAAAAGGGAGCCCTTCAACGCCGTTAAGGTGGTTCTAGAAAATACCCATGCATCACTGACTAGTCAGTTCCATGACACAAAAAATTGTGAGAGACCTGTTGACCCCATCACAGGTAAACAAATAATACGCTGCGTAAACTGTGGTCAAAACCACGTAGCTAAGTTCACGGGATGCCCCAAAGCTCCTCCCCCCCGACAAATAAAACCCCGCAGACCGCGGGCCCCTCGCCAAGACCCAACTGACGACTCACCGTTTTATCCGACCCAACCGAACGCCTGGGATGCAGCCCAGACTGCATCACAAGTCTCCCCCCCTCTCCCCCAGTACCTCCCCCCCCAAGCCCCATACAAAAAGCTGCCTATTATAATAGCTCCTTCCCGCCCCTTACCAGCCAATCCCAGCCAGAGAACCCACAGGGCACCCAGGACCCTCCCCCCCCCTTCACAGCAGCAAAACATACCCCCCCCCAGCCCCCCCCAAGGAGCAATCCCAAAATACCCAGCAGACTAAATCCCTACCCCCTCCAAAACCACAGCAACCCTTAGATAGACGGCCTCCCCCCTCCAACACAAACCAAGCTAAAACTGCTCCCCCCCCCCAAACCCACGCACCCAATAAACCCTCCCCCCCCCCCCCCAAATTCAACAACTACTATACAAACCAATCCCTAATGACGAGCCAGAATCAACCTCCACCTCCACCCCAATTCTCCGACCCTTATACCCAACACCCTCACTATAACACTCGGCCATCCTACCTCAAACCTAGTCCCCAGACCAAATCATCCCCACAATCCCCATCATCCCTATCGGAAGATCCCATGGCCGACCTTCTAATAGTAATGAACCTTTCAAATGCTTTGGACATAGACGAGGTTTGCCTACTCGCCTCCAAAATCCGAAACGCAACCTCACCAGGGGAACAATTACTAATCATGGCGCAGCATGCCCATGTTATCAGAACAGTAAGAAGTTTGTGCTCGGAAAAACCCCAAAATGTATAATACACCAATTAACAGCAGTATTACTACAAAAGGGTAAAACCCTATAATCTTAACATTGGGTTTTTCAACATAAATGGCATCAACAATAAAAAAGACGAACTCTCCTGTATCATGAGAGAAAACAAATTGGATGTCCTCATGATACAGGAGACTTTCCTTAAACCCAGTAGACGTACTCCAAAAATAGCCAATTATAATAGTACCCGCACAGATAGGGTTGGCGCTAAAATGGGAGGAACCCTAATCTATTATCGCCGGGCCCTTCACTGTTGTCCAGTTGACCTGCCACCTCTTACAAATCTAGAAGCCACAGCCTGCAGAATTTCCCTCTCAAACCACCCCCCAATCACCCTTATATCTGCCTACCTCTCCCCAATGAAGCCGATCCTGCAGTCGGACCTAACGACGGTGTTTGGAGTTGACGACTCAGTCATTTTGGCCGGGGACCTCAACTCGAAGCACATTCAGTGGAACTGCAGGGTCAATACCTCAAACGGTAGAGAGCTTCACCGGTTCCTAATTAACACCCCATCAGTAGACATGATAGCCCCTTTTGAACCCACACACTTCCCATTCTCTGTACAGCACCAACCGGACATCTTACACAGATAGAAAAAATCTCTTCAACCAAAGAAACCTATTTGAATCAAGAGATATCCAGTTTCCCATATAAGGAAAAAATAAAATTCTTTATTTTAAGATATAAAATGTTTCAAAGTTTATTACTTAACCTAATAAATTAAATACTTTATCCGAGATATAAAAATCTTCTTTTTAAAATAGCTTAATATTCTCACGAAGAGCGTTTGAATTTTGTTTTTGTATTGTATTTTTTTTAAATTGAACTTTATGTGTCTTAGTGCAATACATAAAGAAATTAAGCCAAGAAACTTTGTTTCTTGGATGAAGACTCATAGTTTAAATTGAGAATTGAATTTCTCCACGGAAACAAAAAAACGCATTAGTTCAAGAGCATGTGTTACTTGATGTAAAATTTGATATTTTCACACCAAGATCTAAAATTTCTTGGCGTATGAAATCGATTACTTGAAACAAACAATAACATTTTCTAAGGCGGTTATCACACTGGCGCGGATCCGCATGCGGCACCGGTGCGCGAGCGAGATAGCGCTCTGCATGTGTATAGCGCTATCTCGCTCGCACACCGGCGCCGCATGCGGATCCGTCGTCAGTGTGATAATCGCCTTAGTGTCTCAGTGCACTACTTAAAAAGCTAGTAGCAGAAACTGTGTTTCTCGGGACTAATCCCAAGAAAGGAAGTTTAACTAAAAGTAGATAATACAAATATAAATTATGATTATTTATATACTCACAATTTATAATCGTATTAACTAGAGCTGAGATTGCTATTGTGAATCTCCAATAAGCCCGGGTAAAGCGCCGAGGGTCATGAAGTTACGTCGAACAGACGTTCGCGTGTTCTAACCTACACGCAGAGACATCTATTGATGCGCAGGGTAACTAACGTCCAAAACTTGAATGTTTCAAAGCAAAAATTATGTGATTCTTCTTTGGAATAGCTGTGGCTCTTGATTGTAGGTTGAAAACATCAAAGCAAAAATTAATCTCTCTTGCCTAAAAACTTAAAAATCTCAAATCAAATTTTTGGCGCTACTTCTTTGAATTAGCTTTGGCTCTTAGCTGTAGATTGAAAACATCAAACCAAGAACTAATCGCTTTTGACGTAAACACATACAACTCTTAAAGGAAAATTTTGGTGCTTTTTTGCCGTAAATAATTATTATCTTAACTCAAATCATTACTATTCGCTATAAAAATGGGTAAAGCTAAAGCTGAATAATTTTAATTCTTCTTCTAAAAATCATGATATTTTTAACTCAACTCATGTTTATTGGTCTAAGGTATTTATTACTCTCTTTAAGAAACCGCGTGCAAGAGAGTTTAGCGTTTTGAATTAAGATATTATTTCTATCTGTGTAGATATAGCCCTAATAAAAGGCATCTCGCTCAAACTCAAATCTATTTAAGTACTTCACGAGGGGGACTCGGACCACAGACCAGTTATTTTAAATTTAGGAAGTGACCAAAGCGACTCGCAACCCACTAAAATGATTACCAACTGGGCAGAGGTAGGCAAAGAACTCAATAAACCAGACTGTCCCCTAACCAACATACTAAACGCCCCCCTGCAGTCCAAAAAAGACACTGACACCGCAATTAAACTATTTACCGAGGGAACACAATCAATAATAGATATGCTCCAAAAAAGTTTCCATGGAGGACGATCGGAAGTGGCACCTCCCGAGTCTCCCGACAGAGATAAAGCTCCTTATAAAGGAGAAAAATTACGCAACTAGGGAATACGACAGGTTCCCCTCCCCAGAAAATAAGAACATCCTAAATCGCCTTCGTCGTCAGGTGAAGGAGAGGGTGAGGGACTTCAGGGACGGAAAGTGGCAGGACTTCTTGGGGGAACTCGCGCCCGGCAACCAGGCTTACTGGAGCTTGGCGCGAACCCTCAAGTCAGACACAGTCGTGTCGATGCCGCCGCTAAACCGCCCCGATTTGCCGACCCCAGCCTTCACTGACGACGAAAAAGCCGAGACTTTAGCCAGTTGTCTAGCATCTCAATGCACGCCGGGAGAGGAACCTGGCGACCCAGATCATATCCCCCTGGTAGAGGAGGAGGTAGAAGAGAGGCTGAACTCCCCTCCAACAGGACCACCAACTCGACCCATCTCCTTCATGGAACTGAAAACCATAATTAAACACTTAAAACCGAGAAAAGCGCCGGGTGAAGACCGTATCCCAAACAGACTCCTAAAACTATTACCTGACGATCTTGTCAACATCCTCCTGGCTATCCTCAATACCGCCCTTTCCAACTGTCACTTTCCAGACGCCTGGAAGGTGGCGGTTGTAATTGGCATACCCAAATTAGGTAAACCACGAAATGAGCCTGCCAACTACCGTCCAATTTCACTCCTCAACACACTCAGTAAAATTTACGAGATCACACTACACACACGCCTAAAGGAGCATGTGGATTCCGGGAACCTACTGATGCAGGAGCAGTTTGGCTTTAGGCCAAAACACTCCTGCATCCACCAACTACACCGTTTGACGGAGCACATCCTCTATTGGCTGACGGCCTGGAAGGGGGTCCCGACAGGGGCTATATTCCTCGACGTGGCGAAAGCATTTGATAAGGTCTGGCACTGTGGCTTGTTATACAAGCTCATACAGCTCAAGGTGCCGGACCGTCTCGTTCACACCTTACGAGACTTTTTGTCAAATCGCTCTTTCAGATACCGCGTCGAGGGAACCCTTTCGGCCCTTCACCCTGTAACATAATTAGTTTAAATCTCTCATAGTTATTAAAAAAAAAATAAAAAAAAATGAATTAATAAGTATTGATTGTTTACAACGCCATCTCTGAGCGCCAGGAGAAATTAGCATGTTTATCTAACGACACGCCTCGCGCGCGAGAGTAGTTGTCCAGATAGGAAAATAGTTCCAGATACGACCGTTACCATAGGCGAATAGGTAGGGCGCTGAAGAGTAATAGGAGGTCTTTTGGATTTACGGCTGCGATTGAGATCGGACGCTGCAAAGAGAAAAATTTGAAAATGGAGCTGACCCAGTGCCCGCAGCCAGGGTTTAGGCATCCTCAAATGGATCCCCGTTAATTTTAAATATGTATAAATAAGAAAAACTGGAGGAATTCGTCGCTTAAATGAAAATTTGAAATCCCAAAACTGTAAGTATGGTGTATAACCTCAATTACCTAGCACGTGTTAGCTTTGCAAGATTTCTTTGGTTCTACAGCTGGGTTTGCCTTGTTGTAGGGGTTCTTAGCTTGATTTCAACCTATGAGGAAGAATGAGTCACTGAGCGGGAGCAAGATCTTCGAGCTGCATCTGGTGTCCGTGCTGAGCCGATTGCTACCTACACTGCTTGACCCGGGATTGCTTCCTGAAGGCATCTACGTCTCCCTGCAGGACCCAGTATGCGTAAGAAAGTGTAACCGCGAGTAATATATAACAAATAAGGTTAGTGGCTTATGTACTTAGAACTTTAACGACGAGTGACTATAGTGATTGAACTCTGAACCAGTGAATAAAGACTTTCTCCAGAACACATTTTTTCGTTATTTGCATCACAACCCAGTATAAGGCGCCCTGAGGTTTTTTTTAACAGCTAGAGTTTCATGCCAGCGCTGAGTGACCCGGTGAGTACCAGGGAAAGTAATTTCAACTGTTACAACCCGATCGAGGCCGGTGTTCCGCAGGGCTCAGTACTATCACCAACCCTGTTTGCGCTTTACGTAAACGACATGCCCAAGGTCCCCGGAGTCCACTACTCTCTTTTCGCTGATGACATAGCTATATACACATCCTCACACTTACCCAACCGTCTGACCTCACTTCTCCAGCGTGCAACCGACTCCCTCGGAGAATGGTATGACCGCTGGAGAATTGAAGTCAACGCAGACAAAAGCGCGGCGATTCTGTTCTCCCGGAAAAACCGTTCATACCCTCGACAATTAGACAAGCACACACCCATCACACTCCACGGCAGGCCCATTGAGTGGTGCAACCAAACAAAATATTTAGGCGTCACCCTAGATCGCAGATTAAACTTTCACAACCATATCAAAACCGTTAGGGACCGGGCGGCTTTTGTCATGGGAAGACTCCACCCCATGACAAATGCCAAAAGCCGGTTGTCTACTAGGAACAAACTGACTCTGTATAAAACCTGTATTCGCCCTATTACTACCTATGCCAGCGTGATCTTCGCACACGTATCGAAGAGCCGTTTGGAGTGCCTACAAATCCTCCAAAACAGGTTCCTGAGGAGCGCAGTTGGAGCTCCAATGTATGTGAGAGTGGCTGACCTCCACAGGGACCTGCACATGGAGTCGATCTACAAATTCATTAACATGGCCTCCAGACGGCACTCCGATGCCGCACCCCACAACCCCAATCCCCTGATCCGCAAGACGGTAAATTACAACCCAGACCCTAACCCTCCTAGGGGAAAACGAAGGCCCAAGCACGTTCTTTTAGACCCCACAGATCGCCTTACTGTCAAAATCGATGCTGACCCTCAGTCTGCCCCTAACCGTTTCCCTACTGGCCCTCGTTTTGACGTGTCGCGCTGCTCCGACGACGAATTTGACCAATTACTAACACAGCTTAAGAGCATGGGTGCTGCCTTTAATGAGGGACCTGTAGCTAGGTACTGTCCCAACCTAACTAAACCAAAGGTGGGGACTCCCACCGTTTTCGACCCAGGTTGAGAGGTGGAGCACGAATTCTTCCATCTATCTCAAGACTCACTAACAAACACAGACTTGTGACCTTCCCACTTAGACTGACATCACAGACTGACTAACTCCCCCCCCCTCCACACAGGGGTACTTAAAAGACCAGTGTCCCGTCCGGATACTGGCAACTCTTCTTCCCCGAGACGTCGTCCTTCGGGACGCCTCGGCGTTTATTTAAATAGTAAATGGAGTCAAGCTCCAAACTTAAATCCTCCTAAACAAAAAAAAAAACGCATAGTATTCAGTATTGGACAAGCAGCTCTCAAATAAACAACAAGAAAAGAAGAAGGATTTGGATTTCTCTCCCTGCCCTCAGTAAAGGAAGCCCCTACGGGTCTGCGGTCAGCTGCGTCGTGCATCGGTAGCTTCGGTCGACGGTCAGCTGTATTTGAGCATCGGTAACGTCGGACGCCGGCCAGCTGCTTCGAGCGATCAGCTGCTACGGGTACATCATATGGTCGTGGCGCGAGTCAGTGAACTCGCCGTCACGTGGTCCTTCAATCAGCGGTATAGACCGAGAGTCTATTTCTTGTTTCATGCTCGCACTAGATCAGTCCACACGTTGGTCAACTGGGGCTCTGAACCAGCGACCTATGTTTCTACAGTCACCAACTGAGCTATCGAAGGATATGTTATAGGCTGCGGTCTATAATATTTTGGTCCATTCGAGCCGGGATAGTTGATTCGTCGTGTCGTCGAGGGAAATTGGAACGTGTACATCGGGTCAGCTGAGGCGTCGTGTCATAGCGGAAATATTGGAAGATTTTCGCCGGTCAGCTGATACGTCGTGTCGTCGCGGAAATATTGGAAGATTTTCGCCGGTCAGCTGATACATCGTGTCGTCGTGGAAATTTGGAATATTTTCACCGGGATAGCTGGCACGCCGGGTCAACGTGTGGAATCTAGTGAAGAACGGTCGAGTGTGAACATTTTACGTCGTCGAGTGAACGTGTCGACGGCGCCGTAGGGGATTTATTTGAGGCATTCGCAAGGTTATAGACGTCGGGATGTCGAAGCGGAGGACAGGAGCGAGTACGAGATCAGTGACGTCTGCGAAGGAGGATGAAGATCGACGGCGCTTCCTCGAGGCCGGTGCAGAGGCTGCGGAGGAGGATCGGCGGGCCGCCGCTCAGCTGAATCAAGATAAAGGTAAGGACGGGGCCGTGTCGGGGAACGAGCCGTCCCCCCCCGTGCCTGCCGAGTCGGGACAAGGCCTGGACAACGTGACGCCGCGGAAACGGGTCGAGCCGAGCGGAGGACTGCCGCCAGCCGACAGCAGCGTCTACGCCAGGGACTCACCGCGGTCGCCTTCGGCCGAGACCCGAGGCACCGCCGTCAACGGAGCTGTACCGCGCACAGGGGAGCGGACAGCTGACGCACACACACAACGGAAACACCCGGAGCCGAGCCTGAGTCGAGTTTCGTTCGTCAAGCCGAAGCCGGCGGAGCGGGCGCCGCGACGGCCGCGCTCAACGTCGAGCGGCCGCGCCGCGACGCTACGCAAGGAGGCCGAGCTACAGGCGCAGGAAGAAATGGCGGAGCTAAAACGGCAAGAAATTCGTCTCAATCGGGAGTTAGTGAGTAAGCGACTGGAGACACGCTTATCACAAATCTATGCGCACTCAGGAAAGGACAGCGCATCGGAGCATTCGGACGACGGCTACGTGGACGAGTGGCTGGACTCCTCACAGGCGTAGGGCGATCGACTGCGCGACGGTCCCCTCCCAGACTACGAACATACAACACGCGATCCCGAGCAAGGAGGTACGAGATCGCCGAGGCAAGAGGTACGTCGTGGTACGCGCCATCGACCGCAGGACGTCGGGGCGCCTAGGCCATCGCCGGTGGACACGGAGCCTAGGACACAATACACGGCGTACACGCAGCACACAGCCGCTGAGAGCGCAGCGGCCAGTATGATGCAAGTTTTCGAGAAGATGCAGATGGCAGCGAGACCTGCACCCAAGGAAATCTACGAGCTACCTTCGTTCTACGGCAATGCGAGCGAATGGAGAGGTTTCTACAATACGTACCGCGAGACGTCGACGCGGTACAAGTTCACGGACTACGAGAACGTGGCCCGACTTCGTGTAGCACTGAAAGGGGAAGCTAAACAGTGCGTACAGCATATACTCGCTACGGCAACGCGACCGGACTTGATATTGAAGATTCTCAAGAAACAATTCGGGCGCAGCGAGGTGCTGTTGGACCAGGCGTTGGAAGACCTGCGAAGAATGTCGTCAGTGGGGCCGAGCGCACACGACCTGAACAACTTCGCGATCAAGATAATGAACATAGTGTCAACGGTAATGGACGTGGATCAGCGGCACTACGCGGACAATCCGATGCTGATACGGGAAATAACGGATCGTCTAAGTCCGCACCTGCGCAGTCGTTGGTGTGACTATGCAAGAAGTCACCGACATGTCACGGACCCGGAGATTATGCAGTTAGCCGAGTTCCTGATGCAGGAGAGCGAGCAAGAACACGCGAGGGCGCCGACGGCGAGCCGCCGAGCAACGGGAGCAGTCGCCGCCGGACGCGCGCGCTACCCCGCGGAGAGACAACCTACGGCGAGCGGCGCGAGAACATACGCAGTCGGAGGTCAAGCGCGCCGCCCCCCCGTAGCACCGCCACCGGTCAGAGTGGCCTACGTGACACAGCAAGTAAGGAACGTGAAAACTACGTGTTTATTCTGCGGAGGCCTGCATAATACTACGGAATGTCGCAAGCTAGCGGCGCTCACGGTCGGAGCGCGCTGGGACTGGGCGAGGCAGAACAGGATGTGCTACAGGTGCATGAACGCGAAGCATATGAGGTACCAATGCACGGCAAAAGGATGCGACAAGGCTGGATGTACGATGAATCATCACGAGCTGCTACACGAAGAAAGAAGTATGGACGGCGCCGCGGAAGGCGCGCTGGTACATGCGACGCGGGAGGCCATCTTACCCCCCGCGCCCCGAGAAGCAATAAGGAGTGAAATAACGGAGCCGGAGGCCGCCGAGGAAGCCACCGAGAGGGCCTACACGACTACGAGTTCGTCGAACGTGCTACTAAAGGTACAACCGGTCAGAGTAGAGGGACCGCACGGAACGGCGCACATTTTCGCGATGCTAGACGACGCATCGACTCTATCTGTGATGGAGGCAGATATCGCGGATCAAATTGGACTAACTGGACCGGAAACGCCGCTATGCGTACGTGGGTTAGGTAACATAGCGCACCGGGCACAGACGCGGACCGTAAAGGCGAGAATACGGCCGCACAAAGGGGAGGAAAGTTACGAAGTTATACTACGGACTGTGGACGGAATAGGACTCCGCAGTCAGACGTTAAACAAGCAACGTATGATGCAGTACGAGCACCTCAAGGACCTAGGAGAAGAGTGTTACACAACGGGGGTGCCGCAGATGCTCATCGGCGCAGATCACTGGCATCTACTACTACCGCAGGAAATTAGAATGAGAAGAGCGGACGAGCCGGCCGCGCTGAGGTGCGCCCTAGGCTGGGTATTTTTTGGAACGATGCCACGCAATCTACGCAATGAAGAGGTCATTAACTACCATTGCTACCTGGAAAAAGAGGATGAGGTTCATCGTGACACGGACGACGACCAGTCGGACACATTGTCGATGTCGTCGGGGCAGTATCGCGAGCTGTCCGAAGAGGCCGCCGCGTTTTGAAAATGAAGAAAGAAGAAATGGGTGGCCGCGACGCGCAAGAAGCCCGTCGCCGCGATATTTCAATGAAGAAAGGCCGGAGCCCCGCGCATCGACTCAAGCCCAGTACGAGAACCTACCAGCCGCGAAGCAGCGCGAGTCGTCAGCGAAGGTAAGAAGCGAGACTCGCCCGAGTTATCAACGAGTGCTGAGGACACCTACGCCAGTACCGTCGCCGCAAGAATCGTGGATGTCGCCGCCGCAGGAAGATATAGAAAGAAAGGAGCCGACGGCGAGCACGGGGGCGATACGGCGTACAGCGACAGCAAGAAAGGACATCGAGTTATCACCCAGGAGCGATCGGAGTCATCAGCGGTCGCCGGAGGCAGCTAGGCCGGCGCCCAGGGCCGAGCCGCGGCGAGCGGGAGCTCGGCGCCGTTGGACGCCACCACGAGTCGGACGGGCAGCGCCGAGGCAAGAGGGCGCTCCCTGGCCACTCATTACTCATCTAACGAAACCTATGTTCCGTAAGAAAGGTACAGGTAACGCGGGCAGCGAAGAGGGCCCGCCCAGCGAGCCGACGCGGGTACAGTCGGCAGGGCAAGCATCGAGTACAACGCAAAGGATAAGCAGCGTAGCGGTACGTCACGGCGAGAATCGAGCCCGCTACGAGCCTACACACACAACGAGAGGCGGCGCAGCGCGAGGTCAAGGAACGCGCGCCCCGCTAGCAAGGATATATCACAATTCGCAGGGACAACGCAAGCAAGAAGACGGGCGGCGTACGGCAGAAAAGGAGCCGTACAACACACTGAAGCCATGTAAGACATGCCACGGAAAAGGCGAAGTGGAGGCGGCGGGACGAGCCAAGCAGCCGGCGGAGACAAGGCAGCCGCGAGCGCCGACGGGCGGGCGCCGGTCGCCCCGCAGGCGGGCGTCGCAGTACGAGGCGTCGCGCGGCGCTCACTATCGGGATAGCCGCGCCACGGGTCGCCCCCTTTCCAATCCCACATTTAAGGCTTCAATGTCTTTCCAATTACAAACTCGAGATCTGCGTCGCAGATTACAAGCCCTATCTACCTCTGCTAGTTATAGTAGCAATCCCACATTCCCTGAACCCCGATACGAGACGAACAGAACGAAGAACCCACGGCGAGAAGAAAATCAGCGGGCAGGACAGCGCGAGCAGCGCCACCCACATTCACGAAGAGGAGCAGAGAACGAGCCGCGCATAATCAAGGCGCGGACCTACAACGAAGTCAACAGTGAAACAGTTACGAGAAGAAACGACCGAGGACGACGTGAAGGACGGCAGCGATCCGTCAGCCCTGTGCCAAGCCGGACCGCCAGCGAGACAGCCGTCCGGCCGCCCCGGGCGCCGCGTCCCCTGCCGAGGTGCTAGGCGGGTTAAGTGAGGGCGACGCGACGAGGCAACATCAACAAGACGAAGACGACGTAACACAACATCAACAGCGAGACGACGGTACCCAGCACCACCAACCACAAGACGAGGACAGCAAAGCAGTGTCGCTTCCGTTGCAACAGATAGTTTTTGTCAAAACTAGGGGGTTAGCGACACAACAACCCACAAGCAAGACACAGCATCGTCCCATACATTAGAGCGGGACATCACCGAGCGACAAGGACAGCGCCGCGCATGCGCAGTGCTAGCTGCGCAGATCGAGCGTCGCGCCTGCGCAAGGGCAGCCTCCGGCGGAGGGCGAGGCGCCTGCGCAGTCTTCAGGACAGCCGAGCAACGAGATACGACGGCCTGAAAGTCTACCAAGAAGCCTGAAGACTTATGAAAATGTATATACTTATTATGTTAATATTTGAAATATGATTAAGTCTGTATTCGCAATAAAAACCTGAGTAGTTCATAAGTAGGTAAAATCAACTTAGAATGTCAAATCGTGAAATATTTAAGTAAATGGTGTAATAGTTTTAACTTGGATAGAATTAAGAAATGATTGTAAGGTTGTATGGAGAAAAAGAATTAATTCCCTATCCTTTCCCGATCCTATTGAGTGGACATGCTAGGTAGGTAGATAACTATTGTAGGTAACTGAAAATATAATAAAATAAGTTAGGAAATACAGGCTTAGCGCCCTGAGTCCTTACAAGCATAATAAGTAGGGAAAATAGGTGATAAATAAAGATAAAGTAAGTAGAATTAAAAGTCATTTATTAGAGGCTCATTAGGACATACGATGAGACCTATAGGCTAGGTTAGTTTCTGTCTGGACTCACGACGCTATGACCTAGGTTAGTTACCTGTAATGAGAAAATAATTTACTAGACAAAATGAAAATTGGAAAATAGATTTCCACAAATAAGCCCGACCAATCAGGGGGCCCATTAGTGCAGCCAATTATGAAAGAAAAGTGAAAGTCTAACTAGAGCGAGATAGCGATAGCGCGCGCCTCTGATTGGACGGAATTCTTATTGGAATTTCGACTTATATATTATGTCCGCTCACTAGCGGACACCGACTTAACCGGTTACACCGACGTGTAATTTTTTTATTTTAACAGCCGCAAGACATTTTCTTCCACATGTGGGTTTGCCGGGCCACTTCTCCGCCGCGATTTTGGTAAATTGGCAAGCGTATGATGCTCCCCAAATTTATTTATGATTTGAAATACGGCTGACTTGGGACATTTAAACCTATTCGCAAATTTCCGCAGAAAAAATTGGCCTGTACACCATTTTTGCAAGATTAATTTGCGATTTACAATATTAATTCGCTCCATCGTGAAAAATTATTTTCCAACTAGAAAAATATATACAACAGTTGATAGACTTATGTATGTTTATTTTACATATCAGTCAGTTTTTAGTATAAGGATTAATATTGAATTGAGTACGTCCGCTTAGTAAATTGAACAGTCCTTAAGCTTTTCAATCTCGTACCTTAATTAGGCCACTCAGCAAGCTTCGTGGCCTAAACGCGGTACTCGACTGAAAAGCTCTTGATTGTCACTATTGTATAAAATACTAATACAAGTTTCATTGAAAATTTTCACGCGCCTTTGATTTATTGTGGTTCTGCTATAAATATTATATAAAGATATGCGTCAAATAAACAAAACAATTGTGTGATTCTTGTATAGAACGACTTTTCCATAATTAGGATAATAGTGTTGGTTGAGCAGTCTTAAATTAAGTTATTTATTATTAATATTATTATATAGGTATTTTCCTTTTATAAATAGGTCCGAATGATTTTATTTTTAGGTTATAAATTATTAACAAAAAGGCGTTGGTCTATAGCAGCCCAGCGACCCTTTAAAAAAGCTAATTAATGCCTGCAGCAGTATAAGTATTTTTAGATAAAAGCACCAAACTCCATTTTAAATACATGATTTACTATTATTGAAATACATTTAAGAACCAGATGGAAACACAAAATATCCTTCTAAACAGAGATATCTGAAAAAAGCAGGGGGGTAACATTACGCACACATATACACTGATGAAAGAGATGTGCGCATACACAATCGTACGCGTGCAAATGAGATGCAATGATAGATTTTTTGTCCCTCATCGCGTATGCGTTTTTTTTGCCTGCCATCGGGTGTCTGCCATCGAACTGTCACTGTCATTGGCCTAGTTTAGGGTGGCCAGGGCTTTTAAAGTGACTTTACCCATCGAGTTGGGTAATTATTGGGTTACGTAATATTGAAAGTTTAAACTTTTTGTGTGAGTAAAATTATTGAATTTCACGAAAACTCTGACAAACATTTTATTGAATATGTTTTACTAAAATAATTGTTATGTCAGGTAGTTTAGTTAGTAACTTAGACATATATCTAGGTTTTAATTACTTTGAAGGTCGGATTAGGCTGATTAAGTCAGATTGCCCAAATTGAGCTGTCATTTTAGTATCTGGCGAATAATATAATAATATGAAAACTAGTTTTATGGTAAAATAATGGGGGATTTTCTTTACATGTGGTATCACAAATCTTAGCTGTCAAAATATAGCTGTCCCTGTCGGGTATACGCGGAGCCTCTGTCTATTCTATGGTAGGTCTATGGAAAAAAGGGCGCGGTCGGCGCCTACGACTCGAATGACAGTTGAAGTGACGCTGCTAGTGAGGGGACACGGCGATCACAGCTGTCACTAGTGCGGTGCTTTTGGAAGTGTTCTTAGCCCTTTAGCTCGGCCATCTTCTGACTCCAACCTGCGTCCCGAGGTCATTTCTCTATGGTCGACTGAAGCTCGCCGCAGGATGCACAGTCGCAGCAAGCTGGACCTACACCGGCTGGTAGCTGGCTCCACCTATTCGCGAGTCTGCGAATTCAACAAGCACTTGTTATGCGCGATCCACATGCATAAGCCTTGACATGGCCTAGACCAACATACTCAGTCCTGATAAAGCCACGTTGGATCAGAATCTTCAAGGGCTCCTTATAACTGGCACGTAAGGATTCAGACAAGTGTAACAGAAAGGGCAAATAACACGAGAATAAATACATTTTACACTTTTATTTCAATAATTCGACATCAGTAAAAATGGCGACCGGCACAGTTTTATTTTTCACACAAGAGTCTGACTTCTAACTTTTTAAACTTGTCTTCATAACAAATGCGCGGGAAAAGTCCATAGAGTATAATTATACTTCCGTGCCGGGCTCTATGGTCAATCTTGACATGTGTCTTGGCGTGGCGTGGCAGGCAGTCAAGTCGGAGGCATGGCACGCTCCGAAGGCTTAACTCGGCTTGGCAGGCTGGCATGGCAACACTGAGGCTCCAGTGTTTGAAGCTGGCGTGCTTCAGGCTCGGCAAGCTGGCTACATAGGCGAGCTCGGCTAGCATGTTGTTACAGTCGGCCATCCTGCAACAATTGCTCCCGCAATGGGAACAATAACAATGCTTAATAAACAGTTCATAGTTCAACTAGTAAGCCTCAATTTAATGATCTGAACTTTGGGCTTTGTTCTCACAAAGGTTTCCAATTTTTGTAATATGACCATGGATACAAATGAATCTAAGTCTGAAACATTCATCTATTTTTTTTTATGACCATTCTCACCAATGTTAGACTATCAAGCTACGAAGACTTATCTACCAGTGCATTGTAAGTACAGAGTACAGGGTGTATTACCTAACCTACACCAATTAATGAAACCAATCAAAGACACACAGCAAAGTACAACCTGGCATTTTAGCATAAGATTTTTATTGGGGATATAAGTACAAGAATCCAGAGAATTTAAAAAAATAAATATTCATAAGGGCACCAACGAAACAGATTTAACTTCAGTTCTGACATTTAGATGGAGTGGCGTCTGAGTGGTAGCTTTTGCGTTTAACATGGCGTCGAAAAGGTTAAATAAATATTTACCAGGCATAATCCTGGCCAAGCCATGTCTACTTTCACTAGTACAATAAAGGATAAATAAATTCTTGTTGTCGGACAATTTAACAGCTTACTACAGGACACTGATTAAGATTAAATAATTACAAAGCGGCCTAGGTACAATGACACAAAGATAAACCGTAGTCACTGATTTAGAAGAGGTTACGAGGTGTTCAGCGGCGTCCAAGATCTATATCAGCAGTGGCACTCTTATTTAGGATAAAAAGAACTTGCATGTCTATTGAAATTCATAGCTGGAATACATACCTTATTCTTAACATGTAAAACTGCGTTTAATGTGTGCTTTAATCATTGTTTTGCTCTGCCTGTACACAACTACCAGCGTCAAGATCATTCTTGCTTAAGATTTAATTATTAAAGCACTCCAAATATGGTCCATTTAATTAACAAGCCTTCAATTCAACAAAGTCAACAAACTTACAAACAATATAACCTATAACCGTCATGAACTGTCAAGCAAGTGACGTATGTCATAAACCATTGACATGCCTAGAAATTAGTGAACGGAACGTTGCTGCTAGCAATGCAAAACTTGGGACAGCATGGAGCCGTAGATATTTCTAGCACAAAATTGGACGTACTAACTTAACCCATTGTTAAAGACTCATTCATATGACCAGTTTACTAAGATATATATATATTTTTTAAATGGCTCATTTAAATAAACTTCCAAGGGATTAAAGGCACAACAAAGTAACAAAACGCTGAGCCCAAACGTAAAACAAGACGTTTCATTTGACGTTTCTAAGTTTTGGTTTCCTTTCTTCATACAAAGTTACTGCAGGTGCAGAGATACCTCATGCACTATGTACTATAGATATAGAAGTACAACAACAAACATCTCAAGTCATGTACTGTTTACCATCTGAGGCTATGTAGATACAAACAAGCC
The DNA here is from genome assembly GCA_911728535.1 of Pammene fasciana. Lineage (NCBI taxonomy): Eukaryota > Metazoa > Arthropoda > Insecta > Lepidoptera > Tortricidae > Pammene > Pammene fasciana. The sequence goes on from OU452283.1 coordinate 12,143,347, forward strand.
ATGTGAAACGGATTCAAGAACAACACTGGCAGAGCCAGTTCCCACTGCCAGACACATATATACCAGTCTCGGAACAGCTACCGCCCGGCTACAAGGAATCATGGCCCATTCGCAAGGCGCTGAATAGGCTCAGGTCCCAGGTTGATTGCTGCAGGCAGAACATAGTTGTATGGGAACTACTCTACCCGATCCGCTTGTTACACAGTAATGCAAACAACGGTGCACCTACTGGCAGGTTCACATGCCTGTACTTCTACTCGGAACTTGACCTGAAGGCTGTAAGGGTCAGGGCTTTCGACACTGCTGCTTTCTTGGCATCCATCACATAGAAACCGTTGACATAAAGGAACAACAACACTAGTTTAATACTAAGAAGACCAACCAAGAAGGACCAACAGTGTTAAACCAAACTATTACAGCGTCTTCAAACTATATCTTAATAAGAAAAGATACTGCAGGAATTGAAGCTACTTTGAAGCAACACAGAGAACATGGGCGCCTAATAGAAACATACAAAACAATATGGGCATTATGGCCTCAAGAATTTCCACAAGATATGCAATCACTTGAACAACAATAGCCGACTGGTTACCAATGGAAAGTAGAAACTTACCACAACAGCTCATATAGCCCATTCAGAAACTTCCTGAAGCAACCAAGTAGTAAGAACTAGGAACAAACTCCCAGAGGATGTGGATGTGCTCAAAATTTCAGCCAGTAGAAAAATAAGTTAGACAAGTACATATACATCATTTATCAAAGACAACATGTCTTGGTGACTGGATACTTGCAAACACAACTGCCTGCCTCCTTATTACATAATAGTTATAATAAGTTTACTCAAACTACAACCTCTATTTATTAAAGACAAAACTACCTTAGTCTTTACTTGAGAACTGTGATAAGACTGATAAGCAATTTTTGATTAATTTTGTTATACACAGGCTGCATAATGTCAGTTGGTTAATACCAAGATCTTAGAAATAAATGATTATACTGAAACAATAAATCTGTTAACCCATAATGTTATTATTATTTAATTGCCATGTTTTAGTAATTCTATCTACTACTACTGTGGTCATAATAATTTATTAGGCTAGTGTCGAAATCACAATTTAACACTAACAAGAAAATTAGTGGCCAGGCAAAGGTGACAAGATGTAGCAAGGTGCGGCAAGATGTGGCAGGATATGGTAAGATGTGACATGGCATGGCAAGATGTGACAAGGTATGGCAAGGTATTGGCAGATGAATGATTGTGAGGATAACTGACCTGTTATGTAGACTTGGCAATGTGTCACAGCTTTTGGCTATTTGGAGTAGTGCTTAAATTGAAAATTCTTTGTTCTTTAGCTTCAGTGGCAGGATAATTCTTTATTGAAAGGTAACTGATGCTTTCCCTTTACGTAGACCACTGTAAACAGATTGACAGAATGATAAGTTTCAAATCACAGGCATTCATCGCATTGGGCAATATTACTTAGAGGTTGACAATAAGCTCGTTCAACATTGTCAACAATTTCAGATGCTAATCTTGACTGGATACTGTTCTTTCATGGTATCGGGTAACTGTAAGAGTTGAGTTCGTTCAGATTTGCTTAGACATTCATCCAGGTTTTCTTGCTATCTTAATAGGGAGTCACAATTGTTTATTACAACCACTTGGATAACAACATGTTTTGTTTTTATTGTATAAATCTCTGTATGTTTGACTAGACTCCTCCACTTTTGTTGGTCAAAAAGCTGGTTAGGGTTGGACTATAGCAATTAGCAAATTGGCCCAGCAGCATGGCTTCAATCCGGTAATGAGTAGTTTCTTCATCAAGTACTGGGTCCCAAGCTGTACGTAGAGTACATTAACCGTCCTCTCTGTTAAAGTTTAGGTATTTCATTATCTCCATAGCTTCGCGTAACATTCTCAGGCTGTTACGTTCTTCTTTTGCGGGGACTACAGCGTTGTCAAGCTTCAAATTTCAAAATATGCGATACAATCCGTTTAATTGCATGGTCTGGTCCGACTAAATTACGTGGATCTGCAGGTTGACTGTAATCTTTATTGCTGGGGTCAAGGTCAAGAGCTCGATGATTTATATTTAACAAGCAGAGTCTTTGTTTCTCTAAATTCTTATCTCACAGTAGGAAACAAATTTCATTATAGTTGTCTTTCAAGTCGCGAGAGGGTGCTGAGACTTGATTTCGGTGTAAATCATTTTGCGTTCTTCATCGGCATCCGTGCTTCCAAGGCTCCAAACTGGAGGCCGTAATAGAAGGCCAGCGCGATCTGGATAGTTTAACTGCGCTTTATATTTGAGTTATACCCACTTCTGAATGTAACAGAAAGGGCAAATAACACGAGAATAAATACATTTTACACTTTTATTTCAATAATTCGACATCAGTAAAAATGGCGACCGGCACAGTTTTATTTTTCACACAAGAGTCTGACTTCTAACTTTTTAAACTTGTCTTCATAACAAATGCGCGGGAAAAGTCCATAGAGTATAATTATACTTCCGTGCCGGGCTCTATGGTCAATCTTGACATGTGTCTTGGCGTGGCGTGGCAGGCAGTCAAGTCGGAGGCATGGCACGCTCCGAAGGCTTAACTCGGCTTGGCAGGCTGGCATGGCAACACTGAGGCTCCAGTGTTTGAAGCTGGCGTGCTTCAGGCTCGGCAAGCTGGCTACATAGGCGAGCTCGGCTAGCATGTTGTTACACAAGTTATATTTTGCCACCATAATTGAGCCGTGACAAAGCCCGTAAAAACGCTAGGGGAATAATTGAAGTGAATCAATACAGTATATGCCAAGTGAAACATAGCGTGATGAGTGCGACATCCAGCGGTGGGTACAGTAAACTTTTATGTTTATACAACGCCATCTTGCGGCAAGTAGTAGCATTTATTTGTTAATTAAAGATAATCGGATAGCTACGATTAATTTGAGTCGCTCAACTTCAAACCCAGACAAATCCATGTGTCAGATTATGCGATTTTGGTACTAAGAAAAGGTAATAGAGTAGATATTTACTGAGGGTCGAATGGATATATCCGAGTCCTTTTTTTTTTTTTTTGTCCCAGAGAAATGCTTTACGCATACCTATACGTAACATTAGGCCCCCGGGGTGGAGCCAAATATTACGTTATGTGGGACTCCGGTCTGGACCGGCCTACCCACTAAAACTCTGGGATGCTGCCATCTCCGTGCCTTAATAGTGGTGCAACGGGATCGGAACTGCAACCGCGACACCACCAGCACTGTCGCCCTAGGGCGAACCCACTCCGCAAATAGAGCACGCTGTAGCATGACCAGCGTGCTCTCCGCCAACTGGCCTCTCTTAACCCCGGAGAAGCCGGGACCGGTATTCCTGTCCCACCCGCACAGCACCAGGAGGACAAACGCCCCTACCCCGGCACCCGTGTAGTGGGGATGCCTTCAAGGAAAACGTCCCTTCCAGCCATACCACCACTACACTCCGCCCCCAATCAGACGTGGAATCTGCCTAGGCAGAGTCACGCTGATGGGTCTCCGGGTGGTTGGGCTAGCCTCCAAGAGCGGGTCACCGGCCACCTGCCTATCCGCGTCCCTTCATCGGCCACTCCAAAAGTGGGAGCAAAGGTTAGTAAGCTAACCAATGCCCACCCAGATGCTGCCCATAACAAACAAAGTCTGGTCTAGGCGAGACGGGTACCTAAGAGTGCAAACCAAGACAATGATAGCTATCTGCAACATCTAGGATACTTCAACCACCCTCCGCCACGTGACTGAGTTTTTGCGATGAGTTGGCACCCCATAGTACCAACCCATGGCCCCAGCCTTAAATACTGCTCTTTTCCGCGAGTCCAGGCCATGGCACACCTCCGAAGAGGCGCCCCGCCCTCTTCCACCACTGTACCTGCTTCGGGAACTGCAGTACATAAGGCCGTCCTCAGCCTCCCTCCTCCCCAGCGCCCACCCCACTAATCTACTCTGTTACCAGAGAGCTCGTGGAGGGACTGACAGGATATTGGCAGCAACGGTAGGCAATACCAACCGATATTACCTACCGCGGCCCCCAGGGTGCACCGTCCAGGAACCCTTCCCTATTCCCCCGGATCCACCTGATCAAGAGGAATGAGAAGGGACCTGGCACTCGAGGAGGTTTCCTGTCCCACACCCCATATATCCGAGTCCTAAGCCAAGCGACACAATTGTATAGCCAATTCAGGGATTTCAATATTTCTTAGGATCTAGTTAAGTGCATTAATAACGTTGTTGCAACTTAAAATTCCTGTGCATGTTGTGCATACACGGCAGAGCTTAATGATGACGTGTCTTGTGGCAAGACTTGGAACAGACTCACAGTTGGCTCCTCCGTTGTAGGCGGCAAGGCATCGCACCCACAAATAAGGCCGGATTCGAAACAAATTTGCCAAATTCAGAGTGATTTTTCTTGGATATTTTCTAGCCTACTTTATATATACACTACACCATTATAATTATCAGAATCACAAAATTATTATACCAATTTTTTTTTATTAATTCCAAGATGATAAAAAGAAATTAAACGCCGCCGGCTTTTTAATTAGGCACCAAATTGCTGTCAAAAACTTGATAAGCACGGAAGAAACTTGCACATAACTAATTTCCAACATAACCTGTTACCTAATATTATACCAATACTGAAAGGCAATTTCATTGCAATATCCATGAAACAACGAGGATCTAGACATATCTTCAAATATCTGGCGTATCAGGAATTTCGTCGATGTGGTGTCAGTTACCTGGCATTGGTTACTTTTCGATAGAGAAATCGACACCAACAATCACTAAAAGAAACGGTTCGCAGAAATCGCAGACTTAGTTTAATAATGCGGATTTCCAATATTACTTTGATAATATTTGGAGATGATCCACGATGGTTATGAGGCCATCAGCATGCTTAAGCCAATACCCTCGAAATCGGACCAAAAAACTTGATTCAACAAAGTGCCACACAGTATTGACCCGTATGGAGTGGACTGTCCAAGGAATTAGTTCGATAAAACAACAAAAACTATATGCAATATAATATTTAACAATAAAAATTGTTCTTGATAGGACTCAAACCAAGGAACTGTCAAAAAACACTGTCGGATGTATGATGGAGGGCATACAACAAAACTAACGACAGGAGCAGGAAGAAATGGAAAATTATGAGTTTACTTATAAATAACAATTTGTGGTGTATGTATGTATTGCATACTCTAGATAATATAAGTCATGTATCAACCATGTATTGAGTAGTCTGTAAGTTGTGTTTGACCAATAAACACATGTAATCAATCATCGTATTTTATTAATATACCGCCATCCGTACATGGCGACCCTGAGCCAGCCGCCGCGCGCCGCGCGTGTTTGCCTTAAAAGTCAGTGATCGGACCAAATATGTGCGCCACGAGTGACTGGAAGTTGAGACTCCTTGCGGCCTTGTTAGAACAATTCGTATTTCGGCCGATACTTAGTGTAATAGTTGTCCAACCATTGGCAAAGAAAGTTCCCATCGCAATAAAAAATAGTGCAGCAGCGAACAATTTAAAATGGGCTCTTCAACTTCAACTGATAAAAAAGAAGAAGTTATAATAGCACAAAATGCAGCGGGGGGCAGCAATAATGCCGAATTAGAACAACTCAAGTTCCACGCCTCCACTACCAACATAATACTAGCCATTAGTAGGTGATTATTGGGTCTTTAAAATATAGATTCTCCGAATCTTCGATTCTCCGAATCTATATTCAAAACCCAATAACACTAACCTAATAATTCATGTACCTATCTGATTCAAAATGCCTAATCAGGTTTGAAGTATAATTACTGTTAGGTACTTCCAATATTAGGCGTATTATATTTGATAGTGGTTAAAAACATGCTAAAATGAGTATCAGTTTCATTACGCCGTAAATCGTCACGTAGTTTAGACGTTAGTTCATTGATAAAATATGAAGTTTGTTAAACAAATACAGTCACTAGATTTACATAAAAATTTCATAGTTTCTAATAAAATATATTCTCGTCATGGTAAACTTTTACCGAGCACCATCCGTTGTCTTATTTGCGGACCATCTAACTGTGGAAAAACGAATTTAATTATCGGTCTTCTTATGCACGAAAATGGAGTGAGATTTAAAAATGTTTACGTTTATTCTAAAACTTTGTTTCAACCGAAATATTTATTTCTAGAAAAAGTTCTTCAACAAGTACCAGGGGTATCTTTTTTTAAATACAATGAAAACGAGCAAGTGATTAATCCAAATCAAGCAAAATCAGATTCAGTAATCATATTTGATGACATAGCATGTGAGAAACAAAATAACGTTCGAGATTACTTTTCTATGGGCCGCCATTGCAAAATAGATTGTTTTTATCTTAACCAAACATACAGCAAAATTCCTAAACAATTAATAAGAGATAATGCTAATCTTATTATTCTTTTTAAACAAGATGAACCTAATTTACGACATATATATAACGAACATGTAAATACGGATATGACTTGGTCACAATTTAAAGAAATGTGTGCAAAAATTTGGAGCACTCCATATAATTACTTAGTCATAAATAAAGACTGTGAAAGAAATAAAGGATGCTACAGATTGAACTTTGATACGTTTGTAATTCTAAATTAATACAAGCATATAACGATTAACACTGCTTGATTATCCTCATTTCAATTCGTAACGTGAACAAAGAACTTATTATTTGCAATAAATATGGAAAAAGTTACTAAACAAGAAATTGTAAAGTCTGCAGAGGCAGTTAAGCGCAAACTTAAAATGATGCGTGATATGACAAGTCAAAATGAAAAAATTCTCGAGTCAGTTCTTAAACCGATCACAGACCCTCTTAATCAGATCGCAGGCCAAAGTAATATAAACGGAAGAAAGGAAAAAGTAAATGATATTAGCTTTGACTACCACAGTACACCAAAACAACCAAAGTATTCAAATTTTGGTGAGATTAAACCTAGTCCATGCCACGATGATACCGTTTTAGAACTAAATCCTCGAAATATCAAAGATAATAAACTTCAATTAGACGACAAAGAATTAGAAAAAGTTGAAAAAAGCGAATCCGGTTTGAGTGACGGAAGTGAATATTCTAACAATGCTACATCAGATGATGAAGCTTTCGAGAGTGTTAGTAGTGTGGAACGAAATTATTCGTCTCCACTTTCATTTTCTGCAAAAGCGTTTGAAGATGTACCTTATGGAGTAAGATTAGAAAGAGGAAAACTTATGATAGGTACACAGAGGGTTTATGTGTCTGACAAAACGATTACTATAAATACTACTTTTGAAAAAACTGAAGGGCTTGTTCAATTGTTATTTGAGAAAATACCTAATTTAGATTTAGTGACTGAAAGCGACAAAGAAAACTATAAATTAATACTAAATCAAACTAATGCCCACCGCAGGGATTTTGACCCAAGAAAACCCATCAAAAGTAACAGAGGTACCAAATATTTACAAATAATAAACCATTATTTAAACTTACCAGAGTCTGCGACAGTACGGAGAATCTAGCTGTTGGTAACGGATTGGGTTTCTTAAAGAAAGTAAAGTCTAATATCGATTATGTTTACTGGGATGATCCAAACGAATTAGTTGATAGGTTTAAGTTACTAGTCGCTTCTCGAGAAGCTGGTAATACTGGTCTTGATAATGAGATAATCTCGATAATTGAGGAGCTACGCGAAGCTAACATTATTCCATAAAACCAACTATCTCGATTATTTTTACATCAGTTCATAACGACGCATAGTCAAACCCGCACGGATAATGAATATTGATAAATTCGGTCACCATGTACATAAACGCTTGCGTGCTAACGAGATTTCTGACCTCAAGTACAAGGCTTTGCTTCGAACAGATGCAGGATATTTTGAAGGGAGTTTACAATTAAAGGGAGTTGCGAAACCTTTATCACCTGATGATGCAGTAAACAAGCAATAATAATATAATATAGCCATTTATTTCCAATAGACACAACAAAAGTTACAATAAGTATATAAAAAAATTGTTAAGATATTTCCAATTCATTAAAAATAGATTATGCATGCAATAATTTTAGTATACAAAATTAATTTTTTTTTTCTTCGTTATATTATTCATTTTAAATATATCTATTAATATTGATAATTATTATTCTTATTTATATATTACTAAAATCTATTGGACTGTCCATTTCTGGACATAGGCCTCCTCCATCTTTCGCCATTGGTGGCGGTCTTTTGCGGTGCGGGTCCATGTGACTCCGGCCACAGCCTGGATGTCGTCGCGCCAGCGGCACCGCGGATGGCCGGGCGGGCGTTCGCCGTCTCGTGGGTACCAGTGCAGTACTTTTTCGGACCACCGTCCGTCCTTTGTTCTGGCCGTGTGCCCTGCCCATCGCCACTTTAGTCGGCATGCCATTTCAGCAGCGTCGATTATTTTGGTTTTTTCTCGTATTACGGTATTCCTTACTCTGTCGTTCAATCTGATTCCCAACATACTTCTTTCGACTTTTCTTTGAAATATTTTTATTTTGCTAATTATTTCTTTGGTTATTGGCCAGGTCTGGCAACCGTATAAAAGAGTAGGTGTTACGACTGAATCCATTACCTTTTTCTTTAGATTTGTATCCACTTTTGATTTAAATATATGTTTATAGGACCAGTACGCAGTTACGCACTCCAAGCCTTTTTTATTCGTTGCTCTACAACTGTGGTGGGAAACTGGTTCTGAAAAGATACTTCCTGTCCAGGGTAGGTATATTGTGCTACATATTGGACATTTTTCGAGTTGACGGTGATAGGCTCACGTTTACCATTTGTCATCACGCAGGTCTTCTCTGGGTTCATTTCTAACCCACATTTTTTGCTCTCCCTGTTTAATGAGTTTAGCATATAGTTGAGATCTTGATGGTTTTCCGCCATAATCACGATGTCATCAGCGAAGCGTAGATGTTGTAGTCGTTCTCCGTTGACATTTACACCATAGTTTGACCATTCTAGTTTTCTAAAGATGTCTTCTAGTAGAGCCGTAAATAGATTGGGAGAGATTGGGTCTCCCTGTCTCACTCCGCGTTGGACTTCAAATTTATTGCTATTTCTTTCCAGCTTTACATATGCTTTACTCTTTGTGTAAATTTCCCGAATAACGTTAATGTACTTGGCTTCGACTCCTTGTTTTTCTAATGCTTCCCATAGAGCTTCGTGGGATATTGTATCGAAAGCTTTGGAATAATCGACATACGCTATGTATATCTTTTTTGCGTATTCTATATATTTTTCTGTTACTTGCCTTAACGTAAATATATGGTCTATTGTGGAAAAGTTATATCTAAAGCCCGCTTGCTCTACCGGTTGCTGTAGCTCAAGACTTTTAATAATTCTATTACGTATTATGCTTGTAAATAATTTATATACACTTTGAAGAAGGCTTATCGGTCGGTAGTTGCTTATTTGTAATGGGTCGCCTTTTTTATATAACAGGGTAATAACCGAAGTTTCCCATTGTTCGGGAATTATCTCTGTTTCTATAATTTCATTAAATAATTTTGTTAACAAGGGCGTTAGCGGTTCTTCGATAGCTTTTAATATATCGTTGGTTATGCCGTCATCGCCTGGACTTTTCATTCCTTTCAAGGTGTTGATTGCTTTTTGTAATATATCCGATAAGGAATGTGGGTAGGTTGGATTCGCGCCCTAAATTAAGGTTTACCCGCTTGTATGAATTATGATTCTCTTTCAATAAATGGTTGTTACCAAGCAGACGTGTCTCGTACTTTCTCTACCTTCTAGAAGCTCCTTGATGACCAGTGCACCCCAAAATACTTCAGTGGCGACGATATTGAACTGTACACGCGTGTGGAGCATTTTGTGTAGTAATTAAAAGTGATTTACGCAATAAAATGTCGATCGGCAAAATTGGTGCGTTCGATGTACATAAGGACAATTGGAGTCTGTACGTGGAGCGCTTGGATCAGTATTTTTTGGCTAACGAAGTGAAACCAGCAGTGCAAGTAGCAACGTTAATCACGGTTATGGGTAGTGACGCATATGAATTGTTAGCGAATTTGTGTTCTCCTGACAAACCGTCCACTAAAAAATACGAAGACCTGGTGGCAGTTATGAAAAAGCACCTACAGCCTACTCCGAGTACAATGGCGGAGCGGTATAAATTTCGACAAAGGAAACAAAAAAGTGACGAAACGGTGGCGGAGTATACTGCAGAATTAAAAAAGTTAACAAAAAACTGTGACTTCAAAGATGCAAGTTTAAAAGACAACCTACGAGACCAGTTTGTCTGTGGTATCCGTAATGATAGTATTCGACAAAAGTTATTTACGGAGGATAACCTAACATTTGAAAGAGCATTTAAGATGGCGGTGGCAATGGAAGCGGCGGAAAGTCATGCGGCCTTGGTACAGGACCGTTCTATTGGAGAAGAGGGAGTATCATCGTCCATGGCCGCAGTGCATCAGCTATCTACAATGAAGCGAGATAAGCGGCAGTCGGCGGGCGCGGCCAGCTCGGAGCGCTATGTGTCGCGCGGTCCAAAGGTCACACAAGGTGGCGGGTCAAAGAGCGGTGGCGGCTCGGGCGCGGTTAAGCAGTCGTGGAAGAAAAACAATGCAGACTGGAAAGGAGGACAAAGTATGCAATGCTCGACGTGTGGTGAGCGACATGAACAGAGTTTGTGCAAATTTAAGGCCTACGTTTGCAGGGTGTGCAATAAAGAAGGGCATTTAAAGAGAATGTGTCCTAATTTGAGAAAAGGCTCTTCATTTCATGCTATGCTAGAAGAACAGGTGGTGTATTCGGACAGTGACAGTAACGGCAGTGAAGAGGTAAATATGTTTTCAATGGATGCTAAAAAGTTAAAGGAATTTGGACCTTACATGTCGCAATTTAGAGTGAATAATGTAAATTTAATTATGGAAATAGATACAGGCAGTCCGATATCTTGTATTAGCTATGACAGTTATAAGCAACTGTTTTCTGATTGTACATTAAAACCTAGCGATTTGAATTTGTGCTACTATGCAGAGGGAGGGGTTACACCCCTAGGTAAAATATTGTGTTCCGTGCATTATAAAAACAGATGTAAGAAGTTAGATTTATTTGTTATAGTTAATGGAAAAACCAGTTTAGTTGGTCGACAGTGGATAAAAGAGTTAGAAATATTGCCGGATATAGAAAGGTCACTGAGTTTTAATAATGTCAGTACAAAACCTATTTTTGACATAAACGATTTCAGTTCCAGATATTGTGAAGTGTTTGAAGACGGCCTGGGGAGGTTTACCGGCGGGACGGTGGGGTTCCGGCTGCGCGAGGGCGCGGCGCCCGTATTCCTGCGTGCGCGGCCGCTGGCGTACGCGCTGCGCGATCCGGTGGAGCGCGCGCTCGACCAGCTGGTGGCGGACGGCGTCATCACTCCGGTAAACTCGTCCGACTGGGCTACGCCTATTGTCCCGGTGATGAAAAAAGACGGGACCATCCGGGTATGTGCTGACTTTAAATTAACTCTCAATAAATGTTTGGAGGTAGACCGTTTTCCGTTGCCGCGGGTCGATGACCTACTTGCTAAACTGCATGGAGGGAATAGATTTACAAAATTAGATTTATCGCAAGCGTACGCACAATTTGAATTAGACGAATCGAGACGGTTCACAGTTATAAATACTCATAAGGGTTTGTTTATGTACAACCGACTTATATACGGCCTTGCGTCCAGTCCCGGTATTTTCCAGAGGAAATTAGAACAGTTGTTTGGAGATTTACCGCGCGTAGGAATATTTTTAGACGACCTGATAATAACCGGGATAGATGACGAAACTCATTTAGAAACGTTACACGAGGTGTTTAGGAGGCTGAAAACCTATGGTTTAAAGATAAGGAAAGATAAGTGTACTTTCTTTTCCGAATCAGTGACATATTTAGGTTTCGTTATCAGTAAACAAGGAGTACACACGAGCCCCGAAAAAATAGAAGCAATTAAAAATGCCCCAGAGCCGAGTAATATTACCGAATTGCGTTCTTTTATAGGTCTGGTAATGTATTATGCTAAATTCGTTCGGAATATGAGTACCATACTCACACCATTTTACAACTTGCTAAGGAAGGGTGTAACTTTCCATTGGGACGAAGCGTGCAGAGAGGCATTCAGGAAAATAAAAAGCGTATTAATGGGTAGTGAGGTCCTGGCTCATTATTCCCTTGACCTGCCGGTAGTCCTGACAACAGACGCAAGCTGCTTGGGCGTCGGCGCGGTAGTGTCGCACATCACGCCGGACGGCGAGCGGCCGGTGGCGTACGCGTCGCGGACACTCAATGCGGCGGAAAAGGGCTATTCGCAAATTGAACGTGAAGCGTTAAGTATAATATTTGGCGTTAGGAAGTTCCACCAATATTTATACGGTAGGGAATTCACGTTGCGGACCGACCATAAGCCGTTGGTATCTATATTTGGCGAAAAAAGGGGAATACCAGTAATGGCGGCTAGTAGGCTGCAACGATGGGCTGTATTGCTCGCCGGTTATCATTTTAATATTGAATATGTACGTAGTGAAAATAACGCGGCAGATGCCTTGTCCCGATTACCGATAAAAAATTCGACAAGGGTAGTGAAAGAAGTTACTTATTTAAATTTTGTTCAAGATTTTTTGCCTATAGACAAAAAAATGGTACAGGTTAGTACAGAAAAAGATCCAGTTTTGAGACAAACAGTAACTTACCTGCAAACTGGGTGGCCATCGTCAGGCATGGATAAGGAAGTTCAACCTTATTTTGTACGACGACAAGAATTATATATAGATAGGGGCTGCATTTTTTGGGGTTACCGGCTAGTGATTCCGGAGGTATTACGAAAAAATCTACTACAGGAACTACATGTGGGACACATGGGCATTGTTAAAATGAAAAGCATGGCGCGCAGTGTGATGTGGTGGCCCGGCATCGACGCGGACGTGGAGCGCACCTGCAGGAGCTGCGGCACCTGCGCGGCCGAGAGCGCGGCGCCGCCGCGCGCCCCACCCCAGCCTTGGCGGTATATGGCGGATGTTTGGACCAGACTACATGTCGACTTTTTGGGACCTTTACAGGGTAGGACCTTCTTAATCCTTATCGATGCTACTTCTAAGTGGTTAGAGGTTTTCCAAATGTCGTCGACCACGGCGAAGGCAGTTATAAAGGTACTAAGAGAAACATTCGCTCGTTTCGGTTTACCCCGTGAAGTCGTTTCGGACAACGGACCGCCCTTTACGAGCCAAGAGTATAATAGTTTTATGACGCGTAATCGGGTCAAGGTCACTTTTGCGGCCGCATACCACCCGGCTTCCAACGGGGCAGCGGAAGGAGCGGTCAAGTTGTGCAAGCGGGCCATAAAAAAAGCTATACGAGATGGGACCGATATAGATGAAGCGTTACAGGCTTATCTACTGGCCTATCGAAATGTAGAACATAGCACTACAGGGGTATCTCCGGCCGAGTTATTGCAACGTAGGAAGCTACGTTCCAGGTTAGACTTGTTACATGACAGTTCAGTAGAAGACAGAGTGAAAGAACGACAAAAAAAACAAGTAGCGTACGCTGGCGGTACATCTAGAGAATTTAACGTGGGAGAAAAGGTATGGTATAGGAATTATAGTGGGGGTAGGAAATGGTTAAATGGCAGAATCCAGGAAAAATCGAGTTCGCGAAATTATATAGATGCGGCGGAAAACGGTTCACCCATCCATAGACATGTGGATCAAATTAAAAGTCGCTGGATGAGTACATATGAGGAGCTGGCTCCTTCAGCACCAACCCCGGAGTCGGACGGTTTGGGGAGTGATCGCGACGACGTTCCTAGTGTCACGGTGCAGGCCCAAGATCAAAGCCCTGTAGTACCTGACAGAACGGTGATGGTAGCACACTCGCCATCTCGACTACAGGTTTCGGAAACCACCGACCCCCAGGTTGACCTTCCCCGGCCCACACTGAGACCTAGAGATAAGTTACCACCTGTAAAAAGATATGGTTTCGAGATTGACTAAATCTCATTGTTAAGTAGTTCTCCAATATTATAATTAGTATTAATTAATAAAAAAAAATGTTAGAAATAAGGGTGGAGGTGTAATATATCCGATAAGGAATGTGGGTAGGTTGGATTCGCGCCCTAAATTAAGGTTTACCCACTTGTATGAATTATGATTCTCTTTCAATAAATGGTTGTTACCAAGCAGACGTGTCTCGTACTTTCTCTACCTTCTAGAAGCTCCTTGATGACCAGTGCACCCCAAAATACTTCACTTTTCCTATTTCACTTGGTAGCAGTGGTGGTACACTAAATGAGTCTTCTTTGCATTTGGAGAGTGTTGTAGAGCAATGTAGAGATGATCGATAGAGGTCTTGATAGTATGTAGAAGCTAATGTTATTATGTCATTTCTGTTGTTACGTTTTAGTCCAGTATCGTCTCTTAATGAAGGAATCCATTTTTTATGGTCCCAGAGACGTTTAAGTCCGCCTTTTGCTGACCCCCTTTTGACAAGTTCCTCTTTCACTATTTTCATTTTGTATTTTTCTTTTGCTATTTTTATTTTTTTTCTTATCTTTGGAAACAACATTTGAAGACGTTTTTTGTCATCGCAAGTTTTCAGTGCTTTATTTTTCAATAAAGTTCGTTCCTTTATTAATTTCACAATACAATCTGTTAGGATCGCTTCATGTCTCGGCTTTATTGATGTTTTTGGAAGCTTGGCAACTGAGCTTTTTATTTTCTTTGTTATATTCGAAGCTGTTTCTTGCACATTTGTGAAGCTTAAGGACTGTACAGCCTCTGTAAATATATTTTTAATTGATTCTTTTTCCAAGTTATCAAATCCCATGTTTTTACTTCTAAATTTTGCTCTTGATTTTTTATTCTTATATCGAAGTGAGCATGTAGCTCGTAGAAGCCTATGGTCGGTCGGGTGCGACGAATTAATAATTTCAATATTTTCAATAGTTCCAATATTATTTTTCTTTGTTATAATAAAATCTATTTCGTTGAAGAATTTGCCATTTGGGGATTGCCAGGTCCATTTTCGTTTAGGTTTCTTCTTAAAATGAGTATTCATAATGTAAAGCTCGTTTTCTCGGCAAAAATCAATTAAAGTTTCGCCTCGTTCATTTCTTACTCCATACTTCCATAGCCCCATGGGCCCATACATATATTTTCGTCTGCCGTTGAGACTCCAATCTTGGCGTTAAAGTCTCCCAATAAAATTGTATTTGGGTTTGAGTCTTTCACAAGCAATACGTTGACCAATATATTCAAAACATGTACGATAAGAAGTATATAGATTCTTTGCATGATACTATAAATAATCAAATTCACCAACTTAACTCTCAGTTAAAACTAAACTTTTATACAAAGAAGGAGATAGATAATATCTTCAGAAATGTAAATAATGGCAAAACAACAAATAGTGAACGAGATCCACCGGTCAGCACGAAAAAATTATAGACGGCGATCAGTTATATTAAAAGGAATTGACGATTTATGGCAAGCTGATTTAATCGATTTACAAAAATTGCATACGGTTAACAAAGGAAATAAATATATATTAACTGTTATTGATACATTTTCCAAGTATGCATGGTGTACACCTATTAAGTCTAAAACTAAAACGGAAGTCAAGGATGCTTTTGATCTAATTATAAAAATAGCTAAACGAAGACCTAGAAACTTACAGACAGACTTAGGAAAAGAATTCTACAATAGTGAATTTAATTGTTATTTAAAATCCTTGAAAATAAATCATTACTCAACTTATTCAATTAAGAAGGCATCTATTGTTGAAAGGCTGATAAAAACACTTAAATCCAAACTCTACAGATATTTTAGTTTCGTTGGTAACTATAAATGGGTTGGTAAACCGTTAAACGATATAGTAAAATCGTATAATCAAACAGTGCATCGCACAACAAAATTTAAACCTATTGATGTAAATTTAGATAATGAAAACGTGGTAAAACAAAACATTAAAAAATCACAATCCAATGTGATTCATAAATTGAATCAATTCAAGATTGGAGACCGTGTACGTTTAAGCAAGTATAAGAGTGAATTTTGTAAGGGTTATACACCGAATTGGTCTACAGAACTTTTTACAATTAAACATGTGAATCATACTCAACCTGTAACATACCATATTGAAGACCAGCGCAAAAACTCGATACTCGGTACATTTTACGAAGAAGAACTTCAAAAAACAGCTCATCCTAATGTATATCTGATTGAAAGAATTATTAAAAGAAAGGGAAACAAGCTGTTCGTCAAATGGTTGGGCCTTAGCGAAGCAGAAAATAGCTGGATTAACAAAAATGATTTAGTCTAACTTAACTATAAATAAATGATATACTTTATATATCTCACCATTAAATAATAAGTAATGCAAGGAAGCGGACTTGTTAATAGTGTGATAAATAATCTACCTTTTGAATTACATTTGCCTGGATATAATTATTGTGGACCTGGTACAAGACTTGAAGAGGTGACCGGGGCATAAATAAATTGGACGAAGCCTGCAAGCAACACGATATCGCGTATAGCAACTATTCAGACCTAGCAGAGTGTCACAAAGCTGATAAAGAGTTAATAAAAATGACAAAACAAAGAATTAAATCAACAGATGCTAGCAAAGGTGAAAAATTGGCTTCTTGGTTAGTTAACAAGGTTATGAAAACTAAATTGCGGGCCGGCGCTGTAATTAAATCATTTAAAACAATTGTGTCAAAAATTCGATCACATATTAAAAAGCATAAACCTAAAGGTCATTCATCAACAATTAAGTGTGCATATAAAGCTGCTAAAAAGTTACTTCGTAAAAATGCATCTATTCGTTTGCCACGCATTATTCTAATTCCTAAAACTGGAGGAATTTTGCCATTGATTCCGATTTTTGCTGGTTTGTCCGCTTTGGGTTCATTAGCCGGCGGAGCGGCTGGTATCGCAAAGGCTGTGAATGACTATAAATCGGCACAAAAGAACCTGCAGGAGTCAGAACGCCACAATAAAATTATGGAGTCAATTGCCATTGGCAGAGGCTTATACATAAAACCTTATAAGAAAGGTAGTGGTTTGTTTTTTAATGCACCAAAAAACTAAGCAGAAGGCTGCCAAGGAGAGCCCTTACAAACATAGATCTAATAAATTTTGGACAAGACATACCACATTTCAGAGGTGTTTACATGCGTGATAATTTACCAAAACAACCTCGGCGTGTGGAGTGTGGGATTGTTAATTTAGATAGCTCTAAGAATATGGGGACTCACTGGGTGGCCTATGTCAAGTTAAACGCGTATTGTGAATATTTTAATAGTTATGGAGATTTAAAACCACCTGTCGAACTTATTACATACTTAAAGAAATATGAAATTTTTTATAATTATCATACGTATCAAAAATTTGATATTGTTAATTGTGGGCACTTATGTTTAAAATTTTTACATAACTTTTGGAATAAACAATATAAAATGTGACACACTACTCAAATATTATCATTTCCTAAAATGTCATTCACCTTATCTGTAACCGGATTAACATCTACGCTTATTACGAATTATTCCCCTCCTTTACAACTGGAAGGGGAGTATGAGTGTGGGCTTTTATATTTTTCTACGTTTAATTCAATACCCAACATCGATAGTAAAAATAATCAATTTTGGTATGGTAATAATGAGTGTATTGAAATACCAGAAGGATCATATGAACTCGAAGATATAGCTGATTACATAAAAGATAATGTGAAAGAATGCACTTTTAAATTAATGTGTAATAATAACACGCTGAAAACTAAAATATTTTGTACGAAAGATGTTCATTTTGAAAAGAAAAACTCTGTCGGGAGAACATTAGGTTTCGGAAATGAGACACTAAAATCCAATATAATAAACTGTTCTCAATTTCCTGTTAACATTATATCAACAACCGTTATCAGGATCGAATGTGATATTGTAAGCGGATCATTTGTCAATGGAAAACCTAGCCATATAGTTCATGAATTTGTTCCTAATGTGCCTCCCGGATATCGAATTATAGAAGTTCCAAGAAATCTTATTTACTTTCCTGTAAATCAGGATACCATAAGTTCGATTAATGTGCGCATTCTCGACGCGAACAATCAACTAGTCAATTTAAGAGGAGAAGATATACAGCTATATTTTCATCTCAAGAAAAAACTAGAATGCTAGACTTTACTAAAAAGTCGACGTGCGCGCCTAGACATTTCAGTTTGCAAACTACATTGAAAAGAAGAACACCTATTAAATTAACGAAGGAAAACAAAAAGTTTTTAAAACTAATTGGATTATTAAAATGAGTGAAATACTCAGTGTTGCCGAGTCTTATTCAGAAGACAATGCTATTGAAAGCTTTGAAGTTCATTCCTACAGACCATATGTAACAACGTTCAATAAAAACGATGAAATTCGGATACCTATTAATCAACAAGACTTGTATATCTTACCTTGCGCTAGTACCTTATATTTAGAAGGGACAGTCAAAGTTATAAACAGAGAGACAGAACACGAAGTGAATAGTATTCAATTCACAAACAATCCATTTCTATTCCTGTTTCAAGATATTCGATACGAGTTGAACGGGGTTGAAATTGACAAATTGAAAAATGTAGGCATCACCTCAACTATAAAATCTTTATTGTCTATGAATAGTAATGAATCAATGATGTCCAAGGCTTGGGGATGGGACTTAAACGGTACAAAAAATACTCAACACGGACGATTTGCAGTATCTTTGCCGCTTAACAAAATTTTAGGATTTGCAGAAGACTTTACCAAAATAATAATAAATTGTAAACATGAGTTGATTTTGTTGCGAAGTAATACAAATTTGAATGCAGTAAAACTTAATACAAATGAAGTATTGGATGATATTATTATTGATAAAATCGTATGGCGAGTTCCTCATATTAAAGTTTCTGACCGTCAACGAATACAAATGCTGAAGTTGTTGGAAAAGGACCGTCCCCTAAACTTGGCTTTTAGAAATTGGGACTTATATGAGTATCCGCTTTTACCTAAAACAACAAAGCATACCTGGGCAATCAAAACGTCTTCACAGTTAGAAAACCTCGGTTTGTGGTATTAGCCTTATCAACCCACAGAAAAAATAAGTCAGATGCTGATTTCTCTAGTTTTGATCATTGTAGTTTACGTGAAGTCCGCGTATTTTTAAACTCTACTTATTTTCCATATGACAATTACGCAATATTATATGAACAATATACAAGGTTTCAGCAGTCGTATCATGGAAGTCGACCTGAACCGTTGTTAACTATCATCATTCATCATTAGTCGTTCCCTCAGAGCTGAGGATCGTGACATCATGTCCTTCTGTTGAAGATCAGGTTCCTCCATAGGCTTCTATCCCTCGCTAAGCGCATGGCTTCTTGCAGTTTTAATTGCATGGGTGCAGTGATTTGGGCACTCCATCTTGCGGGGGGAGGGCCTCTAAGTCTTGTGCCTTCAACTTTTCCCGTCATGATTATTCTCTCCAAGCTATCCGAGGAACGTCGTGAGAGGTGTCCGAAGTATGTGAGTATGTGGTCGTGGCACGTCGTCGTGTTAACTATACAAGAGTTTAAAAAATGCGCTTTATATGTTGTGGACACATCTAGACAAAATGATCGCTTGAAGACGGGTCCTATAGATGTGAGAATAGAAATAGAGAGTGATTCAGAAATTCCTGACAATACGTCTGCTTTTTGTTTAATATTCAACGATTGCATAGTGGAATATAAACCATTAAGTAGTATCGTGAAAAAAATATCATGAATTTAGACCATTACATTGTCGACATACAAGGCTTTAGGGATGCAAACAATAAATTCATTATTAAAGAGCTAGCTCTGGCTGCTGATGACTTTACTCTAGTGTTCTCAATAAAGCCCCCGTTTCCTTATTCACGGCTAACGAACGAAGAACGCAGACACGTGCGCTGGATTGAGAAGACCTTCGGATTCCGTTGGAGCGAGGGATTTATTGAATACAATCTATTTTCAAAAATTATAATCCCCTATCTTGTAAATAAAAAAATATATGTTAAAGGTGCAGAAAAAATTAAATGGGTTCAAGAATTATGTCGAAATTGTGATGTTACTGATATAGCACAAAAAGGATGCCCGAACTTTTTAATACTTTATAATACTTATTTTAAATGTAATAGTAAAATTACTTGTTTAGATCATATTATTCATAAGCACTGTTCATTAAAAAATTTAATTTGTGTTAAGAAATGGTATAGAGAAAATCTTGTTCGTTTATAAGTAAATAAATCGTATTTTATATATACCTGAACGAATTTTATTACTTGTACCAAATTTTCTTGCCCCTTTATCAAGAATATTAACTCATCTACAATGTTCAGTTCGTGTTACTTCAAACTTAGTTTCATATAGTATTGAATGTAATCCGTAAGCATTGCAAGTTTTGTTAATTCGTTGCGTAACGAGAAATGAGCATGTAGATACAATAAAATCGGTTATAAAAATAAAACAAATTTAATCTGAGAAATAAAAGACATTTATTTTCAAATCGTCAACTAAAACTAATTACATAGTTTATAAAAAGTCAATTATAACATTATAAGGCTAAACCCAGTCAATTGATAGCATAAAGTAGTTACATTATACTTAAAAAAACGAAGTATGTCCCCATGAAAGGGTATGAATATTATCCTTTAATATAATCCTTTTGTCATCATTAGAAGACAGTGCAACTTTATTAAGAGCTTTTGTAAAAATTTCATGCTTTACAGACTTAAATAGAGTGTTCTTTTTGCGCACCAATTCTTTATTGAAGAGCACATTCTTATAATCACGAAATCGAAGAGCCTTAACTGCGTGTGTTTTTGTGCCTTTAGCTTTTTTTAACTGTTTTTCTTCAGTCTGAATACAATATAGTTTGCTCCGGAGCCCTATGAATTCAACGATTAGTTGCCCTCCAAGTTCATCCTTAAATAATCCAGGCTCTTTTTTGTTTTTTTGACGTATACCATATATATTGTCCTCAGCGTAATTACCATACCCCGGGGTTTTCGGCGCGGGAATGTTATACACTAGCCAAATAACAGGTAAAAACTGTAAAAAACGATACTATAATTTCACATTTGGACCTTACTACCTACGTTGCATTCATAGTTTGGTAATTACTTTACAATAAAGAAAGTTATAAATACACGAAATCATTGCCGCACCGAAAACCCCGGGGTATGGTAATTACTCGTATCAAAGTAACGTTGAAAATTTAATTTTAAATCTCTATAAATATCGTCTGTTTTTATAAAATACAAAAATGAATCTGTATCAGTATAGCACAATCTAACATTTTCTCCGTAAAATGGTTTAATATGAGAATAGTGAAAGTTATACATGTGAGATTTTGATATTTCCAAAACAGTAAAACCTATGTAAATAGGTTTATCGAGTGTTACAATTTCTGGATTCATTTGAATGGCAACTAAATTTTCAGTAAAGATACTCGCACTATGAAAATTAGGTCGTGCTATTAACGCTTCAGCACTTGTTTTTTTCTTAGTTTTATTCGTTGTATCATTCCATTGATTAACCAGCATTACGTTTGTCCTATTTTCTGTAGCTTCTAAAGTTTTACCGAATAAGCTGTTATTAAGGAGTTTATAAAAGTTCATTTGAAATTCCGATTTAGCATTTTTTCTCAACTGTGTATTTAACTCAATATACTGCTGTATAAATCGACTTTGTTTAAACTTTATAACTCTATGATTTTTTTTCAGTATTAAACCATGTTTCACGCAAGTTTTCAAATGTACGTAATGAATTACATATTCATATTTATCGTATAAGTTAGGGATAAGTTTAGAACTCTTTGATCCTGGAGGTATAAATTTTTGAGGACAAAATGGAAGGTCATTATGTGAATTATGGAGATTTTCTAAATATTCCATATCAACTTCTAATATATAACCGTATAGACTGTCATCAGGAACTTCAAGGAAATTAATATTATCTATTTCATCTTTGCTTAATAATCTGAAGTCTGCATATGGTAAATAACTGCACATTGCATAGCCATACAGATTATTGCAATCTAAATAAAATAAAAAAGAATCGGGAACAGATGCGTTATAACACGATAGGTATTTATTATTAGCACGTGCGTACCTAGTAGAACAAAGGCAAACACCCCCGCGAATACCTTTTTGAATCATTCTTATTATTTCCAGATCACTTATGAGTTCTAATTTTACATTGGTAATTCGTAACATAGCGTCAAAGCTTAAACTCGGTGCGGTCATATAAAAAGAGGGATCCAGTTTATAGTTTAACATAGAAGTCTGTCTAAAGTTTTCAAATATATCAGCTAACAACAGTACATCAGTCTTAAGGTAGAGGTCAGCCCAAGGTGTTTAGATTAAATACGTTCCACACACGCTTAGCATGGTCATACGCTGAGTTTAAAATTTTAGTTTTGTTTAATGAGTTGTAAAAACGATGTTTTGGTGGTAATTTTTCCTCTTCATAAGCTTTCCAACAAGTAATATAATCATACGGATATACACCTTTAGATCTAAGGAGCACAAAATGATCTCGGATAGGAAAAAACCTGCGTAAGTGTACAAAGTCTTGATCATTTAAATCAGCTGCTAATTTTTCTAAACTAGTGCCTAAAAACTTGAAAGAATCAACGAAACGAACCGGCCAAAACTCGTTTACACCTATTTGAATAAACTTTGTAAATGAAATGTAATTTTCTTTATTTTTTGCTATAACTTTTAAGTTACCTCTCATTTCTCCTAACTGACGAATAAACAAGTGATAATCGTAGCCAGATAAATTATGGAAAAATACTGGTATAAACTTAGGTAAACGAAATTGAATATTGCAGAACGAATGAGCAGCGCCTCTAAAACGACCAGTCAGGTGGCAGTGGTCTCTAAAAGCATCGTCTAATAATAATTTATTACAAAGAAAACAATACTTCGCATTACGAAATTGCTTTTCCTCTTCCTCTGATAGCTTTATAGGAACTGGGTTCTTGTCAAGAAATTTTTCTACGCAATCTTGTCCTCGATAACTAACATATCTGTTAAGAGAACTATCATAGGAACACACAATATAATACGCAAACGCAGCTGGAATATGTTTTCGTAATGTGCTAGTACATTTAGAATCGAATTCGTCACTTGAGTTTGGTTGTAATATGCATTCAAAATCCGCGTAAATTACGAAAGGCATAGCTTGCATTCTTTCATAGTTCTTAAATTGAATATAGGTAGGTACCACTGTTAGGTAATACCGTTGCAACACCACCACACACATGCTTATTCAACTTATCTGCACTGTGAAAAAATATTAAACATTCATCACAAATAAATATTTTTTCATTATGTTTCGTTAACTGCTTTTTTAGAAGTCTACCTAAATTTTTTATCAGACAATAATGTGATTGGTTGCCATTTTCCAACATTAACAAATTCACATGATGTTTCCTTTTTTTAACTGTTTTGTAAAGTGGTCCGACAACTTCGTTCTTTCTTAATCCATAAACATTAACGCTTATGTTCTTGTTGTTTTTTTCAAAAGTTTTGATGTCAGTGAGACCAACAGGAAACGTCATGTCTTTTGTGTTGAGGTGGCTTTCAAAATGCGGATAAGATGATATTCGATCCTGGTTGTTTTTAGCGGGAAATAATGTCGCAATTATACACCATAAAAAACAGTAATTGTCACTATTTTTAATATTAACGCAAGCCCTTCTGAGTTTTATGATTTTAGGCAATTCTAAAAATTTTGAAGCTCTTAGAGGATTATATTTGTTTATGTTTACTTCCAAGTATAGGTTTTGCAGGAAACTCCATCCACTATCCCTTTCTTGAAATTCGTCAATTTTCTTACTCAAAGTCTGTACTATCCTCGAATATATTTCTTTGAATTCAAAAACTTGATGTAAAATTATATTTTGCGTTGCGAATGATTTAATTTCAGTTGAATCATTTTTTGGCATACAAAATTCAGCAAACAACTCAAAGTTAGCCTTAATAGACCCAAAAGACGCCCTTCTAGCTTCTAGAATTTTACGCACGTGCTCGCGAATAGTGCTTAAAAACCTAACTGGTATATCATGGAGGCAATTTTTAGGACCACGCACTCTATATGATGCGATCCTGCTACGGAAAGCACAGCTAATTTTTTCAATATCCGGAGTTAATTGAACAGAATTGTTATTTTTATGTAAGTTAGTACGCAAGTGTGCAGAAAAGGCTCTACTAGGAATACTTATGTCACACACTGAACAAAATATCGAACTATGACGCATTTTTATTACCTACTTGTAATACCGCAAGAATTGACTGGATTTAGCTTGTTTGAAAAAAGCTTCGATATAATTAATGTTTATTTTTATCCGGGAAGAAAGTCCCTTCCTCTGTAAAGTCTTCCTTACAAAATTTCAAAATTTTATTTATTCCATCCACGACAGGCGAATAGGAATCAACTCGATATTTTAAATTAATCAAAGCTTTCTCCCAACGGTCTTGCATCGATATGTTTTGAATATCATTCACGTTATACAATTTAAGTTCTATATAAAGATCACCCGTTAAAGAAGTTGTACGGCGCACGTGTCCACCAGGAACCCGCCGCGACAGCACTGACGTCAGAGGTCCAGCACGACGCTGCGCTTCGACAGCTTCCTCGTCACTCCAGTTTGAAAACCAGCCAGGTTCAGAATCCCTCGCTTTTGGATGAGCACTTGGTTCTTTAGCTGCTTTCTTCGGCTTTACCTTTTTACTAAAACAATAGAAAAACCTATTTAGTTTCCTAAATAATAAACAGCTATAAGAGATTATTACTTAAATTACTACTAAATACTACGAGGGTGTAATTATAATTGATAATTACCTTTTACTTGCGGGTTCTTTCACTAGTTCGAACTGCTGACGGGGACTGCGTTCATCTTCGCTGTCTACCGAACAGCCAGAGTTTGCATCTTGTTTCGGTTTTTGAGAAGCTATTTTTCGTTTCAGTGGAGTTTTTGGTTGAGCCCTGTAATTAAAAAACAATATAATAAGTAACAGTTAACGCAATTATAAATTCATAAAAAAATCGAAGACGAAAAATTAAATAATGAGATAAAAAATACAAACTTTTTCGTTGTAGATTCATCCGCAGACTCACTTGCGCCTTTGTAAGTACGTTTTACGTAATATTCAGAGTCAGACCTGCAAACATATTTAATAATTAATTAAGTTTCCGCTAATCTCTTAAATATAAATCTAAGACAAACCATACACGGGTATTATCTCTATATTCTAGCTAAGGATTTTATAATTGCTCGTTAAAATATATATGTAATTAACTTAATGTAATATAATACGGTTACCAAATCAAGGTTAGAATAGAACCGTAATCAAAAAGAAATAAACTAAATTATAACTTACGAACATTTTTCAAGGTGAGTAATTTCGCTGTGAAGTCAAACGCACCGTAAAATCACGTCCACTTTGAATAAAATCAAATGTAGAAATGAAAATTAACTTTAAGTTTTATAATGAAGCAATTTTACCGCTAGGTCAGAAGTTGACAACCTACACGCGAATAATAACCGGCATAAACTGCAAGACTCACAAAAATAAATGAAGAAACAAGCGTTTTAAAAAGGTTTACCTTCACTGCGACTAGAAAATCATGTCAGCATATCATGTTTACTGGAAAAATAAGGCTCATGTGAATATCGGTACATCAAAGTGAAGTCATGTAACAAAAGATGCCGACCGCTTACATTAGGTTTTATTCATAGTGAAAGCTAAAATATATTATGATTTTAATACACCAATAAAACATATAGGGAGGTAACTGGTTTGAACCTGTGCGGAAACGTTTCTATACACCTATAATAATACAGGTTTCAACCTGTAAGGAAAACATGTTTACGTAAATACATACTAATAATAATTGCACGCCAAGCGAAAAAACTACTATAAAATAAAACTTGAATAAATACAAAAAGTATTTCTGATTAAGGTTTCAAACACGCATTACTAGTTTCAATAAATTATTCTATATTTTATTTCATACTCAGAATGGTAAGTTTTTAACTTTTTATTTGTTATAGTGTTTGAATTTAGGTGCTTTCCTTAGATATTGATTATTACCTTTGTTTTCTTTCAGAGCTCGCAACCCCTGAACTCGGCTGCAGCACGTACCGTAGTTTCTCCATTTTACTCGCAATTTGGTGAACAGATAAATGAGCCTTTAAACTACTCACAAGATATGGATGTTTATTTAAAATATCAAGACGCGCTTTTAAATCCATCGCAAGAAATTCCATTATCCCAGTCAAAAAAAATAAGAAAAATCGACAAAAAAGGAAAAAGGAAGGCGGAAATGGGATTAAATTCTCACGTTATCAGAAAAGTGACAAAAGGAAAGCGTCTTATAAAAATCAGCATTTCAGATATAGAATCCAACTTGGAAACTAATGGCGTTTCGGTGCAATACGTAGTGCAAGATGATTATGATGAGCTATTAAATGCAACGGAAGGCCTAGTGGGAAAAATTGTTAAAAAGTTGAGTGAAGTAATTAGTTATTAATAATAGATTTATAAAGTTTATGTTTATAACTTAAAGTGAAGTCATTGCATTGTATTTACATAAATATTTATTACTTGTCATTCTGTTTTACTGTGTTCTTTATTATTTTTGGTCGCCTTACTGACTTACCTTCTGTATTATAATATTTTTAAAAGTAGAAAATGAACCTACTAGTTTGTTAGTCAATCCGAGGTAATGTAATTTATAATAGTATTATTAATGTATCAGTTGTTTATGAAAGGAATGTTTTACAATTTTATTTGAGTACGCCATGTTATTGTACCTATAAATTAAGTTTTTATTGTTACGTAACGTATAAAAATTGTACTGAGCTAACTATTTATTTATAATTAATAGTTAGCTCAGTACAATTTTTATTTTTTGTTTCCATTTTGTAGGTTAGAAAATGATTACTAACTGGTCGGATCATATTTTGCTGATTTAAGACATATTCTTTTTCTTTCGTATTAAATATAATTAAAAGCTAAAATATTGATTAGTTAGGTACAAATCACAACCTAAATTACGTAGGGTTTGGTTTTGGTCATTAGGGTGACCTTCGAAAATTATATTTACATCAGTAACAGCTTTTTTCGTTGACAACAGAAAACCACTTCAATACAAAGTAGGAATGCGCTTGCTCGATAAACATGCATTGCGCTAAAGATAGAATGACTCAAGTTTCAATAAATGTCCGATCGACTTTGCTAAAGCATAAAAAGCAATATGATCCAACTATTGATATGTAATGTTAATCTTATGATAATTAATATAAGGCATAGATTTGTAAATCAGGGTTTATTAGAATATAAAATATGATTGAAACCATTGAAATTTAATTTTTATATTGCTTTGATCAAGGCATAGATTACTAATGTATCGTAAAACATGACGTTTGAGTACGTCATACGTAACAGCCAATGAAATAGCCTGACCTGAATCACGCTATTGAAGTTTTAACATTCGTTCATATAAATAAAAGTTCTTGATTATACTTTGACGGGAAGTTGACGACCGGACGACCCCAACACGTGAACAATGCCTCGGATTTGGCCACCCGAAACGCATGTAGTAACGTGTTGAATTCTGACCTGAAACTCTGTATCCGGGTATTTCAATTCTTACGCGGTCGATAAGTATTGATTACCCACACCCGAAGCACAAGGGGTAAGTGCACGTTTGATGAGCCTGATCAACTTGTCTCTCGTGTTGTGCAAAACACCGTAGCCTCGGCTATGAGGGTTTATGCCAGGAATCGACTTCCTGGGACCCTTGCATGCAATCTGAGGGTTGGCCGCCTTAGATTGTGTGTTGTGTTAAGCTTTTGCTGTTTAAAAATTAGCTTTGTGTGTTGCGATTTTACAGTACAGAGTTAAAACTAAGTCATAAAAATAAACGCTTCTTTTACCATATCATGAATTTAAAATCAAGCTAAACCTAATTGTACGTTACGAATCAAGCGATCATAAACGAAAAAGACAAGCCGTCTGTACTTAGCGCAAACCCGATTGGGAATTTCGAATCAAGTAATAACTAAGTTAAAAAACCTCAATCGTAAATGAAAAAAAACGCTTCCTTTACCTTATCTTGAATTTAAAATCAAGCTTAACCTAATCGTACGTTGTGAATTACGCGATTATAAACGAAAAAGAGATTATACTTAACCCAAACCCGATTGGGCATTTCGAATCAGATAGGTACATGAATTATTAGGTTAGTGTTATTGGGATTTGAATATAGATTCGGAGAATCGAAGATTCGGAGAATCTATATTTTAAAGACCCAATAATCACCTACTGCCATTATATTGTTGATTGCTCTGTTGGCGATATTATACGGTATTTACAAGATTTACCACAAGTGTCACAAGAAAATGATACAACGAGAATTAAATCACCACGTCATGTTCCGGAGGTCTTTTAGAAGAGATAAGCGGTCAGCCGACGACGTTGCCTAAGGACGATTGGACCCGACTACAGTGTTACCATTAACGGTGTCGTAACAGTGAGTGAGTGCTAGATTTAAATTTTACGTACCGAAACGCTATGGCTATCGGCTTCATAAAAATAAAACTGAAGTGACTCTATGCTAATCATATGTAATGGTTGAAGAACTTTCTAGTGTGTACGATAGTTTAAAAAAGTTAAAGGACAATACTCAAAAACTAGCTAAGGAGAAAAGAACTCCAGATATCTTGCAAAAATATTTAACAAAAGCTACTGAATTGTATAAAAAATACTTAACTTGTTCTGAGACTCTAAATGCGCAAATAACTAGTAACTTAATTAAGGGTAGTGATATAATTCATGGGTCTATATTGGAACGCATAAATTCATCTTGACTATTTTTACTTAGCATAACAACCATTGGCATAGCAACGTTTGGCATAACTATTGATCCGAATAGATCGATTGTCCTAATGGTTATACGCATAAGCTTGCAAATGCTAAGAGTTCTCCGTCCTATTGTTTAATTGTCATAAAATCCCCATATCGAATCCATCCATACGCATAACCCAAAAAGCCTAAATCTGAATATCCTAAAACTTACACGACTAATAAAATATGACATAATACTTACTTTTCTAAAGTAGTGTAATTCATAATCTCCACTACGCATAATCCGAAAAACCTAAATCTGTTGTTTCATTTCGGGTTTTTTTAATTCATTTTGTTTACATGTAGGTAATAATATTTATTCCGCATAAAATTATTTCAATTGGTTATATTTCGTTATCGAAACTAAACGCAATCACGTCAGTTGGCTCTCTCTGCACGATTATAGCTATGTAGTTTCAGATATGAAATTGTTTTTCTGATCGAATGGTTGATCGTCTGAAGTGATTTAATTACCTGTGTATAATATAGTATGGTGAACAATGAGTGATACAGAGGAGACACTTGTATGCGAAGAATTTAAATCAAATAGAGGAGCATTAAACCTGTCTGTTTTCTTAGTGGGAACGAACCAAGTAGATAATTCAACAAATTTAAGTTAGATATTAGTGGATGACAATTATATTTCCGGTTAATTACTTTCAACTTTCAAAACGAAATTGAAGAAAAGTGTCATAGAATGTATGAACTCCCATATAAACCACGACACTTCACATTCCGGGCAAATTTGCTAAAATTGAAAAAAAAAATCATAAGCGGGATAAAAACTACCCTATATGTTACCCTGGGGTATAAACTGTTATAATACAAAATTTCATGAAATTCTGTTCGGTAGTTTTTCTTAAATATCTTCAATGTTCATTTTTTTCTCCTTACGCGTTTATCATATGTATAGATTATGCACCGTCTCCGACACGACACTTCCGACACTTTACTTTGTATACAGGTCTCAGGATCACGTGACGCTTTCGGAAGTATCCTGTCAGAGACGCTCCGGAACACCGTGCATCATATCATCGATGACACATATATTTCCGGTTACTTTCAACAGTTTCAACTTTCACAAAGAAATTGACTTGGTTGAAAATAGAAGTGTCATAGAATGTATGAGCTCCCATATAAACTACGACACTTCTCTTTCCAAACAGACTTGCTTGAATTGGAAAAAAATAATTTAAATTAAGCGGGACAAAAACTACCCTATATGTTACCTAGGGGTATAAACTACTATAATACAAAATTTCATGAAATTTTGTTCAGTAGTTTTTGCGTACATCGCGAACAAACTCACAGACAGACAGACAAAAATTCCAAAAATCACTGAAATGTATTCAGTCAACGTTTCTAAGACCCACCGAATTAGTTTTTCTTAAATATCTTCAATGTACATTTTTTTCTCCTTACGCGTTTATTATATGTATAGATTATTAAGGTTGAATAAATTTTACGTAAGTTATTTGATGTTTTATTATTTTCATAATATTCATTATAATTATTAAATACTACTTATTGAAATATGGATTACTAAAGTTAGGAAATAAAAATATAATCAAATTTATTGAATAGCATTTATTCCAAAAAATAAAATAACATATTAATATTAGAAGCGTAGCTGATTGTCTAAATACCATTTTTAGGGTTCCGTACCTCAAAAGGAAAAAACGGAACCCTTATAGGATCACTTTGTTGTCCGTCTGTCTGTCTGTCTAGACCATTTTTCTCAGGAACGCGTGGAGGTAACAAGCTGAAATTTATATCAAATAATCAGGTCTATTGTCCCTTGCAGCTGTGAAAAAATCAAACTTAAAAGCCAACGCAATCAAAAGATACAGTCGTTTATGCTGCAAATTTTAGAGTTTTCGGCACTCGCAAGACCTACGGGGTACTTCCCGTGAACTCAGAAACTTGAAATTTGGCACAAAGCAACGTCATATAGCATAGACAAAAGAAAAATTACGAAAAGTAGACATTTTTAGTAAAATCATACAAAAAATATATATTTATCGTAGGCCGGGGGGCGGTTGGGGGTTGGTGCTGGTCGCCTCGCTCCTCAGTGGTGGAGGTCGGATGGACGGATAACCGAGATCAGTAACGGGTGCTTAGGGTTAGTTAAGAATTCTCAAATACTGACATTATTAGGAATCAGGATAAGTTTTCAGGTAAAACCGTAAGAACGTGGCGAATTCAGCACAAGGTAGCTAACGTCCGTTTTCTAGCGCGGTGAGATCGAGAATGTGCCTGTTAAGAATGGCGGCGCAGGAACTGGTCCATTCCCGCCTAAAAGCCATGTTGGCCAACCTGAATTGATTGACCAGTCTACCAACATTACGACAAAACTGCTCCGAACCCGACATATTTATAATTTTAAACTTACTACCTTTTTCCTCGTAAACACGTGAAGTTATTAAGTTGAAATTCATGTCAAATACTCAGGTCTGTAATGCCTTTCAGCTGTAGCAAAACCAATTTTTTATGTCAACGCAATCAAAAGAAAAAGCAATTTAAGTTGCATATTTTGGAGCTGAGTACTCGCAAGAAACTCAAAACCTAAAGGATACTTCCCGTAAACTCAGAAACTTGAAACTTGCCACGAAGAAACTTCATATAGCACAGACAAAGGAAAAATTACGAAAAGTAGAAATTTTTAGTAAAATCGTATATAACACATTTTTTTTAATTTTAAACTTACTGCCTGTTTCCTCCTAAACGCGTAGAGGTATTAAATTGAAATTCATATCATATACTCAGCTCTATAATATCTTTTTGCTGTAGCAAAACGAAACTTTCATGTCCACGCAATCATAAGAAATAGCAATTGTTATAGGTTTTTACGGAACCCTCGGTGCGCGAGTTCGACTCGCACTTGGCCGGTATTTTTTATACACAAATCACAACACTTTTTGTGATAAACATACATTCATTAGAACAATATTTATTATAGAGTTCTCGTAAATTGGGTACATTTTGTCCAGCTAAGTCTATAACAGTACAGTTTGGATATAATTCTTTTACCCATTAAATTTTTTCCATATCCTTCACATAGATTGTCTATGTGATTTCTTTATTGAAGAATGGTTCTCTGCACACGTAGAAATCGATTGTATCCTAGCTTTAGGTAGTGTAATATCCAACCTCCTTTTAAGTCTTTACTTTTAGAAATCCTTCAAATAATAACAACTAAATAAATATATGTCATTAATTTTATTGTAAATGAATTACAACGATACATGTGAATAAATTGAGTTTATTTTATTGGCGACGAGATGGACGCCGAACGATTCGCGCAGTTCTTGAGCGTCCAACAAGCGCAACAAGAACAAATATTAATAATTCTAAGCATCGCACTTGCGAACAACGCGACACGAATAGAAGCTAGTTCCTCACACCCGGACACAACGAACAGCGTGACGAGCGTGCACAACACCGTGCAGGAATCTTCTAGCAGGATCGCTACACTGAAAGCGTTTAACTTAGATAAGTTCAATCCCGACAACTACCGGATTAACGATTACATAGACTTTTTCGAAGCTAAGTGCTTAATACACAGAGTAGAAGCGAATGATAGCCTAAAAAAAGATCTTCTTTTAAACTGTTTAACACCCGACATATTTAGAGAACTAAAGATAGCTCTTACCCCTAATTTCGAAACTAGTTTGTATACAGACATACGCGCAAAACTGCTGGATTTATACCGCGTAAAGAAAACTCGTTACCGCGCACTGACCGAGTTTTGGAATTGCATCAGGGAAAATGACGACTCGATGGAACACTATACCAACCGACTGAAGGCATTAAGTATAGACTGCGGGTACGGTAATACGCTATTAGAACGTCAACTACGCGACAGGTTTGCCACAGGCTTAAACCATACGGAATTAGAAACTGACCTGAAACAAAAATGGCCAAATTTAACAGAAGTCATCAATGGTCAGACAACTGAAGTGTCATATAATACGTTATTTTCAATTGCACAATCAAGAGAACAAGCCGAGCGTGACACACCATCAACAAGCATAAAAAGAATAACACCAAAGAATAAATCCAATTCTACAACTGACAAACCATGACCGAGTAACTACAGAACCCCTCTAAAAATACGCTCAAGTCAATGCATACGTTGCGGCAAACATGACACACACAACCTTGCAAACTGCTCGGCGAAGAATCATACATGCGAGGAATGCGGTTCAGAAGGACATTATGAAAGTTGCTGTATTAAATCTGGTCGGGCATATTTAATGAAAGGCAGACCTAAGAAGACATTCGGACACAAAATGCAACGCATAACAAACACCACCACTGGATATTCTTCGTACACCAACGACACTTCAGAAGACAGCGATACTGATGACGAATTCGTTTGCAACATTACACCATCACAGAATCGAGACTGCAAAAGAATAGATGTCATTATTAACGGAAAACAATGTACAATGGATTGGGACCTAAAAGCAGCATATTCAATTATTAACATACATTTTGGCAACAAATAGGAGCCCCAACATTAACAAAAGCACCTAAACTGAAGGCATATGGCAATCACAGATTTAAATGTAAAGGACTGACGCACGTAACTGTTGAAGTCGAAAGTAAACAGAAAATTGTCTCTGTAGTCGTCATGGAAAACGCAGACCCAATGCTATTTGGATTACGGTGGAGAGCCTTCGGAATGGAATTTCCTAAACCAGTATACTCCATCAAAAACGTAACACCGACAACTCTTGAACAAGTCATTGAGAAATACAAACCACTATTTGACGGGAAGCTTGGCAAAGCAGAGAACTACCTTGTAAATATCCACATAAAACCAGGAGCGGAACCTGTACATTTACCAGCTCAACCTATAAAGTTTGGGATGAAGAAAAACATTGAAAAAGAAATAGCACGCCTTGTAACTGACAACATTATATATCAAGTTGACCCCAACAATACACCAGTAGAATGGGCGACGCCTACAGTGAACGTCGTAAAACCGAACGGTGACATACAAATTTGTGGAGACTACAGGAGTACATTAAATCCTGTTTTGATTAAACACCTTCATCCGGTTCCACTTTTTGACCAACTACGACAGAAATTAGCAGGAGGCAAGATATTTTCAAAAATAGACCATAAAGACGCTTACCTTCAGTTTGAAATAGCACCAGAATCAAAAAAGTACTTGACACTCTCGACACATCTCGGATATTTCAGATATAATAGAGTGCCTTTTGGAATTTCGACAGCGCCCTCTATATTGCAACATTACTTAGACGAACTACTTAAAGACATTCCTAACACGGCTGTTTATTTCGACGATATAGCAATAGCCGGAGTAGATATGAAGGAACACTTACGCACGCTTGCCAACATTTTCGAACGGCTACAGAAAGCAGGTTTAAAAGTAAATTTTAAAAAATGCTCATTCTTAAAAGAAGAAATAGAATATCTTGGACACACAATTGATAAACACGGCATACGACCTACAAAAAAGAAACTTGAAGCAATTTTCAAAGCTACGATTCCTACTAATTCAAAGGAATTAAAATCATTTTTGGGTCTTGTAAATTTTTATGAACGTTTATACCGCATTGGCACGGACTATGTGCAGATCTTCATGAGTTAACTGGTAATAGGCAACCGTGGCGATGGACCGAACACGAAACACAGATTTTCGAAGCCACTAAAAAATGTATTGCATTATCAAAACCACTGGCTGCATTTGTCGAAGATCGAGCGATATTTCTTGCCTGCGACCAGGGCTTTAAAACGTTACCAATTCACATTATAAAATAACGTTAGGTAACGGTAAAACCATAAAAATACCTCAGTACCGGTAGTAAAAATGTAACGTTACTTAATAACATAACTTTATGGTAACGTTACCCAATTAACGTTACTTTTTATCGGTAAATTTACTTTACATTGCAGGGCTGGCTAACGTTACCCAATTCACATTATAATAACGTTAACTAAGTAACACTATTTTGATCAGTAATGCTACGTTGCCACACCGCCCTACCAGAAAGGCGCACGCCGCGCGGCGCTAGTTGATTCGCATTGTTGCCACTTCGTGCACTGGCCTCCGTGACACGTTTGCCGAGAGTCTTGAACCCTACACATTTCGCTCGAGTCGAATGCGGGTGGGTATTGCGCGACGTTTTGTGTTGACTGTTGGTTGGTAACAGTTTGTGACTTGGCTGTGATTAATACAGGTTGTAACAAAAATACTGGTGATCCGCTTAAGGGCTTAATTGGTATCGTATTGCCAGTAAGAAAAAGTAGGAGAAATGTTAATGTTAGTTTAAAAATTTAATAATGTTAGTTTTAAAATCCAAGATGGCAGCCATATACTTTTTTCTTAAAAATCATCATGGTAGTCGCTTTCGAATAATTCGGGTGTGCAGATTACGAAAATAATGTCTGTTTTAAAATCCAAGATGGCGGCCATCGACCTTTTTCGTATACATCGTCATGGTAGTCGTCTTCGACTAATTCGGATGTGCAGATTTCAAAAATAATGTTAGTTTTAAAATCCAAGATAGCGGCCATATACTTTTTTCTTTTAAATCATCATGGTAGTCGTTTTCGACTAATTCGGGTGTGCAGATTTCGAAAATAATGTCTGTTTTAAAATCCAACTTCCAAGATGGCGGGCATATACTTTTTCGTGAAAATCATCATGGTAGTAGTTTTCGACTAATTCGGGTGTGCAGATTACGAAAATAATGTCTGTTTTAAAATCCAAGATGGCGGCCATCGACCATTTTCGTAAAAATCGTCATTGTAGTCGTTTTCGACTAATTCGGGTGTGCAGATTTCGAAAATAATGTTTATTTTGAAATCCAAGATGGCGGCCATAAACTTTTTGTAAAAATCGTCATGGTAGTCGTTTTCGACTAATTCGGGTGTGGGGTGTGCAGATTTCGAAAATAATGTCAGTTTTAAAATCCAAGATTGCCGCCATATACTTTTTTAGTAAAAATCGTCATGGTAGTCCTTTTCGAATAATTCGGGTGTGCAGATTTCGAAAATAATGTGTGTTTTAAAATCCATGGCGTTCATGCACTTTTCTTATAAATCGTTAGGGGTCTTTTGGATTAATTCGGGTATGTAGATTTCCAAAACAGGGACCGTTTTAAAATCCAAGATGGCGGAAATAAACAATTTTGTCAAAATCATCATGGTAGTCATTTTGGCCTAATTCGGGTGTGTAGATTTCGAAAATTAATGTCTGTTCTGAAATCCAAGATAGCGGACACTTTTTTCAAAAAAATCGACATGTAAGTCGTTTTTTATTAATTCGGGGCAGTAGAATTCAAAAATAAAGACAGTTTTAAAATCCAAGATGGCGAAAATGGTCAATTTTGTCAAAATTGTCATGGTAGTCGTTTTCGATTAATTCAGGGGTTCAGATTTCGAAAATAATATCGGTTTTGAAATCCAAGTTGGCTGTCATAAATTTTTTCGTAAAAATCGTTATGGTACTCATTTCGACTAATTCGGGTGTGTAGATTTCGAAAATAAAGTCTGATTTAAAATCCAAGATGGCGGCCATGCACTTTTTCTTTAAACACGTTATGGGTGTCGTTTTCTGTTTATTCGTGGATATAGATTTCGAAAATAAGGACCGTTTGAAAATCCGAAATGGAAAATACTATTTTGTCAAAATCATCATGGTAGGTCATTTTGGGCTACTTCGGGTGTTTAGATTTCGGAAATAATGTAGTATTGAAATCCAAGATGGCGGCTATACATTTCATTTTTTATCATGATGATTATGACAAAATTG
Organism: Pammene fasciana; assembly: GCA_911728535.1. Classification (NCBI taxonomy): domain Eukaryota; kingdom Metazoa; phylum Arthropoda; class Insecta; order Lepidoptera; family Tortricidae; genus Pammene; species Pammene fasciana. Next base: position 12,180,127 of record OU452283.1, read on the forward strand.
TATATTTTCGCCATCTAAGATTTTGAAACGGTTCTTATTTTCATATCCCCGAATTAATCGAGAATAACCATAACGATTTATAAGAAAAAGTGCATGAACGCCATGGATTTTAAAACAGTCATTATTTTCGAAATCTACACTCCCGAATTAGTCGAAATCGAGTACCATTACGATTTTTACGACAAAAGTATACGGCCGCCATCTTGGATTTTAAAACAGACATTATTTTCGAAATCTGCACACCCGAATCAGTCGAAAACGGCTACCATGACGATTTTCACGAAAAAAGTACATGGCCGCCATCTTGGAAGTTGAATTTTAAAACAGACATTATTTTCAAAATCTGCTCACCCGAATTAGTCGAAAACGATTACCATGACGATTTTTACAAAAAGTTGGATGACCGCCATCATGGATTTTAAACCAGTCATTATTTTCGTAATCTGCACACCCGAATTAGTCGAAAACGACTACCATGACGATTATTAAGAAAAAAGTATATGGCCGCCATCTTGGATTTTAAAACAGACATTATTTTCGAAATCTGTTCACTCGAATTAGTCGAAAACGACTACCATGACGATTTTTACCAAAAAGGTGGATGGCCGCCATCTTGGATGTAAAAACCGACATTATTTTCGAAATCTGCACACCCGAATTAGTCGAAAATGACTACCATAAGATTTTTAAGAAAAAAGTATATGGCCGCCATCTCGGATTTTAAAACTGACATTATTTTCGAAATCTGCACACCCGAATTAGTCGAAAACGACTACCATGGCGATTTTTTTTAAAATTTGGATGACCGCCATCTTGGATTTTAAAACAGTCATTATTTTCGAAATCTGCACACCCAAGTTAGTCGAAAACTACTACCATGACGATTTTTAAGAAAAAAGTATATGGCCGCCATCTTGGATTTCAAAACTGACATTATTTTCGAAATCTGCACACCCGAATTAGTCGAAAATGACTACCATGACGATTTTTACAAAAAGTTGGATGACCGCCATCTTGGATTTTAAAACAGTCATTATTTTCGTAATCTGCACACCCGAATTAGTCGAAAACGACTACCATAACGATTATTAAGAAAAAAGTATATGGCCGCCATCTTGGATTTTAAAACAGACATTATTTTCGAAATCTGCACACCCAAGTTAGTCGAAAACTACTACCATGACGATTTTTAAGAAAAAAGTATATGGCCGCCATCTTGGATTTTAAAACTGACATTGTTTTCGAAATCTGCACACCCGAATCAGTCGAAAACGACTACCATGACGATTTTTACGAAAAAGGTCGATGGCCGCCATCTTGGATTTTAAAACAGACATTATTTTCTAAATCTACACACCCGAATTAGTCAAAAACTACTACCATACCACGACGATTTTTACAAAAAAAATAGCGCAACTGAACCATTAAATACATTGCCAAAAAGCAAAAAAATATAATACGTGCCTAAAAAAGAAATACCTAACAATTTTACAACACCATCTTACATCTCCGTACCATAACCCCTCAGCTGTGGGAACGCCTCTCAGGTGGTCATAAAAATGACGGGTAATCTGTGGCTCGACCTGCCAGGTTCGCTGCATTCGCGTGTAGACTTTTTGTAATATAACCGTTAAACGTATATTTGCCTCGCTCTAACTTATTTCGTCGTGGAGTGAACGAAGCAAGACAGCTAGCAAGCGAACATTTGAATGTTCAACGGTGGAAATAGTCGTTAAATTTCGTCAGTCAAAAACAGTCACTTGGATGAGTGAGTTCTTACGTGTTTTAAGGTTATAATTGTTGATTTGTATGGTGAAACCTTTAGAAATCTGTGGAAATGTAAGTAAACTTTTGTTATTATTATGTTTGAGTGTGGTTTTTGAGTAATACCGGTGTTAAAACTGTGAAGAAAACAACATGCTAAGTCATAGCCGGAACTTTCATGCTCGATTTCTTGTTGTTTTCTTATGTTTTACTATGTCTCATAACAATCATTATCTGACGTAGTTCGTATATGTTTTATTTAATACAATGAAATTAGTTTAAAATCTGTTTAAAGTGATAAATAGCTTACAAATTAAATAACGGTCGGCACATGACCTCTCGGGCTTCGCCACAGACCAGACGAAAACCTGCAAGGCTGTCGCCACAGACTGAACGAGAACCTGCGAGGCTGCCGCCACAGACGGCACAGTCATGTTACTAACGCACGTTTTCATAGCATGGACATGCCACTTACTAAGAAGCAGCTTTTAATAATGTAGATCAAAATCTCAAAGTATGTTTATAGATTTATGTCATATAATAATACAAATATTCTAAAAACAAATGTGTTTTTCTTCACTTATTTACAAATATCCCTTCAATTCACTCACCCATATCACTTTCACGATCTAGGTGTGTCCATATTAATCAAACCAGAGATATGTGATTAGGTCTATATATATCTTGTTTTCAGATTAAGTTTTTTGGTGTTTTTTGTTAAATAGGAGCAAGTGCAGTTATTTTGTTTTAAAGTCTGTTTTATTAATATCCTGGGAAATTAAATTTCTTTGGAGCAAGGCTGCTGGTTGCTGAGATTTTTCAACATTTTGTGGGCAATCATTTTGCATGAACAAATAAATGCATTTTTTAAACATCTCTTACCTTATAACTACTACACCTGCAATAGTATTGCTTTGGCCACAGATAGTTCACAACGTTAATTTCTTGTTTATGTATAAATTTAATACCTAGGGTGTAGTAAAACTCCACAATGCATGTAATTCGAAACCCACTTACGTGCGCCATTTCTAGGACAGACATAATTTCAATAAAGTTTTCAAATGGTGTATTTTGTATATTTTATTAATAAGCCTTTTAGTTTATGATTTTTTTATGTGTATAACTACATTATGTACATAATTAAAGCAACAGATGAGCCTCAAAACCGTTTGTTTTTTAATTATTATCGAAAATAAGAGATAATTTTCGGTACCCTTATAATGAACCCAGCTGTACAGTTTTTTGATGCAAGTTTTACGGTGGTAATTTCAAGGTACTGTTAGATAATTTAATAAAGAGTAGAAAAAATACAAACTATAGACTGTATCATTGTAAATAAAGGAATTAATCGCAATTTTCCACCTGCATTTCGAACTGGAAACCCTGTCTGTGGGGCAGACCCCGCAGGCTGCCACAGATGGGGGAGAGCGGCCATTATCATCTCCCACAGCTGAGGGGATAATAATATCGACGCAAGTAAAAGAAAACATCACGAGCGGCAGCGGAACGGAACCCTACACTGAACAATTGAACATGGCCCGACATGCTCTTGGCCGATTTTTAATAACTCAATTTGGTTTAATCACTCACTAGGACGCCGGCGCGGCGGCGTCGTACGTGAATGAACACTCGTTCGATATCTAACGATGGTATCCATCAGTGTATCTAAATAAGCTGCTATGCTACTAACGTTAAATAATAACGTTAAAATTATTTAACGATACCTTTGAGTTAACGTTAGCTCTATGCATTAGCTGGTAACGTTACAATTTTTTTACCGGTAAAAAGTAGTAGAAGTAACGGTAAATGGTTTAACGTTAATAACAACTTAACGTTAAATCTGTTTGACAGCTGTAACGATACCAACTTTTTAACAGTATTTAAAGCCCTGCCTGCGACGCTTCAGAGAAAGGAGTCGGAGCAGTGTTGTACCATAAAAATGGAAACATAGAGCAACCAATAGCTTTCGCATCAAGGAAGCTTCGGACAGCAGAGACAAAATATTCAGTAATAGATCGTGAAGCACTTGCTATCTTATTTGGTATTAAGAAATTCGATCAATACTTGCGAGGAACTAAATTCACATTACTCACTGCATGATCATAAACCTTTAATACATATATTAGGCTCCCAACGTAACCTTCCAAAAGTAGCTAATAACAGACTCGTTAGATGGGCACTAATAATCAGCAGTTATAATTACGATTTAACTTACCAAAAAGGTGAAAACAACATACTGACCGACTGTCTCTCCAGATTACCTAACTCCGAATCTCAGCCATCAGAAATAGAGCGTGCTGTCCATCGAATTGAGTCACGTCTCCTGGGGACTAGAATGGCAGACTTACACCTCTCAGAGGAGCTTTTAAGAGAGAATAACTAGCCAAGATACTCTACTGTCAGAAGTTTTAAAGTGTATTAAAACTGGCTGGAGAGAATTACAGTATAATAGCGACGTTAAACATTTTTGACGTGATAACGTCTTATAAATCGATGGAGAACCGACCGCATGTTCAAACAAATGTAGCGTTCCGCTGGGACCACGTGGTCAAAAATTTTATGTTTCGATTGTACTAGGGCATAATGAATACATAGGAGTAGGTGTAAGACCGTAAATCCGCTTGACATCTAATCTAATTTCGTCGAGTCTTACAAGTCGGGGCGTGGCCTAGTGGGAAGAAGTTTGTCTGCTAAACGATCGGCCTGGGTTCGATCCTCGCGGATGGGAACATTTTATTTTGTTTTTTTATTTTTTCTTAATCTTGCTTTTATTTTTGTTATTTTATTTTTTTATTATTGTTGCTTGTTAGTTTTATGTTTAAGATATTATCTTGAATGTTTTTACTTTTATTTCTTTATACATGTTACCTTACGTGATTATTTCTTTGTACAGTCGCCATCAAATATATAGGAGCGGTCAGGTTACTCAAAAATATCTGAACATGCACTTTATCGCCTTCACAATAAAGCGCACATTTGCACGCGTATGAATGTCCACGCGCACATCTCTTTCATCACTGTATATGTGTGCGAAATGTTAACCCCCCTGAGTCCGGCAGGCACTCATACACTTGTAAATGTTACACACTGCTATAATCTTCATGTCCATCATGGGTAAAAGAGATACACCAATATACTTAAGACGGGCGTGAAAGAGAGATTTCCATATTTTGCGCATTGCACAAAGTGTGACAGAGACCAACTAATATCATTTAGAGTAGTGTAGGCGAGATAGGTATACTCGTTCAGAAAAATCCAGAGCCGTAAGAGATTAACGTCTTATCTATTGTGTTCGGACTGCCACCGCACGTGCCATGATGAAAAAAATGGTTTGGTTACACGTAAGCGTTGAATGAATTTCTACTATATAGACCACGCAATAAGATTCAATATGAACTAATACAAAAAAGCCCTAAGTTCTTTACGGTTGCATCCAGCGCAGGCGACTCAAACGCTCGGGGACCAGCGTAACTTGAAATCGAGATCCCAAATAGATATGCGTAATGCGGAGAGCGCCCTTGCACAGGTACTACGAGCGCCCGGCTAGTCAGCTCTTAGGAGGCCAATGGAATGTTTCTTACCTCGCAGGTAAAAACAGGGTCGGATTCTGATTGAAACATTTGAATTGATATACGCTTTACTTTTCTTTATTAAGAAAATAATAAACATGATTTAAATAAAACATTGGGTAAATATAATTAAAATAATAATAAGTCAACTATTAAAACATTTCGTGGCAACGCGACTCCAGTTTTAGTTTTATTCTTAGATTAAGCAATTAAATAAAACATTGGGTAAATATAATTACAATAATATTTAATAAGTCAACTATTAAAACATTTCGTGGCAACGCGACTCCAGTTTTAGTCTTATTCTTAGATTAAGCATTTGTCTAATTTTAAATAACGTTAATGTTTCATTAGGCTTTAATGCAGCACAATATTTTTATTATTAGACTTTCGTTATGAATGATGATTCGTGACAAATTAGACAAATGCTTAATCTAAGAATAAAACTAAAACTGGAGCAGCGTTGCCACGAAATGTTTTAATAGTTGACTTATTATTATTGTAATTATATTTACCCAATGTTTTATTTAAATCATGTTTATTATTTTCTTAATAAAGAAAAGTAAAGCGTATATCAATTCAAATGTTTCAATCAGAATCCGACCCTGTTTTTACCTGCGAGGTAAGAAACATTCCATTGGCCTCCTAAGAGCTGACTAGCCGGGCGCTCGTAGTACCTGTGCAAGGGCGCTCTCCGCATTACGCATATCTATTTGGGATCTCGATTTCAAGTTACGCTGGTCCCCGAGCGTTTGAGTCGCCTGCGCTGGATGCAACCGTAAAGAACTTAGGGCTTTTTTGTATTAGTTCATATTGAATCTTATTGCGTGGTCTATATAGTAGAAATTCATTCAACGCTTACGTGTAACCAAACCATTTTTTTCATCATGGCACGTGCGGTGGCAGTCCGAACACAATAGATAAGACGTTAATCTCTTACAGCTCTGGATTTTTCTGAACGAGTATAACGAATGATCGTTTCAATAAAACCAGTATAAAATAATCTACGATTACGCATACTTGTTACGAATCTAGGGGTCTCTGCAATAATGGTTTGTAAAAGAGACGCGTTTGGTAAGCGACGGTGATTACTGAGGCCCTGGTACTTTAATTTCCATCGCCTAACAAGCGCGCGACTAAAATACACCAATGTAAAGGTGACCTCTGAGTATGCATAGTTATAATGGTATGAAAGATTCACTTATACTGGACAGCTTGTAAGTGTCGGGAATCAGTTAGCCAAAACCTACGATCGTCATTGCCGACTAGTCGGCCGATTAATCGGCAATTTGAAAACCGATTAGTCGGCCGATTGTGTAGTCGGCAAAAACCCTAGTCTGGCCATCTCTAGTTTTCTTATTACGTTATCACGCAAAATTATAGTCCGTAAACCGCCTTTACAGACAACCACTTTTTTTTAAAAAGCGCAACGAACTTCAGGTTGAGAATTACATTATTGCAGAGGACGGGAAAGGGAAATTCGTGGATGAGCGATTTTTCGAAAAAATAAGACGAGTCCACGAATTTCTATTCCCGCCGAGGCATAGGTATATAGTGCTTTTCTCTAAAAGTGCGAGGAAATAAAGTAAAGTAAATGAAATAAATTACAGATTTTGGTTACGTTATTAGTCATGAATTAGCTTCCCTCTATAAAATTTCTTTAAAGTATTAAGAACTATGTATACTGCCAATTTTCATTCAAATAATATTTAAAAAGAAATTTTCGTCAACAGCTATTTAAGACAGTATTAAATATGCTCCTTTTATGCAACAGATACAAGATTAAACGGCTATTAGACATTGCAACCTGCAGGGCCCAATCTGTTGTATACCCTGCCTCTCCCTTCCCCTCCTTCAGCTCCCTACGGGCCCTACCTTTAATTACACCTACCAACCTGACAGATTGGGCCCTGCAGGTTGCAATGTCAAATAGCCGTTTAAACCTTAAAAATAGTTGTTTTGTCTATGATTGTATTAAGCCTCATTCGCACTAGTGCTAGCGGTACACGCCGAAATTCAGTATAATGCTGCAAATGGTGTTAAAAGCATAAAAATCGGACCGATTGATCTTTAGGCCAAATGAATCGATTCGGCCCGTAGCAGTAAAAAAAAAAAAACAGAGTGCAGTTATGACGTCATCTTTTTTTTGTATGGAAAAAAAAAATTTTTTGTTCTGAAACCTATCGTGTGTGGTATCAAATGAAATAGTCGGTGGTGTTCACTTAATTATACTCCTCTTCTTGTCCGAGACGTTTTTACATAGGTAGTCCGCTGTCGCTACAGCGCCGAATCACTATTCCAAAGCTAAAAGAAAAAAAACACCTCTGGTTTGACAGGTGTTTTGACAATCATTAGTTGTCTGTGATGGCGCCGATCATGTTGTTAATTCTTGATAATAATTGGGTTTATGCTTATCCTTGCATAAAGGAGTGGAGATTTGATGTGTATAGTGCTTTTTAAAGTGTAATTAATAAGTGATACATGGTTTTTTGTGATATTTCGTCGGTATGTATGAAAAATACGCGCAGAGGATTGGATGCCGGTTGGTAAGCTATTAATCAACATTAAAAGGTACGTGATAAAAACACTACGCTTTTGTTGTTCATTTCAACATTATATCTAGCTGCTAATGCTGCTATTCAAGTTGTAACTGTTGTGATTACATAAAAAACAACCAAATTTAGGTTACCAAGATGTTTCTATTCGGTCATAGACAAATACAAACTATGAACAATTTACTTTCGTAGTGACGTACGACCGTGCGTATGACATTGTTTTGGCGCGATACCGGTAAATTAGGTATGACTTTTCTATCTGTTAAGTTGGCCCTACTCTACTTTTATTCCTTCATTGACAATCTATAGGAGAAGAAAACCGTTTTTTCTTTCATTCAAATTGCTTGCTATTAAAAGACGCGCATTGTGAATTGGTGACTAATTCAGTGCAAAAAATCACAAAAATGTCAAAAAGGAAAGCAGGTGAAACGGAGACTGATTATCTCAAAAGAAAATTACGTCGACTGCAGAAGAAAATAAAGAAGTTACCATCAGAGTCAACATTGCCGATGCCGATCCAAGCTGATTCGCAACCTTCGTCGCGGGAGTCATCGCCACAGTTAGAATCGACACCGAAGAAACAGGAGGAAACCAATAACGAAACAACTAATCCTGAGGACCTCATAGGTTTGTTATTGAAAGATTAAACATAACTATCTTACTTCAAACAACTGGGTAGCAATACCTGGTGGTACTATGTTGTGTTACATATGGTGGACAAAATCCTGGGCCTGTTTTTTTCTTTGGTTCTCCTTTTTTGTCTGTTAAACCACCTTGGGCAAGCTAGCGCTACCACACAGCGGGTAGACCTTGACCAACCATATCTGAGATTGTACTTTATTGAATTGAAAGATAACATTGAATAACATAATATTCATACCTTACATACATGGTATGTAGTGCTATCACCTGCGGATAGACAAACATTGTATCTTGAGCTAAGCGCTATCATATAACGGATAGACATGCTACCTCATATTAAGCGCTATCACTTAGTGGATAGACTACTTGAGACATGAAGCCTTCAATATCATAACATTATGTTATAAATTTCAGAGGATGAGGACGTGTTGCCGGAAGAATTTCTACTTGCCCTCGGTACAGAAGGAGAAGAAACGGTAGAGCGAGGTCAAGAGATTCGACCCGAGCTTGCTGCTCGATGGACAAAATTGATGTGTGTGGGACTGGATAAAGAAGCACAAGAACAACTTGTCAAGAAATATCCAGCCCCTACAAATTTTCAGAAAGAAGCACCCAAAATAAACCCGGAGATTACAGCTTCTCTTTCTGAGATTTCCCAAAAACGGGATAAACGCATAATCCATCGACAGAATTTAACGCTCAAAGTTATGTATGCTCTGGGAAAAACCCTAACGAGTGTTTTAAAAGGAAATATTAATTCGAAAGCGGTAATAGAAGAGGTGAATGATGCGGCAAAATTATGCTGTCAAATTTTTCATGAAGACTCTTCCTCCAGAAAGTTCTTTGCCTTATCAGGGGCTAACCAGACAATTAAAGAAGCAGTTAGAGGAGAGAAACCAGATGAATATCTATTTGGGAAAGACTGTGGAGAAAAAATAAAAGCGGCTCAAGTCATCAAAAAGACCGGAGCACAAATAAAAGCCCCTGAAACAAATACCAACAAAAATCCTGTTATAAAACAGCAACAACCAAGAAGGCAGGGAAACTGGAAGGGCCCGCCACCGCAGTACCAACAGCAACGCTCACGTGGCGGGCATCGGCAGGCACCAGCGACGAGGAGGTACCAGGCCCCTCACAGAGACCAGAAACGGAACCACCAACGGAGCCGTCACACACACCGCCGCTAATACAGGTACATGCGGGTAGAATAAAACAATATTTCAACAATTGGTTAGAAATAACAGACGACCCAATAGTATTAGACTGGGTACAAGGGTATAAAATCCCCTTTAATCTCACACCACCACCATATGAAGCTGCTAAACAGAATTGGTCTAAAAAAGAAACTGTTTTAATTAGCCAAGAAATAGAAAAACTTCAAGTGTTAGGTGCAGTTTCAAAGTGCTCGTATACAAAAGACCAATTTACTTCACCAATATTCCTGGTTCCCAAACCAAACGGTTCATATAGATTTATCTTAAACTTAAAAAAGCTAAACCAATATATTAAAACTGAACATTTTAAATTAGAAGACATAAGGACTGCATGCAAGCTAATGACAAAAGACTGTTTTTTAGGATCTGTTGATCTTCGAGAAGCTTACTTCTCTGTCCCTATATCAGATAACTTCAAAAAATATTTAAGATTCAATTTTAATGGACAGTTGTACCAGTTTAATGCTCTCCCATATGGTTTATGTACGGCTCCTTATGTATTCACAAAAATAATCAGACCAATAAGTACCTACCTCAGAAGTAATAATGTAATACTGACATGTTATTTGGACGATGTTCTGTTTTATGGGAATTCGGAAAAAAATTGCAAAGATAATATAACTCTAGCTTGCAGTATTTTAGAAGATCTAGGTTTTGTTATCAACTTTGATAAAAGTGTCCTAACACCAAACAAAAAATGTAAATTTTTGGGCCTTATTTTAAATTCTCAAAATATGTCTTTAGGAGTACCTGAATTGAAGCAATTGACGTTATTACAAAAAATTGAGTTGTTTCAGCATAAAACCTCTTGTAGCATAAGAGATTTTTCACAATTGTTGGGATCACTCAATTCTATAGCTCCTGCTATCCCATATGGTTGGGTATATACAAAGTTACTCGAAAGAGAAAAATATTTAGCGTTATTAAAAAACCAGGATAATTATGACGCAACAATGACTATCTCACAGACTATAATTTCTGAATTAGATTGGTGGTGTAGAAATATGGATAAACCCAACTTACTGAAACAACATAAATTCATCTGTGAAATTCACACAGACTCCTCACTCACAGGGTGGGGAGCCGTCTGTGAGGGTAGAAAAGCATCAGGGTCTTGGTCGCATTCAGAGAAACAAAATCATATTAACTACTTAGAATTAAAAGCAGCGCTATTAGGCCTTAAATGTTTCACAAGAGAATTAAGAAATTGCGAGGTACTTTTAAGAATAGATAATACTACAGCAGTAGCATATATAAATAAATATGGAGGAATTCAATTTCCACATCTTAACAGTATTACCAGAGAAATTTGGCAATACTGTGAAGAGAAAAACATATGGATCTTCGCATCATACATTAACACTAAAGATAATCTTGAAGCTGATACAGAATCTAGAAAAATTAACATAGAATGGGAACTTTGTAAGAGTGCCTACAGAAAAATACTAAACAGGTTTGGAAAACCAGAAGTTGACTTGTTTGCCTCAAGAATCAACACTAAATGTGATAAATTTGTTTCTTGGAAACGTGACCCTGATGCTTTTGCTATAGATGCCTTTACCTTGAGCTGGAAAAATATGTATTTTTACGCCTTTCCACCCTTCTCCTTGATTCTAAAATGTGTTCAAAAGATTATGACAGATAAAGCCACTGGTATCTTAGTCTTTCCGTTATGGCCATCTCAACCATGGTTCCCTCTTGTAAAAAGCTTAGCAATTGGTGATCTTTTAATATTTAATCCTAACAAAAATCTATTATCATCAAATTTCAGAGAGACCCACCCACTCCACCAACAGCTTACCCTGGCTGCAGCGAGGCTGTCAGCGAAGCATATGTAAGGCAAGGCACCCCCGCCTCAGCCTTACAAATAATGCTCAAGTCCCTGTCTAAAAACACCATGCGACAGTATAACTCGCCATTAAAGCTGTGGTGGAAATACTGCAATGATCATAGTCTAGATCCATATCAGGTTTCAGTTCCACATATTCTTAGATATTTAAGTGAATCTTTTAAATCTGGGGCTTCGTATGGAACCTTAAATTCTACTAGGTCTGCATTATCCTTAATTTTGGGTCCTAAAATAGGAACGGACGACCGAATAAAAAGGTTGATGAAAGGCATATATCGATCAAGGCCTCCAAAACCGAAATACAATGCTACTTGGGACCCAGGAATAGTTTTAAACCATTTGAGCACCATACCTATGATAAATAGTTCTCTAGAAATTTTAACGAGAAAACTTGTAACACTTTTGGCTTTGGCTACTGGTCATAGAGTTCAAACATTATCGTTGATTGATATTAAAAATATAGTTTTTTCTAGTGACAAGGTCAATATTTTTATACCTGACATTATAAAAACGTCCAAATATGGTACACCACAACCATTGTTACAACTTCCAATCTATCACAGAACAGAAATTTGTCCTGTAAAGACTCTAAAGACATATATCGAAGCTACAAAAAGTATAAGAAAGCAACATGGCAGGTTAATTCTTACCTTTAAAAAACCACACATTCCTGCGTCCACGCAAAGTATTAGTCGGTGGATCAAGAAAACCTTAAACGAGGCAGGAGTTGATGTGAATATTTTCACAGCACACTCGACCAGACACTCCTCTACATCCGCTGCACTGAGAGCAGGTCTGAATATTGACCAAATCCAAAAAACTGCGGGTTGGTCTGGAACTTCAACCACATTTGCCAGACATTATAATAGACCGGTCACAGAGACCTTACACTTTAGTAACGCAGTTCTGAACTCTACCAGAGTGTAATCATAGAGGCTCAGAACAAGGATGATTAATATAATATATAAGTTAATAAATAATTAACAGCAGTATAACTGCCTGTAACGCTAATGATTATTTAGAAGTATTGTTATGTTGTTTTGTTTTTAAATTTTACTCGTTAATAAAACGATTATCCTTTCTTACTTTTGCTTATTACTCACAACCCTAGCTTCAAACAGCTACCTATGTAAAAACGTCTCGGACAAGAAGAGGAGTATAATTATATGATTAAACGAACTTACCTTAAGTGAAGTTCTATCATAATTATACGATGCTTCTTGTCCGAGACGTCGGTCCCGTACCCTCCCATAAATCCTGATGTATTTATTCCCAAACATATAGGGTTGTTCATAATATAATATCTTTAAACTAATGATTGTCAAAACACCTGTCAAACCAGAGGTGTTTTTTTTCTTTTAGCTTTGGAATAGTGATTCGGCGCTGTAGCGACAGCGGACTACCTATGTAAAAACGTCTCGGACAAGAAGCATCGTATAATTATGATAGAACTTCACTTAAGGTAAGTTCGTTTAATCATATAATTATACGGAAAATGATGATGATGGAATTTCCTTGTGCAGAGTTAGTACTTACGATACAAGCAATGCTTTAAGAAGAGGAGCCATTTAAATTTTTGATGCAAGTTTTTTGGAATGTGGGGGGTGCCCCCCAAAATTCATTAAAAAAAAGTAGAGCTATATAGTCAAGTTTGATATCGTTTTCGTGTAAAGCAAGGATGCCGAATTCATTTTTGGTATTTTACTTATACCTTTCCATATAAAAAAACTAAGAAAATATAAGAAATATGAAATCGACGTTTGAAAAAATAAGTAAACCTACTTTCAACAACAATCTCATTATGTATGAAAAACGACTTAATGGGAGCTCTAACGCTTACCTAATAATATGTTTTACAAATAATGGTGTCATATAAGAAAGACATACAAATTAAAAATAAATTACTATAATATTTAATACAAATAAAAATTGAACCTGGCGCTAAGACGTCCGATTTTCAATCCGGGTATAAGGTATCGGGTTCAAACCATGGCTCGTACAAACAGCAACACACCGTCGATAGACCTTATGCCATTGCCATAGGGGTTAAAAAAATAGTAAAATTAGTAAAAATAGCCAGTGTTGGCGATAGTACCGCTGAGTTAGTACCGCACGGAATACCAGCAGGAAATACCAGTCGCTTTTTCGGTGAAGGAAAACATCGTAAGGAAACCGAGTTTAATTCCGATAGGCCCTAGTTTCCCCTCTGGGTCGGAAGTTAAGATTATGGCAGTCACTTTCATAAAAAGTAGTGCCTACGCCAATTCATGGGATTTGGTTGTCAAACGGACCCCAACCGGGACAACCGCTAGTAAAAAAGACTATAGCATTTAAAAAAACAAGTAGGTACCTAACAGTGGCGGTAGGTTAAATTTTTTCTTAGGCAAGCTAGTGCCGAATTTGGCTTAAAAGGCCATGGCAGGGTAAGGGAACATCTTGTGCCTTAATAGCTTTTCAGGCTGATTTTTTTGTGATGATGGGCCCTGCTGTTAGTAACTCCTATACAAAATTACATCATTCTCCTCTTCTTACTTTCCAAGAAAAAAAAATATTTAGAAAAATCATTTTTCGGGAATATTTCCGCTTCTGTAGATTGAATTAATTCGTGCTTTAAACATATAATACACTTAGCCGAGACGGACAATATGTCACTATAAACCGCATAACATTCCATAGACAAAAATTTTTTTTCAAGGGTTAACATTTTTCATTTTTTTTTTTATAAGTTCTGATAGAGCGACACCTCCAATTTTTTAACACATAATAGCCTTTTTGACGGCCTATAACATAAATTAAATTCAAGCGTCTAGCATTGGTGCATCATAACAAAAAAAAGTCTTCACCTAATAGTCGTCGTCACTATTTTCGTTAATTACGATACTTAGGCCTTTTTTAAACAGACTGGTCAGTTTTCCGGCTGTTCTAGGTATTTTAGTTAAAAGGTAATCATGTTCTATGGACGCGCCGCCACTGGTACCTAACATTCATTCTCTTTTTCTATATCCTCTATTCAATTATACACTACACAGCTTCATATCTGAGAACATTCACAATATTTCGGGCAGTTAATTCTTTCAGTGGCTTCGATATAGTTTCAAAGGCAGAAGTCATCTTGGGAGGATATTGCAGCTACGCATTCAAAGTCAACCTTTTGCCTTTAGAACATGAAGAATTTAAAATAGAAGTGAAAACAAGTCGTCCAGTAGGTGTTTCCGTCCCTCTCCCATACTTTTGTGTCCGAATTTCAGTCTTTCATATTTTTAATAAAAACGGTTAAAGTTACTACAAAACTTTCAATAAAGGATATATTGTTCATAAAATTCTCTACAATTTTTGCCTTTAAAGTATGTTGCTAAGACTTATAGTTTTCAATCTATGTGTTGATAAAAGAAATCTCCCCCCCTTTTACTCCCACCGCACCATAAATTTAGATGGCTCTGCTTCCTAAAATGTTCTTTGGGTCCTAAGGTCTCACTATGCAAAAGGGGATCCCATCATCACTAAAATCCGTATAATGCCCTTTGTTGTCGTCTGCACCGTCGACTAAAAGGGCTTTCTGAGCTAATTCCAAAAATATGTCACATTACATTTCAGTCACATGTTTGAAATAAACATAAAAAACATTTTCAAAACATACCAAGTTTGGGCTCCTCCAGATACGACACCAAGGAATATTTTTTTGTAAAATATATCTCAAATGATACCTAATATCCTCATATCTAACCCCAACAATGCAATTTTGAAAATAATTACATTTAGTATTTTTTTCTGATTTTTAATGTTTACAAAGTGTGTCGTTTTACTCAATACGAGTACGAGTACCGTAATATCCTCCAATTTTGCCCCCAGGCGAAACTTTGGCCAACATTTTGAACAAATTCATTAATTTACGTAATTTTATAGTATTCTGGTGCGGGAAAGTGTTGATGTGAATCTCACAAAATGGGAAAGCATGGTGAGTAAAACCCATACTTATACTTATACCTGTATATAATAAGGCAATGGGGAAAGCCAGTGAAACCTTATTGTAGAGGGTGCTCTTTTAGATTCCATACAATGAGGAAAAGAAACAAAAGATGAATGGTCCTTAACAATGTACGGGAACTATGTACAGTTAAAAGGCTTTTCTTATGCAATTGTTTCCCTATAGCTTTTTGCTTCAGCATTTTCATTTTAGAGTATTGTAACAGTTGCCATTACTCTAGATTATTTATATCGTAATTCGATTTCAAAAGGATAATGAATGAAGAAGTCTTGATGTGGGCAATGTTACGTTGTAATGTAACAACTAGTGATGGCCAACTTTGCCCAAGACAAAAAAAATCTTAGGGCTATCAGCTTTTTGTATTAACCACTCGGCACGAAAAAAGGTGATTATTGTTTTTGAAATATATATATGACGTTTTGGAACTGTTTCTTTATTTTTTTAATGTAATTGTTAATGTGAAACCATAGTATTCAATATATACATAATTTTCTTTGATCTGCCGATTTATTTGTAAACATAATACTAAGATAGGTTCGTTATGATTTGTTTCTATTATAAATAATGAAATATAACTCATTTAAATATGTTTTGTTTAATATACATACTAATGCATGACTAAATTAAATAATTAAGTCAAATGAGACAACCCTTGTACTTTGGAATGCTTGTATGCACCTTGTGCCGTAAAGATCAAAAACGCGTACCTATCATTGCCCACCTAATTTGTACAAAAGTTTACGTACTTATCGCTGAACTATTTAAAGGGAATGATAGGATTACCCTAGAGACTTGCTGTAATTCTTGTTTAATACTAATAATACTATAATCGCATTATTTAAGCGCAAATCGACTTGAGCAATGTTGGGTAAAACTCGATATAACTTTACCCACCCTCAAGTTCGCAAAAAATGGGATAAACTTAATTCGCTTTAAGTAAGAATAAAATCGTGATATGTGCTGTGATGTCGTCCCGTACGTCGGAACGGGCGAGACGGCACACAATCCCCTCGGTCTCAGCAGGACCTCGGGTTTTTCACTCGAGCTAGCTACGGGATGAGATGGATACTGGAGAGAGCAAAGAAACACTAGATATATGGTTATACACTCAACGGACTTTTATGCCGGTTTATTTATAAGCACACTTATATCTATAGCGAGCGCGGGACAGGATTCCCCCGATGGGAATTGAATACGGGCGCGAGGACTTATTCTATCCGCGACGACCAAGCGGGGTCGTTTGACCCTCCAGGACGGAGATCAGGGTCAGGCCGGTTATTGTATCGGAAGAGCGGGGTAGACACGGGATGGAGAACGTGCTAGTACGCGTCTTGGACACACGTAGCACCTTTTATCTCCTAGGCGGGAGAGCGGGATTGGTTGGTCCTTGGAACAGGATCCGGAGAGAGCGGTATGGTATTGATAATGTGCTAGCACGCGTCTTGGACACACGTAGCACCTTCTTATCTCTGGAGGTGGAAAGGATAACGTGCTAGTACGCGTCTTGGACACACGTAGCACCCTTTTATCCTGCGGGACTAAGGTAGGTGAGGTGAGGGGGAAACCTAGTTGCGAATGCGTCAGTACACGCACGGCACGAGCCAGGTAGCAGCGATCCTAACAGTCCGGCGACTGTGAGAACCACTGCCGCTCTGCCTAGCGCGCGCGGCCTTTATATACGGATCGGGGCGCAGGGGCGCGCGGGAGGGCGTTCTGCCTCAGTCTGGCGGCGGCCGCTGTGCGGTGCGCTCGCGGCGGCGTCTCGTCGCTGCGTGCGTAGCTAAGTTGTGTGCGCGCTCATAGCGCTGCATCACAGTCCCGTCCCGGCTCTGGAGATTTTTACCTGTGGGAAAAATCACCTTTATAACCAATTTTAGTGCGAACTGGTTCCCCGTTCATGTAGGTTTAAACGGGAAGTTTGTGAAACCCTTTCTGTTTCATATTTATATGGTATTTATTTCTCGCTCGGGGTACTTGGTCTTTCTTTCTTATGCCTATATCTTATTTAATTACGGATTTCCTTATCTTAGGTACATGAAATTAAAATTATTTTATAGTTTAACAAAAACAAAGTGGGCTCTTTGCCTATCCCAGCTCTTGTGTTTTGGGGATAATATTGATAAATACACACTACTCGTATACCTAAACGAGTACATACTATATTTTAAAAAAAACTTTCGGACGGTTAATTTGCTCGTTTTACGTATTAGTTTGGAGAAATAGATAATGATTCTTTTGTACCTTGTCGCTGCCCAGTTACTTATGTGGTTTTCCTCTTTTGGTGTGTCCTGGGCATGCGCACTATGCCTTTTCGGGACCCGCCATTTCTTTTTCTCCCGCCCCTCCGTGTCCGTTTCCGTGGGCGGGCTGGGGTTGCCGCTGTTTCTGCTGGTTGGCATGGCGGGTCCGGTTGCAGGTTCTGCTGTAGCAGGAAGGTGACGTACTCGTCGTGATCGGCGAGTAACGCGAGTACGTCGTCCGGTTGCTCGGGTGTTGATTGCGGCCTTTGTGCTGCCGCCGGGTTATCCGGTTCCATCTGACCCGGTGTCGCCGGTGACGGCGGGCTTGCTGCTGTTGGTCCGGTTTCGGGTTCATTGTGTGTGCCGGGGTGGTGGTATACTGGGCCTGCCACTCCTAACCCCCCTGGCCACAATATTATATTTGCGGGGGTCCCCTCTGCTACTTGGCCTAGGGGTATCTCCCGGGTAGCCTCCCGTCTGGTCCCGGTCGATACCGGTACCGGTCTCGTTGCGCGTCTGACGCACGGATCCATTACTAATTACGTACTGGTATCTTTATTTGATTGGTCCTGTTTTATACCTGGTTTTGATATTTTTAAGTTTCGGGTATTCCATTATGTGATTGCATTCTTGAACTTACCATGGTTTTTGATTAATATTTTTTTTTTTGTTTAATTTTGAACTCTGTTGCTTGTGGTTAAGGTTGTATACTGGGTTTTATACCTTTTCCTTGTTTGTCTTTCCATTTCCCTATGCTTATCGAGTTTTCCATTTTTTTATGTTTCTTTTATGGTTGTTTGGAGGCGTTTTGGGGTCCAGGTTGGCTTAATACCTCGTAAACTAAAATTCACAAACCTACGGACTAAATTGACAAATGACTGACAGGTAAAATGATACCAGAAACAGCAAAATAAAAATAGTGAAGGGTATATGTCGATAACAATATATCGACAAGTTGTAAAGCACAAATAACACACTAGTTTAAATCAAAAATATGTATATTAGTTTCAAATAAGAGGTACAAATCTTGGTTTGTTCGATTTTCGAGGTAGTGTATGGATAACATGCGTTTTTACCCACACTAGTTTTAAAGCATAAAAAGGTTTCCGAGCCTGTAGGTAAAAATAAAACTCCTTGTCCGACGATAACTAGTCTTTATTATATAATATTATTCATTCCCAGGCTTCTGAATATACCCACTTTTTTTGTTAAAATGATGTTTTAATATATATTATTTGATAAATAAAATATTATTGGATTACTTGACGTCTTGTTTTTATTTTAATTTTAGCTAGAGGTAATTTCATATTAGATAGCCAGTTCAGCTGAACTATAACTGTTGGCTGAACTCCTTAATCTTAAATGATATATTTTACCATAGAAAACAGTAATGCCAACATAATGTCACAATATGGATTATCTACGTAAAAAAGATGGATTTGTTGGGAATTTGAAAGAACAACAACTTTATTAATTAATTTAATTAAATGTATGTATTCAATAAACTAATTTTAAAATTATTGTTGGTTTGAAATTAAAATTTTATCTCTAATTAGGGGTCTACAGATCTTTTGATCTGTCGAAATCACTGGAAAAAGTTGGTATATAGATTAGCCGATTAAATTGCCAGTTTTATTGTCCCGTCTGGTGGACCTACGATTTAACAATAATTTTAATATCGATGAGAACGACACTGGCCAAACTGTGGCAACACTTGTTCATACTTAGTTGTCAATTTGGTCCGTAGGTTTGTGGATTTTAGTTTAGTGTAGGTTTTGGTTTTGAATTATTTTCCTGATTCGATCTGTGTTTGGACCTTATGTGTTGCGGTTAAGGTTCATTTTTGTATGTTCGCCTTGTGTTGTCGACTTATGATGTCTTTAATATTTGTTATGTTTTAGCAATGTCGTATTGCGTGCGGTGCGATTTATTATGTGCCTTATGTGTATTACTGATTGGGTTGGTTTTTGCTTGTGTTCGAGTTCGGCTTGTAATTTCTTGTTTATTTTTCTGTGTGATTTTATTTCACCTCTCGTTTGATATACTGGATGCGGTTCGGATTTTGTGTTTTATTTCAGTAGGTATAAGGTTTTAAATCTTTTATGTGTGCTGTTGCAATTTTGCGTTTGTTGGTTATTTCTTGTAATAGATATATCACCGGTGATTTTTTTAACCGACTTCAAAAAAAAAGGAGGTTCTCAGTTCGACCCGTATGTTTGTATGTTTGTATGTTTGTATGTTTGTTTGTATGTATGTTTGTTCGCGATTATCTCGCGTTTGGCTGAACCGATTTTGATGCGGTTTTCAGAATAGTATTTGTTACACTCTGGAGAAGGTTTTAGAATAGAAAAAGGGGTCGTTCATTTATTACGTAAGCCAATTTTTGCCATTTTTGTACCCTTCTGCCCCTTTGTAAGAAAAAGATCCTCCTCTTATAAGTAGAAGTAAGTCATGGTCAACCCCCTCCCCCTTAATTGTTATACGTAATAAATGAATGGCACCGAAAAGTATGCCCATGACGTCGTCCGCACGGATCCTTTATTAAGCGATATATTAGTTCAACTCGACCGATTTTTAACCGCATTAATAACTATAAGCAACAAATTAAGTCGGTTAGAAAAGGGGGTCGTCCATTTATTACGTAAGTAAAATTTTGCCACTTTTAATCCGACTTCAAAAACAACAAAAAGGAGGCTCTCATGCAGTTTGACCCGTATGTTTGTATGTATGTTTGTTCGCGATTATCTTTCGTTTGGCTGAACTAATTTTGATGCGGTTTTCAGAAAAGTATTTGTTATACTCTGGAGAAGGTTTTAGAATAGAAAAAGGGGTCGTCCATTTATTTCTAAAATGATATAGGGGCCTACGTACTTAGGGGCTAATTTCGCGCAATAATTTTTCTGAGCGTTGGATAATGTGAAATTCCTTTTTAGTACGTGGTCGCCTAGTTTGGGGTTCCATGTTCGTTTGTTCTTGTCGTAATATGTTTTTTGTATGGTTGATGCTTTTTCTTGGTTTTTACGTACAATTTCGTATATTTCTTGCAGTTTCTTGAATTCTTGAACGTGAGGTGTGGGGAATGAGTTTTGGTCACTGGGGTTCCGTAGTTCCCTTCCGTACAACAGGAATGCCGGGGTATATTTTGTTGATTGTTGTACCGATGTATTAATGGCGTAATTGAATTCGGGTAGGTACTTATCCCATGTTTTGTGGTTGTTTTCGATGTATGTTGCTATCATTATTCCTAGTGTTTTATTTATTCTTTCTGTTGCATTGCACTGTGCTGAGTATGGTGGGGTAAATTGGTGCGCGGTTCCGTATTTCTGTAACGTGTCTCGGAATATTTTCGAGGTGTATTGTCGACCGTTGTCTGACAGTAGGTTTAAAGGTGCTCCGTGTCGTAATGCTATTAATTGTTCGAATGCTCTCGCTATGCTGTTTGCGGTGGCGTTTCGTAGTGGAGCAATTTCCGACCATTTTGTGAACTTGTCATGGAATACGATTATCCACTGGTATCCTCTGGATGACCGCGGCAGCGGTCCGATTAAATCGGTGGTTATTGTTTCCCACGGGGTTTTTGCGTTGTTTATGTGCATCCAGCCTGGTTGTTTTTGTTGTGATGTTTTGTGTTTTTGACATGCATCGCATTTTTTTATGTATTTTGTGACGTCCTGGTGTATCCCTGGCCAATAGTGCCTTTGTGCTATTCGCTTGACTGTTTTTGCTATTCCTAAATGACCGGCGCTTGGCGAGTCGTGGTTTTGCTGGATTATGGTTTGTATTTCTGTTTGTGGGATACACAGCTTCCATTCTGTGTCTGGGTTTGTGTTTCCTCTGTATCGTTCTGTGTGTATTTTCCGGTATAATTTGTTGTCTCGTATGCAATATTGGCCCGTTCTGTCGTTGTTATTGCATACTTGCTCTTTTTTTTTTTGTACCAATCCTGGTCGTGGATGGCGTATATGGGATTCCGGGATAAGCCGTCGGCTATTTGATTTTGCTTTCCGCTTCTGTAAACGACTTCAAAGTCGTATTGCTGGAGTTCTAGGGCCCATCTTGCTAATCTGCCGGATGGATTCTTTATCGTGTTTAGCCAGCGTAGTGCCTGGTGGTCTGTAACGACAGTGAACTGGTAGCCTTCCAGAAATGGTCTCATCTTCCTTATACTCCATAGAATGGCTAGGCATTCTCTTTCGGCGGTCGAGTATCGGGTTTCGGGTGGTGTTAGGGCTCTGCTTGCGTACATTATGACCTTCGGTGTCCCGTTGTCTTCCTGGAGAAGTACAGAGCCTAGTCCAATGTCGCTGGCGTCTGTTTCTAGTCGGAACTGTTTGGTGAAGTCTGCCCTTGTTAGAATGGGGTCTGTTGTTATCATTTCTTTTAGTTTTCCAAAGGCGGCTGCTTGTTGTGTGTCCCACCCAAATTTTTCTCCTTTCTTTAATAGTTTGACTAGTGGTGCGGTTATGTCTGCATAGTTGGGTATGAATTTTCTGTACCAGGATGTCATGCCTATGAACGTTCGTATTTGTTGTAGCGGATATGCATCCTTTTCGGAAATTTCGTTTATCTTCCGGAAATCTATGCAAAAACGGTACTGGCCGGATGGTTTTTTTACTAATACTACAGGTGAGCTGTACGGGCTATGTGATTTCTCTATAATCCCTTGTTCTAGCATGTCGTTAACGTGCGTGTCGATGATTTGTTGCTGCTTGGGGTTCCTTGGGTAATATTTTTGTTTGACTGGCTCTGTGTGTTTCAGCTTTATCTTATGTTCTATCCATGTGTTTCCTTTTGGACTTTTTTCGCACAGTTCGAATTCCCGTTGTAGCGTCTCTTGTAGTTTGCTGTTCTGTGTTTCTGTTAGCGTTTCCGGTGTGTCGGTTGTGGGTTCCGTTGGTACGGTTTGGTTTGTTGGTTTGAGTGAACCCTCCGTCGTGTGTTGCGTTTCTGAGCATTCTGGGGTTTGCGGTATGTCAGTTTTCGGTTCTGTGGGTACGGTTTGGTTTAATGTGTCGTTTTCGTCTTGACCTTGATGTGGCGGTTGTGTGTCATTGTCGGTGTTAGTTGTGTCATCCTGTGGCCACTGCAGCTTCATTCCCAGCCTTCTCAATACGTCCATGCCGATTATTATATCGGTTGCTGTGGGTAATACTCGTAGCCAATGTTTTAGTTTGACGTTTTTTATTTGTAGTTCTACTAGTATGCTCTTTTTGGCCTCAGTTCTTTGTCCGTTTGCTAATACGATTGGTCTTAATATGTCTTTTTCAAGTAACGCTTGGTTCTTACATTCGTTGTATATCTGCTGATTTACGTATGTGTTTGTTGATCCGGTGTCGATTAGTCCGCGGTATTCTTGTCCTATTATGTATATCCCTGTGTCTGGTCGGTTATCTTCTCTTGGGCTGTCCGATGCGCCTAGGGCTTCGCTTTTCCCCCATAAAGGCTTTCTGCAGCAGTTTTTACTGAGGACGCCTAGTTTTCCGCACTTGCTACAGAACACTTGTCTTTTCCCCCTGCACGTGCTTGTGTCATGTCCTGGTTTTCCACACGACCAGCAACAGGTTTTTGAGTCGTACTTGGGGTGAATTTTGCGGTGGTCCTCGGAGTCTTGTGTCCTCGGTTGGCTGGAACCCTGTGGTCTCCCTGGGCTTACGGTGTACGTTGTCTGCGTATCTTGATCTGGGTTTGCTGTCTTCCAGTGCGTATTGTCGTACCTCTTGTATGTTGTGGTTTCTGTCTGGGGTGTTTTTAGTGCAAAACTTTCGTATTCATTAGCCAGTGTTAACAAACCCGCGAGGTCTTGGTAGTCTTGTCTTTTAATGTATATTTTGTAGTTTTTTAGCATATTCTCGTGGATACGGTGTAACTTGTCTGCTTCGTTGAGGTTCCCGTGTCTTCTTATAAGTGTTTGTAGGTCTGTTACATATTGAGTGAACGTTTCTTGATACCGTTGCTTCCTTGCGACTATCTTGGCAAGGAGATCCTCCTCGTAATTGTTCGGGAAATAATAAAGTTTAAAAAGACTCACAAACTCATCCCAGGTTGTCCATTTCTCGGCGTTATTTCTGTGCCACAGGAGTGCCTTTCCTTGTAGGATGCGTGGTAGCGCCGGAAGTATGTCTTCTTTCTCGATTCTGCTTGCTGCTACTAGTTCCTCTAGTCTTTCTATAAAATCTACCGCACAATCGGTGATTTTGAAGGATAGGTTCCATTCCCTTATGAGCTTTGTGATTATCTTCGCGTTGCTGTCGGACATGTTTTTTGATTCGGATCCTTTCGGGGTTTGGGAGGTGGTTTCTTCCTGTACAATTTCTACCAATCCTCTGCGTATCTCTTCTACTGTTAATCCCTCTGTCGGTATGCCTCGTTCCGTTGCTGCTTCTATGAGTTCCGGTTTCTTCAGCCGGTATATCCAGGCCGTTGGCATCTAGTCGTTTTTTGTTTTCGGACGGGAAATTAGCCTTTAGCTATTTATATCGGGTATATATCGCCGTGGGCTAGTCGTATCAATTTTGCGTGTCGGAACTGCCGGGAATTTCTTCGGGTGGGTGGGAGAACGTGATCTTCTGTGAGTGTCTGATAATATATCCTGTATCCTCTCGAGCGTGTGAGCTCTTACGCGAGTTTTTAAGTTGGGCGCCAGATGTGATGTCGTCCCGTACGTCGGAACGGGCGAGACGGCACACAATCCCCTCGGTCTCAGCAGGACCTCGGGTTTTTCACTCGAGCTAGCTACGGGATGAGATGGATACTGGAGAGAGCAAAGAAACACTAGATATATGGTTATACACTCAACGGACTTTTATGCCGGTTTATTTATAAGCACACTTATATCTATAGCGAGCGCGGGACAGGATTCCCCCGATGGGAATTGAATACGGGCGCGAGGACTTATTCTATCCGCGACGACCAAGCGGGGTCGTTTGACCCTCCAGGACGGAGATCAGGGTCAGGCCGGTTATTGTATCGGAAGAGCGGGGTAGACACGGGATGGAGAACGTGCTAGTACGCGTCTTGGACACACGTAGCACCTTTTATCTCCTAGGCGGGAGAGCGGGATTGGTTGGTCCTTGGAACAGGATCCGGAGAGAGCGGTATGGTATTGATAATGTGCTAGCACGCGTCTTGGACACACGTAGCACCTTCTTATCTCTGGAGGTGGAAAGGATAACGTGCTAGTACGCGTCTTGGACACACGTAGCACCCTTTTATCCTGCGGGACTAAGGTAGGTGAGGTGAGGGGGAAACCTAGGTGCGAATGCGTCAGTACACGCACGGCACGAGCCAGGTAGCAGCGATCCTAACAGTCCGGCGACTGTGAGAACCACTGCCGCTCTGCCTAGCGCGCGCGGCCTTTATATACGGATCGGGGCGCAGGGGCGCGCGGGAGAGCGTTCTGCCTCAGTCTGGCGGCGGCCGCTGTGCGGTGCGCTCGCGGCGGCGTCTCGTCGCTGCGTGCGTAGCTAAGTTGTGTGCGCGCTCATAGCGCTGCATCACAGTGCAACCCGGGTTCCTCGAGCTCACCTATCACGTTATATCAAAAGAACGTGTAAACAGAGTTTCCTCACTCCGATAATTATCCGAGCGGGCAAGAAAGGGACGCGGGGAGGGAGCGGGGGCGGAATCCATGCTCAAGATAAAAAATCGAATCAAAAAGAAAACTAATAATTGCACAAACACCAGTGTTTTATGATTATTTTTTTATATTTAATTGATAGATTGATAGATCCCACATTCGTAATAATGAAAAATTAAAAAAAAATACTTAGTGAAATTATTTTCAAAATTGCTTTCTTTGGGTTTGAAATGAGGATATCAGGTATCATTTAAGGTATATTTTACAAAAAAATATTCAACCGTATCGTATTTGTAGGAGCCCAAACTTTGTATGTTTTGAAAATTATTTTTATTTTCATTTGAAACAAGTGACATAAATATAATGATGTGATATATTTTTAGAATTGGCTCAAAAAGCCCTTTCATTTGATACCACACACGATAGGTTTCAGAACAAAATTTATTTTTTTTCCATACAAAAAAAAGATGACGTCATAACTGCACTCTATTTTTTTTTTTTACTGCTACGGACCAAATCGATTAATTTGGCCTAAAGATCAATCGTTCCAATTTTCATGCTTTTAACACCATTTGCAGCATGTTTAAGGCGTACCGCTAGGACTACACGATCAGACGCGGTGCTATGACAAAGAACGAGACAACCAAGGTTTTTGATCTAACTATCTCGCTCTATCCTACAGTTTGAAGGGATTGCCGTTCAGACGGTGTATAGACGTCGCTTAAGTATTGGCTGTTTGAAATGATATTTCTTAGTCAGATGAAAACTTTAAAAGGTAAAAAACAATAAAGTAATAGATTTTACTAGTCAACGCCTAAAATATGTATACACTTTGAACCTTATTACAATGGAGTAAGGTGCAAAAGTGTATACATATTTATGGCCTTGACAAATTACTTCACGGCCGCTAAAACAGGTAAATAATGATTTTTATTTTTTTTAATTTGTTTTGGTAAAAAATGAAGAACTTCACGTACTCATTTTGCTACAGTAAGCTGAAAATTTCCGAGCACATTGGAGAAAAATAATTTTATGGCAAGGCAGAATGGTAATTTCAGAGAAACTACAACGCAAAGTTCTTGCATACCTTCATAGGGGTCACCCTGGAATATCCGCAATGAAGGCACTCTCGCGTTTCTATGTTTGGTGGCCCTCCATTGGTGAAGATGTAGACCAGTACGTCAAGAGATGTTTCAGATGCCAGCAAAATAGACCTCATTGCCCTGAATTACCGGTATTTTCGTGGTCAATCCCAGAAAAAGTATGGGAAAGAATCCACATTGATTTTGCAGGTCCCTTTGAAGGCAACTACTGGTTGGTCTTGAGCGATGCCTTATCAAAATGGATCGAGATAAAACCTATGAAAACTATCACTACATCCAAGTTGTGCTCTGAGTTAGAGGACATATTCTGCACCTTTGGTCTTCCGGAAATAATTGTATCTGACAATGGTCCACAATTCACATCAGCAGAATTCAAACAATACTGTTAAAATCAAGGCATCTTGCATATTAGATCATCACCTTATCACCCGAGAACCAACGGTCTTGCGGAACGCCTGGTGAGGACCTTCAAGTCTAGATTTGCGTCCGCCACAGAACCTCAACAACACCGTTTACGAGAATTTCTCTTTACGTACAGAATTACACCGCATAACACCACAGGCAAGTCACCGGCAGAAATGATGTTCGGTCGTCAAATTAACACGTTACTGTCCAATATCCGACCGAGTAAAAGGAGAGAACTACAATACAATACAAACAAGTACAGGCTAATGTTGAAATCTCAGCGAATAAACCGGATTATACATCTGGCAGCCCTATATACCACAGAACGCGCCTTGAAAAGACCTGGCAGCCTGGAGTAATAGCCGACCAAAGCACCGCTACTCCTACACGATTTCAACACCAGCTGGAAATATCATCAGACGTCACGCAGATCATATTCGCCCCCGACTTCCATCACTCGATCCGATTCACCCAGAAACTCGCATCACTTATAACTTCTCCCACAGATACCTTTCGCACGCCCAACGCCACATCAAGTCCTGGGCCGTCACGAACACTACCTGGCACACCTAATCCAGTCCTGATAAACCCATCACACGACATCCCAATCTTGCCAGGAGTTTCACCACCTTCAGGGAACAACGAGAGCCTACCAACTGATCAAGATGCTCCACCTGCGCCGCCAGTGAGAGACTAAGCCACCTCGCAGACTCATCGAGGAAATGTGATTAGGGATCGGGAGGGACGAATGTAATATCCAACCTCCTTTTAAGTCTTTAGTTTTAGAAACTCTTCAAATAATAACAACGTCTAATATGTCATTAATTTTATTGTCAATGAATTACAACAATACATGTGAATAAATTGAGTTTATTTCCAAAGAAAATTCCAAAACTACAGGACACAGATGTGCTACGTTTAATGTTCAGATACAGACTCCCGAAAGTTATAACTACCCAAAATATGCAAATATAACATATAGTTTGGTCAGAGTTTGTTCCACTTCAAGCATAGACAGGGAGAATCATACTGTCTTTTTCTAATGCTAGTACTCTCACTACCATAGACATACAATATAAGGTATAGACAGGACATGGTGATAATAATACCAAGATAGAACGGGATGGTCTTATTAAATTTTCGATAGGTATGACAGAGAAGTTGCCATTTTTTGTTCGTCCTTATCATAGACTCACGGCTTTATGTCACCCTCCACCGTAAGTACTTTCTATGAGTGGAGGGTCATGAACACATTTAATTCGCGTTTTCTTGCAAAATATCTGTATTTGCTAGGTGAAACCCAAATATATTTCGTGGAAAGTTGTGCCAGCTACGGAAAACAATGGTTAATTGTTGTGTTTTGAGCTGTAGAAGTGATTATCGCCGATATTACGACAACATAACCTTTCACAGGTAAGTACCACATTTTACAGTTTACTCCTGTTGTTTAGTGTATAAATAGTATCCTACAATCTATTACGCGCTATAATCTTGTTAATAAATCTATTCTCGTGAAGAATAATACATAAAATCGTAAAGGTAAATAAAACATTCGAGAACATATTAACCGACTAATTTATGAACGCGGTTAGCCGTATAGCTGTCAGTAATTTAGAACCGCATAAGCAATTTAGTCGCATTACATACGCCTTAGGGATACCAGTGCGTGATTTTTCTACTTATTGAGGTATTTTTTGTTTTAAAAAGATCATCATTTCATATCATTGGCAAAAATTTATTTAAATAAAGATGTTGATATCTGCCAGTAATAAAATTTTCCTGTTTTATTTTTCCATACTAAAGAAATTAGAATGTAACAAAATTAATTCCTAGTGTTGGTTTTGCTATGGCTCAGTAAGTCTGGGGTATGCTTGGCATCCTAAGTCCAAGATTGGTACTAACTAGTTATAATGAAAGCGAAAAGATCTTCCACCTGATTTGATTTCCTTGCAATATTTTTGTTCACCGTAAAGGAACTGAAATAACAAATGAAAGTTCGATCATAAGTTTCGAAAATCTTAATATACAAGTTGGGTTTGGAACAGCGACCTTAAAAATGAAATTGCTATACAGGATGTAGCAAAAATATTCATGATCCGTTCAAGGGCATTAGCATGGTATCGTATTGCGAGTTTGGAAAAGTAGGTTGAAGAAAAAAAAAACGCGAATTTTTTTTTGATGTGCGGAACAAATTACTATTGTGTCCGTAGTCGACACAACTTTCTGACAAAACCATCAGGTTTTCTCGTAGTAAAAACGCTAATTTCATCTGTTCGTTACCCTCCACTGTCAAAAAATAGGTGAGACTAGGACTAACGATAACAGCTCGCTTCTCTGTCACACCTGTTGAAAGTTTGATAAGACCATCCCGTTCAATCTTGGTATTATTATTTATTTATTTCCATGTCAGGTCTATGGGTGGTATGTCTATGTTCACATCGCTCCGGGCCTGCCCGGAGTGCTCGGTGCTCGCTATATGAAATAATGGGGTAATTTTCTCTTACTGGTATCCCCACGAGTTAGACGTCATCATGACGTCATCTATGTCTATCCCTTACGGTGCTACGCGGTGTCAGGCCCTTGCTCACTACTAAATAAAAAATAAATTAAAAAATTAAAAAAACCCGCCTGCGTAAAATACTAAAAGGCCGTAAACAAGGCCAATATACGTTACGAATTTGTTATGTAGTATTGAAAAGCATAAGATACATATTAAATTCTAATGTGGAACATAGCGACATTAAACAGTCGGGACCCATTTGAAATCTAGTTGGCGCAAACCTTCCCTAAAATGGGTCCCGACTGTTTAATGCCGCTATGTTCCACATTAGAATTTAATATGTATCTTATGCTTTTCAATACTACATAACCAATTCGTAACGTATATTGGCCTTGTTTACGGCCTTTTAGTATTTTACGCAGGCGGGTTTTTTTAATTTTTTAATTTATTTTTTATTTCCTACTTTTTAGTATCATGAAAAGTACCTAAATACATGTAATTCTTTTTGCGGGGAGCTCCGCCCCCCGAGCCCCCTTTCTCTGCCGCCCTTCACGTGGTAAGCTCTATCAAAACTCTTTTTCTCCCATCGTAAATGTTCAACGTAACAATGTTTGGTATAATTAGCAAAAGTACGGTATGTCTCTTCTTTATGCGGGGGGCTCCGCCCCCCGAGCCCCCCTTATTTCTCCGTCCATCACGTGTTAAACTCTATCAAACCTCTTTTTCTCCCTTTTTAAATGTCCAACCTAAAAATTTTTGGTATTCCATGTAACAATTTTTGGTATAATTGGCAATAGTACGGTGTGTTATTTCTTTATGCGGGAGGCTCCGCCCCCCGAGCCCCCCTTTTTTACCATCCATTACGTGCTAGACTCTATCAAACCTCTTTTTCTCCCATCTTAAATGTCCAACCTAAAAATTTTTGGTATTCCACGTAACAATTTTTGGTATAATTAGCAATAGTACGGAGTGTTTTTTCTTTTTGCGGGGGGCTCCGCCCCCCGAGCCGCCCTTTTTTTGCCGCCCATCATTTGGTAAACTCTATCAAAACTCTTGTTCTCCCATCTTGAATGTTCCACTTCACAATTTTTGGTATAATTAGCAATAGTACGGTGTGTTATTTCTTTATGCGGGGGGCTCGGCCCCCCGAGCTCCCCTTTTTTACCGTCCATTACGTGCTAGACTCTTTCAAACCTCTTTTTCTCCCATCTTAAATGTCAAACCTAAAATTTTTTTGGTATAATAAGCAATAGTACGGTGTGTTTTTTCTTATTGCGGGGGGCTCCGCCCCCTTAGCCCCCCTTTCTCTGCCGCCCATAACGTGGTAAGCTCTATCAAAACTCTTTTTCTCCCATCTTAAATGTCCGACCTAAAAATTTTTGGTATTCCACGTAACAATTTTTGGTATAATTAGCAATAGTACGGAGTGTTTTTTCTTTTTACGGGGGGCTCCGCCCCCCGAGCCCCCCTTTTTTCCCGCCCATTTTTTGGTAAACTCTATCAGAACTCTTAACGTGGTAAGCTCTATCAAAACTCTTTTTCTCCCATCTTAAATGTCCGACCTAAAAATTTTTGGTATTCCACGTAACAATTTTTGGTATAATTAGCAATAGTACGGAGTGTTTTTTCTTTATGCGGGGGGCTCCGCCCCCCGAGGCCCCCTTTTTAACCATCCATTACGTGCTAGACTCTTTCAAACCTCTTTTTCTCCCATCTTAAATGTCCAACCTAAAAATTTTTGGTATAATAAGCAATAGTACGGTATGTATTTTCTTATTGCGGGGGGCTCCGCCCCCTTATCCCCCCTTTCTCTGCCGCCCATAACGTGGTAAGCTCTATCAAAACTCTTTTTCTCCCATCTTAAATGTCCCACCTAAAAATTTTTGGTATTCCACGTAACATTTTTTGGTATAATTAGCAATAGTACTGAGTGTTTTTTCTTTTTGCGGGGGGCTCCGCCCCCCGAGCCCCCCTTTTTTTCCCGTCCGTCATTTGGTAAACTCTATCAAAACTCTTTTTCTCCCATCTTGAATGTTCCACTTCACAATTTTTGGTATAATTAGCAATAGTACAGTGTGTTTTTTCTTTATGCGGGGGGCTCCGCCCCCCGAGCCCCCCTTTTTACCGTCCATTACCCCATCTTTTTCTCCCATCTTAAATGTCCAACCTAAAATTTTTTGGTATAATAAGCAATAGTACCGTGTGTTATTTCTTTTTGCGTGGTGGGCTAACCCTAACTGCTTACCATCAGGCGCGTTGTATGAATGTTTGCCACCGCCGTGGTATAAAATTATATAGTGGAAATACAAAGGCATAAGTATTTATTTCCCATACAAAGTTTAAACCCCCCTTAAACCCCCTTAAATCCAAAAAGTTCGTAATTTTTATAGCCTATGTCCTGACCAGAGGTCTGTTGAACCGGCTAGTGAAGTTTTTATCGAAATCGGTTCATGCGTTTTGACGCCAACTCTTCCCATCCAAACAGACAAACAGACAAAAATTCTAAAAATCGTCGAAACGTGTTCTGTTATCGATTCTAAGAGCTACTAACTCTTTTTTTTTACTAATATCTCCAATGTACAGATTTTTGACCCTTTATTATATGTATAGATATGACAATTTTCTGACGCACGTCATTGATTAATCATCGACAAGTCATAGTCTCCATATCAGAGGATACATACCAGCTCCTTCACTCTTAGTTGAACAAAATATTAACTTGATGTACAGTCGACGTCAAAAAAATGTTTACACTTTTGGACCTTATTAGATAGGAGTAAAATGCAAAAGTGTAAACATATTTTTGACGTCGACCGTACCTATTACTTGAAATTCACATAAAATGTTTATACTTTTGGACCTTATTAGAAAGGAGTAAGGTGCAAAAGTGTAAACATATTTTTGATGTCGACCGTACCTTTTACTTGAAATTCACATATTATTATGTTCACGTTAATAATAACAACCTTTATAATATGTTCGTCGTATTTTTGTTATAACTAAATACCTAATAAAATGGAAATGTAAGTAAGATGGTTGCTAAACAATTTTAAATTATAATAATTCCTAAACGGTCATTCAAAATCAAAAATGATGAATGAGACCTCATAATACTTTTCAAAGTTCTAAACAATGATACCCTACTCGGCATAGTACATCAATTTTCATTTTTGAATTTTTTACAATATGACGTCTGACTGCCGTCATATTGAATTTGGATTGCTATTTTGTCTTTAGTGGCACTCGCGCAATCAAGACGAATCGATTGACGTACGAATCATCTAAATCGGCCCACTCGTTTTGCTTCTAGAGTGCCACAAAGGAACAAACATACATATATAGACTGTTAAACACTATCCCCTCTTTTGCGTCGCGCAGTCGGGGAAAAAGGGATGGGTATAGCATGTTACTCTGACTGTTACTGCGCTTTTGGTTTGCCAGACTATATATGTTATTTTTAAAGACCTTTCGATTGATGTAGGTCATAAAGCTCTATACTGGAGTAAGCTTAGGTACATTTCCCCTCTGTCAACGTTATTAGCAGGAAAATCTAATAGTTTTATAAAAACTATTTCAAAAATCGATTACACGCATTTCACCCATCGCTGACAGTTGAGTACAAGCTCCGTGAAAATGCCATTATGTGCTGTTTTTGGATGCAAAAGGTCTACAATTACATCTAGTTTACAAAAAGATGGAATATCCTTTCACCGGTAAGTATAATTTTGATTTAATTACCATTATGTTTATAATAAACGTTTTTATCAAAATTAGAAATCAAGAGTCGTTTACAGAATAGATTTAAAGTCAATCGATTTTTATTCGGAAACCATTTTGACCTAGTGATAGTACCTATAGAGGTGTCCAGATAATAATAATACTAAGATTGAACGAGATGGTCTTATTAAAATTTCAATAGGTATGACATAGAAGGGTGTTGGACAAACGTGTAGATCGTGTAATTTTCAAGTCTAGAAATACTTGGTTTGAACATTGTGACGTTTGACACTTACCATATTTCAAAACCTAAGGTCGACAGCCTACTGTAATTAGTATGAAAATGCAAGCAAATATGATACATTTGTACATTTGTATGGACTTCATAATGAGTTCATACGATATTGAACCATGTGTTAACATCCGTAAAGTCGACTACCTACCTATCGGTCTAGTGTTTTGAAGTTTGCATGGACATAATATTCCTTTCATATCTAGTGCTGTGCAATGCTCGATATATTGCGATATTTCATTTAATCATTACATCAATCCAAAAATATATCAATTAATGATTAATGTATGTTAATCCGCTAGTCCGAGTTCACATCTCCTCGCTGTTTTCGCCATTGTACCGTGAAGACGGAAAGAGTGCAGAGATCTGGCCGCACCACCAAACCAACATATACTATGTTTTTTGAATGGTAGGTAATGGTAATTCACACCTCCTATGCTGATGTAAATAAATAAGTCATATGGTCTTAACTAAACGACAACTGATGTAGTGACTGTTGTGTACAAAGCTGTTGGCAAAAGTTGCTGCGCGGGCGCTCGGGCGACATCGACGTTCGAAAGACGCTAGTGTGGGGTTAGCCTAAGATAAATATTTGGGAAAACAAATTTTCTGCAGGTCAACTTTTTTTAAAATATGCCAATCCCACAATTGAAGATGGCTATTGTTGTAGTTGGAAACGAGGTTCACCAATGCCACTGTATATCACCAAAGTCACAGTATTAGCTATATATTCCATTTCGATAAATTTACGAAATGATTCTATACGTATGTAAAGTGGCGCCATCTACGACATTTCAAAAAAATATATCGATATCGATATTCTCTAGCAACATGCCCCGCTCTATTATTCCGATTCGATTACATCTACAACCATTGTAGGATATCGTGTACGCACTTGTTTTATATTACGACTATTTGCATCAGTGTGAAAATTTAAATCAGTGTTGAGGTTTTTCTTTAGTATGGGTACGTAGAAATGAGAGATAGTTTTGCATTTGTGTGCACAGATTTTATATGTGTGCTACCTCGCCCCCCTCAAGTTTTGGCAGACTTTTTTGTTTGGAAAGATGAGGCGATGGCTCCTCCAGAGTATAGAGCTTTATGATGTAGGTACATCATGTTGATATAACATAACATAACATAAATATTCTTTATTGCACACCTCAAATATAAAAAAAAATATAAATAAATAAATATATAATATATATTTGATAAAAAAAAATTTGACAATTAGTTACATCTACATGTTGTCACGATATCGATACGTCCTCTTCCAAACAGATATATGGAAGAGCACGTATCTGAGCAGGTAAAGGAGGTAATTTAGGAAAGAAAAAATCAGGTAATGGGTTCTTTATTCCTATCAGTTGCCGTAAAGTGACTATGGCCGTGGACGGGTATTTATTTAGAAGGTAGCTACTGTCGATACTTGCACTAGTAGAGGGAGCTTGCAGCGGTTAACAGAGGAGGGCGACCGTAGCGGTGATTTGCCCTTTAGGGGCAAGGGCAGCGGAGAATCGCCCAGCAGTGGAGAATCGCCCTTTAGGGACGATTGGCAATGGAGAATCCCCCTTTAGGGACGACTGGCCGTGGAGAATCGCCCTTTAGGGACAACTGCGGCGGAGAATCGCCCTCTAGGGACGACGGCAGCTGAGATTCGCCCTCTA
This sequence comes from Pammene fasciana, assembly GCA_911728535.1. Classification (NCBI taxonomy): domain Eukaryota; kingdom Metazoa; phylum Arthropoda; class Insecta; order Lepidoptera; family Tortricidae; genus Pammene; species Pammene fasciana. The sequence continues at coordinate 12,215,205 of OU452283.1, forward strand.
GGGACGATGGCAGTGGAGAATCGCCCCTCCGGGACGACTACAGCGGAGAATCGCCCTTCCGGGACGACGGCAGCGAAGAATCGCCCTCTAGGGACGATGGCAGTGGAGAATCGCCCCTCCGGGACGACTACAGCGGAGAATCGCCCTTCCGGGACGACGGCAGCGAAGAATCGCCCTCTAGGGACGATGGCAGTGGAGAATCGCCCCTCCGGGACGACTACAGCGGAGAATCGCCCTTCCGGGACGACGGCAGCGAAGAATCGCCCTCTAGGGACGATGGCAGTGGAGAATCGCCCTCTAGGGACGATGGCAGTGGAGAATCGCCCCTCCGGGACGACTACAGCGGACGCTGAAGGTGGTATCGGAGTCCAGGCCAAGTTACGGTGGTCACTTCGACCTTACCGACGAACCGAAGACTTAGGCTGATCACTTCAGACTGACTGATGACTGTAGACTCAGACTCCTGACCGTAGACTTAGGCTGATCACTTCAGACTGACTGATGACTGTAGACTCAGACTCCTGACCGTAGACTTAGGCTGATCACTTCAGACTGACTGATGACTGTAGACTCAGACTCTTGACCGTAGACTGATTTTAATATGGCCACGCCACGCTTATATAGGGGCAGCCAGCGAATTCAGTGTTCTTAAGTTGAATTTTGAAAATTAACACGTACCAGGACAACATGAGTATAAAATATTAAACAGACTTATTGAAAAGGTATAAAACCTAACTACATGGTTAAGATTTAAGAAGTTAAGAAAACTAGACAAGAGTACGTTACTATGGTGATATGTAAACAAACAAATCAAAATTGCAAGAAAAACTAATAAAGTAGAATATTTAGTAATTAAATGACGGGATTTTCTAGCCAATGATACAGGAAATTATAAGAAAGTGAGTGAGCCAGCTTCTTAGGAACAATTGGAAACTTGAAGTCAAATTCCGCGACAAGGAAAAGGCGAGAATGTGTTTGTGTTTTTATTCCTATGTTCTGCGTATTTCAGTGATGAAAAACTAAGATGTTGAGGTGACGGCGAGATATATGAGAATAAGGCGCAACCGCCACGGTGATGGAGAGCATCGCGGGACTTTCGCCAGCATGATAAATGAGAAAAGGCTCAGGAGGCAAGGTAAATGCTACATTACCCCAAAAACCCCGGAAAAAAAAACTTTGACGTATTCTATAAGGCGTACAAGTTTTTTTTTTGTGCTGGTTGTGAAAGTCATAGTCATGAAAACTAGATGCTGGAAAACTAGGAACTAGATTAATAAATGTTTAAAGATTAGTGCATAGTATGAGATGAGGTGCTAGTAATAAAATACATTAGGGAATTACCTACTCAGTCGTACTTCTTTATCATGCATCGCGCACGCATTCATCTCTAGTATAAGTAAGGGGATGTGGTTCACTGTCAATGACTCACACTCCTAAGGGAATTCCCTCCATGACCTAAGGCTTCATTATAAAGGAGTAGTCAGCCGCTCCTCTGGGAAACATAGAATAATAAAAGATTATTTACAAATCCTAGTCAGTTTAGAGCTGACTAGATTAATTAGTTTGGAACCAATTATCAAATCGGTAGTAAGTAGTGAGTTGTAGGGGAAGGCCTACAACTAAGTGAAGTAAGTTGAAGTTTAACCATTTGGCTTATTTTCAGAGTTGGTCTACCGCTCCAGAATTCTTGGCCTTAGTACAGCCAAGATAAGAAGAGAGGACGAAGTAGAAGCTTTAAGTTAAAGCTTGAAAATATTTAGATAATAGCATAATAAAATGGCAGATGCGAAGCAATAATACTAGTCGCAAGCCAAGGCATCTTAATTGCCTGAAAAAGAAAAAGTAATTATTATTACGAATGGGGTGACATTAAAGCTAAATTAAGGGTGATAATTATTAAATAGTTTAATAAGTGTGACTTTTATTCTAGTAGTCAATAAAGTTACTTAATTAATAAAATAAGATACTAAAAAAAATTCTATTTTGAAGTCCTTAATGTGCCATTTACTTCTGGAACCATTAGGGTTTTCAAGTAAATAAACTAAGGGTGAGAGTTTCTGGATAACTCTGCATTTAATATATTTAGGGGCTAGTTTAGCGCTAAAGTAGTTGCCTGCGTTACTGAGAACGTAGTTTTTCCTCCAAATAATATCACCAACGTTGAATTCTTTGAAGGATTTTCTTAAGTTGTATCTAGTACTGTTTTTAGAGTGAGCTTTAAATAGGGCAACTTGGACTTTATCGAAGATTGGTGATAAAAGGCCAAGATTGTTAGCGTAAATGTCTCTATGAAGGAATATTAGTTCATCAAGGTTTTGACATTGAGTATAAGTCGAGCCGCAGGAGATGGTTTCCCGGCCGAATACTAAAAATGACGGAGTGAAACCGGTTACCAAGTTCGTGGAATTATTCATAGTTGCTTGAATCGTTGGCAAGTGGAGATCCCAAGATCTGTGGTCGTCGCCGACCAGGGGGGATAAGGCTGTAAGAATGGTTTGATTGTATCTCTCGGTCGGGTTGACCTGTGGACAGTAATGTGGGTTAAAGTTTGCAAAGGGAATTTTATATTTATTAATTAGATTGTGAAACTCGCGCGAGCGGAACTGTGGGCCATTGTCCATGATGAGTGTCTGTGGGACTCCAAAGACTAAAAATACGAAGTTTTCTAAATAAAAGATAATTTCAGGTGTTCGGGCGCGCTTCAAAGGAAAAATTATGCAATATTTAGTAAAATAACAGTTTACTACAAGTATATATTGATTTCTTTTTCTAGTCATAGGTAAAGGGCCTAAAAGATCTAAAGATATGCATTGGAAGGGTCGTGAGCAAATTTTGGGTTTACCCATTGGGCCATAGGGTGAGTGGTTGGAGTGTTTGTAAGATAAGCATGTTTCGCATGAAGATATGTACTTAGCAACTTCTTTAAACATACCCGTCTAATAGTAGTGTTGTGATAACTTCTTGTATGTTTTAAAAGTTCCAAAGTGAGGGTTGGGAGGAGATGCGTGGAATTTTTGTATGAGCAATTTCCTTTCCGCCGGAGGAGGAACTTCTTTCCAAGCGAAGTCATCTGATAAGGAGTTAGGGTCGTTAATCCGACGGAGTAATTTATTGTTGCTAAAGTTGTAGTTTGGATAGCCATCCGGGTTGTTTTGACAATCTGCAATTAACCTGTTAAATAACTCTTCGGGATTATTTCTGGGTTGATTCTCTTGAGTTAGTGGTGCTACATGATGTATATCCGAGTCCTTGATGTTAAAGCGAGAGAGTAGATCTGGGACAACGTTATCTTTACCTTTTTTGTGTTTTAAGACGAAGTTGAATGTAGAGAGTCTGAGGGTCCATTTGGCGAGTCTACCGGAAGGATTTGATAGATTCAGTAACCATTTTAAGGCAGCATGATCAGTGTATACTGTGAACTGCTTACCGTTGTCGAGGTAGCATCTCCAGTGCTCCAGTGCTGAAATGACAGCTAATGTTTCACGTTCAGTCGTGGAGTAGTTTTGTTCATGTTTGTTAAGGGATTTGCTCATATAAGCTATGACGGCTTCTTTATCGTCTTGTTGCTGTGTTAGAATTGCTCCGATTCCGTAGTTGGACGCATCGCAGTGAACGGCGAAAGCTTCTTCGAAGTTTGGGCAGGCGAGAACAGGTGTTGTAGTCAAGAGTTCTTTTAGTTTTAAGAAGGCAGCATTAGCTTCGGGAGTCCAGAAGAATTTTGGAGCCTTCTTCCCATTGGCTGCTAGCTTGTTTAGTGGTGCTGCTATAGTACTGAAGTTAGGGATGAATCTTCTGAACCAGCTGGAGGTGCCATGAAATCTTCTGATTTCTTTCTTCGTGGTTGGCGTTGGAAAATCTAGAATCGCACGAACCTTATCGGGATCAGCTCTAAGTCCTTGTTCATCTACGATGAACCCCAGATATTTGAGCTCTTTTTTGAAGAACTGGCTTTTCTCGAAGTTGATCGTTAAGCCAGCATAAGTCAGTTTCTCTAGTACTTTAAGTAAGAGGGAGATGTGTTCGTCAAAAGTTTTAGAAACGATGACTATATCGTCTAGGTAGCAGAATACCTTATGATCAAATTCTGGTGTAAACAGTGCATCCATGAGTCTTTGCTGTGTTAGAGGGGGGGTTGGTGAGGCCGAAGGGCATAACCACAAAGCGATACATCCCTTTTCCAGGGACGTAGAACGAAGTTTTATCCCGATCAGGGGGGTGTAGTGGGACTTCCCAGAATGCTTTAGCTATATCTATGCTAGATAAATACTTAGCTTCTCTGAGGTGGTCCAGAATTTCGTTCATTAGTGGAAGACTGTAGGCATCCCGACGGGTGATAGAGTTCAGTTTCCTACTGTCTACGCAAAAACGCCACTCACCGTTCTTCTTGGGAGTAATTATTACCGGGGATAGCCATGGGCTTTCGCAGGGTTCGATTACTTTCCAGGCGAGCATCTTATCCACTTCGTTGATGAGCGCCTTTTGCTTCTCAGGTGAGAGTCGGTAGCAGCGCTGTTTTATGGGCGGAGAGTCGCCGGTGTCAATCTTGTGGCAGATCAGGTGAGTTCTTCCAAGTTTGCCTTTTTCTTCGAAAGATATCTGCTTGAAACGAGTGATTATATCAGAAGCAATATTTTTCTGTTCATCGTTAAGAGTTTCGAAGGTGAGAATGTTCCCTTGTTCAGAGGTACTCGTAATAGTATTACATTGTAATTGGTTAAGTAAAATTGGGTTAAGTAAGCGAGGTAGAAGATCGAAGGCCACCCAGAAGTCTACTCCGAGAATTATTGAAGGATGTATCTCTGGAAACACATGAGCTCTAATGGCGCGTGTTTGGTTGTTAAAACTCATAAGTAAGTCAATATAACCTAGGGATTGTAGTTTGTGTTTGTTAGCTGTGGCTACTGTAGAAGGACACGACTTAGATAAAGAATAACCCATTTTAAGAAATTCTAAGTGTGAATTATTTCCTAAAATGGTAAGGGCACTGCCACTATCCAGTAAGCCTGAAAAAGGTTGGTCATCAACAGTAAAGTTTATAAATGGCCTGTCCCCATCTCTTTCTTCTTCGTAGAAAATTGAATTGAAATGAAATGAAATGAAATGAAAGTGCGCCCTGCGTATAATCGACGGAAAACCTTTTGACTATCCTGCTCAGGCTTTGTTCAAAAAACATAAGATATTAACTTTACCCTCTATATATATATTGACCGCGTGTATGAATGTAAGGACAAATGTAAACAAACACAAATACACAGCTAAAAACCTCGAGCGCTCGTCGCGAAGGCGACCACGGTTGCTAATACCTGAGCGACGACTCGCCAAGTCTAAGCGATCACTTGTCGTCATGGGTCCGACCGCCTACAACACCGTACCATATGAAATTAAAGAATCAAGTAGTGATACAATATTCAAAAATAAGCTTAAATCGTTTCTGTTAGATAAGGCATATTATCGTATTGACGAATTTACGAATGTACTGGTAAATCATTGACCCAGCACCGTTCGAAAACAGGTTTCTACTCGTAGCTACCTACAAAGATGTTTACTCATCTATTATAATAAAAATATGATTGTAACTGTAATGTTATGATGTACCTTTTTATAAAAAAAAGGACATTTATTTATACTTATTGTACATAATTATAATGACGTTTAAAATGTGTTTTTTTATAACTTTTACCAATAAAGTCTGTATTACTAAATATTCTACTTTATTAGTTTTTCTTGCAATTTTGATTTGTTTGTTTACATATCACCATAGTAACGTACTCTTGTCTAGTTTTCTTAACTTCTTAAATCTTAACCATGTAGTTAGGTTTTATACCTTTTCAATAAGTCTGTTTAATATTTTATACTCATGTTATCCTGGTACGTGTTAATTTTCAAAATTCAACTTAAGAACACTGAATTCGCTGGCTGCCCCTATATAAGCGTGGCGCGGCCATATTAAAATCAGTCTACGGTCAGGAGTCTGAGTCTACAGTCATCAGTCAGTCTGAAGTGATCAGCCTAAGTCTACGGTCAGGAGTCTGAGTCTACAGTCATCAGTCAGTCTGAAGTGATCAGCCTAAGTCTACGGTCAGGAGTCTGAGTCTACAGTCATCAGTCAGTCTGAAGTGATCAGCCTAAGTCTGCGGTTCGTCGGTAAGGTCGAAGTGACCACCGTAACTTGGCCTGGACTCCGATACCACCTTCAGCGTCCGCTGTAGTCGTCCCGGAGGGGCGATTCTCCACTGCCATCGTCCCTAGAGGGCGATTCTCCACTGCCATCGTCCCTAGAGGGCGATTCTTCGCTGCCGTCGTCCCGGAAGGGCGATTCTCCGCTGTAGTCGTCCCGGAGGGGCGATTCTCCACTGCCATCGTCCCTAGAGGGCGATTCTTCGCTGCCGTCGTCCCGGAAGGGCGATTCTCCGCTGTAGTCGTCCCGGAGGGGCGATTCTCCACTGCCATCGTCCCTAGAGGGCGATTCTTCGCTGCCGTCGTCCCGGAAGGGCGATTCTCTGCTGTAGTCATCCCGGAGGGGCGATTCTCCACTGCCATCGTCCCTAGAGGGCGAATCTCAGCTGCCGTCGTCCCTAGAGGGCGATTCTCCGCCGCAGTCGTCCCTAAAGGGCGATTCTCCACGGCCAGTCGTCCCTAAAGGGGGATTCTCCATTGCCAATCGTCCCTAAAGGGCGATTCTCCACTGCTGGGCGATTCTCCGCTGCCCTTGTCCCTAAAGGGCAAATCACCGCTACGGTCGCCCTCCTCTGTTAACCGCTGCAAGCTCCCTCTACTAGTGCAAGTATCGACAGTAGCTACTGCAGGAAAACAACGTAACTTGCTTTTAACACGTTTAATTTTGCTAATGGTACCGAAAATAATATTTTAGATATCTATTGCATTAACACTTCAAATTACGTAACATTAGCACACCATATAAAAAAAGAAGAAAAACGGTACCAAGAAAATAACGGTACCGAAAATAATATACTAAACGTCTATCTACTTTAACGCATTAAATCATTAAATTAACTGACATTAGCACGCCATATACAAAAGGAAGAAAAACGGTACCAAAAAATAACGGTACCGAAAATAATGTTGGTAGTCCCTGGCGCGAATACGAACAATTTTTAAGTTCACAAAAGTTCATAAAAGGATATTATATACAAAAGGATAATTTCAACAAAGTAACAAAAAAATCAAATCCGGCCCTGGACTAAGTGACTAAGTACAGTCGACAACGAAAGTGTTAAAATTGTTATTTAAAAATTAGCACTTGGTTTATATTAACACAGTATTTATAGTTCTGAACTAAATACAGTCGATAACAAAAGTGTTAAAGTTATTATTTAATATTATGTTAATTAAATATATTGAAAAAGTATGCAATTGAAATAAGATGTTTTAATCCCGGAAAAATGGGGAATATTGCTATCCGCACTGCAAAAATGACACGGTCGAAAATTAGCTTAAATAACTTGATGGAAATGGAAAGCGAGTGAAATGGATGATGGTGACTGATTCGGTGGATAAAGAATAGCCTAAACTTTAAACCAAAGAACTAAAAAAGGCCCGACAGGCGAGGCAATTAGAATTTAGAGAATTTTGAATCAATATAAGAAATGCGGATTGTAGATACTAAAGAACAATAAAGATAATATGGAACTACAACACGCACGATAATCCGTTACTAAATTTAAAATAAAATTAACCAAATCACTTAAAGTCTATATGTAAATGACGAGAAAATGCCTTCGCGATGTGGGGTCCGAAAAAAACTAGTCCTAAACCACTTTTGGCAGCGATACGCTGCCTTCACCTTGATGGGCCACACGGGTCGTGTAGCCCTTGAATTCCTGGAGAACACGCCGGCCTGAGGCGGCTGTTAGTAGGGCCCGGCGACACTGCTGGACTGGCCACGCGAATTGGATGGCCTCGAGGGGAGCGACTATACGCCCTCGGGGTAGGTTGGAGATATTAACGCCAATACGGCGGATGAACTAAAAATACGATGTTGAAGACTTCCGCAAAAGCAAATTATATCGATTTGCTTCTAATTCTAATTCTAATTTCTGGAATAATTCCGAGTATATAGTTTTACGGTATTCCTATATATCTTCGTATTTATCACAACGGAATCCACTATATTTTTGGGTTTATCACATGAACCACTCCAAAATCTAAGCTTCAGATGAAAAAATACTGCTTTTTTCCTTCCTTCAAAACCAAATCTGTCACAATTTTTCTCTCTCATTCTGAATTTAAAAATTCATTCGAATCTTTTCTTTTCTTCGTGGACATGTTTCTCCAAAAATAGAAAAAAGGTACATATGTTGCGTGCCGCATATAGGCGGCATGCTACAGCATCTCCCTACCAAACAAAGAAACAAACAAAAAAAACAAACCAACAAACAAAATGACACAACAAACAAACAAAATGACACACCACAAACAAACAAAATAACACACAACAAACAAATAAAACGACACACAACAAACCAACGCATCACGCGGTCCAAGACATGATGGCTGGGATGGGGAATCACGAAAAAAGAAGCAAGAAAAAACCCAAACCCAAAAGGAAATTATTTGAGAATATCTTTAATATGATAAGTGCCGATGTGCTCGGAATCGGCATCAGCCAGTACATATACCTGTGGAGATACTCGTCTAACCACACGACACTGAACAAAGCGTGGAGCGAATTTTCCGCCCCGAAGGGGGTCAGTGGAGCCACGCTGGAAATTCTTGCGCCAAACGATTTGATCGCCAACGATCCTGGGCGCAGAACGGTTCTCGTTGAACTTGGCAGCGTTACGATGAAAAGCCAAAGCCATAGAATCAGAAACCTTATCGTAGACCTCACGGAGCGTCTGAAGGTTCGAAGCGCGTTCAATCCGGCTGAGTCCCACATTTTGGTCCTCAACCTGATTCTCAACACGCTCACGAATCATAGGTAACTCGCGGCCGTACATCAAAAAGTTCGGTGTATAGGCAGTAGCTAAATTCACACAAGAGTTTAAATAAAGAGCGACCCGATGTAAATGACCTGACCAATTCCGCTGATCATTTTCAACTAGAATACTCAATGTAGTGATCACAACTTGGTTATATCTTTCCACAACATTCGCTTGTGGCGAATAATATGGGGTATTAGTACGGCGGAAATTGGCCTGTTTGGAGATACGTCGTCGACATCTCTTCTAAATACCTAAAACTGGTATGGATGTGTTCCCCGTAGTCTCCTGAATACGAACTGACCGGTTTTAGTTTATGGAGGGGGGGACGGGTCGGTAAAAAGGGGGGGAAAGATGGCGGCTGACTGTTATCGATATTTGTTTACATCTCGAGTCCTATGAGACCGATCGGTTTGTATGAGATGTCATTTGAAAGACTATTAAATGTACTACAATTGTTTATAGATAACTGTAGTCATCACTTTAGTCCTTTACAAAATATTTGAAAAAATATGATTTTTTTACCGTGCATGTTTGCGTAAGTACTGATAAAACATGCTTATAACTCAATATATTATAACTTTACCGCAATCAATGTTATTATAAAATATACAGGAAATTTTATGAGCTTTCGAAAAATATAAGTCTTATTAGTAAGTAATATTATATAACCGACTATTGATGAATTTTGTTCAGCATGGGTCACTGCGATTCCTCGTAGAATGGCAGCCGACCGACATCGTATTTTTATTATTTCTCGGAATCTATTTTACGGATCAAATCGTAATTGGTATCATTTGAAAGCATTTTAAATGTACTTTAATCCCTTCTTTAAAGTCTAAGATGCAAAATTAACAGTTTATTATTATTTTTAGAAAATGTAACATTTTTACCTAATAGACTGGAAGAAACAGGCTTGTTTGGAGAAAAGTCATCGATATTCCATCTAAATACCTAAAACTGGTATGGATGTATTCCTCATTGTTTTCAGGACATGAATTGATCAGTTTTATTTTATAAAGGGGGGGACGAGTCGAAAAAAAGTAGGGGGGAAAGATGGTGTCCGCCCGCCATCGAAATGTCATTGAAATTCGTTCACATCTCGAGTTCTATGGGACCGATATATTCGTGTGAGACGTCATTTTAAATATCATTAAACGTACTATAATTGTTTTTAAATAATTGTAGTCATCACTTTAGTCGTTTACAAAATATTTGAAAAAACATTACTTTTTACCGTGCATATTTGCGTTAGTACTGAAAAAACATGTTTATAACTCAATAAATTACAACTTTACTGCAATTAATGTTGTAATAAAATATACGTGAAATTTTATGAGCTTTCGAAAAATATAAGTTTTATTTATATATAATATTGTATAACCAAGTAATGATGAATTTTGTTCAGCATGGGTCACTGCGCATCATCATATGAATGGCGGCCGACCGTTGTCGTATTTTCATTATTGCTCGTAATCTATTTTACGGATCACATCGTGATAGATATCACTTGAAAGCATTTTAAATGTACTATAATCGGTTCTTTATAGTCTGAGATGTAAAATCATCCGTTTATATTTTATTTTTAGAAAACGCAACATTTTTACCTAATACATTGGTGGAAACGAGCTTGTTTGGAGAAAAGTCGTCGACAGCTCTTCCAAATATCTAAACTGATATGGGTGTGTTCCTCATTCTTTCCAGGATATGAATTGACTATTGACTATTAAATCAAAGTTCAATGAAAATACTACGGCGGTCAGCCGCCGTTCATATGACGACGCGCAGTGACCCATGCCAACAAGATTGATCATTAATTGGTTATATAACATTAAATATAAAAAAACTTACGTTTTTAGAAACGTCATAAATTTTCCCATGTGTTTTATAATAAAATTAACTAGGATCAAGTCATAATTTATTGAGTTATAAGCATGATTTATCAGTACTTATACAAACATGCACGGTAAAAAAAATCAATTTTGATCAAATATTAAGTAAACGACTAAAGTGATGACTGTAATTATTTAGAAGCAATTGTAGAACGTTTAATAACCTTTCAAACGACATCTCACACGAACCGATCGGTCCCATAGGACTCGAGATGTGCATAAATTTCGATGACATTTCGATGACGGTCAGACGCTATCTATCCCCCTCCTCCTTGTTTTCGACTCGCTCCCCCCTCTACAAAAAAAACCTGGTCAATTCATATCCTGGAGACAATGAGGAACAAAACCATATCAGTTTTATGTATTTGGAAGATCTGTCAACGACTTTTCTCCAAACAAATCTGTTTCCTCCAGCCTTTTAGATAAAAATATTACGTTTTCTAAAAAAAAACTACAAACGGATAATTTTACATCTCAGAGTTCAATAAACCGATTATAGTAAATTTAAAATGCTTTCAAATGATACCTATCACGATGTGATCCGTAAAATAGATTACGAGCAATAATGAAAATACGACAACGGTCGGCCGCCATTCATATGATGATGCGCAGTGACCCATGCTGAACAAAATTCATCATTATATATTTTTCGAAAGCTCATAAAATTTCACGTATATTTTATTACAACATTAATTGCAGTAAAGTTGTAATTTATTGAGTTATAAACATGTTTTTTCAGTACTAACGCAAATATGCACGGTAAAAAGTAATATTTTTTCAAATATTTTGTAAACGACTAAAGTGATGACTACAATTATTTAAAAACAATTATAGTACGTTTAATAATACTTAAAATGACATCTCACACGAATCTATCGGTCTCATAGGACTCGAGATGTGAACGAATTTCAATGACATTTCGATGGCGGGCGGACACCATCTTTCCCCCCTACTTTTTTTCGACTCGTCCCCCCCTTTATAAAATAAAACTGATCAATTCATGTCCTGAAAACAATGAGGAATACATCCATACCAGTTTTAGGTATTTAGATGGAATATCGATGACTTTTCTCCAAACAAGCCTGTTTCTTCCAGTCTATTAGGTAAAAATGTTACATTTTCTAAAAATAATAATAAACTGTTAATTTTGCATCTTAGACTTCAAAGAAGGGATTAAAGTACATTTAAAATGCTTTCAAATGATACCAATTACGATTTGATCCGTAAAATAGATTCCGAGAAATAATAAAAATACGATGTCGGTCGGCTGCCATTCTACGAGGAATCGCAGTGACCCATGCTGAACAAAATTCATCAATAGTCGGTTATATAATATTACTTACTAATAAGGCTTATATTTTTCGAAAGCTCATAAAATTTCCTGTATATTTTATAATAACATTGATTGCGGTAAAGTTATAATATATTGAGTTATAAGCATGTTTTATCAGTACTTACGCAAACATGCACGGTAAAAAAATCATATTTTTTCAAATATTTTGTAAAGGACTAAAGTGATGACTACAGTTATCTATAAACAATTGTAGTACATTTAATAGTCTTTCAAATGACATCTCATACAAACCGATCGGTCTCATAGGACTCGAGATGTAAACAAATATCGATAACAGTCAGCCGCCATCTTTCCCCCCCTTTTTACCGACCCGTCCCCCCCTCCATAAACTAAAACCGGTCAGTTCGTATTCAGGAGACTACGAGGAACACATCCATACCAGTTTTAGTTATTTAGAAGAGATGTCTACGAAAATCGTGAAGGAGACGACTTTTGTTTAATTTGCTCCTACACTATATAACACGGACCCGGAATATTATAGCTCGTCAAGAAATCCAGAAACTGCCGGCTGTGAAAAACCGTAGCGTTGTCACAGAGAATGTTAGTAGGAACACCATATCGCAAAATAACCTCCGACTCCAATGCCATCGATATTGACCTCGCATTCACCGACTTTAACGGGACCAACCAAATAAATTTTGTAAAAACGTCAACCAAAGTCAAAATATAACGACAACCATTACGGCCAGCAGGTAACGGACCAATTAAGTCAATGGAAAGAAGATCCATTGGAGCCGCAACTCGCCGAGGAAATAAACGAAGACCACGAGGTTGTGAATTTGCAATTTTATAAGACTTGCAAATCTGACATTCGGAGAGGAACCTCGTAACATCCCGATACATATTCGGCCAGTAATATAAATCACGAGCTTTTAAATACGTCTTCATAACGCCAGGATGAACGTTGGGAAATCCATTATGAATTTCAGCAACCGCCTCTCTAGTCTTTTGAGCAGGGAGAACTATACGCCATGGATTAGGTGCTAAGGGGTTTTCAATAGCTACTCTGCGCATTAAGACACCATCCCGAAGAGCAAATGCAGTAAACATTTGGGGATTGTCTAAAACTCCCTGGTAAATACGTTCATACCAAGGGTCTCCAGAAGGAACCACACCACGCGCGAATGAGATAAACCCAACCTGAGCGCGAGACAAGGCATCAGGAACAACATTAAGGACACCTTTCTTATGCTCAATCTCAAAATTATATTGGGAAATCAAAGTTGCCCAACGAGCCAAGCGTCCAGTAGGATTATCAAGAGTGATCAACCATTTGAGAGCAATGTGATCAGTAATGATCTAAAACCTCATTCCATCGAGATACCCGCGGAAATGCTTGATAGAATCAATAACAGCGAGGAGCTCATGTTCGGTTGTCCCATATCCACGTTCAGCCTTAGTAAATAGACGAGAATAGTAAGCAATTGGGTGTTCAACGCCATCAATCTCTTGAGCCAGGACCGAGCCTAAACCAACCTGACTGGCGTCACACTGAAGGATAAAAGGTTTCGAAAAATCTGGGCAGGCCATCAACGGGGCGTTCATTAAGGCATCCTTCAGTTTAGAAAAAGCTTCACCAGCCCTATCGTTCCAATCGATAGGATCACGTCCTTTTTTCTTTCCGATAAGTGCGGTCAGAGGAGCAATAATTGAAGAAAAACCATCCACGAAACGGCGACAATACGAACACATACCAATAAAAGCACGTAAAGACTTGGCAGAAGAAGGAGTAGGGTATTCCCTGATAGCTTCTAATTTCTTCGGATCAGTTTGAAGTCCGCGCTCGTTGACGATATAGCCGAGATACTTTAATTCAGACTTACAAAACTCGCACTTATCCAAATTAACCGTGAGACCAGCTTCTTTCAACCTATCACGAACCTTACGAATAAGCCGCATATGGCTGTCAAAATCACGAGACACCAAAATCAAATCATCAACATAACCGAAGATAAAATCCTCAGATTCAGGGGTATATTCAAAATTGACAATCATGTCAGTAAGCCTCTGCATCTCGGACGCGGCGTTCGTCAAACCAAAAGGGAGACGAACGAACTCAAAGAGGCCCCTTTGGGGCACAATGAAAGCCGTACGCTCGCAACTGGCCTTATCAGCTAAGGGAATTTGCCAAAAGGCACTCCTAAAATCCAACGAAGTTAGATATTTGGCACCTCGTAGGTTATCAAGGATGTCCTGAACACGCGGGAGAGGGTATGAATCCCTGATGGTAACGCTGTTCAACTTCCTACTGTCCACGCAAAATCTGACACTACCATCTTTCTTGGTGACCATCACCACTGGGGAAGCCCAGGGCGATCGCGAAGGACGAATGACGCCTAATTCTAACATCTTATCGATCTCTTCGTTGAGAACCTTAAGCTTAACTGGGGATAAGGGATAGTAACGTTGGCGAATAGGCGAACCTACAGTCTCAATCTTATGCGAAAGCCATGACGTACAACCTAGTCCAGCTTTATCAGATGAAACCTCTTCGAACTCGTTAATAACGGATTGAAGCTTTGATTCCTGGGCTGGCGTAAGTACCGTACGAGGGTGGACATAGCGAACCTCACTTATGACTCGTGGGACTACAACAGGAGCATGATGTGAAGCGACGTAAAGCTTACCTGACAAACCATCACGGAATGCTTTATTTAAAATATCAATGAGACCAAAAGCATTCCAAAACTCAATTCCTAAAATAAATGCAGTAGGAAGATTACTACTCACTAGACAAGGATGCAGAACGCGAATGCCACTAAAAAAAATGGGGATATCCAAACCGCCTAAAATTTCAATGGGGGAATTGTCGGCGGAGACAACAAAAGGCCGGATATCCTTGTGATATGTTATACCGAGCTCCAAAAGGAGGGATATATCAATTAGTGAAACCTGAGCACCAGAGTCCAAAAGAGCTCTTACCGAAGAGCCGGCCACTAAAGCATCAATAAAAAGTCTATTATCCGCGGAATTATTAACACAAACGGGCAACACTGATGGACCTCTCAGTGCGCCACGAATTAGTTTTTTGACGTGCCAGGATTACAATTAGGACAATCGCGGGTGATTGCTCCCACACGCTTACACTTGAAGCACACTGCCCCCAAAACGTTAGGACAATTGCGATAATTGTGACCATCACACTTCATACACACTATAGGACCGGGTTGATCTATAACGACAGCACTAACCGGAGCAATAGCCAAACGTGCTGGACGTGAACCTTGAAAGACTTCAAAGTTTTTCGCGACTTCTAACAAACCATCAATATCCCTAACCACGTTAGTCGCAAGACAAGGATGGTATCTAGGATTCATTCCATATTTAATAATGTTAAATAGGTTCTCTTCGGAAACCGGTGTATGAAGCTTTGAATTTAGATCGCGTGCCTGAATAACAAAATCAACCACTGACTGGTTGACCTTCTGTGACAAAGCGCGAAGTTGACTCTCGATCTTGAAATCGTAATCTGCTACGTCGAAAGTTCCGATAAATGCAGCTTTCAACTCGTTATAAGCGAGACCCGAATATCTGACCGCCCGAAAGTATTTCAAGGCGCTGCCTGACAACAACTCATGGAAACGTCTAACCACATAAGAAGGACTGACGTTACGGGCAACACCTTCCTCCTCAACCCGAGAGAAAAATTCACGAACACAAGTGTCTCCGGAAAAATTCAAGTTCCACTTCGTAAGTGAATAATCTTTTAAAGGAAAAGGCGAGGGATGTCCGGGCATATGCATCAGCTGAGGTCGTGGTTCAGAATCAAAAAACTGTTCTTCATCATCTGCCATTGGATCGTGCGTGGAGTGTGCACGAGGCGTCTCAGCAATTGACCTTTCACTAAAGTGGGACATAACCGACCAAGTTCAAACAAAAAAAAATTAATCGAAATCGAAAGTTAAAAGTTAAAGTTGAAAGTTAAAAGTTGAAAGTTGAAAGTTGAAGGTTGAAAGTTAAAAGTTGAAAGTTGAAAGTTGAAAGTTGAAGGTTGAAGGTTGAAAGTTGAAAGTTGAAAGTTGAAGGTCGAAAGTTGAAAGTAGAAAGTTAAAAGTTAAAAGTTGAAAATCTAATAAATGCTACGTCAGTAGAATAGTATTGGGCACTTTGGATAGTAAATACTGTTTTCCTGAATGGAGCAGAGATCAAGCTCATTCATAAAATCAGTTTCAACAAAAACTTTCGGGAAAACCGCATTTGGCCGCTCACTGCGTTCGCTCTATGCGGTTATCACGAAAGTTTTTGTTGAAACTGATTTTATGAATGAGCTTGATCTCTGCTCCATTCAGGAAAACAGTATTTACTATCCAAAATACCCAATACATACTTTAGACATCGGAGTATTGCGTTTAGACACAGTGTTTTTGGCGTTATGTGAGTACCCACTCACATCCGTATAGTTCATTTAAACTTCTTTATTTAGTGTTAAACAGATTTAATTGAGTGTCAGTTTCCTTATGGAGAAAATCGTTAAGTTGACTATAAGTCAGTAAACGGTCAAGTCATGAAGTTTGTTAAAATAAGCACAGTCACTTGATAAAAAACTGATTTTAATAAAACACATTAACGTCATATCAAACTTTTACCATTTGTTCAGTTTAATCAGTTGTCTCATTTGTAGCCCATCTTACTGTAGACAGATGAATCGGAGCGTTTAGTCACTTTATGCTTTCGCGTTATGCGAGTTAAGTAAACGTTGTTGTCTAAACGAAATTCTCATTTAATCCTAATCCGGGTCTACTAGAAAAACCGAATTAAAGTCATACAAAATCTTGAAAAGGACGTTAAACGTTACAAAAACACACCATGTCACAGAGCTGATCAGTTTCTGTGAACATGTAGATCCCCAAGGCGTATGAGCCCTGGCAGAGGATCTGACATCAATCTTCGGTCTATAGTACCAAGTAGACTTTGGATTCATGTGTGTGATAAAGTACAACACACCATAGAGTTGGCCAGTCTCCATGAGGTGATGCGACTCCCAGGGCGTAGTGAGCCCCGGCAGAAAGCCGCGTTTGACGTACTTTTGGTTGGGTCCTCCGTACACTATCGACCGGTATAGTGTTGGATTCTCCATTTCGTTCGATTGCATTTTTGGTTGATAGCACAGCTCAACATGAAGGTGGCCAGCCCCAATGCCGAGACGTAAGTCCCAAGGAGTAGTGATCCTCGGCAGAAACTTATGTGCTAGGATCACCCAGCTACTGCCGGTCGTCACAGCAGTGGGATCTCCGACAAACCAATATTTGAATGTTGTATATATGCTTCAAATGTAAAAACTTTAAAAGCATGATGTAGGATACGGCTTCTGATTGGTTGGTTTGAATTGCGTACTTGTGACGTAATTTAAAGACCATTGTTTTGATCCATGGAGCCGAATGGGCATTTTAATTTTAATTTTTTTATATGTTACATTTAACTATAATTTTTCTAGGCCTTCATTTTTCACCATAAGTAATACTAATCGTTATTCGTCACTTTTTGTTTTATTACCTTAACAACACCAAAAAAAAAAGTGATAGGTACTTATATAGAGCTTAATGTAATGTTAACCCTGCAAACTTAATTTTATATTGTTTTCAGTATTTTTAGACATTTTAATAGTTATTTGGTTAATGAAAATGGTGGAAAATCTTCTTTCCTGGGGTCTAAATTAACAGCTTATATTCATGTAAGTTATGTTCTTAACTTATAGATTTATATTTGAAAGCTAATAGTGAATCCAACGAAAAATAGGCTTTGAAGCATACATTACTCAATGTCCACAGGAAAGACGAGAACTTAAATCATATGTCTCCTTAAGACAAAGTCGAATCGAACAAATTAGAGATCATCAAAATAGATCCAGTCGTTCTTGAGTTAAAAAAGCGAAATTATACCAGACTTTTTTTCATTTTAATAACTAACATTAAATAAAGATTCAATAAAATAACAATTAATCGAATAATCGTTTTATTGACATTAAATATATAATAAAAGGAAGAGTACATGATACTAAATATCGACAACGCACATGTGACACCGTTGGTAGCTGCATACCATCAGGTAGGTTGCATGCTTATTTGCCACCGTTGTAGTATACAAATATAATCAATGTCGACTCCACGACATTCCGAACCATGCATCGGTAATATGCATATTATGCATTTCAAAGTACCGGCGCGGTCTTTGTGAGTTTCTTATTGCAATGAATATGATGCCTTTGTTTTTCTTGTTAAATGCAAAGTTGCACTAGGGTTGTACATTGCTTTTATTAAGTATGTATGTATATTTGTCTTTTCGTTATAATCTCATATCAGTAACCGTTATAATTAAAATTTGGTTACCAGTGAAAGTGCAACAAGAAATAAGTCGATGAAAATTTTAATTTAGGGATCTTTATTAATTTTATTGCCATAATTAAAAATAATATGAATAATTAAAAGATGTTATTTTAATTTTTTACTTTGAAAATATCTTCGTTTTTGTATAAATTCGGTACCATTTATATTGTAAATATTGTAATTCTGTAAACCTTTAATGGTTTTTTTTCTTATCTTATCTTATATTATCATTTAATGATTAATGTTTCCGAATTAGAGTTTTTACTGTGTCAGTAAATTTATATTGTAAAGTATATAGCTATATAAACTTATGTGACAGCCCTAGCGGTTAACGATAGGTCATCAATAATTGTTTTTAGCTTAATTAAATTTAAGTAATTAAATCATTTTACTTGTGGCATTCCTGTGTTAAAGAAGTACTTTGATTTACCTAATTAAAAGAAATCCAGATCTTATAATTGAAGAATGATGTAAGTAAGTTTTTCTTTTTATTTATTTTTTTATTATCCTTGACATTATTTAAATACTAAGTAGGTGAATGTATTTTATCAAGTCTTTATTTATAATTGTTATTTTTCCTTAGGTCGGACTCAGAATACGAATACGAGGCTCCTGTCACCCATGGAAAGAACTTCAAGAACCAAGACTTTTCAATGAGGTAATTCATTGTTTATTGCAATCATAAGAGTATTTAATAAATGGTATTGAAAATACCTACTGTTAATTTTCAGGTTAATTTAATTATTGTTATTTATTTTTCTTTTTAGATCTGACTCTGAGGAGACGGTGGATTTGATTGAACAGGCGGATAAAAAGCGAAAATCTCCTGCTCAAAAAAGGTAACATAGCGAATTGTTGTAAATATTAAAAAATATTATGAATTAAATTTAAGAAACTGAATTTTCGTTTTGAATTTATCTTAGTATATAGATTAGTGCAATTACCTCTATTAATCCATTTTTGTAATATTTTTTAGATCTGCGGAAGGAGAAACTAGAGTTGCAAAGGAACAACCTATTAAAAAGCAGAAGGCATCTACTTCTAAAACGTAAGCATACATTTATATGTTTTTTAAGTTTTAGTCTACATCTAACACAAGAATTATGTTTCATATGCACAAATGTCACAGATTATTTATACTCCAGTAAAGATACGTTTTTTCAAACATACATTTATAATAACGATTTTTTTTGTTTATATAGTTTTAAAATATCATTCTAAGATGACTGAACGAAAAATCCTACAAATTTTCCGTCGGGAAGTAAATATTCATCAAAATATATATGAAGCGTTTCCTTTTTTGTCTGATTTTCCATCATCCATAAATAATGTGTCTCAAGGAACCATAATAAATAATAAAATATTTATATATTTATTTAGGCAATTTTTTTAGAAATTAATTAAATGAGGATTTTTTTTTCATGTTAAAATTTTTGTAGGTTTATTTGTCTACGCAATGATTAACATGACTTTTAAGCCATACAACTAAATACTTCTGCTATTATGAATTATTTCCAAATTTGTCATTTTCCCATACAAGTGAAAATAAAATGACTGTACTATTATTTTCTATTACTTCTTACACAGGTCCATGAAAAAAAATGAAGAGCCACTGCCTTGGAATAGTACCTTCGACTTGTTTGGATTGTTAACTAAGGAGGAAGCGGCGACTGCAGGACAACGAGAGACCTCTGTTACATTACCTACTGTGTTGACTTCGCGAGTAGCCAATGGGTCGGTGGTTCGTCGTAAACACCTCGATGGGGAATTTTATGTCGAAGTAAAGGTATACAAAACAAGTGATGCAATTTCGGTTAACCGCGAAGATCGTTGGCGACAGGCTTTGAATTCTCTAAAAATTCAAATCAATTCGAATGGGGACGAATGGAAAAAACTACAAGGGTTTTTTAAAAGTGCCCGCAAAGTATTAAATGACACTGAGTCAGTATTTTATGCTCATAAATCTAATTAATTATTTTAAATCTTTTGTGTGTTATTTCGATATGTTTGATTAGGTCTTATTAGTTACTTTCGTTACAGCATTAAAGATTCGTATTAAATAATTACAATAAAATTAAATTTTGTTAAAGCGTAAATATATCAACGCGGAATTTTATGACTAAGTAGAGGTATATAAAATGAGTGTTGCAATTTCCTGTATCCTCTAACAATACAAGTTTTTATTAAGAAGTGTATAAAATATTAATTAAATGATACTGACTCGGCTTTTATGTTCGCAAAAGTAATTATTGATTTTTAGTTTTACATAATTTTTCGATATAGGGTAAATCGGCAATAACTGTCCAACTTCCATTTACTAGTCAAATCTTAAAAAATATTTAGTTCTTGACCTTGTAATGAAGTTTGAGTCTATAGATTTTATCGAGATTCTTGTTTTTAAATCAATTTTAAGATTTGACTAGTACTTAAATGGAAGTTGAACAGTTATTGACGATTTACCCGAATTGTTAAATAAAGTTTTATTACTTTTTTTTTTTTTGCACGGTGTATGGCAAATTGTATGTGTGTTAGCTAGCATTAAAATTTTGTAATAAATAATTACATTAAAATGCCATTTTGTTCAAGTTGTTCTACTACTATTGAAAAACATAAATGGATTGGACATCTGCGTAGCAATCTACATAAAAATAATTGTTCAGAAGAGTATATGAAAGATGTTTTTCGAGTGTCATCTGCGTTTCGATCTAGAATTGCTACATATAAAGTAGTTGCAAGTAATGATGAAATGAATTTATTACCATCAGAGTTTTTAGAAACAGTTACTAAAAAAGTGCATCACTTAATAAATGAATCAATTGAAAGGCATACATCGTTAAAGGTAAATTTTGAACTATATAGTTTATTTTATTTATGCAAAAATGATACCCAAGAGATTAAATCGTTTTCTACGAAAAACATGATAATTCATACACATTTTGACTTCGATACAATTTATTCAGCAGTCATTGCAGAATTATTGCGTAAAATAGAGAGTTTTCAGCATAAAGACAGCGGCTGGTCGTTTTTAAGCAATTCTCATCTAGAAGTAAACATTAATAAGTACGAACCGATGAGAGGATCTGGTTTTATTGAATTGCCATCATTTATAAAAAACAAAAAAGCATGTATAAATATAAAAAATAATGATGATTTTTGTTTTCTGTGGAGCGTTGTTGCAGGTTTATATCCTGCTAAACAAAATGTGAGTCTTACAACTTCATATCCACATTTCAAGAATGTTTTAAATATAAAAGGTTTAACATATCCAATAAATTTTCAGGACATTTCAGTATTTGAACGCAACAATCTAAACATAAGTATAAATGTGTATGGTTTAAAAAACACCCAGGTGATTGGACCTCTTTATAAGTCACAGTTTAAAAGAGAACATAAAATACATTTACTTTTACTTGAAGAAAACGACCAGACGCACTATTGTTTAATAAAAAATTTGTCTCGACTCGTTAGGAGTCAGTTAACAAAACACCATAGCCGTGTGCATTTCTGTGATGATTGTCTTTTGTTTTTTAATAGCAATATTCAGCTGAGTAAACACAATTGCACAGGTGTTGCGACAGTGTTACCAAAACCAGGCAATTCCGTCAAATTTAATCACTACGAACGAACACAAACAGCTCCATTCGTTGTTTACGCGGATGCCGAAACATTATTAGAAACGTATCAGGGTTGCGATAACGATCCATCTAAATCAGACACCTTTGTATTTCAAAAACATGTACCAGTAGCGTTTGCTTTTAAACTTGTATGCTCATATGATGAAAGTTTAAATGAGTATGTTTCATATAGGGGTCCTGATTGTGTACAAGTATTTGTTCAATCACTCTACAAGAAAGTAGAACATATAAGTAAAATTTTGAGAATAACTAAGCCCTTACTATTCACTGAGTCAGATCTCGAAGCATTTTCCAACGCTCAAGTTTGCTATATTTGCCAGGGTCTCTTATGGGAAGAAAACAAAGTTCGCGATCACTGTCATTTATCAGGTCAATACCGTGGTGCAGCTCATTCACAGTGTAATTTGAAACTTCAGGTTCCACGTTTTTTGCCGGTGTTTTTCCACAACCTGTCAGGTTACGATTGCCACTTATTCATAAAAGAACTGTGTAAATCTCCTGGTGAAGTTAAATTAATTCCGAAATCTATGGAAAAATACATTTCTTTTACAAAGTATGTGATTTTGGAAAATG
This sequence comes from Pammene fasciana, assembly GCA_911728535.1. Lineage (NCBI taxonomy): Eukaryota > Metazoa > Arthropoda > Insecta > Lepidoptera > Tortricidae > Pammene > Pammene fasciana. The sequence goes on from OU452283.1 coordinate 12,237,924, forward strand.
AAAAGGAGTTTTTCCCGCTTCGTTTTGTAGATTCTTTTAAATTTTTAGACTCTAGTTTAGACAAACTTGCAGAAAGTATGATGAGATCAGATTTTTATCATTTACATAAAAGTTTTCCTGACAGTAATCAATTCCAGTTGTTACTCCGTAAAGGGATTTACCCCTATGAATACATGAAAACTTGGCAATCGTATGAAGAAAAAGAATTACCTCCTCAGAAAGAGTTTTTTAGTTCATTATCTAACCAAACGATTACTGATGATCAATTTCTCCATGCTAAATCAGTGTGGAAGACGTTTAACATCAAGGATATGGGTCAATACACCGATCTTTACTTAAAAACAGACGTTTTGCTTCTTACCGACATATTTGAGCATTTTCGAAAGACAAGTAAAACACATTATAAATTAGATCCAGCGTTTTATTTAACAGCACCAAGTCTCTCATATGATGCGATGTTACTTAAAACAGGTATCTCATTAGAGCTTATAAATGATTTTGAAATGATTCGAATGATACAAAGCGGAATTCGTGGTGGTATATGTTTGTGTTCGAACAGGTATGCCGAAGCTAATAATATGTATATGGAAGATTACGATAAAAATAAACCGGATTCGTATATCGTGTACATAGATAGCAACAACTTATACGGATATAGTATGTGTCAGTACTTACCTTATGCAGGATTTCAATGGTTGAACGAAGACGAAATTAATTCATTTCAAGTTATGAAAATATCAGATGAAGGGACTTATGGTTATATTTTAGATGTTGATTTGGAGTACAACGACTTAATTCATAACTGGCATAACGACTTGCCTTTTTGTGCAGAAAAAATGATTCCACCTGGAGGGATGATGGAAAAATTGATACCAAACTTATATGATAAATATAATTATGTCATACACTATGTTCATCTTAAAACTTGTCTTAAGCATGGACTTAAATTAAAAAAAATCCATCGTATCATTAAATTTAGACAAAGTAAATTTCTTAAGCAATATATCGATTTAAACACTGAATTAAGAAAAAAAGCGGTTTCCCAATTCGAACAAGACTTCTTTAAATTGCTAAATAATAGTGTATTCGGAAAAACGTTAGAAAACACCGAAAACAGGGTGACTGTAAAATTTGTTAACACTTGGATCGATCATAATAATATTTCTAAAAAGAAAATCGGAGCTTGTGATTTAATAAATAAGCCTAACTTTCATCGCATTTCTATTTTGTCAGATAATTTAGTTGCGATTCAGATGAAACCTGTAAGTGTTGAACTTAACAAACCGATTTACATTGGTTTTTCTGTTCTAGAATTATCAAAAAGTCACATGTATGATTTTCACTATTCGATTATTAAACCACATTATTCTGACCGTATAAGTATTTTATATACTGATACTGATTCTTTCGTATATTATATTAAAACGCAAGATTTTTATAGAGACTTGCAGATGTGTTTTATGGATTACTTTGATACCAGCAATTTAAAACCAAATAATCAGTTTAATATTCCCTTAAAAAATAAAAAAGTTCCTGGGTTGTTTAAAGACGAGCTTAAAGGTAAAGTTATAAAAAGTTTTACTGGGCTCCGATCGAAACTCTATTGTATTACAACGACTTGTGAGTTTGCTGTCAAAAAAGCGAAAGGCGTCAAGTTTTCTGTTGTACGCGACCTCGAAGCATCTGATTATACTGACGTACTTCTCACAGATCAAATAGTACGTAGAAAACAAGCGCTGTTTAAATCAATTAAACATGAAATATTTACGCAGAAAGTGAATAAAGTGGCATTATGTAATAAAGATGATAAAAGGTTTATTAATAATGACAAAATTTCTACATTAGCGTGGGGTCATAAACTGATTAAATTGTAATGTCTCGCTGTGCAAGTATAACTAATATAACCTATGCCATAGATAAATAAGAAGTATGCTTACTTATTTCTCTATGTCTGTACGTATGTCGGTACATAATTATGGTAAAATGTGTAAAATTAAGATAATATCGAAATAATAAAAGGTATAATAAACTGACAAAAAGTGTTTTCTTTTTCCTTTGACCAATGTTTCACCCCTTCCTTATTCCAATAGACATTCTTTATGGTAAGTTCAACTTATTAAGCAGCTAAGCATTTATCTTGAGTAACGTTAATTGACTTAAATCTCGTATTTTGATTTAGAGTTGGTATAATTCCTCTTAAATTTATTCATGAATAATATTTAGCATCATTTCAAATATTACTTAGGTTTATAACAACAATTATTCAGCTACATAAATATGGTATGTAATTGTAAACTGAACCAGCACTATTATAATTAATTTGAAATATGAGTAGGTACATTATTCGCTCACATGTCCTTACTTGTAGTTAGGTATAAAATTATAGTAAGTATATGCATTATTAACATCACACGTGCAAAAATGCTGATTGTTTATTTATTTACAGTTTAGCAACGATTAGGTAAATCATTTTTCACTGAGAAGTGACAAACGCAGGTTCTTACAATGGATAATTTTTCTTTAAATCATGTAAGTATTAATTTTGTATTGTTCAAGTCATAGTGTGACTAATAGTAAGACTATAGTAAATTTAAATTATTCTCCATTTTTGGTTCAAATGGAATGAATATTTTATATATTGCATTGATTACCTTTCAATTTTGATTGAGTGATTATTTTGTTTTTTATTTACATTTAATTAATTGAATTCACCTTGTTGCATAGGACATCGATTCGAATATTTACGCGCAAGACCCATTGGAAGGATTCACACAGCGTATGGAAGACTGGAATAATGAGGAGTTATTGAAAAGTAAAACCAAGAAAGGAAGCAAAAACCGAAAAGTGCAAGAATTGCAGTCTAAAAATAAAAGAAAACGTAAAGATCAGGCCCAACAATCGTATGTAATTAGCAAAGAACCTCGGCGAGGTCATCGGCTGATAAAAATTAAAATATTTGACTTTACAGAGTGTGTGTCAGAAAATATCGAATTACCCTCAGACGATAGTGACAGCGAGTTTTTAAGTCTTAGTGCACAATATGTTGTAAAACATCCAGTCGATGAAATTTTGGACTCTACCGAAAATATTATTAATAAAATATGTAAAGAAATTAGTAAACGGGATTTGTAATCGCTAATGTGAATTAATTCAATAAAAATCAAATCGATGAGGAAACATGGTTTTATTTTTAACAAAATCTTACACTTATTTGTAAATAATAGGTTGGTAATAAAAATTTGACAATTGAAAACAAACTTAGTTAAAATTAACCATACAATTATTATCATACCATTTCTTAATACAAATTACATTTTTTAATGAACAGTGTTTATCAATAACATGATATGTACAAGAAATTGTACTTTTATGTTTAAGAAACGTATTATAAAGTATTACAAAGTTAGGACACCCATTTTGTTCAATATCAGTAACATAACAATTTTGACATAATTCTTGAAGCCATTTAATTTTTTCTTGACCTTTTACATATATAGTTTTATTTTCTAGATACGGGATTATTATGTTTTTAAATTGACTATAGCAAATATGTCCATCATTCCAACGAAACCCAAAAGTCTTTTCAATCCAGCGCACATGTTTTTGTTCTAGAGGTGATAACCGTGAATAAGAAAATGGTGGCTTTATTGAAAACACAAGAGTAAAGTCAACAGCAGCCAAAGCTAACTCTTTAATTATGAATTTATTCTGAGCATCCTTAAAGCCTTGTATGTCCACAATGCAATAGTCTAAATTCATGATATTTTCTTCACAATACTACTTAATGGTTTATATTCCACTATGCAATCGTTAAATATTAAACAAAAAGCAGACGTATTATCAGGAATTTCCGAATCACTCTCAATTTCTATTCTCACATCTATAGGACCTGACTTCAACCGATCATTTTGTCTAGAAGTGTCCAAAACATATAAAGCACATTTTTTAAACTCTTGTATGTTTAACATCGGTTCAGCACGACGTCCATGATACGACTGTTGAAACCTTGTATATTGTTCATATAATATTGCATAATTGTCGTGCTCGAATTTCGCGTTTATACTTTCATATGGAAAATAAGTAGAGTTTAAATAAACGCGGACTTCTCGCAAATTACAATGATCAAAGCAGGAGAAATCCATTTCTGACTTATTTTTTCTTTCAGTCGACAAAGCCAACACCACAAACCGAGGTTTTTCTAACTGAGACGATGTTTTTATTGCCCATGTATGTTTAGTTGTTTTAGGTAGAAGTGGATACTCGTATAAATCCCAATTTCTAAAAACTAAGTTTAGGGGGCGGTCTTTTTCTAATAACTTTAACATTTGTATTCGTTGACGGTCAGATACTTTAATATGCGGTACTCGCCATACAATTTTATCAATAATTATATCTTCCAACACTTCATTTGTATTAAGTTTCACTGCATTCAAATTTGTATTACTTCTCAGCAAAATCAACTCGTGTTTACAATTTATTATTATTTTGGTATAGTCTTCAGCAAACCCTAAAATTTTGTTTAAAGGCAAAGATACGGCAAATCGGCCTCCGTGAATATTTTTTGTACCTTTCAAGTCCCACCCCCATGCCTTTGACATTGAGGATTCATTACTATTCATAGATAACAAAGATTTTATAGTGGTGGTGATGCCTACATTTTTCACTTTGTCAATCTCGACCCCATTCAATTCGTAACGAATATCTTGAAACAGGAATAGAAATGGATTGTTTGTAAATTGAATGCTATTCACTTCGGAATTTGTTTCCCTGTTTATGACTTTGACGACACCTTCTAAATATAAGGTACTAGAGGACGGTAGAATGTATAAGTCTTGTTGATTAATGGGTATTCGAATTTCATCGTTTTTATTAAACGTTGTTACATAGGGTCTGTAGGAATGAACCTCAAAGCTTTCAATAGCATTGTCTTCTGCAAAAGACTCAGCAACACTTAGTATTTCACTCATTTTAATAAGCCTATTAGTTTTAAAAACTTTATATTTTCCTCCTGTGTTCTCCTTTTCACAGTAGTATCGAAACTAAGATTTCTAGGTGGGCACGTAGGCTTTTTATTAAAGTCTATCATTATACCTTTTTCTTGATATGAAAATATAACTGAATATCTTCTCCTCTTAAATTTATTAGTTGATTATTCGCGTCAAGAATACGCACATTAATCGCACTTATGGTATCTTGATTTACAGGAAAGTATATTATGTTTCTTGGAACTTCTATAATTCGATATCCAGGTGGTACATTAGGAACAAATTCGTGAACTATATGACTAGGTTTTCCATTAACAAATGATCCGCTCACGATATCACATTCGATCCTGATAACGGTCGTTGATATAATGTTAACAGGAAATTGTGAACAGTTTATTATATTGGCTTTTAGTATTTCATTTCCGAAACCTAAAATTCTTCCTATAGAGTTTTTCTTTTCAAAATGAACATCTTTTGAACAATATATTCTAGTTTTTAAGGTGTTATTATTACAAATTAATTTAAATGTACAATCTTTAACATTATCTTTTATGTAATCACCGATATCTTCAAGTTCGTAAGATCCTTCTGGTATTTCAATACTCTCATTATTACCGTAGCAGAAAAGATTATTTTTAATATCGACGTTAGGTATTGAATTAAACGTAGAAAAATATAAAAGCCCACACTCATATTCACCTTCCAGCTGTAAAGGAGGGGAATAATTCGTTGTAAGCGTCGATGTTAAACCGGTTACAGATATGGTGAACGACATTTTAGGAACTGATAGTATTCATGTAGTGTATCACATTTTATATTGTTTTTTCCAAAAGTTTCGTAAGTATTTTAAACATAGGTGTCCGCAATTTACAGTATCAAATTTTTGATAAGTATCATAGTTATAAAAAATTTCATAATTCTTTAAATATGTTATAAGTTCAACAGGAGGTTTAATATCACCGTAACTATTAAAATACTCGCAATACGTGTTTAATTTTACATAGGCCACCCAGTGGGTCCCCGTATTCTTAGAGATATCTAAATTAACAATTGCACACTCCACACGCCGAGGTTGCTTTGGTAAGTTATCACGCATAAAAACACCTCTGAAATATGGTATGTCACATCCGAATTTTAATATATCTATGTTTGTGAGGGCTCTCCTTGGCAGCCTTCTGCTTAGTTTTTTGACGCGTTTAAAAACAAACCACTGCCTTTCTTATAAGGTTTTATGTACAAGCCTTTACCAATAGCAATTGATTCCATCATTTTATTGTGACGTTCTGACTCCTGTAAGTTCTTTTGTGATGATTTATAGTCATTCACAGCCTTTGCGATTCCAGCCGCTCCGCCGGCTAATGAACCAAGAGCTGATAAGCCGGCAAAAATAGGAATCAAAGGTAAGATGCCACCAGTTTTTGGGATCGGAATAATGCGTGGTAAACGAATCGCTGCATTTTTATGAAGTAACTTTTTAGCTGCTTTGTATGCACATTTAATTGTTGATTTAGCACCTTTAGGTTTACTCTTTTTAATGTGTGATCTAATTTTTGTAATGATTTTTTTAAATGATTTAATTCCTGCGCCGGCTCTCAATTTAGTTTTCATAACTTTGTTAACTAACCATGAAGCCATTTTTTCGCCTTTGCTAGCATTTGTTGATTTAATTCTTTGTTTAGCCATTTTTATTAACTCGTTATCAGCTTTATGACGGTGAGCTAGGTCTGAGTAATTGCTGTACGCGATATCGTGTTGCTTGCAGGCCTCGTCCAATTGATTTATACCGCGGTCACCTCTTATCAACCTTTCTTTAAGCCTTGTGCCAGGCCCACAATAATTATAACCGGGTATATGTAATTCAAAAGGTAGGTTATTTATCACGCTATTAACAAGTCCTCTTCCTTGCATTACTTATTATGTAATGATAACAAAAAATGTATAACAATTATTTATAGTCAAACTAAATCAGTTTTGTTTATCCAGCTATTTTCTGCTTCGCTAAGGCCCAGCCATTTGACGAACAGTTTGTTTCCCTTTCTTTTAATAACTTTTTCAATCAGATATACATTAGGATGAGCTGTCTTTTGTAGTTCTTGTTCATAAAACGAGCCCAGGATATTATTTTTATGAGAATCTTCAATGTTATACGTCACAGGATTTGTGTTTTTTACTTTAATTATATTAAATAGCTCTGTGGACCAATTTGGAGTATAACCTTTCTTAAAGGCCGATTTATACTTACTGACTCGTACACAATCTCCTATTTTAAGCTTAGTTTTCTTCGAAATATTATTGTTTTGACTATTTAGGATATTTTCTCTCACGACATGCTCATTGGTAGAATTTACATCAGATGGTTTAAATTTAGTTGTTCGATGTTTAGCTTCATTATAGGTTTTAACTGTGTTATTTAGTGGATTCCCTACCCATTTATAATTGCCGAGTAAACTAAAGTGCTTATACAGTTTCGATTTTAGTGTTCTTATTAATCTTTCCACAATAGAAGCTTTTTTCGTGGAGTACGAAGAGTAGTGATTTATATGTTTTACTTTCATCAACTGTTGAAATACATCGTTATAAAACTCTTTACCCTTATCTGTTTGTAAATTTAGTGGTGTCTGTGAGGTGTCCAGTATGTTTTCAAATGCTTGCGTTATTTCCATTTTCTTTTTTGTTTTTACAGGTACAGTCCACGCATATTTTGAAAAACAGTCAATAACAACCAGTATATACTTGTAACCATTATTTACGGAATATAATTTACTCATATCGATTAAATCAGCTTGCCACAAATCATTGATACCTTTTAATATAACCGAACAGCGTTTAAAATTTTTTCTTGCATCCTTATGAATTTCGTTTACAACTTCTTGTTTGCTCATTTTTGTTTCTCCTTTATGATTTTAATAACATCTTCTTCGGTGCAAAACTTTTTGTCAATTTCCTCTAAGACCGAGTTTATATGTTGAAGGCGAATTATAATATTAGCCATATTAGTCTGAACGATTTTATTTATATGGTCAACATACTCCTTATTAACCGCTTCATCGCTCGAAAGTGGGGATTTTAAACCTTTAAGTCTTGATGAACGTAAATTAAAATCACCGTTTTCAGTTTTTTGTAATGTTTCATCATAGTTTTGAGCAATACGTAAACGTTTATGTACGTGATGTCCAAATTTGTCAATATTCATTATCCGTGCGTGTTTGACTATGCATCACTATAAACTGATATAGTAACAATCGAGTTAGTTGGTTTTATTGAATAATATTAGCTTCACGTAACTCCTCAATTATTGAGATTATCTCATTATCAAGTCCGGTGTTACCAGCTTCTCGAGAAGCGATTAATAATTTCAACCTATCGACTAACTCGTTTGGATCATCCCAGTAAACATAATCGGTATTTGACTTCACATTCTTTAGTAAACCTAAACCGTTACCAACAGCAAGATTCTCTGTACTGTCACAGACTCTATTAAGTTTAAATAACGGTTTAATTATTTGTAAATACTTGTTACCTCTGTTACTTTTAATAGGTTTTCTTGGATCAAAGTCCCTGCGGTGAGCATTAGTTTGATTTAATATTAATTTGTAGTTTTCTTTATCGCTTTCAGACACTAAATCCAAATTTGGTATTTTCGCAAATAACAATTGGACGAGCCCTTCAGTTTTTTCGAAAGTATTTGCATTAATTGTAATCGTTTTGTCAGCCACATAAACCCTATGTAATCCCATCATAAGTTTTCCTCTTTCTAGTCTTACTCCGTAAGGTACATCTTCAAATGCTTTTGCAGAAAATGAAAGTGGGGACGAATAGTTCCGATCCAAACTGGAAACACTCTCGAAAGTTTCTTCATCTGTTGTTGCACTGTCCGATTCATCGTTCTCTACTTCACTTTTGTCATCCGAATCTGATTCATCGTTTTCAACTTTTTCTAAATCTCTTTCGTCTAATTGATGTTCTTGATTTTTTATACTCTGACGATTTAGCTCAAAAACCGTTTCATCATTGGATGAACTAGGTTTAGTGTCGCTAAGATTCAACTTAAGTTTTTTCGGTGTACTGTGGTAATCAGGGCCAATATCAGACTCATTTTTCTTTCTTTCATTTATACTACTTCTTCCTGCGATTTCATTAAGAGGTTGAGTGATAGGCTTAAGAACTGACTCTAGAAATTTTTCGTTTTCACTTGACATATCACGCAACATTTTAAGTTTCCGCTTAACTGCCTTTGCCGATTTGACAATTTCTTGTTTAGTAATCTTTTCCATATTTACCACAAATAATGTTCTTTCTTTGTAGGCGTTAAGATTTGAAATGAAGAGCAACATGCAGTGTTTGTTATTATATGCTTATATCAGTCTAGAATTACAAACGTGTCAAAGTTCTTTCTGTAACACCCTTTATTTCTTTCACAGTCTTTATTTATGACTAAATAATTATAAGGTGTGCACCAAATTTTAGCGCACATTTCTTTAAATTGTGACCAAGACATATCTGTATTTACATGTTCAGTATAAATATGACGTAAATTAGTTTCGTCTTGTTTAAAAAGAATAATAAGATTAGCATTATCCCTTATTAATTGTTTAGGAATTTTACTGTATGTCTGGTTAAGATAGAAACAATCTATTTTGCAATGTCGACCCATAGAAAAGTAATCTCGAACGTTATTTTGCTTTTCACATGCTATGTCATCAAATATAATTACTGAATTAGGTTTTGCTTGATTTGGGTGTATCACTTGGTCGTTATTATTGTACTTTGAAAATGATACTCCGGGCACACGTCGAAGCACTTTTTCTAAAAATAAGTACTTAGGTTGGAACAAAGTTTTCGAATAAACATAAACATTTTTAAATCTTAATCCATTTTCGTGCATAAGAAGACCTATAATTAAATTCGTTTTTCCACAGTTAGAAGGACCGCAAATGAGACATCGGATGGTGCACGGTAAAAGTTTACCATGACGTGAATACGATTTCTTTGAAACTGAGTAGTTTTTGTACAAATTAAGTGACTGTGCTTGTTTAACAAACTTCATTATTTGACCTTTTACAAACGTCTAGTCCGCGTAAAGAGTTTCTGCGTAATGAAACTGATACTCAACTAAAACTGATTATAACCCCTAACAAATATACAACTTAACATTTATAAGTTTGATAATAATTAAACCAAACTCACATATCGCAAAAGCACTGTGTCTAAACGTAATACTCCGATCTCATAAAGTATGTATTGGGTATTTTGGATAGTAAATACTGTTTGCCTGAATGGAGTAGAGATCAAGCTCATTCATAAAATCAGTTTCAACAAAAACTTTCGTGATAACCGCATAGAGCGAACGCAGTGAGCGGCCAAATGCGGTTTTCCCGAAAGTTTTTGTTGAAACTGATTTTATGAATGAGCTTGATCTCTGCTCCATTCAGGAAAACAGTATTTACTATCCAAAGTGCCCAATACTATTCTACTTACGTCTGACTTACCTGCTAGTTCCCTAACGTCTACGGGTTTTAACTACAGGGTTCGAACTATAAAATAAAGAAGTCGGGTTGTGTTATGGGAAAGGAAAAAAAAAACAAATACAGAAGTCAACTGAGATTAAATTTCTTTTAAAAACACATGTATAACAAATTTAAATAATGTACACAATTATATAATCCTGTGGGCTGCGGGCTGAAACAAAAAAAGAAGGTTATAATAACCGCGACCGGTTTACGGTCACCGTCCCACCAATCACACAAAAAAATACTCAAGTTCAAATAAAAAATAATTATATCCAGAGTTCTTTACCTGTATCGGGCGCCATTTGCAGGAAAACAACGTAACTTGCTTTTAACACGTTTAATTTTGCTAATGGTACCGAAAATAATATTTTAGACATCTATTGCATTAACACTTCAAATTACGTAACATTAGCACACCATATAAAAAAAGAAGAAAAACGGTACCAAGAAAATAACGGTACCGAAAATAATATACTAAACGTCTATCTACTTTAACGCATTAAATCATTAAATTAACTGACATTAGCACGCCATATACAAAAGGAAGAAAAACGGTACCAAAAAATAACGGTACCGAAAATAATGTTGGTAGTCCCTGGCGCGAATACGAACAATTTTTAAGTTCACAAAAGTTCATAAAAGGATATTGTATACAAAAGGATAATTTCAACAAAGTAACAAAAAAATCAAATCCGGCCCTGGACTAAGTGACTAAGTACAGTCGACAACGAAAGTGTTAAAATTGTTATTTAAAAATTAGCACTTGGTTTATATTAACACAGTATTTATAGTTCTGAACTAAATACAGTCGATAACAAAAGTGTTAAAGTTATTATTTAATATTATGTTAATTAAATATATTGAAAAAGTATGCAATTGAAATAAGATGTTTTAATCCCGGAAAAATGGGGAATATTGCTATCCGCACTGCAAAAATGACACGGTCGAAAATTAGCTTAAATAACTTGATGGAAATGGAAAGCGAGTGAAATGGATGATGGTGACTGATTCGGTGGATAAAAAATAGCCTAAACTTTAAACCAAAGAACTAAAAAAGGCCCGACAGGCGAGGCAATTAGAATTTAGAGAATTTTGAATCAATATAAGAAATGCGGATTGTAGATACTAAAGAACAATAAAGATAATATGGAACTACAACACTCACGATAATCCGTTACTAAATTTAAAATAAAATTAACCAAATCACTTAAAGTCTATATGTAAATGACGAGAAAATGCCTTCGCGATGTGGGGTCCGAAAAAAACTAGTCCTAAACCACTTTTGGCAGCGTATCGCTTCACCTTGATGGGCCATACGGGTCGTGTAGCCCTTGAATTCCTGGAGAACACGCCGGCCTGAGGCGGCTGTTAGTAGGGCCCGGCGACACTGCTGGACTGGCCACGCGAATTGGATGGCCTCGAGGGGAGCGACTATACGCCCTCGGGGTAGGTTGGAGATATTAACGCCAATACGGCGGATGAACTAAAAATACGATGTTGAAGACTTCCGCAAAAGCAAATTATATCGATTTGCTTCTAATTCTAATTCTAATTTCTGGAATAATTCCGAGTATATAGTTTTACGGTATTCCTATATATCTTCGTATTTATCACAACGGAATCCACTATATTTTTGGGTTTATCACATGAACCACTCCAAAATCTAAGCTTCAGATGAAAAAATACTGCTTTTTTCCTTCCTTCAAAACCAAATCTGTCACAATTTTTCTCTCTCATTCTGAATTTAAAAATTCATTCGAATCTTTTCTTTTCTTCGTGGACATGTTTCTCCAAAAATAGAAAAAAGGTACATATGTTGCGTGCCGCATATAGGCGGCATGCTACACTACCTTCTAAATAAATACCCGTCCACGGCCATAGTCACTTTACGGCAACTGATAGGAATAAAGAACCCATTACCTGATTTTTTCTTTCCTAAATTACCTCCTTTACCTGCTCAGATACGTGCTCTTCCATATATCTGTTTGGAAGAGGACGTATCGTGACAGTTTTGGCGCCCAACTCCGTTTCCTAATTTCTTCTCAGTTGCCCTTTCCCTAAATTCAAAAAAAGACACAACACTAGTCTTTAAATTTATTACGTTTCGGTCCCCATTAGTTATTTTCCTTTTTTTAAACAAACTATAAGTCACTATGGCACGGCTTATTAAGTATACTAGCTTAAATAAGCCTGAACTAGAATATGAGGTTCGTATTAGGCTAGAAGAACCTAAAGATAACATTGCAGCTCTTAAGAAACAAGCGGAAGCTTTGGGTCAAATGCGACCATCGACCGAAGTACTAGAATCTATAATTTCACCTGATGAAGACTTAGAACAAATCCAAATCTGTTTGGATTACATCGACGCTAAAATCAAGCAATTTAGTGATAAATCATCGCCGTACGCTCTGAAAAGATTAGAAAGTTTCCTAAATCATCTACACCATAGAATTAATCGTATATTGGGTACCCAGTGGGTTCTTTATTCCTATCAGTTGCCGTAAAGTGACTATGGCCGTGGACGGGTATTTATTTAGAAGGTAGCTACTGTCGATAATTGCACTAGTAGAGGGAGCTTGCAGCGGTTAACAGAGGAGGGCGACCGTAGCGGTGATTTGCCTTTTAGGGGCAAGGGCAGCGGAGAATCGCCCAGCAGTGGAGAATCGCCCTTTAGGGACGATTGGCAATGGAGAATCCCCCTTTAGGGACGACTGGCCGTGGAGAATAGCCCTTTAGGGACGACTGCGGCGGAGAATCGCCCTCTAGGGACGACGGCAGCTGAGATTCGCCCTCTAGGGACGATGGCAGTGGAGAATCGCCCCTCCGGGACAACTACAGCAGAGAATCGCCCTTCCGGGACGACGGCAGCGAAGAATCGCCCTCTAGGGACGATGGCAGTGGAGAATCGCCCCTCCGGGACGACTACAGCGGAGAATCGCCCTTCCGGGACGACGGCAGCGAAGAATCGCCCTCTAGGGACGATGGCAGTGGAGAATCGCCCCTCCGGGACGACTACAGCGGAGAATCGCCCTTCCGGGACGACGGCAGCGAAGAATCGCCCTCTAGGGACGATGGCAGTGGAGAATCGCCCTCTAGGGACGATGGCAGTGGAGAATCGCCCCTCCGGGACGACTACAGCGGACGCTGAAGGTGGTATCGGAGTCCAGGCCAAGTTACGGTGGTACGACCTTACCGACGAACCGCAGACTTAGGCTAATCACTTCAGACTGACTGATGACTGTAGACTCAGACTCCTGACCGTAGACTTAGGCTGATCACTTCAGACTGACTGATGACTGTAGACTCAGACTCCTGACCGTAGACTTAGGCTGATCACTTCAGACTGACTGATGACTGTAGACTCAGACTCCTGACCGTAGACTGATTTTAATATGGCCGCGCCACGCTTATATAGGGGCAGCCAGCGAATTCAGTGTTCTTAAGTTGAATTTTGAAAATTAACACGTACCAGGACAACATGAGTATAAAATATTAAACAGACTTATTGAAAAGGTATAAAACCTAACTACATGGTTAAGATTTAAGAAGTTAAGAAAACTAGACAAGAGTACGTTACTATGGTGATATGTAAACAAACAAATCAAAATTGCAAGAAAAACTAATAAAGTAGAATATTTAGTAATTAAATGACGGGATTTTCTAGCCAATGATACAGGAAATTATAAGAAAGTGAGTGAGCCAGCTTCTTAGGAACAATTGGAGTCAAATTCCGCGACAAGGAAAAGGCGAGAATGTGTTTGTGTTTTTATTCCTATGTTCTGCGTATTTCAGCGATGAAAAACTAAGATGTTGAGGTGACGGCGAGATATATGAGAATAAGGCGCAACCGCCACGGTGATGGAGAGCATCGCGGGACTTTCGCCAGCATGATAAATGAGAAAAGGCTCAGGAGGCAAGGTAAATGCTACAATGTATGGAGTGCCATTACTCGGAAACTTTAAGACGTATCTCTATCAAATTTTAACATAAGGTGTATTTTGTGTGCCGCTACTTAGTTGTGTAGTGAAATTACTGAAAAAATAATTTTTAGGGGGGCACTCCATACATGTAACTAATTGTCAAATTGTTTAATTACTATCAAATATCAACATGATGTACTGTATCAATCGAAAGGTCTTTAAAAATAACCTATAGGTTTCTTTAAAAAAAATATTGAGTAGATAATTTTAGAAATAATCACTCCGAAAGTCAAAAAAAAATAGCAATATTCGAAGAGCTGTATCTCGATAAGTATTTCACCTAATTAGCTAATTCTAGTCTCAAATTGTATAAGTATTAGTTTTCTTAAAACCCGTCTTATATAGATTTTTTGTAAACCGCATAGTTTAGGACTTCTAATAAGAATACTAAAAAAAGTGCAAAATTTTCGTGGTTTCTCGAGTGCTGCAAAGTTAGCACAGGTCTTTCTAAGATGCAAACTTAGATAATATATGATGCTGGTAGGGATTTTAGCAACATATCAAAAAACAGAACTAGCCGTTAGGTTTCCATTTTAGTGATTTCTGGTGTTAAATATGGCTGGACTAATCTGCTCAAACAATGCCCTAAATTTACTACGCAAAAAAATGATCCTATAAGTATGAGTACACTGAAAAAAAAGTCTCGTACTGGTAACCAGAATCCGGTTATCTCTACAGTGTTGTCTTGCTGTATATGTGACGACTAAACACTTTGTAAACGTAACAAAACTTTTCTGGTTATATCAAAATCGTTAGTACTACAATATGAATTGTACTGATAACTATAAAATATTGTACTGATAACTATAAAATATTGTAATTGACATGTATCCACTTTAAAAAAGTTATGTATGGTTTTTTTTTGTTTTGGTTTTTTTTTTCTTTTTGTTTGGCCGTTCTCAACCGAAATCCAGGATTTTCCGTAGGCTTAAGCTCAGTGCACAGTGGTACCCCAGCCGGGATTTGAACCTGAGACCTCCCGATTGAAAGTCTAACGTTCTACCCGCTAGGCCACGAGCGTCTTAGCGGTGTTCCGTGAAAATATTAATCAGTATTTCAAATTGTAATTCAATGCGTCATTGTTCAGATTACGATATATATTGTAAATTACACAAATATTTTGTATTTATTACGCTTGCGTTTAACTAGACCCGTCAAGTAACGTTTACAAACAAAATTTTACAAAATACAATATTTTTTGTTACCTCCGCCAGATTCTAGTAAATATAACTATATTTTTCACAACAACACATTCTTGTAGTATTGTAAAAAAATATTTTTTTCGGTGTATGGTCTCATTCGATTCCGCGTAAAAAATACATCGAAAATGATATGTCAATCGCCTAGTTTGGTAAATGTCGCCCCACGTACCGTGCTGGAGCATACAGACCCACTGTGGCCAGTAACCCTGGGTTATTGATTCTACCTCGCAGGAATTTAAATATATAGGATGCTACGGCTAACTCCCGCCTAACTTCCAACTGGTAATAAACCCACCATTCCCAGTACAAATAATGTAGGGTACATAAGTGGGTAAAACGGGAATACACCGTAATGTTTTAAATATAAAAATCTTGTAAATTTATTTTGAATTACGTTCCAGCATAAATTTGTATTTCTTTTCATGCGGACTCCATACACTGGAGCTCCCCTCCATATGGCTTTTTACTAGAGCTTCGTACAGCGCACGCATAGCACCTATATTCGTGAAACCTTGCACCTGCCGCATGACAAAACCCAAGTTTCTGTATGCTTGTTTACACGTCGTTACAATATGATTTCTGAAGCAGAGGCCAGCAGTGAAGTGCACGCCCAGATCACGCACCTTTGTAAGGCGTTCCATTGGAGTCCCTTCTACTGTGTATCGATGATGTACCTAGCCAAAGACAATACAGTACATAGACTGCTCTTTTCATTGTAACTATTTAAAACACTTAAAACTAATTATCGTCGCCGGTACCCGAAGTTTCGACTTATTATCGGCAATGGCGCTACTGTGCAGGTTGAAGTTAGACGTTTTTACTGCCATCTGTTGAAAAGTTGATGTACTTCTAACGTTACTGCCATCTGTTGAAAAGTTGATGTACTTTTTACTGTGGCGTAAATGATAAGCGTACAAATGCATGTGTGTGTATGTGTGTGTGTGTGTGTGTGTGTTGCGTTGCGTATAAGTCAAGTTGTTAACGTGCGGGATATGAGAAGAACACAAATACCAGTACGGTTACCATGAGTTTGACTTTGTCACTTTTCGTTAACGAGTAACGAATTTACTATCTGTGCATCTCGTTTACACTAATACGTACAAGCAAGATGCACAGATAGAATACTCGATACTCATTTTCGAAAACGTCAATGTCATAACTCATGGTAAGCGTATAGGTACCTATACTTGAGTAGGAAAATAATGGTACTTACTTAAAGCAATGTGTGATGTATGTAACCATACATTTATATCTACATCTAACATATAATAAATTTAAACAAAAAAAGAATCGCTCGCATTAAGCCTATTCCACCTTTCCAAAAGCAAAAATCCGAACTTTTGTGAAAAATACTCAAATCACTAAAGATGTGGTGTGCCTATAATATGTGAAGAGCTCTCGATTTCCCCAGGATCCCATCATCAGATCCTGACCTAATGAACAATGGGAATTACTGTGAGCAACAAACAAAACAAAAAAATATTTTCCAAATCGGCTTAAGTAGCCGTCTCCGAATAATCGGTGAACATACAAAAATAAAATTCGAAATCTTGAAGTCAGTTAAAAATACCGTGATGCTCAGAGAAGATTATGCATGGGTTGTAAGTTATTAAAGATCTTGTCTCAGTTCTTATTTTAAAAAAAAAGTATGAAGAATTAAAGAGTTAAATAACAAAATAACAGAAAGTTAATTTCACCTAACAAATAAATAAATCAATTGGGAAGAACCCGGAAACTAATTACACCGGCTGAAAAACCGTCTAAGTTAAAATAAAATTAAGGAAATATTAAGTACCTAAAACTTATAAAAAACTAACGAGCAGCAACAAAAATACATATATAAAAAACAACAAAAGGTTCTCGTTCCTCTGCTGAGGATAGAACCTAGGCCACGTTGACAGACGTAACGTAAGAGACGTATTTACTACGCTACGCCTTAAACATTTCAAAATTTTGCTAGGTGTTTATCTTCATAATGTTCTACTGCTTGTTATCTCGCACTCTGTGTCTATTCACATAAGGTTCATTTTCCTAATTGATAATTTGGCTTTTGTTTTCTTTCGAAACCGAAGCGCGCGGGCTTTTTTACTCTGTCTTTCGAGCGTCGACGTAAGTGACGCAACGTCGGCGCGACGCTGTTTGTCGAAATTGTCGAGAGGCGTCTCACACATGGCAGGCACAGAGATAAGGATGTGTGGGTTACCGCGAAGTTCGAAAATCGACAAAACGATGGTCTTGTCTCTAGGCCAGGCTCTCCCGGCCAGGCCTATAACTGCGAACCACTTCGTTCATCGAATCGTCTATTGGCATCACTCTCTTTTGTATGTGCAAGAGCGATAGAGACGGGACCATCGTTCTGTCGATTTTCGAACTTCGCGGTAGGCCCTCAGGCCTATTGGAACTCTCCCGCGAGGGCTCGGTTGTATACCTACACGCCGCCGGCGGCAGGCGGCACGCACAAGTAGGTAAGTAGGTATTTGAATTGTGAACCGACACCTTTGATTAAAATACTTTATCAAAGACCGACACCCACGCGCTCACCAATGTACAGTCGCGTTCGTTAATACCTACGCGTCCAACCAACTGAACAAAAATATGTGAATACAACCTTATTCGTATGGTCTATATACCTAAGGTCGTGTATATTTTTGTTCAGTTTGTTGCGTCGATGTTAACGAACTTGACTGTATGTCGGCGACGCCGACGCACCGGTTTTGACAAAAATGACTTCTGCCTACCTACTATACATATTATCTAATTATGTACACCATCCCGTCTTACTGTGTAGTTAATAAGGGTATGCAATAGTAGGTAGGTATAGGGTGCGTTGGGGTAAGATGAAAAATGGGCGAAGATAAAAAACCGTCTTTAGCTCCCAACTTCTGGCACATTTTTTGTTCCTGACCCCTTTATTGGGAACTCCATTTTGTTGTCCCCCGCCCTTCAGTCGGTTCCGTCCGCTAAGTGAGAGTGGAAATGAGTTATTGGCAATTTTCGACAAGGTGTATTTTTCGACATCAAATCCTGTTTTTTTTATCTTACCCCATGTCCTGTAACTTATTTTTCAGTGCAGCTATAAATATTCTGAGTTGATACGTTTGCTCGTTATTGTTATTTTATTCACCTGTCAATGAGAATTTAAAATTATCTTTATTATTTGCTGAGTTTTTATCTTGACCCGGTGACTTTTCTTGGGGTAAGACGGCAATACTATTTTTTTATCTTAACCCGCTTTCAAATCTCATAGTGTTAACAAGTGGTTCTCAAACTGTAGAGTGATAACTTGTTGCTTTCAATATACCTAGGTACTACGAGTAAGCGTAGTACTGTCGAGGTCGTTTATACTACTTCTACAGTACATTAATTAAACTAAACAGGACTCTATTGTAAACTTATTTATATTTTTGTGGTTATGTTTTGAACATGGCAGTAGTTTGAGAACCCTTGTCCACTTCACCGCAAAATGGGGTAAGATTGAAATATCACTTTTTGGAAAATCGAATTTTCTCGGTAATTTATGGCTTTTTTCTAATTTGAAGTAAAGTTTTAAATAGCTACGTTGCCATAGCCTGGAAAAGTGTGCATCAAATATACCTACCTGCGATGCGTATAAACGATTTTAAAAACTATTTAGATCTTAACCCATAACCTTTTCATCTTGTCCCACGATTTTTTAAGTCACAAGTGTAACTTTATTCAAAGTTTTTTAATACTTAAAGTACGACAAAAATCTTTTTTTAAATAAAATATAAAGAAAAATATGTTCTCTTTACTAAAATCATAGTTTCATGTAGGTACCTGGTCCTCATGTAGTTTGTACTATGGAGCTTTCAAGAAAACACTGCTTATCTTGTCGAAAACCCTTTCGGTCTTATCCCAACGCACCCTACTAGGTACTTATGCATAAGACCAAGATATCAGTGGCGGCGCCTTCATACTACCCGAGATTCCCACCAGCTCGGCTTCCCTAACATTTTGCGCTACAAAAGTACGGACACGACACAATACTCATTAATATAATTACGGTCAAACTTCACTTCAGGTAAGATTGTTTAACCATTAATGAAACACCATTAAAATAATAAATACCCATTACGGAAACACCTTGGATTTGATAATGCTATTTACTATGGCTTTATACATTTCAACCAATCACAGCGCGCACCCACCGCGCCGCGCATGCGAAGGCAGGCTAGCTACCTAATCGACTTCAGCTTCCGTAGTCATTCACAATCTACGCCACAAACATCAAAATTCACACAAAATTCGATACAAAATTTCGGGCAACATGGCCACCGGTAGGTACGTACGGCCGCTCGTCTTGCGGTGAATCACGCTTTATTAGAATTTAATTCTTAAGTATAAAGGAATAAGGTTTATATTGAGAGAGGGCGCTAGTGTGCTAACGTAAACATCAGCTCCGTAAACTATCGTTAATAAAATAATATACTGTACCCTGAACTACAAAACAGTGACTGAATTGTTAAGTAAAAGTGATATTGTGTCGTGTAAAATGTGGACAGTGAAAAATTCGACGGAACAATGACAATAAACGCTAAAAATAACGAACAAGGAATATAAACATTTTATGCCTCCGTTTCTGCTTAAATAACAAAAATAATGTGTGTTATCATATAAGGTGGACATAAGTGATAAATAAGAAAGCATACAAAACATTTTTAGGACTTAAGAAGAAAGTGAATTATAAAACAACCTAACTTTATGACAAACAAAAGTACCGTTAGCGGCGAATGCACATGCACAGTTTAGACCAGAAGCTATATTGATATCAGCGCCATCTACCATCAATCGCCTGCACTACCTTCATACCGCGAAGAGTTCACAAGGATTAACGCAGGAAAAATCATAGCTCGCTTCAATCCTAGAACCCATACTAGTACCAAGAAATCATGGCAGATGGCAGGGCAGACACCAACTCCAACGACATGGGAGAGTTACGGAAGCTTATTATGGAAATGAAAATTGATCTCAACCAAAAATTTACGACATTAAATAATCAGATTGCGCAAGTTAACCAAATGGAAGAGGAAATAACTAAATCTATAACATCTCATATGGATTTAAAGTTCGAACAACAGAATATTGACTTAGGTAATTTGCAATTAAAGATGGAAAATCAAGAGAAGAGGCTCTATTTGCTAGAAAAAAATAGTGTTCAGCGGAATCTTATATTTTACGGAGTCGAGGAAAACGAGAAATCGTACTTCCAGTTACAAGATAAAATATTAGACATAATAAATAAAAACATAAAAGTACATATAGAGGAGTTTGAAATTCAATCTGTAAGAAGAATGGGCAGGAAAAGTACTCACACCAGACCAATATCTGTTGTATTTACAACGCTTGGAAAGAAAATAAAAGTGCTTCAAAATAAAAACAAATTGAAAGGAACAAGCATATATTTAAAGGAAGAGTTCCCAGAAAATATATTAAAAATTAGGCAGGAACTTAAACAACAACAACAAAAAGAGATCGAAAAGGGAAACACAGCCTACATACGGTACGACAGACTTATAGTAAAACAAAACAAAAGTGAAGCAACAAAAAATAAAAGGCTACTCTCACCCCAGACACCTCCAAACGTCTTTAACGAACAAAACAATACTACCACAAGCAAAACAAATACATAAACCCATAAAAAATATAAAACGTCACAAAACTCAATGATGTCTTACATAACACGAAATGAAGATTCATGAAGATTAGAGGCCCCCTCCAACCCTACAACTTCGACAACCACACAAGCACGCACCAATCAAAATAAAAACCTCGTCCCAATACGGCTGGTCACCGCGGGACTGAAAGACCACAACCCTCCAGCTTTTTCAAGAAAAGCAAACCAAGAAAGCAATTTGTTAATTTGCACATATAACACAAGGTCGCTAATATCTACGGAAAAAATGTTAGAATTAAAAAATGCTATTGAAACAATTAATTACGATATAATTGGACTATCAGAGATTAGAAAACAAGGCTATGGTATAGAAGAAGATGAAAAACATATATTTTGTTACAACGGCGAGACACAAGGCCACTTAGGAGTTGGCTTCCTTATAAGAAAAAAATACAAAACCAACATAATGAGCTTCATAGGCCTATCTGAAAGAGTCGCGGTACTAAATTTAAGTATGGAAAACCAAAAAATATCTATTATTCAAGTCCACGCACCAACCAGTACCTCTCCTGACGAAGACATAGAAACGTTCTACAGTACAATCGAAAAAGCTCAACTGATTTCTGGTAAAGTACAGTTTATAATAGGAGATTTTAATGCGATCATTGGTACACCGAAAAAGGAAGAAAACTTCATAACAGGGAACTACGGATCAGGAATTAGAAACCAACGAGGACACAGACTTATACAGTTTGCCACAGAAAACAAACTTACGATTGTGAACACCTTATTCCTTAAAAATCAAAAACAACGGTGGACTTGGATATCGCCAGATAAGAAAACTAAAAATGAAATAGATTATGTTCTGACGACACATCCAAAAACAACAAAAAAATATGAAGTTCTAACACCAAAGTTCGCTTCAGACCACCGCCTTCTACGGACAACAGTATCTCTGTGTAAGCAAAAGAAAATAAGAAGAAAATTCCAAAAACCCCTACCGCATTTTTTTCAAAACGAAGAAGAAAGCGACACATATAAAAAGAAACTACAAGAAAATACTAAAGATATAATATACAGCACACTGGAAGAAACGACTCAGGAATACTACGCAAAAATATTAAAAGGCATACGAGATAGTGTGACAAGCGCTACATTTATAAATAATACTAAGGAAAAACCATCTATAATATCACACGAGACTAAAAACTTAATAAAACTCAGACATGATTTACAGAATAAACATCCGTTAACTAAAGAAGAGAAAACAACACTTAAAATACTATATAAAAAAGTCAACAAAAAAATTAAACAGGAATATAATCAACATAGAATTATAACACTAGAAAAACACCTAACAATGACTGGAAGCACAAAAAGAGCATATAAAGAGCTTAATAAAAGTAAAAAATGGATATCTAATCTAAAATCAGGCTCTACCAATACAGAAAATAGACAAGACATACAGCAAATTGCAACTTTGTTCTATGAAAATCTATATAAAAAAGGACAACCAACCTGTACAGAAAATTACCCGGCAATTCCTGAAAACAATGAACAAGAACAACATAGTGTAATCAAAAACTTCGATGAATCTGAAATATCCCAACTTATAAATAAACTGAAACCTAGAAAAAGCCCTGGACCAGATTGCATAACAAATGACTTATTAAAAGCTAGTTGTCCATTCATACTTACACCCCTGGCCACACTTTTTAACAAAATACTACACACAAAAATAGTACCACAGGAATGGACTGAATCGGACATAACTTTGATCTACAAAAAAGGAGACCCAGCTGATATTTCAAATTATCGTCCAATAAGTTTAATGTCCAGTCTATACAAACTTTTTTCGGCAGGTCTTCTGTCGAGGATGACACCCGAAGTAGAGGCCTTTCTGGGTGTGGAACAAGCAGGGTTTAGAAAAGGCTTCAGTACTATGGACCACCTGCAAGTAGTAGAGCAGTTAATAGAAAAATATTCAGAATTTAGGAGACCACTCTATCTTTGTTTCATCGACTATCTAAAAGCTTTCGACTCTATCGAACACGAAGCAATATGGAAAGCTCTGACTGCAGCAAAAGTTCACCCTACATACATAGCCATAATTAAAAATATATACGAAAATTGCAAAAGTAGAGTTAAACTGGAAACCACCGGACCAGAAATAAAAATAGAGCGAGGAGTACGACAGGGGGACCCGCTATCCCCGACCTTATTTGTGACCGTTCTACAGCATACTACTAACAGCCTTAACTGGAAAAATAGAGGCATCACAATGTCACAGAAAGAGTTAACACACCTATGCTTTGCTGATGACATCGTGATTGTTGCAGAAACAGTAAGAAACCTACAATATATGATGTTATCGCTGAGTACAGCTAGCAAGGAAATAGGTCTAGAACTTAACCTACAAAAAACTAAATTGATGACAAACTTCAACGAAATACCGATTGTCATAGAAAGCACTGAAATTGAATACGTAAAAAACTTCGTATATTTAGGTAAACAACTTTCATTTAATCCAACAAACAACTTAGAAGAAATTGATCGAAGAATTAAGAAAACTTGGAATACGTTCTGGAGTAAGAAAGAGGTTCTAAAAAGTTATCTTCCGCTAAAATTGAAAAAGAAAGTGATAGACTCTTGCCTACTCCCTACTATGACTTACGGCAGCCAAACTTGGAAATATACTGAAGACGCAAAAGACAAAATTCAAAAATGCCAAAGAGCCGTAGAACGTAACATTATGAAAATAAAACTTAAGGATAAGATTAGACATAGTGACATTAGAGCGAAGACTAAAATAATAGACGCATTAGAATATAGCTTAAAGTCAAAATGGAAATGGGCAGGTCATGTGGCCAGAATGCACGCCGAGAGATGGACAAAGGTGGCTACAATGTGGAAAGGACCAGACGGCAAGCGCAGACGCGGCAAGCCCAACGCCAGATGGTCTGACGACCTTCAAAAAATCGAAACCGATTGGCCTAACATCGCACAAAATAGAGCAAAATGGCATGAGCTGGAGGAGGCCTTTACCCGTAAGGGGTCCTAACCAAATTTTAATTTCATATTTTTAATTTCATATATTTAAGAAATAAAACAAAAATGTATACCTAAAATAATTTTGTAATTTAATTATTAAGTTATGTTTTTTACTTTGGTTACGGAATAAATGGGCTTTTTTATTTTTTATTTTTTTATTTTTTTTTTTTTTTTTATTTTTTTTTTATTTTTTTTTTTTTTTTTTTTATTTATTACGGAAACACCTTGGATTTGATAATGCTATTTACTATGGCTTTATACATTTCAACCAATCACAGCGCGCACCCACCGCGCCGCGCATGCGAAGGCAGGCTAGCTACCTAATCGACTTCAGCTTCCGTAGTCATTCACAATCTACGCCACAAACATCAAAATTCACACAAAATTCGATACAAAATTTCGGGCAACATGGCCACCGGTAGGTACGTACGGCCGCTCGTCTTGCGGTGAATCACGCTTTATTAGAATTTAATTCTTAAGTATAAAGGAATAAGGTTTATATTGGAATATAATTATTCGCACTCTATAACTCATGTCGAACGTGATTTTTTTGTAGGTAGGTATTAGACATTTAAAGTGAAATTTTTATTTATCAATTATACGTTTTATAGTAATATGTAGTGCTTGAAATGTGTCGTGTATCGTTGCCGTGCAGGCATATTTCAAGGCCAGTTTGTGTTTTAAAGAATAGGCATTCTGTACTTACCTACGAATAACAAAAAAACCTAAAAGAAGTAGAACATTCTAGCTCGAGTCTAACTTAAGAAAAAAAACAGCCAAGAGCATGTCAGGCCATGCTCAGTGTAGGGTTCCGTAGTTGCCGGCCTGTTACAATACATCCGTTCAAAAAGGTTGTTTGTTAAGGGATACTTGGCGGCGCTTACGTCATTTTACTATGCCGTACCTACGTCCGTTCGGTATGCGTTTTTGAGTGATAACTCAAAAACGGCTCAACCGATTTTATTCAATATATTTTTCATTGAAAGTACCTACCTACTTGTTAAGTCTCACTTTCATGATTTAGGTATTTAAATTTTTTTGGACCCACGGTTGAAAAGTTAGATGGGGGGGTGCCCCATTTTGAACTTTCAGAGCTATTATTTACACAACTATTCGTTTTATCCAAAAATAATTTTAGAACACCTCTACTATTTTTGAAAGGCCTATCTAATCTAACGATACCCCACACGACGGGGTCGGAGCGAAAAACACCCACCAACTCATGGGTAGCGGAGGTACCCTTAATAAATAATATTTATTACATCACTTTGTTGGAGTGATTAACGCACACACTCATACCAAATTTCAGCTTTCGAGTGCTAACAGTCACTAAGCTAGAGTGCGGACGGACGGACATGGCGAAACTATAAGGGTAAAGGTAGTTGACTACGGAACCCTCAAAAGTAGGTACTACGCTTTAAAATTAGTCGCCTTGTGTGTATCGGGATCGGGTCTACCGCGAACTTCGAAAACAGAAATTTAGATATGTCCGTCTCTATCGCTCTTGCCCATTCTGAAGGAAGTGCTGATGCAATTATAGACGGAGAGCTGGCCACGTCCCACGTCAGATATGACACAGTAACGAGAGCAACGAAACCCCTCTAGTTAGTTTGCTATACTATGCTTATTTCTAGATCCGGACATCTGGCAGCTGTAAAGTGGTGGAGGTCAAAGAATGAAAATAACTTGAAGAAAACAAATTCTAGAGTTCTGGGTTTGATCCAATATTATGAAAGATTATGTAATTAATTAGATTATATAATATTAATATTCAAAAGTTTCAGTTGGGGGAAGTAAATGCCCAATTGATGTATAATGTAATTTTTGGTTACTTGCCTACTGTTTTTGTTTCCGCAATAATACACAATGTTTTTTGTTCTAATGTTAAAATATAGGCCCAGTTCTCTATAAATGACACAACTTCAGCAGTTTGTACCTATTTCGGTATTACTTTTCTCCAACTTAAAAACTTTGTTGGTCTGTCACTCTGATCCCCACCCATTAAAAGCTGCCAGATGCCCGAATCTAGCAATAAGGATGGTTATGCAATCTAACTGGACTGGTTACAACACTCTCATTATTGTCACATCTGACGTGGTCAGCTCTTAGACCATTAGACGATCGAAGATGGTCGAGGTACCTTCAATACGTTCAAAGTAAGTTTGGACTTGACAGATATAATCATCCATTTGATATTCTATCTTAACATAAAGGAAATAAAAACCATGTTCAAAACACGGCACCAACTGGTGTGATGCTCGCAAAGTTGACTTTATGATTACCGTAAAACCCCGTCTCTTCGCTTGGGATACCTATTTTCGCCTATTTTTATAAAAGTTGAAATTCTCGCCTAGTTTTTAAAGCAAGTCAAAACTACTAAATAGAAAGTGTTTTTTATGCATGGCAATATTCTCGCATCAATTGTGGCTAACTTAATAACGCCGTTTATGATCAGTTTAACGTCGGCGGAACTTTACTATAATAAATGCATGAGAAGAGATAAAGGTAAACTTTTTCTTTTATTATAATGTACAACTGATGCTCTTTCTTATGGTATGATTATTTTTTACCTAAGTTATGTGTATATGTCGCAATCGATTAACATGTAATTGAGGTGATATTCCGGCCATCTAGAAGCTACACTTCGCCTAGGGTTGTCAATCCAAGTGTGTGATATATTTATGTAATTTTTATTTAGTACTGACTTACTACCTTTTTGATTGTTAAGTAGTGCCAAAATATTGTTGATACTGATAAAAAAATACCTTATTTTTGTTTTAATATAAGCAGGAATTTTTAACATAAGTTGAATTTAGAATTTTTGATAAAGCTGATTGTGATTTAGTATTAAGATAAAAATAGATGATTATTAATAATCTTTCATAATACAGGGTGTAACAAAAATACTAGTGATCCGTTTAAGGGCATATTTGGTATCCTATTGCGAGTAGGAAAAAGTTTTTTTTTAATCGAAAAAAATGTTTTTGTATGGGACACGTCGTCCCAGCCGGCCAACCCTCCATACAAAACCAAAAAAAATTCGCGAAAAAAAATTGTTTTCTTAGTTTTTCATAATTAGATCGATTAGGCGATTATCATTATCACACTGGCGACGGATCCGCATGCGGCGCCGGTGCGCGAGCGTTATAGCGCTATAAACATGCAGAGCGCTATCTCGCTCGCACATCGGCGCCGCATGGGGATCCGTCGCCAGTGTGATAATGCCGTAGAGATTCAAATGTATAAAAATGATCTGTCAATCGTAAACTGACTTTAATTAAAGTGTACGTCGAAGCACGCGTCGGCGGCGGGGGTCAAGCGCGGGTGAGTGGGGAAGGGAGTTCACCGCACATCTCGCCATTGTAAAGCCTGTGCTAGACGAAGACGGCTGATAGCCGTAGTCTTCTGCCATGTAGCTCGTGGTTGATGCCAAATTCTACATGACCTTTAAACGCCCCTTTGTAGAATTAGGCTTCAACCACGGGCTACATGGAAGAAAATATCTGTTTTCTGCCAAGGTCTCGTGGCAGAAGGCTGCGGCTATCTGCCGTGTAGCACAGGCTTAACTGTGGGAAGTAGGTAGAGGTACTCGTTCATTCGCTGCGGTGTGCGTCAAGGTTCAAATATTGATTTCTAATTGATTATTTAATCGATTACCATAACTACCCTTCATATAGAAATAAAGACAAAAACACAAAAATTCAATACATAGTGTTTTTTTTTTATAAAATTTTCGTAACAGCCTTCGTCGAATGAATAACTAATCATCCCAATTACAATAAATAGCGAAGCAATATTATTGTAGTTGATAATAGTACTTATACTTGTGAGGGTGTTTTCCGTCGCTTATTACACTATTAAATAAGTATGTATGTATACACTTAAATACATGTGGCCTACTAACTCCACGTCTAAGAAAAGGAATTAAAATGTAATTTGTACCTACTTAGTCAAAATCAATGTTTCAATGTACGATATTATCATTCGGCACCTTTCATTCGCACTCCGAATGAACCAAAAATGATCAGTCTGAATACGGAATGAAAGTTCACTTTGGTTCCCCATTTTTCTCGAATCCTGTGAGTAGTATCAAGACGAATATAACAAATATAACCGCATCAAAATGGTGTTCAAGTGAAACGATCAGAATACTTTATTGTTTTTAGAGAATTTCAAAAATTACCAGTGTCTTTGGAACCACAAACTAGACGAATAAGTATAAAGACAGAATAATTCTCTCAGCAATGTACCTAAGGCTCCAAATATATTTACAATGCATGAACTCGGAAAGTGCTCTTTTTCAGGGTAATGTCGTGTACAGAAAGCGATTCTTTGCCGCACACTTGCGGCAAAGGATTTTTATAGTACTTTTCTGCACAACTGGCCGGCGCCCGCCCGCCACCGGCCCGCCCGCCACGCGACGCGGTGTACTTCTCTGCGAGACTGCACAGTGCTAGTTATATACTGAACTAAATCCAATTATTACTATTTATTTCATCGCATAATGCATTGTAAAATGTTTTATGCTACATTTGTATAAAACAAGTAAATTCCGACTCGTGTCGGAGTTAAAACACTCCCTTCGGTCGTGTTTTAATTCACACCGCCACTCGTTCGGAAATTACTTGCTTTCTGCACTTGTAGCATAAATATCCCACCACCTACTACGCTCTTTTTCTTGCCTTTTCGTTAATTCTTTAATTAAGTAATCGCAAACTAAACTTATTCCGAGATGCACAACCTCATTAGACTACATGGTGAATGAAATAACAAGTGAATATTCATTTTTGTCTTTGCGTGTGAACATGGAATGAAATAAGAATTAAGCATTCATTCCAATGAACGTTCATTCGAGTGAACCGTCTGATATCACCTTTAGTCTATGTGCGAAGCGCCATCTATCCAAATGCACTGTCAACAGCAAGCTCCTATTGCGACGAAAGTACTATTGTTTCGTACCAATCCGTTGGAGTTACAGTGAGTTGCGAATGATGAAAATTGTTAAATGTTAATATGTTAATTTCGAATGTGGTGTCATGATAATTATAAGCTTTAATTAGAGATGTGCCGTTCTCGAGAACGTTCTCAGTCTACTATGGGAAATATTCTCGAGCGAATACGTTTCCCATACAAAACTGGAAACGTTCTCGAAAATTCTCGGGAACGGCACATCTCTAGCTTTAATACAAAAAAAGTTAAAATGATTATTTACTACAGTAAAGTACGATATTTCGTCGATTGCATCTATTTATTATTTCCAACGAGGCTCTTAACGCCATCTAGCCTGATTATTCCTGGTTCATGGGGCCACCAAGGAGATATCAATCTATGTACATTAATTATCTTTGGTCTTATTTACACTATACATTTCATTGTTCACCTTGGTACTATGGTATATGGTGAGAAAGTGTAAACATATATGTATTTGTTGTTGACTGTACTTTATGTAGTGGTAGAATTAATTAGTAAGCTGGTTTTGATGAGTGCACATCAACGTATATTTTTTAAACTTATTTCCTTAGGTACCTTACATATGCAGAGAAAATCAAAAATATTTTCTAGGATCAAAACTATAAATCCTTCTATACTAAGTGATACCAGCCCAAGATTATTTGAAATTCCCGCCAAAAGATTGTGTAAAATTTCAGTGGTTAAACTCTAGTCCTAAACCATTACCCTTTAATATTTAATTTAATTTTAATTTTTATTGTAGTTTTAAATTATTTCTATAGCATGACATTGACATTTTATTATTGTGACTTATATTAATTTAAGAATTACATTATTATTATTTATATTTTTTTTTGACATCCGCCTATATTACACTTAGTGTAGACATTAGTATATTCAATGACATGCACTAGAAACAACATATTGTACGCCAAACACTGGCTGATAGTGACGCACTATATGTAACTATCTATCATTTCCCATACTCACTTTCGTACAATAAATGATTTGTATTTGTATTTATTTTTTGTTGACGAGTAAAGAACGTGATTTTTGACAACCCTACCGAAGGTACAGTAAATGTATGAAACTAACTTCAGATCGTTACCTGTCTTCGCCTACCATCGTTTTTTGTAAAATATGATTAATTGATTATTATGGAATAGTTTAGGTTCAAAGTCGAAAAACTCGTTAAAAGTTAATAAGATAGCTGGAGGCAACTTCAAATTTTGTCCATAATTGACGCTCCGGAAGCGTGTAGGCGAAGACAGGGCATTTTGCCTATACTTCGCCTACCACCTTCGGAGTCCAATTGACATTCTGTTGTCCATTAGGGTGTAAATTTGTGAGATATTTTCAAAAAAGTGTCAAAACCCAGGCGAAGTTAGGGGGTTTTACGGTACGACAACAAGGTAGGCGATTATCATTAATATCATTATCACACTGGCGACGGATCCGCATGCGGCGCCGGTGCGCGAGCGATAATAGCGCTATACCCATGCAGAGCGCTATCTCGCTCGCACACCGGCGCCGCATGCGGATCCGTCGCCAGTGTGATAATCAGGGCTTGTAAACCGGTAAATTTTTCGCACCGGTTGGAGCCACATTTTGAGAGCCTAACCCATAAGAAGGTTTCGCTCGCAGGGAACGAAATCTTTTTACCGGTTAGGGGAGCGATCTCTCCGTGTGACCGAAGACTAGGGTGAATGACCGCTCGGCGCTCGCTTTACCTGATTTGTTTGCTATGGCGATGGTATTACATTTGATTTTTCATTTAGTTGACTATCGTATGCTATCGTCCGTTATTGCCGCAGGGAGCGCCACCGCCGCTGCCGGCGTGTCAACGGTCATTGCTCCCGTATCCAAACACCGAGTTACCGGTTAGAAAAGGCTCCGACATAACGTTCCCAAATCATTTCGTTCGAACGTAACCCAAAAAGAAAAACCGGTTTAACCTCTATAATACTGGTTTATTTGTAACCGGTTACAAGTTCTGGTGATAATGCCGTAGAGATTCAAATGTAGGTATAAAAATGATCTGTCAATCGTAAACTGACTTTAATTAAAGTGTACATCGAACGTCGAAGCACGCGTCGGCGGCGAGGGGCAAGCGCGGGTGAGTGGGGAAGGGAGTTCAGTTCACCGCACATCGCGCCATTGTAAAGCCTGTGCTAGACGGCTGATAACCACCGCAGTCTTCTGCCATGTAGCTCGTGGTTGATGCCAAATTCTACATGACCTTTAAACGCCCTTTGTAGAATTTGGCTTTAACCACGGGCTACATGGCAGAAAATATCTATTTTCTGCCAAGGTCTCGTGGCAGAAGGCTGCGGCTATCTGCCGTGTAGCACAGGCTTAACTGTGGTAAGTAGGTAGGTACTCGTTCATTCGCTGCGGTGTGCGTCAAGGTTAAAATATTGATTTCTAATTGATTATTTAATCGATTACCATAACTACCCTTCATATAGAAATAAAGACAAAAACACAAAAATTCAATACATAGTGTTTTTTTATAAAATTTTCGTAACAGCCTTCGTCGAATGAAGAACTAATCATCCCAACTACAATAATATTCCATAACTTACTAATCGTCTTAAAAACATGTTTCTGAGAATTCTTCTGATTCTATCACGAAGCACCACAAATTCCTCCACTTCCTCTTCCTCCGCAAGCAAAGCAAAAATTTCAAACATGTTCTGATGAACATGATGTGATGATTCACGCCCGTCTAATTTCAAGGCTGCGGAAAATCAACTGACCGCTCCAACGCAGAAGACACCGCGTCATGACGTAACGTCGTACCGCGTACGGGAACGGAACGTTCTCTTCTGTTCTGCGTTGCGATTAACAGACTGAAGCTACACTACACTACTTATGCTTGTGAGTTTCCGTCGCTTATACTATTAAATAAGTATGTATGTATACACTTCAATACATGTGGCCTACTAACTCCACGTCTAAGAAATAGATTAAAATTAAATTGTAGTCAAAATCAATGTTTCAATGTACGACCCTCTTCGCCTCTATCCTAAAAACGTAAACAAATAGAAGTGACAACGTCGCGTCGTCGGCACACGACGCGCGCGCACGAGCTGGCAACGCATCGCCGCTCGCGCCGAATCGCGCGCGGCGCGGTCGCTCGCTCCGACAGTGTTCTCTACGTCACGGGATGAGTTTCACGCGCATCAGCTGTCCGGAAGTCTAACTGCGTGCTAAACACGAGATAGCGCTTATCTCTAAACTAACTTTCATGGTGTAGTGATTTGCTAGATTAACAAGTGTTTCCACTTTCAGTGTGTACCTACCTGGTGCTTGTCAGTGTATCTGTGCGATCTGTTGTCTATGCGAAGCGCCATCTATCCAAATACACTGTCAACAGCAAGCTCCTATTGCGACGAAAGTACTGTCGTTTCGTACCAATCCGTTGGAGTTACAGTGAGTTGCGAATGATGAAAATTGTTAAATGTTAATTTTGTTAATTTCGAATGTGGTGTCATGATAATTATAAGCTTTAATACAAAAAAAGTTAAAATGATTATTTACTACAGTAAAGTACGATATTTCGTCGATTGCATCTATTTATTATTTCCAACGAGACTCTTAACGCCATCTAGCCTGATTTTTTCCTGGTTCATGGGGCCACCAAGGAGATCTTTCTATGTACATTAATTTTCTTTGACCTAGCGGACTGCGCGACCGGCTGAACGGTATTGATGAGCACTTTGCGACATTAAAGAAAAGTTTATTTTTATGACTCCATTGCACTACTCGATCAATAATATCTTCCTGCAATGCGACGCAGTCCGATAAATCCTTAATTTCACGCACCAGTTTCAGGTCATCGGCAAATAATAAACACTTTGCGTTTCTTACAACACCAGGAAGGTCATTAATCATCAGTACAAATTCCAGTGGACCCAAATTACTGCCTAGACTGACTCCTGATCTGGTGTAGTACGGTTTTGACCTGTTTCCGGCACAGTCCACGTACTGCTGCCTGTTACGCATATAACTGACAAAAAATGCTAGTGTTTGCGGCGTATACCCAGCATCTGACAGCTTCATCAGTAAGATGTCATTGTCTACCATGTCAAATGCTTTTTTTTTATCAAAGTAAGTGACATCAACTTGACCGCCAGCATCTACTACTGGAGCCACCGAAGACATGAGGTGCAGCAAGTTACCCGTAGTGCTGCGCCCAGCTCGGAAACCGTGTTGCGCATCAGACAGCTGGCATTCTACCTGATTTTGTAGAGATGGCTGTATTGCAGATTCGAAAACCTTTGCAGGAGCACACAGTACCGCTACTGGCCTGTAATCACTCGCCTTCGAGCCACCACTTCCCTTTGGTACCGGTACTACCCTCGTTAACTTCCACGGGTCTGGAAAAATTGCTAATTTTAAGGACACATTAAATAAATGGCATAGTGGTCTAGCCAGTACCGAACGGCAATCCTTTAAGACGAATCCTTTTATGTTTAATGATATTGTATTTATCTCGTATAGACACTGTGGTTACAACAATTATCACATCTAGTACTTAAAGTCGATCTGGTCTGTTAATTCCTTTACGATGCTTACTCTTCGGTTGTCTCAATCCAAGTGAACGAGTCCGTCCGCGTTCGCCCTAACTTTCTCTTCCCCTACCACATTCCATAACTACCGTGTTGCCAGGAGTATAATTTTAATTTCCCAACTACCCCGGTATTTAACTGGATATCGTAATAAAGTTGCCACATCAAAATTATTATTTTCCTGCTGTATTAAGCATACATTTTAATATCAATAAATCATAACATTCGGCCATCCGACTTCGTGCATGACTCCGGCGCACGAAACCCCTCAAAGCTTAAATGATGTTGTTTTTGACAAAACAAAAAGATTGTCAAATAGGATTGTGATTCTGAAACTAATCTTGATTTTGATATCCACAAACTTAGCCAATAAAATGATAATTAATTTCCATCTGAAAACCATATCATAACATTCGGTCTTCGGTATTTACTTTTTTTTTGTGTAATTCAAGCTCAAGCAATTGTCGTTGTGCAATAATCGAAAATCATTTGCACCAAAATCTTATAAGGAACTTTTGGCTCTTAGAACTTAGTGGTATATTCTTTTTGGACTAACACCTACTTATTATGTTCATTACATTATATCCAAGTGGTATACTTATTATATAACTTAATGAACTTAATGAAAAACAATCACAACTTTTTCTGTTAACGTCTTATAGGCAAGATTGTTCTGAAGGTATGTAATAAATCTCGTTTATAAATAGAGTAGAATATTTTGCCTCTAAAATATTTACCTCTTAACGACGTAAGTAAGCTAGACTAGTTTACGAAGCAAACTTTTCGTTGCTTTTAGTCACAAAGCTATTTAGTTTACTTTTACAATTCTGTCTTTTATCTTCGAGTTCGTTATCCATAATAACATTAATAACACAGCTCTCACTCTTATCGTATTTTATTTATCTAATAATATTCTACACTTTTTCTTCTTTTCTAAGAATGTACTTATTTGTCAAAATTTTAATCGAATTATTATTTATTTGGATAGCACTGCGTTAACTGATTACAGTACATTATATGAATAGTGAACTCTAATGTCAAATGTAGCAAGTTACTTAGATAATCGTATTTGTGTCATTTTTTTGTCTGCTCATATTAATGTGTATTCTCAAAAACTATATTTACTTATATGTCTTAATACTTATTCTGGTCTCCAAATTTATTCATACAATTTGTGACAACATTTTACAGGTATTGTGTCAAAGTCACGGTTACAAGGTAATTTATTTGGTTTGGTTATAAGCTTTCATGATGAAAGGAAAAAAAAACGTATTTCATCACCGATAGCGAAAAACTATACTTTTTTGTCGCGAATAATAAATCATCTTGATATAACAAATTATTATCTAGTCTATTTAAAATAACAGTGACTAATTTTCCTTCCTAGAACTATCAGTAGAAAAATGTATCTAAAGAATTTTGCATTAAGCATTAAAACCTTAATACGTTCTGTTCTTTAAACAAATTGCTTTAAAATATTATTTCTGTCATAACTGCTCAATTGTGCTAAAACTGTACATGGCAGCCAACCGCACTTCTTTAGTGTGTACCCAAAATAAATTCTTGACAATCTTTCACGAGTTGATTTTTCGGATTCTCTCAATTTTCATCTTTTCCAAACACTACGACAGTCTAGTAAATTTAGATTATAATACCCTTTTTTTGAGGTAATACCTCCTAAAGTATAAGCATTGCCAAACAGATTACTTATCGTTTTTTTTTTCTGTACCGCTACAAGTATGTGCTGCAAATTTAATAAGCACCGTTCGACACGATGAATTAAAAATCTCTAGGTGAAGGGCTTCATACTAAAATATCTCTGACTTACATGCTTTTAGAATATCTACTGACATAACATTCATTTTTAGTATTTTTTTTTTTACAGCTATTGTAGTACTATCCCTACTTAAGCATGTACCCACTTCAGTAAATCAGTATACTTAGCTCAATTAGTTTTTCAGTCACGATCTGCGATCTACAAGTACATTTTTTTTTTTTTTTTTTTAGAAACATAAAGAGTTTTCCTTTAAGTAATTATTTCACATTTTTGACATCATAGATGCATCTACTAATAGATGACGTCATAACATAAATCCCTATACAGCGAGTATAACTTGTACGAAGCGTCAAAAGTGTATAATTCTTGTTTACTTAAGTAGTCGAAATGACAGTTACATATATACAACTTTGCAGTCCAATTTCAGTCTAAAAATCCCTAGGAACAACGCCAGTCTGAAGACCTCTCCCTATTGCTCTCATCATTCGACGTCCTCCTATTGATTAGTATTACTATGAAAAATTCTGCTGTTCAGTTTTATTCAAAAATACTCAAAGTTCATAATGTTTTTTCTTTTGTGTACGTGTGATTTATAATAGAAAAACGTATAATTAATTGTGATGTGTAGTAACCCTTATTTTGGTATCTAGCTCCTTACATGTTTCACTCACTCATATTGCCGGTAATTATTTATGAGGATATATGTACAGTAAGCATCAGAGATATGTGACCCCCCTCCAGCAATAGACAAATGTGGTCGCTAGTTCGAACCCCAGCATAAGAATCACACTTTTTGCTTTTTTTTTTACTTTTGTTTTATAATCCTGGTTTTAAATTTTTTTTACATTACCACAAATATTTATTTTATACGTTTTGTTATTCCTTATTTTACCTACTCAGTTATTAACTCGGAACATTAAAATTACCCTTTTAATCAATTTTTAACTAGAACAATAATTTCGTTAACTTCACAAGAGTCCGTGCAGCGTGATGGATAGTGTAACAGACTAGTAAACACTAGGTTCGCGGTTCGAATCTACGTAGAGGATACTTTTTGTATTTTTATACTTGTTCTTTTTTATTAATAATTTATTAACATCCTATTTAATATAGTAAGTTTAATTAAAATAGAAGATAAAATCTTTTTTTTAAGGACTAATAATGAAAATTCCATAGTCACTGGTAACTTTTTATTAACTAAAAAGTAGGTATTTAAATACTATTATATTAAATATTGTTTACTAACTGAATAATGGGGGTAATATATATATATATGGCAGTAGATATATTATGCGTGTTCTGTAAACTGATTACTATATATTTTACAGCTAAATATTTACTAGTTAAATTATAATGATAATGTGTAGTCAATTATACATCAGTGAAACTTAAAGTTAACAAGTAAAATACCTTTAGCTTAACTCTTACTGTTTAAAATTGTGGTATTGGTGGTCTGCATGCTGTTAAACTTTATAAGGCATTACACTTTGGTTGTTTACTTTAGATTATACCTACATTTTACTTCATTGAGTAGAACCGTAAAAACAAGTCGGGTCATAACTTTTTTTATAAGTAATACCAAACTACTCGGTTAAAAGTGAAATGTATAGTTTCCCTTTTCTTTGATTATAAATTAATATTCCAATTGCATTTAACACAATTTTTCAGTTATACTTTAGACAGAGATGGCGGGACACAGCGGTGGGAGTTGTGGAAATTGCGGGAAGAGGCTTTTAAGTATAAAATGGGCTATTCAAAAAACAATTTCAAAAATGAGTATAGGTTAGACCGCCCCCCGCCCTATTATTCTGTATGCCATTATCAATATGTAATACGTAATCTAAACCAGCTATTTAACGTTGCAAAGAGAAACGACATGTAATCAAAGATAACAATGATTCATCTCTTAGCCCGTTACCAATGCAATGCAACCTTACCACAATCTTAGTAAGCATAGGGTATTTCTCCACTAATTAGGTCGAATTCAAACAGCTCCCATTAAAGTTACATTGAAATTTCCTATTAACAGAAACACTTTATTCAGTCATGTCACATCAAATTGACTTGAAATAATACTAATGAAGAAGAATCCATGTTAAAAAAACTACATTAAATGGCTAACAATATGTATGGTTTTTAAGGTAGAAATTAACGAGTTACCTCTTGGAAAAGCCTACTTGTTTAAGCACTATCTTGTTATTTGCAAAAAAACAATATAATTTGTTAGACACTACTTATACAATAGCGTCATTATACCTACTCATTATTTTAAAACTTGCATGGAGTAAATATTTGCCCAATAATGGAGAAATACCAACAACACATTTTTTTTTACAATTTTTACTAATAACATAGAGGAAAACCTTTTTTATCTTCTACCTGTTTTAGCCGGCTTTTCATGCTTGAAACCATGTTTGAACATACATTGGTGTTCCTCATCAATTCCCACTTTCTATAAACTTCTTCGTCTAAGTTTTGTCTTGATTTGACTTGTGTAGGGTCCCAGTTAAGCACCATAAATTCTCAATAGGATTAAGGTCAGGGTCAGAAGGCCAATCTAATACAGTGATGTCTGTTTGTAAGGCTAACCACTCTTTCACTATACGGGAACGATGCACTGCACTATTGTCATGCACCAATGATTTATGTCTTGCACTAAATAAATTTGTCCTTCGGGATAGGCGACGCGAACGGAAGGCAACATGACGTCACGTAACACTTCGAGGTATCGCTCGCTGTTCATTCGGCCTCCAACTTCAACGAGCTGCTCGGGCCCCATAGATGACATCCAGCCCCAATACGCTAAAAAAAAAATATCATGAGCATACCATAACTTGAAAAACGTAAAACTGAAATCACAGTTTTTTTTAAAGTGCAGGTAATGAAAATTGTATACTTAATATAATATACCCACCTAATGATATCCTTCCGCTTGTTCTAAGGTCTAGCATATTTTTGGGGTCAAATCACTCTCCACTTCTGCGCCACAATATTTTTCTTCCATCTTTGTCGGACTTAAAATATTTCTCGTCAGTAAATACGATATAACGAATCTCACCCATCTGCGAATCGTATTTCTCTGCAAGTAAAAATAGTATTAAATTTGCTCGTTTATGATGATAAAACTTAAAAAACTCAAATAGCTTTAAAAATAAACATGGCTCTAAGACTATACCTATTACTTCACATAAAAAAGCTGCCGATTAAAAGACTTTTCCGTTAAATATATTTTTCTATCTTATCCCATATATAGGTAAACACACGACAGTAAATCCTCACAAACAAAATCTGGTGGCTTAACTTATTGATAACATTTTACTTTTTTTACTAAAAAATAAATGTCCCAATGGAGTCACAGGTTACAAACTTACCGTTATATTCAGTACTCGTGTGCTATTTGTTTAATACTTTTGTTCTCTTCCCAAAGAACCACAATTTTATCGAACCATATTGTCATTGAAACACAAAAAAACGGACGGGGGCAGTTATTCAATTGCTTGAAATGCAAAAGG
Organism: Pammene fasciana; assembly: GCA_911728535.1. NCBI lineage: Eukaryota > Metazoa > Arthropoda > Insecta > Lepidoptera > Tortricidae > Pammene > Pammene fasciana. Next base: position 12,277,100 of record OU452283.1, read on the forward strand.
ATTGTCGAGAGATCGTAATTGCGTTGCGACACAGGTATGATTCGCACACGCAAATTATGACTTACCCTCAGACAAATTTTCTCCACGAAATAACTAGACGCATTTACTCCAGTAAATTAAACCTTAAAATGTAATTGGTAAAAGTCGTTGTTAGTCGTCTGTGGAAATAAAATGAATAAAAATGAGGGTAGGAAAATATTGATAAACCAAAGACATTACTAATATGATCCAAGACAAGCTTGCAAAGCAGGGACGAGTATAGATATAAGTAATAGTTGGAACAGAATATCTATGTTAAGGGACCTCGATGTCGATGGCGCTTACGCCATTATCAGCGATGCTCCAATAAAAATGCAACGATGCGCAACCCGATGCGGCGTAAGCGCCATTGACAATAAAGTCCATTTTTATAGATTTTGTCATAGTTCTCTATTGTCGGTCGGAACTGGTTCATATTTTTGTTGTGTAGTCCATGTGTTACGATAGCCCAGCGGAAAAAAGCCGGACTAATGTATCAGTGAAGCGAATGAGTGTGAGCCGAGGCCCCAGGATCGATCCCAGCTTAGCTGACAAGCAGATTTGAAATATTTCATTTTTGAAAGAATTAAATGACGTGTGGTAAATGCCGATTCTCGTGTCGAACGAGAGTTCCAGTTTTACACCTAGGGGGGTCACGTATCTCTGACGCTGACTGTACATGCTTTCAATAGTACATACATATAAAATAACTACTGTAATGTCCGAACTTTCGCGTTAATCGTCAGATCAAGTGCCTAAACGACACTTCCATATTAAAAATATATCATTATTGCAATCATCAATCAATCCTTTTTATCACAACTTGATATTATTAACGACTTAAAAGGTTACAAATTCAATCCCCAAGATGAAATCTGTCAACCTATGTATATAAAAAAAACATCAACTTAGGAATGTATTTTTTTTTACACAAAGATCTTTACTTTTTAAATGCCATCCATCAACTACAAATGTAAAACGTCATCTCATTAAAAAAATGGAATCATCCAAGTTCACAAAACTTGTGACCTAAAAACTAACCAGCTAATTTCAAAGAATAACAGTCTATCAAGCCAATACAATTAGTCGATAACTATTATCAGGATTCCATTTATTTAAACTACTATCAAACGAAGTTTACTTAATTTTACAGTGAATCCCAAAATGAAATTATTTCTTTTCACTGCAATAAACCTATTCCCAATCACTATCGTTCGTCTTTCTTTCTGTTAAACTTATGTGTACTATATTTCGCATGCCTCAATTATTATTTTATTCTGTTTCTTGGGATCAATGTTCGCGTTTCCATTTAATACTCTAATTCTGTATATGTTCCCGAAAATATTTGATGTTCTAAAAGGTATCATAGATTGTGCTTTCATTCAATATATCTAAAAAAAGAGATAATATGAACCCTCAATTTATCCAAATAAAGTATACCCTCTTGATCGATTGTTATAGCAAATTCTTGTTGATTTGCTTATCTTATATTCTAACTCCTCGCTTGAAATCAAAACGTTTCTATATTTCCATTATATAAATATGGTTAAACTGAGCTTTTTTTTTTACAACTCTTAAGCCATTTTTAGATGCTATTTCTTCACTATAAAATCCATTTATTTAGCAAATAGACGAGTATTTAAACGATAATCACAAATTTAGTGTAGGTATTTACGAACAAGGAATAAATTTGCGTTACCGAACGATTAGGTACTTAAGCCAACTTATGCACGTATCTTGGAGTCATAATGATATAGGAATATTTATTTTGTATTTTTATTCAAATCAGTTTTTTTTAAACTTCAACATAGCTCATCGTCTAGATCTCAAACAATGTAGGTAGGTAATCATTAATCAATAAACTTTTACCCAACTGCTTATTCTATTATATTATTATTTTAGACTTCATTTCAATAAACGACTATCAGCAAAATACAAAAACAGATACTCAACGTGAATCTCATCTCATGCATATAACAGTAAAATTTGCTTACATCTTTATTCTGAATAACAGGTATCTAACCTGAACTTATTAGATAATGCGTTACACCTAAAAGTCTTTGATACCTGATGCAAGTTTGAACCTTTGTTCACATGGTTATAAGTTAACAAAAACAAAAGATACATTATCATCCTTGGCGTCACTCAGACTCAGATCATATGTATATGAAAATTGTATTCTGTTAAGTGAAATAATAGGTCAAGTACAAATCTTTTTATTCGTTCTTACAACCTAAGACCGCCTCCTCTTCTGTAAATTTAAAATAGTTATAGTAAGCCAAGTGATATAGTCTACCTACAGTATTTTCGTATAGGTGAACAGAGCTATTCAAATCTCAATATGTAAAAAGAATCACACTTAACCTGTAATTCCTCTCTAAGGAGGACCTGTTCTTACCAATGTAATAATGTTTGATATGAAATTTAAGAAGTTTTCAATCAAGACTACTTTCCATCAAACTTGAAACAAAATTGTGTTTGATATACTCTTTGTTCTTTGAGTTATATAAAATGATGTGTATCCTACTATCAACTTTCCTGAATTCACGCTTCTATTTCAATTATGATTACAGAAAAACTGTTTGATGTCTGATATTCCAGTTGATTACCATCGTCAACCCTTTTCAGTCTCGTCACTTACAACGTCACGGTTGCTTTATTCGGTAATTTACAGTAAAAGTTGGCTTTAGTTTATTCCCCATACAAAGATAACCGTCGTCATGGGTCACGGAATTAACCTTCACTGCAAAATTAAGTTTCTTTCTCATTTTTCAGTTTTCAATGTGAGATCACTTTCTGGTCGTTACCTACAACAATTCTTAGGCTGTTTATCAGTTTTATTTATTATCACGCATCGCAAATCAACTTCAATTCCGACTACAACTATTCATAATTTTCGTCTATTATCGATCGTATACGTCGATAAACAACACTAGATAAATTCCCCTCCTCATAATATTTCTATAACACTTGTACGTTCTCATTGGTATTCTTCGGAGCTCAATAAAATCCATCACGAATACTTTAACATAAATCTCTTGTCACTACTTATTTCTTAACGGAACTTTAAATACTTAGTCCTTCGGCCATTTGTGTCGAACAAAGCTCAATTCCAACAAACACATAAGCGTGTCAAAAGGGTGTAAAAAAAAATGTGTATTCAGTCTATGTACGGTTCGTCCTCAAATTCTCAAATTACATACACTTTTAACAGTCAAACTCTCATCCACGATCTCTAGCGTCATCTAATTCTTAATTTCTTTTTTTTTCTTGACACTCACTCATGTCAACGAAAATAATTAACTATAACCGACACAGTCTCGAGTTGTCTTATTCTCACTTTCTTGACGCACACTCACGTCTATAAAAATAAAATAAAAAGTTGTTTATACACACAGACACAATCTTGTGTCATCTGAATCTTAACTTCTTTTATTGTAAGCTGTCATAATGCGTTCTTCACATATACATACGCTAAATTGATTGTACATGTGCTCATTTAAACTTACACAATACCTTCTCATATACATATTAGCTTCACTTCACATAACGCTTATGTAAACGATCACTATATTATGTTCTGTCGCATAAATACTCGTACTACCTTCCTTTTACACGCGCTCGTGTAAAATATCATCACTATGCCCGCTCACATATATGCTAGCTTCATTTTACACGCGCTCATGTAAAATATCACTATGCTCTCTCACATATGCTAGCTTCGTTTTACACGCGCTCATGTACAATATCACTATGCTCTCTCACATATATGCTAGCTTCATTTTACACGCGCTCATGTAAAATATCACTATGCTCTCTCACATATGCTAGCTTCATTTTACACGCGCTCATGTAAAATATCACTATGCTCTCTCACATATGCTAGCTTCATTTTACACTCGCTCATGTAAACAATCACTATGCCCTCTCACATATGCTAGCTTCATTTTACACTCGCTCATGTAAAATATCACTATGCTCTCTCACATATAAATGCTAGCTTAATTTTACACACGCTCATGTAAAATATCATTATGCCCTCTCACATATAAATGCTAGCCTCATTTTACACACGCTCATGTAAAATGTCACTATGCCCTCTCACATATAAATGCTAGCTTAATTTTACACACGCTCATGTAAAATATCACTATACTCGCTAGCATTTATCTTAATCAATCCACGCACTCTCGCGTCCAATCGCCTAATATAATATTCATGTTAACATTATTACCAACAACCGTAGATAAATGTTTATTCACTTCTGTGTTATTTTATAAATTCACCAATATCTCCATGGATTAAATACTTGTCTTCAGTTCATTAAATCATAACGATTCAAAATTCGTTTTATTATCTTTCCGAAATACCAGGAAGAAAGCCATATCAATACCAGGATAAAGAAAATGTATAAGTTACTAAAAAAAAACAGAAACCTCACTGTGAACATAACGTGCACTATTATTGTAAAATTATTTAAAATCTACTCAATGAATCAGTCTTTATTCTTAGTATATATAATTTATTTTTTTAATACTCTGTTTCGGATTCAGTTACACGACAACGGGTCTGATCTGCAGAAGTCATTCGTAGTTCTCGCCATAAGAAATATCCAAGTTCATATTACACATGTATACAACTCACTTGAGATAAGTAATAATACTCGTAGAACAACTATCTGATCACTGTTGATCAGATAAATGCGCCCAATCATTCTAATATATGTTATCTTCAAAAAGGTACATAAGTAACTTCATCCCTTAATACATGCAAATATTGCACTGCAAAGTTTCATAAGTACAATACTAAAATATTAACTTCAAAATTAACTATTTCATAATTATTGTATGCACATACTCGTATAGCAATATTGATTAAAAGTACTGCATGCAGTATGGCTCTTGTCGGTGGAGTATGCGCCAGTTTTTGCGCATATAACTATGTGTAAAACAGTACCATTAGATGTTTAAACTTGAACTTCTATAAAATGTTTAAATATCATTATAGATACTTTATTGGATGAATTGGCATTTCTTGGACATTATTTAAAAAATATTTTCTGCTTACGCCATAAGAACTTTCACCTTACATCAATAATAATCGAGTAAAACTAGATGTAAACCACATACTACTCATAAATTCACTTTGATACCAGATCACAAACTCGTTTATCCTCAGAAATGTTATCCTTAAAAATTAATTTTTGAATTTGTCATTACTTAAAACTACACTGACAGTGAAAATGCAATGCAAATGAAATCAAACGCTCGCTTAGTAAGAAAAAAAATGCACGCCAATACTTAGTAGTTTTGTCAATTGCTATAAACTTCGTTTAATCAAGTGTTTTAAAGCTACCTGCATTGCAATTTTGTCATGAATTCTTTTAAAAGAAAATTGCAAATACTTCGTTTAACCACGTGTTCTAAAGGTACTTGCACTGCAATTTTATCACGAATTCTTTTCAAAATTTATTGCCAAAACTTCGTTTAACCATGTGTTTTAAAGGTACCTGCACTGCAAGTTTTTATCACGAATTTTGTTCAAAATTTCAGTGTGAAACTAATAATTAATGTAATAATTAATGCAACCGCTGCAGTTACTTACTTAAGTTACTTGTATAAGCAGATAGGTACTACAAAATATATTCACACACGAAAATCGGTTTATCGGTAATTCGTAATTAATCATAACCCTTTTTTATAATGCAAATAACTTGCGACGTCACAATACAAAACCAATTTGAATTTCTTTTGTGGGTTAGTGGTACGTTAACACTTCTGATTTATTGTATTTATCTCGTATAGACACTGTGGTTACAACAATTATCACATCTAGTACTTACAGTCGATCTGGTCTGTTAATTCCTTTACGATGCTTACTCTTCGGTTGTCTCAATCCAAGTGAACGAGTCCGTCCGCGTTCGCCCTAACTTTCTCTTCCCCTACCACATTCCATAACTACCGTGTTGCCAGGAGTATAATTTTAATTTCCCAACTACCCCGGTATTTAACTGGATATCGTAATAAAGTTGCCACATCAAAATTATTATTTTCCTGCTGTATTAAGCATACATTTTAATATCAATAAATCATAACAATGATTGTTACTAACACCTGTTCTAAATTGCTTTTTGTTGTTGTTGTTGTCACTGTGCTGTACCTACTAACCAAACTATGGACCCTAAAGGTGTGCAATAAAGATATTTTTTATACTCGGCGACTGTAATACTCGAATTGAGATTGTGGTGGCGGAACTACTAGCGCATACTTTTTGATAGAGCTTGTATGGTCGCATATTGTAGCATCCATAACAATCACAGAAAGGATTTCCATACAATATTGTGAAACTGTTGTCGGGCCCCGCATTGCGTGTCGCCGCCGGCACAATCCACCGGGAGATCGAACGTTACGAGATTACATAGAAGCAGTAGGTTGTGCACGGCTTTCGTCGAACTCAATTCTTACCGGCTTGCTTGAGCACTCGTATAAAAACTATTGTGTGCAACGGTACATAATAAGGGTTCTTAAAATTCTCGGGTCTGTTTTTACAAAATTCGGCTTTGCCTCATTTTGTAACTTCGACCCTCGAATCTTAAGAACCCTCATTATGTAACTGTTGCACAAAATACTATAATTTAATTTAAAAAAAAACATTTTTAATTTTCACGTGTCTAACGTGATAATCAAAACGAAATTGTGTTTTTATTGTTGTGTTGGACTATTTAATCTGCAAATTGTTATTCTTTATTTACAAATGTGAACTCTTAATAATGTTAACTAATCGGTTGTTGGTGTTCTTACAGTGTACAGTGTGTTTAAATTGAACATTCTAAAAGAACAGGTTGGCAACTTCTGTTGCTATGTTTACTCAATTCCTAACCTCAAAAAAATGAAGTATATTGCAAATTAGAGTTGACTGTGGAATACATAATAAAACTTCTTAACTTTTTAATGCATATATTTATGCCAGTTTTAAAAAGAACCAGCAAACGTTTCTTTGTTATTGGTAAGATGAATCACCTTTAAACATTCTCTGAAACATAAAATAAATAATTACCGAATGTTACAAAGAATGATCTGTCATAAATTCATAATCATAAACATGATCTATATAGAATTGAAATCTGGGTCGTGATCCTGAATCACTTTTTCTGACTCTGAGCCCATGACACAGAATAACCTAGTTCCATAAGGCATTTGGTGTTCCCCTAATAAAGACGTGACTATTAGCTCAGCGAAGAAAGCCCACTAACTGCTCGATAGGGGAAATAATTCGTGTACTAAAAGTACTCATGGATAGGGGCGCCGCTAACGGGGAGAGGGGGGTGTAAAGGTCCCTTTTTTTGGCTTTTCGTAAATAACTCAGTAGCGATGGCTCATACGAAAAAATGTTCTTCTACTTAATTAATCCGCAAATAATTTTCTACAAAAATGGTTCTTTATACTTTTTTGCTAGGATCAATATACAGTGTGTTTTTTTTAAGTGGGCCACTATGGGGAAATCCTAAAGTATAGGAGATACATGGAAACTGTTCTAGGAAACATTAGGTATTTTTTTGAGAATTTTTTTTGATATAGTCAAATTTTTGGTTGTCCCTAAAAATTAATAATTTTGATGATTTTTTTTTGACGCAGATCTAGTCAGTTTCATGAGAGGATCATTTTATTGTATGGAAAGAAAAAATCGGAACAGTAGAAGTTAGTCAAATAAAAAAAAAAGTTTTTATTATTACAACATGTGTAAATTGCCTAGGTACACTTGCAAGTCATAAAAAGTATTTCAAATTCCAATATGACATTTGTTTTTGGAACACTTTATTTGATTTAAAAAGGAAGTAAGAATACTGTTCGGACCAAATAAAAAAAATGTTATTTTTTTTAATTGAGCTGAAGGTGCTCGCGTAAGAATGGAGGTCCAAAATCATTTAATTAGGACCTCCATTCTTACGCGAGCACCTTAAATTCAATTAAAATAAAAAACAAAAAAAAATTTTAGACCAAACAGTATTCTTACTTGGTTTTTAAATCAAATAAAGTGTTCCAGAAACAAATGTCATATTGGAATTTGAAATACTTTTTATAAACCTTGCAAGTGTACCTAGGCAATTTACACATTTTGTCATAATAAAAACAATTTTTTTATTTAACTAACTTCTACTGTTCCGATTTTTTTCTTTCCATACAATAAAATGATCCTCTCATGAAACTGACTAGATCTGCGTCAAAAAAAAAATAATCAAAATTATTAATTTTTAGGGACAACTCGCACTTGACGAAAAATTTGACTATACCAAAAAAATTCTCAAAAAAATACCTAATGTTTCCTAAGACAGTTTCCCTGTATCTCCTATACTTTAGGATTTCCCCATAGTGGCCCACTAAAAAAAAACACACTGTATAATGAGATTTCGAGGAAATACGATAATCACTTTTTGAAACTTTCGGAGCTGTTATTTACGAAACTATTTGTTTTGTCTAAAAATTGTTTTAGAAAACCCATATTTATATTAAAAGACCTATCCAACGACACCCCACATATCGTCGGTTGTAATATGAATTAATGTAACCGCCAAAATGACGAAATTGAGTTAAGTATACAGTTCGACTGCAAATTTCCCGCTCTGTCGAATGCTGTATATAAAATTTTGATATCTCGAAAAAAATGTCGAGTACGTTAACAAAAATTCAGCAATTTTATCCAGTTTCACCTTTCTTTTTAATGTATGTCAAGGTTTCAAAATATCATCGACAGTTATCTTAACGTAAACATAAATTTGTAATTCGTTTCTAATGTATTCACCTTAATTTATTAAATACCAATGATGTAAGAGTCATTTGCATTACAATGACTCTTACGCTATTCGATTTCTAAAATATATTTCATTTTTGACTGTTACGCTAACGTTAACAATAAATAAAAAATAGAAATGACTTTTACATCAAACGCCGCATACCCGGGATTTGTGACTATAATTTACAGGTCTTCAAGCAAATCAGGTTTAAAACAATTTTTCAAATTATGTATAATATACATTACATGGAAATATTACAAAAACAACGAAATAATTGTCTCAAGTGTCTTTACTGCAAGGGAACGTTACCTTAATGCTCAAATTTGGCGGTAACGCTAACTTTCTCGTACTTGGAGTAAAACTAATGACTCTTACCTTATCATTTTGTTTCGAATTCCTCACGTTTTGGTGATTACGCTAAGCTTGTATTACCAATTTCAGTGAATGTTGTGCTTACGCTAAGTCACTGATTAGAAGCTGGTATTGTATCTCTTTCTTTTAAAACGTTTAGACGGCGAGCGTAAGCGAGACAAATGTATGTTTGTTCGCATAAGCGCATGCATTTGTTTACGATTTGCTGTTATCGTCGGTTGTAATATGAATTAATGTTACCGCCAAATGACGATTTTTTCAGGAGAGGCAAAAAACTAACTGAGCAATCATAAAGTATGTTGTAACTTTTTAGTTACTTATTCTATTGCAATGATGTTTATGCTATTTGTCTTGTATTTGTGAGGTCTATTTGATAATTAGTAACTCACTGAGACCACTGCTATAGTTTAGGAAATGGCAGGCGCTTACGCTAATTTATTTTTTATTTTTATGGAGTTACGTTAAGAATTTTATGAAAAATATCAAAAGTGGTTCTCGTATTTTAAGGTAACTTACAAAAAAAGTAACAATGCTTACGTTATGCATCACAAGGTTTACAGAATATGGACTTACGCTACAAGGAGTCGAATATTGAAAATTCACACTTCTTTAATTGTAATAAGGTTGAATTAAAAAAATGGAACATGTAGCTTGAAAGTATAAGGTTAATAAAAAAAACAGTTTTTGAGTTAGAAATTTAGTTTAATCAAAACAAAAGCTTACAAGAAATATTTTTCTTAGTCTTCTGACATTTAATAACGCAATATTTTTTTTAAAGAAACGAACATTTTTCCCTTAAACAATACAAAATAAACAAACAAAATGATCTGCTCAATTCATAACAATCTCTTAATTGAGATGACGTTTTCAAACTATATACTATATCAACCACATTGTCGGTCGGTTATGAGGTGCTAATGTCATAAATATTCATTCGCAAAAGATCATTATCAACAAACGATAGTACGGTATTTTTAATCTGAAAACGTTACACAGTTTTTACTTATCTACTCGTATACTGGTAAAAATATAAATAACAAACAATATTACGCAGAAAAATCAAAAGTAACTGCAACATTTCTTAATCTTCATGATCGTCTTACATTTGAGTCAATTGACTACAGTAAAACAAGAAACGCCTACTTATTAATTATAATTATCTCACGTTTATTTACTGCTTACTATGTAAAAATACTATGACAATATAAAAAAATCTTAATTCCTTTCTCTAAAGTAAAACAAACAATTTGTTTTTTTTTTATCTTATTTCTTACTTTTATTTATTGCTTTTACTATTTTTCCCTTTCCTTGCTTCTTCTCATCTTTTTCTGTCGTATTTTTGCTGCAGTCCGAGTGTTTGTTTATTTTCTGTTTTTTTTTTCTTCTGCTGTTAGTGTGTGTTCTGTTTTAGTGGTCACAGTAGCCTTCTCTTTTCTTTGGTTTTTGGGTTTAGCTCCATTAACTTCTCTGCTTTTTCTTCGATGTCACCATCGTTTGTGTCTGATAATGTCGTCCAAATAATCAACTTTGTCTTTATAAGGTAGTTGTAGATAATACTGTACGAACGATTTAGGTATTACCTCTTGGTCACACAATGTTTAAGGTCCTTGAATTTTTTTGTAGAAATTGGCAGACGTTGTGTGTAAAGTTTTGGTAGAGTATAACTTGTTTGAGATTCAACCCTGATACATAAATTTGACTGACCTTTTCCTTTTCCCTTTCTTTTCCCTATCACCCGCAGCTAATTGACTGAGGAGCCGAGCGTAGCGAGGCGACGAACGTCTCCGTTTTAACTCACAAGGATAGGCCGTATGGCCGCGCGGGTGCATGTTGAGTCAGCTTTCACTGGTAAAACGATTTGACGGATTGATGTGTGTGTATTGGTTGGTCAGTGTCGGTCTAGAGGTCGCATTTTTCATCTGATTTCGATGAAACTTGGCATGTACGTTTCTTGATTTATTTGCCAAAAATTGTCGAGCCATTATTTGATTGGGGGAGAAATGAGGGAGAGAAGGGGGGAAGTTTGCTGTCACGTTATTTATCATATCATTATTCATTTTATCATTTTCGGGAAAAAGGTCAAGCCCACACTTCCTTAGAGGTTGTTGTAAAAAAAAAGTTTCGAGGGAGAGGGAAAGAGGGGAAAAAGGGGGGAAATGCTCCGAAGTCTACGGTTCACGGAACCACTAGTACTAAAAGATGTAAGGATTGTTACGATCAAGAAACCAGATGTTAATGAAATGGAAGTGAAATACACAATGAAGGATGATGGAGAAGTTTATAAAATACGGTTGGGATAAGAAACAACGCAGGTGACACGGAAAGAAAAGGGAAAAGGAAAAGGTCAGTCAAATTTACGCCACAGGGTTGAAACTCAAACAAGTTAAATACTCTACCAAACTTTACACACAACGTCTGCCAATTATTATCCAGAGCAATGACACAAACGATGGTGTCATCGAAGGAAAGAGCAGAGAAGTTAATGGAACTAAACCCAAAAACGAAAGACAAGAGAAGGCTACTGTGACCACTAAAACAGAACACACACTAACAGCAGAAGGAAAAAAACAGAAAAAAAACAAACACTCGGACTGCAGCAAAAATAACGACAGGAAAATGTGAGAAGAAGCAAGAAAAGGGAAAAATAATAAAATCAATAAAGAAAAAGTAAGAAACAAGATAAAAATATACAAATTGTTTGTTTTACTTTAGAGAAAGGAAGCTGATCTGCAGAGAATTAAGATTTTTTTTATATTGTCTTAGTATTTTTATATAGTAAGCAGTAAATAAACGTGAGATAATTATAATTAATAAGTAGGCGTTTCTTGTTTTACTGTAGTCAATTGACTCAAATGTAAGACGATCATGAGGATTAAGAAATGTTGCAGTTACTTTTGATTTTTCTGCGTAATATTGTTTGTTATTTATATTTTAACCAGTATACGAGTAGATAAGTAAAAACTGTGTAACGTTTTCAGATTAAAAATACCGCTCTATCGGTTGTTGATAATGATCTTTTACGAATAAATATTTATGACATTAGCACCTCATAACCGACCGACAATGTGGTTGATACCTTTAGTTTGAAAACGTCATCTCAATTAAGAAATTGTTACGAATTGAGCAGATAATTTTGTTTTGTTTATTTTGTATTGTTTCAAGGGGAAAATGTTCGTTTCTTAAAAAAATATATATATTGCGTTGTAAAATGTCAGAAGACTAAGAAAAATATTTATTTTAAGCTTTTGTTTGGATTAAACTACATTTCTTACTCAAAAAGTGTTTTTTATTAACCTTATACAGGTGTATTAAAGTCGGTTTGCGATTGACAGATGAGTTTCATACGCTTGAATCTCCATTTTGTTGTCATAATCATAAAGTCAACTTTACAAGCATCACACCATTTGGTGCCGTGTTTTGAACGTGGACTTTATTTCCGTTTTGTAAAGGTAGAATATCAAATGGATGAATATCATCTGTCAGGTCCAAACTTACTTTGATCGTATTGTACTACTACTAAATGTTTCATTTTTTTTAATTCAACCTTATTTCAAGTAAATAAGTGTGAATTTTCAATATTCGACTCCTTGTAGCGTAAGTCCATATTCTGTAAACCTTGTGACTTACGTTATGCATTATAACTTTTTTTGTGAGTTACCTTAAAATACTAGTACCACTTTGAATTTTTTTCATAAAATTCTTAACGTAACTCCATAAAAATAAAAAATTAATTAGCGTAAGCGCCTGCCATTTCCTAAACTATAGCAGTGGTCTCAGTGAGTTACTAATTATCAAATAGATCTCACAAATACAAGACAAATAGCATAAACGTCATTGTAATAGGATAAGTAACTAAAAAGTTACAACTTACTTTATGATTGCTAAATTAGTTTTTTGCCTCTCCTGAAAAATCGTCATTTGGCGGTTACATTAATTCATATTACAACCGACGATATTAGGGGTGGATTAAAAAACAGAATTTACCCCCCACTTCATGTGTTCGGGAGGTACCCTAAAAAATAATATTTTTTCAGATTTTGTTTTAAAACTTTGTCTGCGTGTTCAAAACGGGTTCCCTCTATTTGGCATACTTTTATTTGTCCGAAACCCATGTCGCATAACAGACTTGGCATAATTTGTTTTAGACGAATGATAATGTAGCATAAACCTTATTTGGTATAATTCACAATATTGCGAATTTCACTTTGTCCGAAAATTATTTTGCATACCACTGTTGCAGCCGAATGTTATTAGGTTATTACGAATAAACTTAATAAGCATAAGTGTATTTGGCATATTTTTTAAAATTCGAAAGTTTTTTGGCATACACCGAACATGTAATATCCATCAGTTTATCACTGTTATCACTGAAACTGGCTCAGCAACGCATTATCAACACGTGCGCCTCGGGCGGTAGACTGACCGCAACTGCTACCCCCCCATCTTCACGGGTTCTGACGTTTGCGCTTGAGATAGGTATATACTACATCCCTTCCTTGTTATTTATTTTTAACCGACTTCAATTCCATTGAGGATGGAGGTTCTGCATTCGGTTTGGTGTTTTTTTTTATGTATGTTCACCGATTACTCCGAGACCCGTGGTTCGATTTGGGTAATTCTTTTTTTGTTTGGAAGGATCTACATCCAAGGTGGTCCCATATTAATCTGGTGCTGTTCTGATGAGGGGATCCATGACGAATTGAGGAAACTCTTCAATTTTTAAAGGCACATGTATGGTAATTTGGGTGTTTTCTTAAGCTACTGAAGCATTTTCTCACGAAAATCACCAATTCGATGGAGTGGACCTGATGATGATGATCGTTTTGATGATAATGATGAAGTTTTTTTTTAAATATAGGATGTTCAGCGATTACTCCAAGACCCGTGGTCCGATTCTTATGATTATTTTTTTGTTTGGAAGGAACTACCTCGAAAATGTTTCCACTATAATCTGGTGCTGTTCTGATGATGGGATCGATGAGCAACTGAGGGAACTCCTCAATTTTTAAAGGCACATGTATGGTGATTTGGGTGTTTTCTAAAGTTACTCAAGCATTTTTTCACGAGAACCACCAATTTGATGGAGTGGACCTGATGATGATGATTATTTTGATGATAATGATGATGTAGGATGTTCAGCGATTACGCCAAGACCCGTGGTCCGATTCGAATAATTATTTTTTTGTTTGGAAAAAGCTATTTCGAAGATGGTCCCACATTAATTTAGTGCTGTTCTGATGATGGAATCGATGGGCAACTGAGGGAACTCATCAATTTTTAAAGGCACGTGTATGGTGATTTGGGTGTTTTCTTAAGCTACTCAAGCATTTTCTCACGAGAACCACCAATTTGATGGAGTGGACCTGACAATAATGATTGTTTTGGTGATAATGATGAAGAATTTTTTAAATGTAGGATGATCAGCGATTACTCCAAGACCCCTGGTCCGAATAGAATAATACTTTTTTTGTTTAAAGGATCTACCTCGAAGATAGTCCCACATTACTCTGGTGTTGTTCTGATGATGGGACCCATGAGCAACTGAGGGAACTCCTCAATTTTTAAAGGCACGTGTATTTATTTCCTCTCGAAAACCACCAATTTGATGGAGTGGACTTAATGATGAAGTCCACATGTGATACGTGGAACTTTCCTTAGATTGAATGGGTGTGTTACGAACTTTTTGATATATCTTTAGCGATTTTTCCGAGACTCGTTGTTCGATTTTGATAAATTATATAACCACAAAAAATTGAAAAATAAAAACTTTTTACAAAACAGATAAACCGACTTCAAAAAGGATAAAATTTTATATTTATATTATTTATATGCGTTACCAACTGACATGTTTGAAGTCGGTGCCAAGCCAAATTTAAATCAGCTTCAAGTATGAACATCACAAAACATCGGTACTTACTAATAGGTACATAATGCAAAGGTGAATGTGATTCTACCTGTTACATTTTCATGTTAAAACAACTAATCCAATTTTGATGAAATGTGGTACCTATGTATATATACATATATACTCTCATACACGTTTACTTTGTCAATAATCAGAAAAGGCGGCAAATAGAAAAAAATAAGACGCTTAAGATGGACCTTCCATAGAAAATTCGAATATCGTGCCTTTTTCTACTGACACGGTGGGTGTACTGGGTATATCTGAGTATAGAAAAATTTACCTAGCCATTGAATTCCTGTATACTTCGAATCAAACCTTAGATAAAGAAGGATGAATAATTCAAACGAACCATGGGCTTCGTTCGAGATACCGATAGTCCGAACAGTGTCCTAACAATTTTAAGACGCATGGCTATACTTTCTGTACCTACTTGCTTAACAGTTAACGGTCGAAACGAATGTACCTATACCTAAGTGCAATCCATATCGTATTAGATTAGTTATATAGTAAGACTAACAACTCACTGAACACATCGCCTCGTGCGGCTTGGCACCGACTTCAAACATGTCAGTTGGTAACGCATATAAATAATATAATGATTCATTTTATCCTTTTTGAAGTCGGTTTATCTTTTTTTTGTAAAAAGTTTTTATTTTATATCTATTTATTGACTTTGCACTATTTCAGTCATCAATAAAAATCATCTATCTACAAGTATGTTCTACTTTTATAGTGATTGGATCGACACTAATAATCGAGTTTTTCTTCTTTATTTGGTGACCAATTTCTAATAAGTATCGCTGTTTTTTCCGTTCCGAAATCTCCCACTCCTCTTCCTTTTCTTTTCCTGTGACTATCTACTTCCCTTCAACCTTTTTTTTTCAGAAGAATAACATTTCTTCTGTTCGTTTTACCGTTGTCTACATTTTAGAATGGGGATTCATATTTTTGCCATAAAACTTATCACCAGCCTCTAACCTAGCCTAGCCTTTTTCTTTCAAAGTGTTATTTCCCTATTGCTTTATTTTATTCCTCTGCGTCTCTCATTTCCATATATTTTCCTTTAGTTCTTTTAAAAGGCAGGTTATTTTAAAGTGCAACCCCAATTAAAATGACCACAGAAAGGGCTGACATAAAGTTACCTTTTCTTAATCAACAGTTAGATAGAAATAGAACTTACACAGCACAAATGTCCCATTGGTATTATGAGGAATTGCATACAAACAAATGCTCTGTATATTTTAATTTATAGTTAATAAGAAAATATTATTTCTGGTGATTACTTCAAAATGAAAGGTCTCCGAAGACCTTAAGGTAATAAGAGTTACAAATCACGACTTCATAACTTTTTTTCATAACATTCACTTAAATGTTGAAGAAGCTAAGATCCAGTAATTTAAGAATTTTGTAGCTGACTCTTAGTATTTCTTCGACCCCGAGAAATTTTACCAAGATTAGTAGATGAATTATAACTTATGTAAGAAACCAAGGCCACAAAGCAGCCCTGTTAGGATCCAATGAAAATGATTACAATACGTTCAAAGTAAGTTTGGACTTGACAGCTAATATTCATCCATTTGATATTCTACCTTAACATAAAGGAAATAAAGCCCATGTTCCAAACACGGCACCACATGGTGTGATGCTTATAAAGTTGACTTTATGATTATGACAACAAAAAGGCGATTCAAGTGTATAAAACTCATCTTTCAATCGCGAACCGACTTTAAAGCACCTGTACGCCAGGTTAAACAAACGATCAATCTTCATAAGGTCTTGGTTTTGTAATATTATAATCAAACCAATTTAATGGAATGCCAGCAAGCTTGGCAATTCTTTAGGCCTTGATTCGAGTAAAGGGATATGACTATTGTTATTTCTAGAATAGCGTGAAAAGTTCCAGGACTATGATTAGAACATTTTTGTTACTACCTAAGTACTTCATCTAATGGATGCACAGAGAACCTAATTGTCGTAGTTCAAGCGCCCACGCGTGTTAAGAACCCCTTTTTTGTCTCACTCGCTTTTTTTTCTAGTTTCCTATAGTTTATATGAATCTAAACATCAGACTAAAACTCCCACATCGATACGGCTTGTAGTTTTTTTGTAAAAAAATTTCAAAGTTGGCTTATATCCGGGTCATGAAATTCACTAAAACTAAAAATTCTAATCAACTAAATTACTTAATTCAATTTTGATTTTACCAATCAAGCAGGCATTTAATACTTCATCTTTTATGAAGCATTCGAATAATTTTCTGCCAGTAAATAACAAAAAAAAACATTTTTCGCTCTTTCGGTTTTTATTTTTTTATTCTGGAGTTCCGCCGTAGTAGCAAACGAAACTGATATTAAACGATAGATTACGCTTAGATTTATCAGCAGAAAAAAAATGAGCTGCTAATTCGGTGGAACTCAAAAGTTATCAACAATTTTGATTTGTGTTCAGGGTTGTCACCTTGTATATCCGGATCCCATGGATGGTAACATTCCAGGTTTTAAACTTGAAATATCAGGCAGGCATTATTGTATTAGAAATTACATTCAGCATGCATATTTACCGGAATGGTTTTCGATTTAGACCACTTTAAAAATTTTGAAATGTTGTCAATTGAGATTTTCGGAACATATGTGTCATGAAACAAGATGAACATGTGTATCATTGGATATTTACCAGTCGCTTGGCGGTGAAGGAAAACATCGCGAGAAAACCGAACCTAATCTCAATGAGGCTTAGTTTGCCCCCAGGGTTGGAAGGTCAGATGGCAGACGTTTTCGTAAAAACTAGTGTCTACGCCAAATCATGAGGTAAGGTGGCCAAGTGGATCCCAAGACAAAGCCGTGTCAAGGAACTGGGACACACGCTAAGATGATGATGACGACTCCTCGTTACATAGTTCAAAATTGTCTTCCTCGTCAACAGTTACTGCCATCGCTGGCCAGCTAGCACAAGATTTTAGTAGCGATATGGCTTCTTTTGGCAATGGATGTTTTTTTTATATGGGATTTTCGTTTTTGAAGACCATAGTCACCAATTATGGGGTCTGAAGAGACTAGTGCCCTATGAAATAAATCGAACATGGCCGCTTCGCGACTGGTTTTCCTTGAATGCGGGTTTCTGCTCCTTGCTCAGAAAGCATCCCAATCGGCACAGGTGTCAGTTCGATGATCCGAGCACCATGTATTAAAATTTTGTGCATGGTGACTCCTTCCCATAACTCATGTAGCAAATCATCGAAACGTATAGATGTGTAAATAGAATGAAATTTAATAACAAGTATACACGTATTATTCAGTCGATCTATTCGTTCGACAGTATAAATATTGGCTATATGATCAGTAGACATCGCAAAGCTAATCTAAAACCCGACCAAAAGCATCTCGAGTGGTGCTCAATGTAGGGATCCTTTGCAGTTACCGGTCCATCATAGTACTCACTCAAAAGATAGTTTATTATAAGATTTTGCGGCACAAACGTCCTTTTGCGGATGACCGAGGATTTCTGATTCGGTAAGTTTTGAAAACCTTAATAGTTGATTTTCCAACTTCACTCGGAATTCTGATCCGGATTAACAAACTTGTAGTGACAACCCTAGACACAAACATTCCGGATAAAACTTAAATCACTTGTAACTTCTGAGTTCCATGGTATTAGCAGCTGATTTTTTTTCTGCACATAAAGTCAGACGTAAACTATCGTTTAATATCGGTTTCGTTTGCTACTACGGCGGAACTTCATGATAAAAAAATAAAAACCAAAAAAGAGAAAAATGGAAATTTCTCGATATCCAGTGGCGGAAAATATACAAAAACATTATCAAAGCTGCAGCATTTAATGTCTATTCAATTGTTATAATTATTATTTCCGTAAGTAAATTACTTTAAATTATTTTTTAGGTTTAATGAATTTCATGACCCCGATATAAGCCAACTTTCATATTTTTTTACAAAAAAACTACAAGCCGTATCGACGTGGGAGTTTTAGTCTGATGTTTAGATTCATATAAACTATAGGAAACTAGAAAAAAAAGCGAGTGAGACAAAAAAGGGGTTTTTAACACACTGTGCCACGTGGTCATGCCCCACAATGCATGAAACACATTCTCTAAGCTGTCGAAAAAGCACTAAATGTGAATCTTCGTTCCTACTGAAGAGGAACTATCTGACAAAGCCTTTCATCATGTAACGGACCGATGTGGTATATCAAACATGTTGTTTTAACCCTCACGCCAATCTCAAATAGCATAAGATATTATCTTTGCATGTCTTGGTGGAAAGACCCGGACCGTTTAAGACGTGTTATCCTAAACTGCAGTCATAATTCATTTTAGGACTCACCCGGTCATACAAAAATCCTTACGAAAGATCATGAGTATCATGACGCCATTCATTGAAAGCTATGGGAATTTTAGGTTTTTCCTGTGTGACACTCATTTTTGTTGGTACACATGACAGAATTTATAGGAATCTCGAAGATCTTAGAAGAAATAAGTTCTGCGTTAACTGAAGAACAAATCAAATTACTTTTAATAAATATTTTAATTGTTTATACCACTAGGTCACTTTTCCCTTGTATATGACATCTATATAAGTTCTGCGTTGATTATGAAACAAGGATCTGTTACACAGACAGCTTACCGTTCTCTCATTGGGCTCTCTGACTAGCGTCCCTAACACACGCGGCGTACCCGAGACTGAGTACTGACTATGCCCGCATATGTCTCTAAGGTTTTCCATTTAGCAATAAAACGTACCTACCTATAATCGAATTATAGTATAGTAAGCGTTTTACTTACAAGTCGGTTAAAGTCTCGATTCAAGACATTGTAAAAGTTCGGTTACGTTGATTCAAAGTTTTTTTTTTTTTTTTTTTTAACAAAGGAGCATCATACCGCTCAATTATTAGTTACAGTTCAGGTCGGTCCCTGGTTTTGAATAATAGGTAAATATAACGAAACAAACTCATAATACGTTGAGTGATGTGAGAGTTTTAAAAGTAAGTATGACGGTCAACAAATGTTTTTATCCCGTTCATAGAGGATATATTGTAGACTGTAGCATATAATTACATAATGTTGTTTATAAGTAATTAGTGTAATTACTTAAAGGAACCTGCACTGGTGTAGATGCTATAGTTGTACTTGAATGTTAAATTTACTTAAATACTCATAACTTCATATAAGTATTGTTATAAAATATATTAAATAAAATTTCTTTTAGGCAATAATACTTTGCCTATCAGGGTCTGTGCTAATCTTTGTCACGTAAGTACGTACTTGGTTCGTTACTTGGTTGCAACACAGACTACCTAATGATCTCTCTCTCTCTCTCTCTCTCTCTCTCTCTCTCTCTTTCTTTTTATTTAATGTAATATGGTTGCTATTGATAATTGATAATAAGTATTGCTAGTAGTAATAAATGGTACTTAAATTTAAAAGCTGGTGCTAGGCACAGCTAATCAGGTTAAAACCTTTTCACTGACAAATAAAGGCAATATAAATATGATACCTAGTTTGATAAAAAATCATTATATCAGTGTCGTGTACTCAATTTACCTAGCTGGAAAGGTACTTAGTCAAGAGATGGTGTTTGGTATTTGGTTAAGTTTTTTGTGACTGCACATTGCATTATTACTAGTTTTAATGCCTTTAATGCGTATCCTATTCCCAAATGTCGTTGCACCGATTTAAACATTTGTTGCAATTCCAAACATTTTAGTTTGCGTGCCTAATTGTTGCGGAATTCTCGTATGGTGCTTGTATAATCATTGCTATAAGATATTCTTTACATATCTTGTTCTTTGTGTCCTTTTATAACCTTTACGGAATAATAGTAAATTGTAACTATGGTGTTACCCAATTTCCTAATCTGAATATACGGTTATATTCCTCTCACAAGACTCTTGTGAATAACATGCATGGCCCGGCACGGGTTTTGCATCTCCAGATACAGCATCTGGCATTTGGAACGTCCCTGTTGCTAAGCGGTTTCGCGTCGCGCAAAACTAGCAACTTATGCGGATTTTTTATAACCATTTTCGTTTCCAAAACTGTTTCTTCGAGAGAGTCGTGGCTTTCTATAAATAAAACACTAGACCCGCCCATACTATTTTTAGTTATGTTCATACTAAAATGGAAATAATATCAAAAGAGGGTAGATTTTCCCAACGCAATCGAGCGTTTTTCTTAATTTTATATCTCGGATACAACTGTGGTAATTAACGTGTCTGTTTACGTCTATTTTATGTCAGATAAATGTGTTCACTGTAAACGAGTGACACAGGGTACCACTTTTTTCCGACGTTCCAGATTCAAATAATCTGCTGATTTCGATATCAGCCTATGTATATGTATATAATTTAATGACCAGATAATTATACCTGCTTCTGATGACGTCGAGACGATTTAATGCCCAGATTCGATAATCTGCTGTGTTGGACATTCGTTTCATTATGTCAATTTAATGACCAGATAAGTTTATCTGCTAAGTCTGACTTAGTAATCATGTTTGGTCATTCCACTATAATTTAAGTACACATGACAATTAAATGTCCAGATTTGGTAATCTGCAATTTTAAAAATTGATCTGATTATGTCAATTTAATGACCAGATAAGTTTATCTGATGTGTCTGATTGATCAAATGAACCACTGGATCCCAAGCCGGTGGTAAAGAAAAGCCCTCCTCCCTGTTGAAGTTTGGATATTTCTTTATCTCAATAGCCTCCCGCAGCATCCTGGGAATATATCGTTTCTCCTTGGCGAGGACTAGAGGCTTGTCAAACTTAATTGAGTGATTGGGCTTATCCATGACATGATCGCAGACTGCAGACCTAGGTCGACGGTGCTTAACATCGGCTACATGTTCCTTCACCCGAGTGGAGATGCTCCGTTTTGTTTGGCCCACATATGAGAGCCCACACTCACAATCCAGCCTGTAGACTCCTGCAGTTTGCAGAGGGGTGTTACTTTTCACGGGCCTCAGGAATTGTGAATTTCCTGATCAAAGAGCAAGCAGGACACACGACTGTGAGGCCATAGCGTTGGATAGTGTTAACGTATATTGCTCTATTTTGTAAAATAATGTAGACCTATTAATTTCTAAATTTAACAGTTTGTTTGCTACCTTTTAAATTAATTAATTAAAGTTTGTAGTAGATCGATAATTAGCTATTGTAGAACTAGCTTTATTTGCCCTTCTGGCATGTACACTCACCTTTATTTGTTTGCATTTAATGTTATACATGTGGGTAGTCTTTTGTACATTGTAATTTTAGATGTGGGTAAATATGTTTTCCTCAGTCGACCCGTGACCACGAACGCTGTAAAGTGTTCGAAACGTCGGGATGTAATTTAAAATTCAGTATACGCGATATAATCCGTTCAAAGTTGTTTTATTTCATGAATAACTATCGCGGCAACCGTAGAAGATATTTTGTCATGTGTACTTAAATTATAGTTTGATAACTATACCCGATTACTAAATCAGACACATCAGATAAACTTATCTGGTCATTAAATTGACATAATCAGATCAATTTTTAAAATTGCAGATTACCAAATCTGGACATTTAATTGTCATGTGTACTTAAATTATAGTGGAATGACCAAACATGATTACTAAGTCAGACTTAGCAGATAAACTTATCTGGTCATTAAATTGACATAATGAAACGAATGTCCAACACAGCAGATTATCGAATCTGGGCATTAAATCGTCTCGACGTCATCAGAAGCAGGTATAATTATCTGGTCATTAAATTATATACATATACATAGGCTGATATCGAAATCAGCAGATTATTTGAATCTGGAACGTCGGAAAAAAGTGGTACCCTGAGTCACTCGTTTACAGTAAACACATTTATCTGACATAAAATAGACGTAAACAGACACGTTAATTACCACAGTTGTATCCGAGATATAAAATTAAGAAAAACGCTCGATTGCGTTGGGAAAATCTACCCTCTTTTGATATTATTTCCATTTTAGTATGAACATAACTAAAAATAGTATGGGCGGGTCTAGTGTTTTATTTATAGAAAGCCACGACTCTCTCGAAGAAACAGTTTTGGAAACGAAAATGGTTATAAAAAATCCGCATAAGTTGCTAGTTTTGCGCGACGCGAAACCGCTTAGCAACAGGGACGTTCCAAATGCCAGATGCTGTATCTGGAGATGCAAAACCCGTGCCGGGCCATGCATGTTATTCACAAGAGTCTTGTGAGAGGAATATAACCGTATATTCAGATTAGGAAATTGGGTAACACCATAGTTACAATTTACTATTATTCCGTAAAGGTTATAAAAGGACACAAAGAACAAGATATGTAAAGAATATCTTATAGCAATGATTATACAAGCACCATACGAGAATTCCGCAACAATTAGGCACGCAAACTAAAATGTTTGGAATTGCAACAAATGTTTAAATCGGTGCAACGACATTTGGGAATAGGATACGCATTAAAGGCATTAAAACTAGTAATAATGCAATGTGCAGTCACAAAAAACTTAACCAAATACCAAACACCATCTCTTGACTAAGTACCTTTCCAGCTAGGTAAATTGAGTACACGACACTGATATAATGATTTTTTATCAAACTAGGTATCATATTTATATTGCCTTTATTTGTCAGTGAAAAGGTTTTAACCTGATTAGCTGTGCCTAGCACCAGCTTTTAAATTTAAGTACCATTTATTACTACTAGCAATACTTATTATCAATTATCAATAGCAACCATATTACATTAAATAAAAAGAAAGAGAGAGAGAGAGAGAGAGAGAGAGAGAGAGAGAGAGAGAGAGAGAGAGAGATCATTAGGTAGTCTGTGTTGCAACCAAGTAACGAACCAAGTACGTACTTACGTGACAAAGATTAGCACAGACCCTGATAGGCAAAGTATTATTGCCTAAAACAAATTTTATTTAATATATGTGTTACTGTAAAAGCCCGAAATGCTGTTAAACCTAGGTTTTACCGGTAACACCTAGGTTTTAGCTACGCTAGGCGATTTGATCGTAATATGTCGCTTATGAGGCATAGAGGCTAACATATTATATATATTTAAAAATAGAAAAAACATATGAGATCGTCATTATTATTTTACTCATCATCTTCGATATCGTAATCTTCGTCTTCTCTTTCTAGAAAATGTACGGGTATACCGTTTGTACATGAACCCAAGCATCCGGTCAATCCGGTGCATACTTGACTGCATGAAATACCAGCCTTTCGACCTCCGCAATTTCCAGTGCAACCGCTTTTGCAGCAACAAAAAATTGAATTCAGCACGGTGTCAGGAGCTGGAGGACCAGTGGTCATAATTGGCTCAAAGGTTCCATCAGCTCCTCGCTTCCAACCCCACATATCAGGAGGCATTTTGTTACCCAGCCACTCTTGTACTTGGTAGAATACTCGTAATGAATAGGTTTGAATTTTATTTTTAAGGAAATAAGCAGATACTAAATTATCGTGTTTTTTTAATAAAACGACGGTGGCAAACAAGCATACGGCCCACCTGATGGTAAGCAGCTAATGTAGCCTATGGACGCCTGCAACTCCAAAGGTGTCACATGCGCGTTGCCGACCCTTTAAAAACAGGAGGATTCGCTGTGTTGACGGCTAAAGGAACAAGAGAGGCCTCTCGTCGTCAACACACTGGGTCCTCTTTGAGCTCTTTGGCAACCTTACGTCTTTTTATTATGTTTACCAGATTTACTCTGACACTATTTTAAAAAGGCATAAGAAGGCATGTTTATTTATTTATTAGATTTTTTCATCGACGTCACTACCACCGTGTCACAAACAGGCGCGGTCCCAGGGGCGGGGTCACATGAGACATTTTTTTTAGGACGCCCTCAAAAATTGGAAAAAATTTTTTTGCACTAGTGTGTCGCCCCCCCCCCCTCCCAAATTTCAGGCTGCCACCGCGACTGGTCACAAAACCGCCATTTGTAAACTAAACGGCGTGGCGGCTCAGTTTGTATGCTCCGCCCCCCGCGGCACAACTTTTGTGGGGTCATTTTGCAGATCGACTTCATAGTCTAGGTATATTACCAGTCGCTGTTTTAAGCATACTGAATAGTAGTGGTGCCAATGGCGGGCGAGGCGCGGTGGGCCGGGAGGGTCTGCGCCGCGTTGACGCGACGCCCGTAGTAGCTAAAGGACTTACGGTAATCTTGACCACTTGAACCTCGTTTACATTACCACCTTTGTTTTTTTTAGAGTTTTCAATGATCAACATGGGAATTTTATGTTCGATCAGCAGGTAACTAAGCTAAAAATCTGAGTTATGATGAACAAGTAAGAAAAAACGACGTTTTTTCAAATCGACTATTTTTTAATCTCTTCGTTAACTTCAACACCCTGTAGCTCCTAAAGTATTAATCGTAGAGTAAAAATGAATATAACCAATTTTGTACGAAATTTTATGTTTAAACTTTTGTTCGAGGTAACTATAGTGATATTCTTACAGATATTCGAGATATGACCAAAAATCTGAACAAAGGTACCTTCAACCCCCCCCTACACCCTCAGCACAACCCCCACCCCCGAGGACTTTTAGTATAGTCACGTGGGCACCACAAGGTATAACTGTACCAATTTACAAAACTACACGAATTATTTCCCCTGATTTTATTAATTTTCTCAGGCTATAACTTATTTGACACTGTTCGTACTTATGCTTTTTTTGACGTACCCTGGGTCTAATATCTTCAGTTATTAGGTTGAAAAGCGCATATATTATTATTTTCTTTAATTCACACTTTATTATTTAGTAAGGAAAATGAAAACAACGTTTATTTACTTTGTCATGACATGTAAGAATATGACAGTTCATGTGGCTAGTGATAAAATAAAGCGTTTGGTTGCTGCATTATCCTATAAATACTGACACTACATTTAAATGATAAAATAAATAACAATGCCAGATTAAATAAATTATTAACAAAAAATAAGTCTCTTCGTTTGATATGATTTTATTGGATTGAATATGGAGTACTTACTTTTTAATTATTTGCGTGTAGTCGTTATAAATAGAAGATTGCTAAAATACTGGAATAATAAAACGCACACATAACAACCGGAAGGAAACTGTCATTCGCGATAGAAAACAGAGGAAAGACCCAAATCTCGATGTAAGTTGTTTATTTTTGCTTTGAGGAATTAAGAAGTGTCCGTTGGAATATAATATATGCACGATAAAGCAAAAAATCTGCTAAAAATTGTCGTATATTTAGCATGTCGTATTGTTGAAGTGTAGGCCAAATTCGGCATCATCCTTTGTTAATAAGCTGAAAACATACCTTATTGTTTGATGACTGTTTTTATTCTTTGCAAGAATTTTTCGATGCAAATAAATTTCATTCATTCCTATCTTTACATACCTAAATTTTAGTTTTAGAATTATTAAGTGAAAAGAAACTTATAATTGTTATTTTATTGTGCTAGATTTTAAGATTTAATTTGCAATACCCTTACGGTATCATGTTTAACTGTGAAAATACATTGTAAGACCTGTATATACACTAACATGAATGGAATAAAGTTGTATTCTATTCTATTCTAACTAGTGATATTGTAAACTATCGAAAAACTGTGAACCGTAACGTACTGCTTACAATTTAACGGATTATTTTTCGTTAGATTATAAACGATCGACTAGGAACCGTGATATTATTGTCAAACGTAAAGCCCCTCGCACGCTGATTGGTCGGTTTCTAGAGTCTAGATAGGTGCGACGACGAGTGAAGCGAGGAGGAGTGTGCTAGGTTAACTGCTACCAAACAACCCGCGAAGCCGAGCGAGCGAAGCGAGCGTGCCGCGGCAGCGGCCGGCAAGCGCCAGAACCGACTTTCTTTGTATGGCAGTTTAGTTTCTTACTGACACCTGTGTTTGATTGCTAAGTTTATGAACACTTAACGACCTACTGTAAGTCCGACCAATTAGCGCGAGAAGCTTTACGTTTGACAATGTGACGGTTCCTCGTCGATAGTTTATAATCTAACGAAAAAAATCCGTTACATTGTAAGCAGTACGTTACGGCTCACAATCTTTCGATAGTTTAAAATCTCTCTAGTTAGATTATAAATAAACAAACGGTTTTGACAATTTTACGGTGACATATATTATATATCATCTGGGAGACTTATCGATCTAGGTTCAGTGTCATGGGCTTTTCTACTATATAAAACAGGCATACATAATTCATTTTTGACATAAAAAATTGAAATTTGAAAAAAAAAGTGGAGCGGAGAGGAAAAACAAAAAAAATGCTATGAACGTTATATACCTACAATAATTAGTGCAGCACGTGGTAAGCGGGCCATGCGCTGACAGGTATTGGCCGGGTGCAGAGACTTGGCGGGAAAAGCTAAAACGATCGCAGCGCTTGACGTGACCAAAAGTGGCAACTGCGACGGCTGTATTTTTTGAAACGTCATACGTTTTAGTTATTTTGCTTACGCTTTCTACTTAAATTTGCTATTAAATAATACATTGTGGTAAAATAGGTAACGTTATAATACAGGATACACATAGAAAGAAATATGTAAAGACTAGCTTCTGTCCGCAACTCCGTCTGCGTAGAATAACACTTACAATAAGTATATAAAACGCCTGCATACAATTTTACTGCACACATTTTCAATTAGAGCACATACTATTATGTGCCATAAAATTGTATGCAGGCGTTTTATATACTTACTGTAAGTGTTATTCTACGCAGACGGAGTTGCGGACAGAAGCTAGTCTTTACATATTTCTTTCTACGTGTATCCTATATTATAACGTTACCTATTTTACCTCAATTTATTATTATGTAGGTACTCTTTGTGGACTAGTAAGGATAAGGATTGAGACTTTATCAGATTCTACATAAAAATCCTACGGAATTTTTTCATACATGCATTACGTGCTACGTTTTGGTAAAGGATTTCGGGCCACTTTATATGGATCGTGGTCCAAAAACTATCAGAGAAGAGGTCATTAAATATGTAAGTATCTCTATCGACTTTAGTTCTTAGAGCACCAAGTTGAATTCTACAGCAAAACTGAGATTTTCATATTTTAGTCACAGCACATATTAAGTGCCTAAATAAAGCATTTCAGCTGGGCTGCGTTCACAACCGCTCGGCGGACGTGTTGGCCACTGAGGTCTAACAGTAACCAGTCCGTCTAGGCATAGGCGCACTTCCTAGTAATTACTGTGACTGACTAAATCATGAATATCTTAGTTATGCAATGGAATTCAACTTGGTGTCTCCATAAGGAAATTAAGTATATAAAACGAACGAACTTTTAAATGAGATAATTCATAGCTCTGTTTGTTTTTGGATCCCTTTACGCATGATCCTTTACGGACTTCTAAATTTTCAAAAGAAATAAAACCTCACAAGATTTTCTCAATTTGTTTCTATCATTTAAAACAGAGTACAACAATTTTGAGATTTCAGAAGAGATGTTTGCAATAACACAAAATATACAATGTGTAAATTTAATACGGGCGAACTTTTTAACGGTAGTTTATATAGGTCATACTGAACAACTTTCACTATGGAGCCTACCCCAAATCGCGGTTTTTTTTTGCCAGACTCATACATTTTGTCGCATGAGTGTCGACATTTTGTATGAGGAAGCCAATTTTTTTTTTGAGATTTTGGGGTTACCTCCTTAGTGAAACTTGTTCAGTAAGACCTATGTAAACCACCGTTAAAAAGTTCGCCCGTATTAGATTTACACACTGTATAATTTGTTATAACTTTTGTTTGTATTTAACAAATTTTCCCCGCTGCTGCTCCTGCTTGTTTAAGTCTGTCTTTCACTGGTCTTTCATCATTCTCGATTTATATAAATTTAAATAAAAAACTTTTAAAAACAAGCTTTTATGTGAATGCTCTAAAAAGAGAAAATAAGCTTTTGAGTCAATCAAACTTTTTTTATAGGAAATTTGTACAATTTTATGACATAAAAGCTTGTCGCGAGACTTTCCCGTGTAAAAGAGATTGCACATATTTTAGGTGAAACCATGTAGCCAAGTAATCCTATGACGGTAGTGTAAAATTAATTAAAATATGTAATGTGCCCAGCCCATTATTCATGAATTAAAATTATAATTATCAATGTATTTCTTAAAAAACTAATTCACGTCAAGTGTTATTTATGTGTTTTGGATGTAGTATATAGTACATATAAGATAGTGCTACTTGGCGGTTTGTCATTTATCATTGAGTTAATGAGTTGTTTTTGTTACGCTAGTTGCATCTTTTTAATATGTCAAACGAAAGCGACACAAATTTGCAATGCAATAACAAATCACGAAGTGAATTTTGAAGTCAATAACGAGTTATATGACAATATATTGGTATGTGTCGAAGCCTGTGGTTGACCTACTGTTGTATCTGTCTGACGAAGCCTGCGGCGTGGATTATATAATTGTAAATCAAATATTTTTTAATGACAATAATTAAATGTACTCAAAGAATAAGTACTCAACATCGGACTGAATGAAACCAATGATTTTGTTATAATATTCAATATTTACATAAGGTATATATTTATATAAATGTGCAATCTCTTTTACACGGGAAAGTCTCGCGACAAGCTTTTATGTCATAAAATTGTACAAAATTCCTATAAAAAAAGTTTGATTGACTCAAAAGCTTATTTTCTCTTTTTAGAGCATTCACATAAAAGCTTGTTTTTAAAAGTTTTTTATTTAAATTTATTTTTATGTTTTTAGTTTTTAAGAGACATGTTTCGCTGTGTTGACCGGTTTCTTGTTGCTTGTTAATTTTAGCTAATAGAAATGGTCATTGGGTGTGTTACCTGATATCAAAGTAGGCAATAGGCATCAAGGTAGGCATGCTGAGTTTTTTTTATCATAATAGTGATGAAACACTTACGGGTATGCAATTTCTGACCGCTAAACCATATCAGGTAATTTAAAAATTCTTGAAAAACAAACATTTTTGTTATATTTAAAAAAGAACATTATGTTACGGAAAAAACCCTAATGACACATTAAAGTTGCAAAATAATAAGCCTAAATTAAGTTAACATAGACCTCATAATGTCGAGAAACAGCTACTAAAAACCCAAACTGACCGTTGTGTCCGAGGTTGAATGATAGAACTTCGCGTTGCTGCACTCGCTCGTTCGATAATAGTTATGCACGTATATTTTCTTTTGACAATCATATACGGTTCTAACAGAACTGGTGGTCCGTCTCGAGTTAAGAACTTGCGATTATAACAAGATCCCAGCTCATTGAAGTCTCTTATTATATACCTCATATATATATACTCGATACAACCTCAACAAATTTCATGAATACCAGAAAAACGTTACTAAAATGTTTGCGAAACGAACATTCAAAATTAAAAATTATAGGCCCAAACAGCATGAACCTATGATGTCCTAAACCAGAGTTCCAGTAGGTACCCCTAGGGTTCAGCATAAAATCTATCTCGTGATACCGGTCCCGACTGCTTACCAGTACAAGTCGAATGAGCCCAACAGCATGAGTCTTTGTTGTCCTAAACCCGTGATCCAGTAGGTACCCCCAGGGTTCAGCATGAGCTATATTTTCTGATACCGGTCCCGACTACTCATCAGTACAAGTCAAATAAGCTCAAACAGCATGACTCTATGTTGCCCCAAACCCGAGATCCAGTAGGTGCCCCCAGGGTTCAGCATGAACTCCATCTTGTGATACCAGTCCCAACTGCTCATCAGTACAAGTCGAATGAGTCCAAACAGCATAAGTCTATGATGCCCCAAACCTGAGATCCAGTAGGTGCCCCCAGGGTTCAGCATGAACTCCATCTTGTGATACCGGTCCCAACTCCTCGTCAGTACAAATCGAATGAGCTCAAACAGCATGAGTCTATGTTGCCCCAAACCCGAGATCCAGTAGGTGCCCCCAGGGTTCAGATGAACTCCATATTGTGATACCAGTCTCAACTGCTCATCAGTACAAGTCGAATGAGTCCAAACAGCATAAGTCTATGATGCCGCAAACCTGAGATCCAGTAGGTGCCCCCAGGGTTCAGCATGAACTCCATCTTGTGATACCGGTCCCAACTCCTCGTCAGTACAAATCGAATGAGCTCAAACAGCATGAGTCTATGTTGCCCCAAACCCGAGATCCAGTAGGTGCCCCCAGGGTTCAGATGAACTCCATATTGTGATACCAGTCTCAACTGCTCATCAGTACAAGTCGGATGAGTCCAAACAGCATAAGTCTATGATGCCCCAAACCTGAAATCCAGTAGGTGCCCCCAGGGTTCAGCATGAACTCCATCTTGTGATACCGGTCCCAACTCCTCGTCAGTACAAATCGAATGAGCTCAAACAGCATGAGTCTATGTTGCCCCAAACCTGAGATCCAGTAGGTGCCCCCAGGGTTCAGCATGAAGTCCATCTTGTGATACTGGTCCCAACTCCTCGTCAGTACGAGTCGAATGAGCTCAAACAGCATGAGTCTATGTTGCCCCAAACCTGAGATCCAGTAGGTGCCCCCAGGGTTCAGCATGAAGTCCATCTTGTGATACCGGTCCCAACTCCTTGTCAGTACAAGTCGAATGAGATCAAACAGCATAAGTCTATGCTGCCCCAAACCTGAGATCCAGTAGGTGCCCCCAGGGTTCAGCATGAAGTCCATCTTGTGATACCGGTCCCAACTTCTCGTCAGTAGGTACAAGTCGAATGAGCTCAAACAGCATGAGTCTATGTTGCCCCAAACCTGAGATCCAGTAGGTGCCCCCAGGGTTCAGCATGACCACCATCTTGTGATACCGGTCTAAACTACTCGTCAGTACAAGTCGAATGAGTCCAAACAGCATAAGTCTATGATGCCCCAAACCTGAGATCCAGTAGGTGCCGCCAGGGTTCAGCATGAAGTTCATCTTGTGATACCGGTCTCAACTCCTCGTCAGTACAAGTCGATTGAGCTCAAACAGCATGAGTCTAGTTATGTTGCCCCAAACCTGAGATCCAGTAGGTGCCCCCAGGGTTCAGCATGAACTCCATCTTGTGATACCGGTCCCAACTCCTCGTCAGTACAAGTCGAATGAGCTCAAACAGCATGAGTGTATGTTGCCCCAAACCTGAGATCCAGTAGGTGCCCCCAGGGTTCAGCATGAATTCCATCTTGTGATACCAGTCCGAACTACTCGTCAGTACAAGTCGAATGACCTCAAACAGCATGAGTCTATGTTGCCCCAAACCTGAGATCCAGTAGGTGCCCCCAGGGTTCAGCATGAGCTCCATCTTGTGATATCGGTCCCAACTCCTTACCAGTACAAGTCAAATGAGCCCAAACAGCGACTTATTAAGACGATTCTAATTCTAGTATTGGTTAGGAGAAATAAGTACCAAATCAGCTTCTGATGTTGTGGCTGACTGTACTTTTCTTTAGAAAATCAAGGAATACTCATCGAGTCGTTTCTAACAAACCTAAACTCAACCTGGTTGAGGTATTTTATGGCAGAGTTCTTATGGCCACCTCCTGTCTCCATCATCAGACCAGCTCGATGGTATCAAAATATTGTATTGTCATCCAAGTTACGCAGGTATGCAAAATTTTAGCTCAATCGAACATCAGGAACTGGTTCAAATCTGGCTCGCAAGATTCTACCTAAACATCTAACATACTGACAAACACTGTGAGTTAAATAAAAGCTTGTAATGTAATAAAAACTATCGTGTCGGACTTTATTTGTAGGTTTTGCTTCCCTGCGAAGTGTTAGAAAATAAGGCTCAAATGACCGTATCTTTGGGTTGCGTCGAGTTAAAAGATTCAAGGAGCGGCGCCGCAGATATATATAATATATGTATTTGATGTTATATTTCAACTTTATACCTCCACGCGTTCCTGATAAAAAGGGTTTTGATAGACAAACCAAATTAAATTGCTTAAAACAAGAGTGGCGATTCAAAACCAAAATATTTTTCTAGTAAAATGAATGAATTGTTTTTGCACTATTTCTAAAGATACTTACACTGGGGCTCCCGTTGCTTCAGGCCAACCAAGAAGCTTGTCTAATTATGTCCGACTGTTGCAATTCCATATTTCTAACGTGATGTGCCAAAACTAACAGCTTCCCTTTACTTTCGATTTAAGACCGGTGTTTAAAAAAGTAGTAATTTTTCAATTATCTGGAAGCAAACATAATAAAACATTATTTTTTCCTTTAATTTGTAAGAAAACAACAATGAAGTAACTTGACGTAATTATACTTAATACACGCACAATAGTTACTTTTATCAATAAAGCACAAAACCAAATGTGTTTCACATTAAAAACAAACAGATTTTGCATTTGTTAACTGCTCCACAATCAATATTTTAAAATAATTACCTTTATTTGGTTGTATCCATTAGTCGACACTTTTGACAGAGCCGTCAAAGTTGCGAACGCTAGGTGGCGCTGCGTCGTGCACCCGGCCAATAGTAGACGGCCATAGCCTAAGAACTTTTTGAGGCCCCGAGTATTTAGCGCCATCTAGTTCAGAGCCACCTAAACAGAGCAAATATGTATAAGATAAAATCAGCGCCACCTAGTAACGAATAACGTACTAGTAGTACACTAGTCGTTACTAGGTGGCGCTGATTTTATCTTATACATATTTGCTCTGTTTAGGTGGCTCTGAACTAGATGGCGCTAAATACTCGGGGCCTCAAAAAGTTCTTAGTCTATGGCCGGTAAGTCTATGATCAAACTAAGCTGATTTAAACCCCACAGACGTGACATCAAGCATTTGATTAAGTAAAGGAGTATTTTCAGAAACAATGCGCTTCGAAAGTCTAATAAATTGTGATTTTCTTTCGATCTGCACGCACTGGAAATTTGAAGCAGGGATGTTACAGAGCTCCGGTTCCGGTTCCGTTAAGTTGGAACTTCCGATTGGTTTTAAACATCCGCTTCGGTTCCGGTTCTGTTACTTTCAAAACAGAATTTAAAAACCTTTATCGTGTTATTGGCCGGGTGCACGACGCAGCGCCACCTAGCGTTCGCAACTTTGACGGCTCTGTCAAAAGTGTCGACTAATGGATACAACCAAATAAAGGTAATTATTTTAAAATATTGATTGTGGAGCAGTTAACAAATGCAAAATCTGTTTGTTTTTAATGTGAAACACATTTGGTTTTGTGCTTTAGTAACTATTGTGCGTGTATTAAGTATAATTACGTCAAGTTACTTCATTGTTGTTTTCTTACAATTTAAAGGAAAAAATAATGTTTTATTATGTTTGCTTCCAGATAATTGAAAAATTACTACTTTTTTAAACACCGGTCTTAAATCGAAAGTAAAGGGAAGCTGTTAGTTTTGGCACATCACGTTAGAAATATGGAATTGCAACAGTCGGACATAATTAGACAAGCTTCTTGGTTGGCCTGAAGCAACGGGAGCCCCAGTGTAAGTATCTTTAGAAATAGTGCAAAAACAATTCATTCATTTTACTAGAAAAATATTTTGGTTTTGAATCGCCACTCTTGTTTTAAGCAATTTAATTTGGTTTGTCTGTCAAAACCCTTTTTATCAGGAACGCGTGGAGGTATAAAGTTGAAATATAACATCAAATACATATATTATATATATCTGCGGCGCCGCTCCTTGAATCTTTTAACTCGACGCAACCCAAAGATACGGTCATTTGAGCCTTATTTTCTAACACTTCGCAGGGAAGCAAAACCTACAAATAAAGTCCGACACGATAGTTTTTATTACATTACAAGCTTTTATTTAACTCACAGTGTTTGTCAGTATGTTAGATGTTTAGGTAGAATCTTGCGAGCCAGATTTGAACCAGTTCCTGATGTTCGATTGAGCTAAAATTTTGCATACCTGCGTAACTTGGATGACAATACAATATTTTGATACCATCGAGCTGGTCTGATGATGGAGACAGGAGGTGGCCATAAGAACTCTGCCATAAAATACCTCAACCAGGTTGAGTTTAGGTTTGTTAGAAACGCCTCGATGAGTATTCCTTGATTTTCTAAAGAAAAGTACAGTCAGCCACAACATCAGAAGCTGATTTGGTACTTATTTCTCCTAACCAATACTAGAATTAGAATCGTCTTAATAAGTCGCTGTTTGGGCTCATTTGACTTGTACTGGTAAGGAGTTGGGACCGATATCACAAGATGGAGCTCATGCTGAACCCTGGGCCCGCACCTACTGGATCTCAGGTTTGGGGCAACATAGACTCATGCTGTTTGAGGTCATTCGACTTGTACTGACGAGTAGTTCGGACTGGTATCACAAGATGGAATTCATGCTGAACCCTGGGGGCACCTACTGGATCTCAGGTTTGGGGCAACATACACTCATGCTGTTTGAGCTCATTCGACTTGTACTGACGAGGAGTTGGGACCGGTA
Organism: Pammene fasciana; assembly: GCA_911728535.1. Classification (NCBI taxonomy): domain Eukaryota; kingdom Metazoa; phylum Arthropoda; class Insecta; order Lepidoptera; family Tortricidae; genus Pammene; species Pammene fasciana. Next base: position 12,312,575 of record OU452283.1, read on the forward strand.
TCACAAGATGGAGTTCATGCTGAACCCTGGGGGCACCTACTGGATCTCAGGTTTGGGGCAACATAACTAGACTCATGCTGTTTGAGCTCAATCGACTTGTACTGACGAGGAGTTGAGACCGGTATCACAAGATGGTGTTCATGCTGAACCCTGGCGGCACCTACTGGATCTCAGGTTTGGGGCATCATAGACTTATTCTGTTTGGACTCATTCGAGTCATTCGACTTGTACTGACGAGTAGTTTAGACCGGTATCACAAGATGGTGGTCATGCTGAACCCTGGGGGCACCTACTGGATCTCAGGTTTGGGGCAACATAGACTCATGCTGTTTGAGCTCATTCGACTTGTACCTACTGACGAGGAGTTGGGACCGGTATCACAAGATGGACTTCATGCTGAACCCTGGGGGCACCTACTGGATCTCAGGTTTGGGGCAGCATAGACTTATGCTGTTTGATCTCATTCGACTTGTACTGACAAGGAGTTGGGACCGGTATCACAAGATGGACTTCATGCTGAACCCTGGGGGCACCTACTGGATCTCAGGTTTGGGGCTGTTGGTATTGTGGACGCCTGACAGAAATATATAGGCAATGTTTCACGAGCATCTAAATGTCAGTGACACTGTCTAAGGATCCCTCTTGTTCATACATACGTCATATACCTAAGTTAACCATTGTAAAGTTTATCCTTTTAATATAGTTTAAAGTTATCATAAAGCCTTGGTTTTATTCCTACAGGTTATGGGCCGTCCCATTCCTGCCGTAAAGTGTTATTTTGGCGTTCCGTGTAGTATAAAAGTTTAAAAACTGAAAGTTGAAAAATCGCATTCATAACCTCAAATTAGTTACCGCGATCGCGATCGGTTTCTACTTTTCAGCTTTTTCAGAGTCATATTGGGCAAAAAACATGTCTAACAGTAATTCAATGATGTCTATTGAGAAGCTTACTGGCCGAGATAATTGGGCTAGCTGGAGTTTTGCTGTGAAAGCGTACTTACAACACGAGGATTTGTATCAGTACATTGAAACTACTCCGGAAGCCACGGATTCGAAGGCAGTTAAACAAGACATCAAGGCGAAGTCAAAATTAATATTACTGGTAGATCCAATATTGTATGTACATATTCAAGATGCTACAAGCGCAAAACAGGTTTGGCAAAATTTGGCTAAGGCTTTTGAGGACAGCGGGTTAACTCGGAAGGTCGGTTTATTGAAGGAACTTATAAATACCAATTTAGAAAACAGTTCATCTGTGGAGGATTATGTAAACAAGATAATGACAGCGGCACACAAACTCCGGAATATAAAGTTTGATGTCGACGAAGAATGGTTGGGTACTTTAATGCTGGCAGGTCTACCTGATAAGTATCAGCCAATGATTATGGGTTTAGAAAGTTCAGGTATGAAGATTAGTGCTGACTTAGTGAAAAATAAATTATTGCAGGAAGTTCAAATGTCAGACACTACCGCTCTTTATACAAACACAAAAAGTTCTCCGGTCAAAAATGAACAGCAGAAATTTAGAAAAGGCCCACGTTGCTTCTCATGCAATCGCTATGGGCACCTCAGCAAGAATTGTTGGTTTAAAAAGTCAAATAATGATAAAACAGATAAAAAAGCAGATGGGTACATAGCGGCATTCTCAGCATTTTCAGCATCCACGACAAATGATGCTGAACATTGGTATGTAGACAGTGGTGCTTCAGTTCATCTTACAATGCGCAGAGACTGGCTGACTAATATCACTGCACCACCTTCAAAAAGTATAACAATAGCTGATGACAAAGCATTAAAAGTTGAATGTTGTGGTGAAATAAATATTCAAGTAAATCTGAATGGCAGCGCTGAGACAATACTGGTAAAAAATGTCCATTATGTACCAGGACTGAAAACAAATTTACTGTCAGTGAGTAAAATATTTAAAAGTGGTGGCAAAATAGATTTCCATATAAATGGTTGCAAGATTTATGACCAAAATAAGGTGTTGGTTGCAAATGCAAAGTTAGTAAATGACACCTATCAACTAATCACTCACCATGATAAGGAATTGCATGTAATGATGGCCAAAACTAATGATGACCCTTTCCTTTGGCATTTAAGAATGGCACATTTAAATTTTTCAAGCGTAAATAAAATACCGAACTGTACTGAAGGTGTAAAGTTGACACCGAGTAACGTCGATACGACTTGCATCACCTGTCTTGAAGGCAAGCAGACACGACAACCGTTTCCTAATGAGGGCTCCCGGGCAACCAGTTTGCTAGAGCTTGTGCACAGTGACGTCTGTGGACCGATGAAGCATGTTTCATTGGGAGGAACCAGGTATTTTGTCACCTTTATAGATGATTTTTCACGGAGAGTACATGTATATTTTATTAAAGCTAAAAGCGAAGTTTTTGATAAATTTGTCGAATTCAAGAATAGAGTAGAAAATGAGTTGAATACAAAAATAAAAATTTTAAGAAGCGACTGTGGGACCGAATATAAAAATAATAATTTTGAAGCTTATTTAAAGAAACATGGTATATTACATCAAACCACTAATCCTTATACACCAGAAAACAACGGCCTTAGTGAAAGGATGAACAGGACTTTAATAGAACGAGCTAAATGTATCATTTTAAATGCAAAATTACAGGATACATACTGGGCTGAAGCGGTCGCCACCTCAGCATACATAGTGAACCGCTCACCGTCCCGAGTTCTATCTGACAAGACCCCGCATGAAATATGGACTGGAAAAAAGCCTAATTTAAGCCATATGAGGATTTTTGGATGTGATGCGATGGTGCATATACCCAAAGAGAAAAGAACAAAACTTGATCCAAAGTCACGTAAGTTAATTTTTGTTGGCTATAGCGACTCTACGAAGGGTTACGGTTTCATAGACCCTGTAAGCAAAAAAGCAATAATAAGTAGAGATGTTGTATTTCTGGAGGCTTCAATTGAGAGAAACAAAGTTGATCATGTACCTGAAAACAAAAAAGAGATTAGTGAAAATGAAATAATTACTGAGAACAATAAAAAGTATAATGAAGAGAGAGAAAATAAGACTATGGACTTACCTTTATTTGAAGACAATGTGGAACCGGACAAAACAAACACTGAAAATGAAGCAAGAGAAATACAGGATGATTCGCAAGGATTTTCCATTTCAGATGAATCCGATCAGTTTGAAGACGGTCATGATGAATCGTTTTTGCCTGATAAAACACTTCATTCTTCACCGCAACCTAATATAAACTTGAGACCACTTCCACATCGAATGGAAAAGAGAAAAGATGATGATGATGCTCACGAGCCCACCTCTCTCATTTGTATGAGTGGAGAGTCTACAATGAGTCTGTTAAATAGTGATCCACTGAGTCTGGAAGACGCTCTACGCAGTGATAAAGCTAATGAATGGAAGAAAGCTATGACCGAGGAATATCAGTCTTTGTTAAAAAATAATACATGGTCATTGGTTAATTTACCTGAAGGAAAATCGGCCATTCCCAGTAAATGGGTATACAAAACTAAGTTAGATGCCAATGGAACCGTGTCACGCTACAAAGCTAGACTTGTAATCAAAGGGTACAAGCAAGTCAAGGGTGTTGATTACAATGAAGTATATGCTCCAGTGGTCCGATACACTTCCATAAGATATTTAATGGGTTTAGCTGCAAAATATGGACTGTCAATACATCAAATGGATGCAGTCACCGCTTTCTTACAGGGAGAAATAGATGAAGAGATATATATGTCTTTACCTCCTGGCTATGAAGACCAAAATAAAGTGTGTAAATTAAACAAGTCCATATATGGATTAAAACAAGCCAGCAGGCAATGGAATAAAAAATTGAACACAGCTCTGATAGAAATTGGAATGACACGCTCCAGTATAGATCCATGTGTTTACTACCGAATTATAAATGAAAATGATATGCTTTTCATAGCAGTGTATGTGGATGACCTGCTTTATTTTTTCAATAATGAAAATACTTCAAAAATGGTAAAAGAAAAATTAAAAGAAAAGTTTTGTATGAAAGACTTAGGAGTTGCAAAACAATGTATTGGTTTTCAAATATCTCAAGATGTTGAAAATGAAATATCTATTGACCAATCTCTCTATATAAAAATGATACTCACTCGGTTTGGAATGAACAATTGTAAGCCGGTATCGACACCAACCGATGCAAATGTGAAGTTTAAGAAAGCTGAGTGTCAACAGGAAATATTAAAAAATGTTCCATACCAAGAAATCATAGGCTGTTTGTTGTACCTATCACAGGGAACTCGACCAGACATAACCTATATAGTGAATTCGTTGAGCCGATACAACAGTCAACCTACTGCAGAACATTGGATGGCGCTGAAACGCGTCTTGAGGTACCTAAAAGGTACAATTAACATGAAACTTACTTACAAGAAGAATATAAATAACACAATATCCGGCTATTGTGATTCAGACTGGGCAAATGATATTGAAGATCGTAGATCCTGCACCGGCTACATATTTTTATTTCAGGGTGGTCCAATAAGCTGGAATTCAAAGAAGCAACAAACCATAGCTTTATCTACGACTGAAGCTGAATATATGTCTTTGGCTTCAGCAATTCAGGAATCTCTTTGGTTGAAACAGCTAGAGGAAGAGTTTCAGCCTGAACATAAAGGTATACCTATTACCCTTTATTGCGATAATCAAAGTGCGATTAGTCTTTCAGGGAATGCTGTCTACCACGCCCGCAGTAAACATATTGATGTCCGTTACCACTTCGTACGGGAGAAAATTGCCAGCAGACAAGTGAACGTTAAATACAGAAAAACTGAAGACATGGTTGCAGATATTTTAACGAAAGGTCTGCAGCGAACGAAGCACGAACATTTTTCTGCCGCCATGGGCCTGGTACTAAAGCGTCTGCGTCCAGAAGGGGATGTTGGTATTGTGGACGCCTGACAGAAATATATAGGCAATGTTTCACGAGCATCTAAATGTCAGTGACACTGTCTAAGGATCCCTCTTGTTCATACATACGTCATATACCTAAGTTAACCATTGTAAAGTTTATCCTTTTAATATAGTTTAAAGTTATCATAAAGCCTTGGTTTTATTCCTACAGGGGCAACATAGACTCATGCTGTTTGAGCTCATTCGACTCGTACTGACGAGGAGTTGGGACCAGTATCACAAGATGGACTTCATGCTGAACCCTGGGGGCACCTACTGGATCTCAGGTTTGGGGCAACATAGACTCATGCTGTTTGAGCTCATTCGATTTGTACTGACGAGGAGTTGGGACCGGTATCACAAGATGGAGTTCATGCTGAACCCTGGGGGCACCTACTGGATTTCAGGTTTGGGGCATCATAGACTTATGCTGTTTGGACTCATTCGACTTGTACTGATGAGCAGTTGAGACTGGTATCACAATATGGAGTTCATCTGAACCCTGGGGGCACCTACTGGATCTCGGGTTTGGGGCAACATAGACTCATGCTGTTTGAGCTCATTCGATTTGTACTGACGAGGAGTTGGGACCGGTATCACAAGATGGAGTTCATGCTGAACCCTGGGGGCACCTACTGGATCTCAGGTTTGGGGCATCATAGACTTATGCTGTTTGGACTCATTCGACTTGTACTGATGAGCAGTTGGGACTGGTATCACAAAATGGAGTTCATGCTGAACCCTGGGGGCACCTACTGGATCTCGGGTTTGGGGCAACATAGAGTCATGCTGTTTGAGCTTATTTGACTTGTACTGATGAGTAGTCGGGACCGGTATCAGAAAATATAGCTCATGCTGAACCCTGGGGGTACCTACTGGATCACGGGTTTAGGACAACAAAGACTCATGCTGTTGGGCTCATTCGACTTGTACTGGTAAGCAGTCGGGACCGGTATCACGAGATAGATTTTATGCTGAACCCTAGGGGTACCTACTGGATCTCTGGTTTAGGACATCATAGGTTCATGCTGTTTGGGCCTACTGTGACATCCGATGGGTTTATAATTTTGAATGTTCGTTTCGCGAACATTTTAGTAACGTTTTTCTGGTATTCATGAAATTTGTTGAGGTTGTATCGAGTATATATATATGAGGTATATAATAAGAGACTTCAATGAGCTGGGATCTTGTTATAATCGCAAGTTCTTAACTCGAGACGGACCACCAGTTCTGTTAGAACCGTATATGATTGTCAAAAGAAAATATACGTGCATAACTATTATCGAACGAGCGAGTGCAGCAACGCGAAGTTCTATCATTCAACCTCGGACACAACTGTCAGTTTGGGTTTTTAGTAGCTGTTTCTCGACATTATGAGGTCTATGTTAACTTAATTTAGGCTTATTATTTTGCAACTTTAATGTGTCATTAGGGTTTTTTCCGTAACATAATGTTCTTTTTTAAATATAACAAAAATGTTTGTTTTTCAAGAATTTTTAAATTACCTGATATGGTTTAGCGGTCAGAAATTGCATACCCGTAAGTGTTTCATCACTATTATGATAAAAAAAACTCAGCATGCCTACCTTGATGCCTATTGCCTACTTTGATATCAGGTAACACACCCAATGACCATTTCTATTAGCTAAAATTAACAAGCAACAAGAAACCGGTCAACACAGCGAAACATGTCTCTTAAAAACTAAAAACATAAAAATAAATTTAAATAAAAAACTTTTAAAAACAAGCTTTTATGTGAATGCTCTAAAAAGAGAAAATAAGCTTTTGAGTCAATCAAACTTTTTTTATAGGAATTTTGTACAATTTTATGACATAAAAGCTTGTCGCGAGACTTTCCCGTGTAAAAGAGATTGCACATTTATATAAATATATACCTTATGTAAATATTGAATATTATAACAAAATCATTGGTTTCATTCAGTCCGATGTTGAGTACTTATTCTTTGAGTACATTTAATTATTGTCATTAAAAAATATTTGATTTACAATTATATAATCCACGCCGCAGGCTTCGTCAGACAGATACAACAGTAGGTCAACCACAGGCTTCGACACATACCAATATATTGTCATATAACTCGTTATTGACTTCAAAATTCACTTCGTGATTTGTTATTGCATTGCAAATTTGTGTCGCTTTCGTTTGACATATTAAAAAGATGCAACTAGCGTAACAAAAACAACTCATTAACTCAATGATAAATGACAAACCGCCAAGTAGCACTATCTTATATGTACTATATACTACATCCAAAACACATAAATAACACTTGACGTGAATTAGTTTTTTAAGAAATACATTGATAATTATAATTTTAATTCATGAATAATGGGCTGGGCACATTACATATTTTAATTAATTTTACACTACCGTCATAGGATTACTTGGCTACATGGTTTCACCTAAAATATGTGCAATCTCTTTTACACGGGAAAGTCTCGCGACAAGCTTTTATGTCATAAAATTGTACAAAATTCCTATAAAAAAAGTTTGATTGACTCAAAAGCTTATTTTCTCTTTTTAGAGCATTCACATAACAGCTTGTTTTTAAAAGTTTTTTATTTAAATTTATTTATAATACAGACAAGATTTCTGTTTTTTTTTTACAGATACCTGTGTGCGTCCATAGTGGCAAATGTACCTTCGTATGTGGCCGCCTTAATATATTATTACAAGCTTTTATTTAACGCACAGTGTTTGTCAGTATGTTAGATGTTTAGGTAGAATCTTGCGAGCCAGATTTGAACCAGTTCCTGATGTTCGATTGAGCTAAAATTTTGCATACCTGCGTAACTTGGATGACAATACAATATTTTGATACCATCGAGCTGGTCTGATGATGGAGTCAGGAGGTGGCCATAAGAACTCTGCCATAAAATACCTCAACCAGGTTGAGTTTAGGTTTGTTAGAAACGCCTCGATGAGTATTCCTTGATTTTCTAAAGAAAAGTACAGTCAGCCACAACATCAGAAGCTGATTTGGTACTTATTTCTCCTAACCAATACTAGAATTAGAATCGTCTTAATAAGTCGCTGTTTGGGCTCATTTGACTTGTACTGGTAAGGAGTTGGGACCGATATCACAAGATGGAGCTCATGCTGAACCCTGGGGGCACCTACTGGATCTCAGGTTTGGGGCAACATAGACTCATGCTGTTTGAGGTCATTCGACTTGTACTGACGAGTAGTTCGGACTGGTATCACAAGATGGAATTCATGCTGAACCCTGGGGGCACCTACTGGATCTCAGGTTTGGGGCAACATACACTCATGCTGTTTGAGCTCATTCGACTTGTACTGACGAGGAGTTGGGACCGGTATCACAAGATGGAGTTCATGCTGAACCCTGGGGGCACCTACTGGATCTCAGGTTTGGGGCAACATAACTAGACTCATGCTGTTTGAGCTCAATCGACTTGTACTGACGAGGAGTTGAGACCGGTATCACAAGATGGACTTCATGCTGAACCCTGGCGGCACCTACTGGATCTCAGGTTTGGGGCATCATAGACTTATGCTGTTTGGACTCATTCGACTTGTACTGACGAGTAGTTTAGACCGGTATCACAAGATGGTGGTCATGCTGAACCCTGGGGGCACCTACTGGATCTCAGGTTTGGGGCAACATAGACTCATGCTGTTTGAGCTCATTCGACTTGTACCTACTGACGAGGAGTTGGGACCGGTATCACAAGATGGACTTCATGCTGAACCCTGGGGGCACCTACTGGATCTCAGGTTTGGGGCAGCATAGACTTATGCTGTTTGATCTCATTCGACTTGTACTGACAAGGAGTTGGGACCGGTATCACAAGATGGACTTCATGCTGAACCCTGGGGGCACCTACTGGATCTCAGGTTTGGGGCAACATAGACTCATGCTGTTTGAGCTCATTCGACTCGTACTGACGAGGAGTTGGGACCAGTATCACAAGATGGACTTCATGCTGAACCCTGGGGGCACCTACTGGATCTCAGGTTTGGGGCAACATAGATTCATGCTGTTTGAGCTCATTCGATTTGTACTGACGAGGAGTTGGGACCGGTATCACAAGATGGAGTTCATGCTGAACCCTGGGGGCACCTACTGGATTTCAGGTTTGGGGCATCATAGACTTATGCTGTTTGGACTCATTCGACTTGTACTGATGAGCAGTTGAGACTGGTATCACAATATGGAGTTCATCTGAACCCTGGGGGCACCTACTGGATCTCGGGTTTGGGGCAACATAGACTCATGCTGTTTGAGCTCATTCGATTTGTACTGACGAGGAGTTGGGACCGGTATCACAAGATGGAGTTCATGCTGAACCCTGGGGGCACCTACTGGATCTCAGGTTTGGGGCATCATATACTTATGCTGTTTGGACTCATTCGACTTGTACTGATGAGCAGTTGGGACTGGTATCACAAGATGGAGTTCATGCTGAACCCTGGGGGCACCTACTGGATCTCGGGTTTGGGGCAACATAGAGTCATGCTGTTTGAGCTTATTTGACTTGTACTGATGAGTAGTCGGGACCGGTATCAGAAAATATAGCTCATGCTGAACCCTGGGGGTACCTACTGGATCACGGGTTTAGGACAACAAAGACTCATGCTGTTGGGCTCATTCGACTTGTACTGGTAAGCAGTCGGGACCGGTATCACGAGATAGATTTTATGCTGAACCCTAGGGGTACCTACTGGATCTCTGGTTTAGGACATCATAGGTTCATGCTGTTTGGGCCTACTGTGACATCCGATGGGTTTATAATTTTGAATGTTCGTTTCGCGAACATTTTAGTAACGTTTTTCTGGTATTCATGAAATTTGTTGAGGTTGTATCGAGTATATATATATGAGGTATATAATAAGAGACTTCAATGAGCTGGGATCTTGTTATAATCGCAAGTTCTTAACTCGAGACGGACCACCAGTTCTGTTAGAACCGTATATGATTGTCAAAAGAAAATATACGTGCATAACTATTATCGAACGAGCGAGTGCAGCAACGCGAAGTTCTATCATTCAACCTCGGACACAACGGTCAGTTTGGGTTTTTAGTAGCTGTTTCTCGAAATTATGAGGTCTATGTTAACTTAATTTAGGCTTATTATTTTGCAACTTTAATGTGTCATTAGGGACTTTTCCGTAACATAATGTTCTTTTTTAAATATAACAAAAATGTTTGTTTTTCAAGAATTTTTAAATTACCTGATATGGTTTAGCGGTCAGAAATTGCATACCCGTAAGCGTTTCATCACTATTATGATAAAAAAAACTCAGCATGCCTACCTTGATGCCTATTGCCTACTTTGATATCAGGTAACACACCCAATGACCATTTCTATTAGCTAAAATTAACAAGCAACAAGAAACCGGTCAACACAGCGAAACATGTCTCTTAAAAACTAAAAACATAAAAATAAATTTAAATAAAAAACTTTTAAAAACAAGCTTTTATGTGAATGCTCTAAAAAGAGAAAATAAGCTTTTGAGTCAATCAAACTTTTTTTATAGGAATTTTGTACAATTTTATGACATAAAAGCTTGTCGCGAGACTTTCCCGTGTAAAAGAGATTGCACATTTATATAAATATATACCTTATGTAAATATTGAATATTATAACAAAATCATTGGTTTCATTCAGTCCGATGTTGAGTACTTATTCTTTGAGTACATTTAATTATTGTCATTAAAAAATATTTGATTTACAATTATATAATCCACGCCGCAGGCTTCGTCAGACAGATACAACAGTAGGTCAACCACAGGCTTCGACACATACCAATATATTGTCATATAACTCGTTATTGACTTCAAAATTCACTTCGTGATTTGTTATTGCATTGCAAATTTGTGTCGCTTTCGTTTGACATATTAAAAAGATGCAACTAGCGTAACAAAAACAACTCATTAACTCAATGATCAATGACAAACCGCCAAGTAGCACTATCTTATATGTACTATATACTACATCCAAAACACATAAATAACACTTGACGTGAATTAGTTTTTTAAGAAATACATTGATAATTATAATTTTAATTCATGAATAATGGGCTGGGCACATTACATATTTTAATTAATTTTACACTACCGTCATAGGATTACTTGGCTACATGGTTTCACCTAAAATATGTGCAATCTCTTTTACACGGGAAAGTCTCGCGACAAGCTTTTATGTCATAAAATTGTACAAAATTCCTATAAAAAAAGTTTGATTGACTCAAAAGCTTATTTTCTCTTTTTAGAGCATTCACATAAAAGCTTGTTTTTAAAAGTTTTTTATTTAAATTTATATAAATCGAGAATGATGAAAGACCAGTGAAAGACAGACTTAAACAAGCAGGAGCAGCAGCGGGGAAAATTTGTTATATACAAACAAAAGTTATAACAAATTATACAGTGTGTAAATCTAATACGGGCGAACCTTTTAACGGTGGTTTACATAGGTCTTACTGAACAAGTTTCACTAAGGAGGTAACCCCAAAATCTCAAAAAAAAAATTGGCTTCCTCATACAAAATGTCGACACTCATGCAACAAAATGTATGAGTCTGGCAAAAAAAAACCGCGATTTGGGGTAGGCTCCATAGTGAAAGTTGTTCAGTATGACCTATATAAACTACCGTTAAAAAGTTCGCCCGTATTAAATTTACACATTGTATATTTTGTGTTATTTCAAACATCTCTTCTGAAATCTCAAAATTGTTGTACTCTGTTTTAAATGATAGAAACAAATTGAGAAAATCTTGTGAGGTTTTATTTCTTTTGAAAATTTAGAAGTCCGTAAAGGATCATGCGTAAAGGGATCCAAAAACAAACAGAGCTATGAATTATCTCATTTAAAAGTTCGTTCGTTTTATATACTTAATTTCCTTATGGAGACACCAAGTTGAATTCCATTGCATAACTAAGATATTCATGATTTAGTCAGTCACAGTAATTACTAGGAAGTGCGCCTATGCCTAGACGGACTGGTTACTGTTAGACCTCAGTGGCCAACACGTCCGCCGAGCGGTTGTGAACGCAGCCCAGCTGAAATGCTTTATTTAGGCACTTAATATGTGCTGTGACTAAAATATGAAAATCTCAGTTTTGCTGTGGAATTCAACTTGGTGCTCTAAGAACTAAAGTCGATAGAGATACTTACATATTTAATGACCTCTTCTCTGATAGTTTTTGGACCACGATCCATATAAAGTGGCCCGAAATCCTTTACCAAAACGCAGCACGTAATGCATGTATGAAAAAATTCCGTAGGATTTTTATGTAGAATCTGATAAAGTCTCAATCCTTATCCTTACTAGTCCACAAAGAGTACCTACATAATAATAAATTGAGGTAAAATAGGTAACGTTATAATATAGGATACACGTAGAAAGAAATATGTAAAGACTAGCTTCTGTCCGCAACTCCGTCTGCGTAGAATAACACTTACAGTAAGTATATAAAACGCCTGCATACAATTTTATGGCACATAATAGTATGTGCTCTAATTGAAAATGTGTGCAGTAAAATTGTATGCAGGCGTTTTATATACTTATTGTAAGTGTTATTCTACGCAGACGGAGTTGCGGACAGAAGCTAGTCTTTACATATTTCTTTCTATGTGTATCCTGTATTATAACGTTACCTATTTTACCACAATGTATTATTTAATAGCAAATTTAAGTAGAAAGCGTAAGCGAAATAACTAAAACGTATGACGTTTCAAAAAATACAGCCGTCGCAGTTGCCACTTTTGGTCACGTCAAGCGCTGCGATCGTTTTAGCTTTTCCCGCCAAGTCTCTGCACCCGGCCAATATATTTAAGTCTATGGATTGATACAATGAATAATCGTGCCTAGCGATGTAGCCTGTGATAAAAATGCAGACCGAAATGTCTTCGCGTCCCCAATATGATATACAAGTTATTGTATGACAAATACAAAACGTAGGTTGGTATACGTACTGAAACTGATTTAATCAAAGAAGGCAGGAATGCAGATGCCTTGGGTTGCTCATAAACTTCACAACTAAGCATTGCGCGTATTTTTTTGTTCCTCTGAAAATATCACATAATTCACATGGTAATAAGGTCACAGATTATACATAAACACAGTACCCTCTTTTGCGTCAGGCAGTCAGGTAAAGAGGTCTATAGCTGGTACTCTGCGCAATTTTGAAAATCACCGACAATTTCGATACGATGCCGTCTGTAGATCAAACAAGAAATTTGCTATGTAATTATTTAACCTTTTCAACGCCAAGAACCTTTAAAGTGGTCGAGTACTGTCGTGCCTACCACGCCAACAACCACTAAAGAGGCTATGGCAGACGCTGTCAAAGCAATTTTACTGTTGACAGATAAGGTTTAAATTAGTTTCTCACTAGTTGGGATGTTGGCGTGTATGCCACATTTTGATGCGAGAGAGAAAGCGCTGAAAAGGTTAAAGGATAGATATTTTGCCTACATTTCTAAAATAGCAAGCAATTATACTTACTAGCTTCTTGAAAGCTTCTTTATCGAAAGGAGGATTTTTTTTATTTATTTCCTACAAAAAACAAAATAAATCGAAATATATTAAATAAATCACGGGTTACTCACGTCTTTTAAGTCGAATATTGCTCGACATGTTTCGCTCCATAACGAGGAGCCGCCACCACCGCCCGCGACGAGCGCTCGCGAGCGGAGAGCCGCGGCCCGCAGTCTGCGTCGGTTAGCCATAATCATAATCATTTAAATATTTGCGTGAAGAGGGTACAGTTACAGATGTACATGTTAATTGTTGTCCTCCTTAATCAGCCGTCCACAAACGACATGCAAACAATACAATTGTATAAGTGCTAGTAGGTGTAGGTATTACAATTTAAAATATAAATGTCCATGCCTATGTACATATATAACATGTCAACGCGAATGACTCATGAATCATGAATAAGCTCCTCGTTATGGAGCGAAACATGTCGAGCAATATTCGACTTAAAAGACGTGAGTAACCCGTGATTTATTTAATATGTCTGATTCTCACGGAAGTTTTGTGTTTAAATCGAAATAATTAAAATATTAATAAAATATGGCATAAACATTATGAAGAAAACTACAGCCAAATAGCACTAGACCCTACTCATAGTGTCGTGTTCCTGCTGGTGAGTTAGGTTGCCAAAGAGCTCAAGGAGGACGTGACGAAGTGTGTTGACGACGAGGGACCCTTATGTACCTTTAGCCGTTTTGTAAAGGGTCGACAACGCGCATGTGACACCTCTGGAGTTGCAGGCGTCCATAGGCTACGGTAGGCCATCATGCTTACCATCAGGTGGGCCGTATGCTTGTTTGCCACCGTCATGGTATAAAAAAAATAACCCCCCATCGGCTGAACCGAAAAAAAAATTATCTACACCCATATCATAAACCCTCCATGATGCGTTCAAAAACTGAACGTTATAACCACCATAAAAATAGATTGTTTCGTTAGTAGTTAGAACAAATGTCTTATCTGTAACGATGTTATTATTATCAAATAATAAGCAAAAATTCGATATCATTATGAAAATCCGGGTGGGGCCCGCCCGGCGGCACGCGCCTCCCGACCGCCGGCACAATCGAGTTGGCCATGGCGATGGCAGTGCAATCCGTGCAATGGCAGTCATTCAATCAGCATTTCGGGTTTATAATATGTGTGTAGATAAAGCAGTGTATGCAACTGTACGTAATTAGGCCTTAAAACACTCGTGTGATCTTATTATGAAACTCACCTCGTTCGTTTCATAAAACCACACTCGTGTTTTAAGGACCCCTATTACGTAACAGTTACATAAACTACTATAAAAAACGCATTTTTATCGGTTCAACCGTTTTAGCGCCAAGCTGCCAGTGACAGATAATTGTACACATAATAAATAATCGCAAATATAGTTACCCGCTTATTCATAAACGTATTGCAAACCTCATTGTACTAAATCATCTTTTGTCCTTATCTGTCACATTGACAGTTGTGTTTGTTAGAAACATACAAAATACATTTTAACTAAATGAGGTTTGAAACACGTTTATGAATAAGCGGGATAGAGTCTACCAATAAGTAGTAGTAAATGAAACAATGTGCCTAAAGTATATTCCACCCCATAAGTACCGTAACATGGGGTGACTTGAGTCAAACTCGATAAAAAATGTATTTTACGTATGACGCTTTGATTTTTATACAAAGCGAATATTCCGGCCGTATAACATTAATTTTTTAATGATTTTTTGTAGTTTCATATCATAACTTTAACGATAAACCATCGATCGATACACACAAAATCTCACCTCACCCCGTAGTTGGATAGTCACCGGGGTGAGTTGGGAAAATAGATAGAGCTTAATTTGTAACAAGAATGTATTATTTTCGTAGTACTAGCCTCTAAAAAGCCTTAATTGATTTTATGGATTTCATGTATCCCATTTTATAGATTTTTAATACATTTTCCTACTGCAACTTAGCGTTGCATACGGTTATTTCCTATTAAAATAATAGAGTGTACCGTTTTATACGCTATAATCTATTTCCCGTAGCATTGTGCGTGAGATAGATGCCATTTCACAAATTTAGTGAAGGGGCTAATCAAGTACCTAATCAATATTATATTTTTATAGATTATCAATAACTAGCGACCCGCCCTGGCTTCGCACGGGTGCAATTATACATATAAACCTTCCTCTTGAATCACTCTATCTATTAAAAAAAACCGCATCAAAATCCGTTTCGTACTTTTAAAGATCTAAGCATACATAGGGACAGACAGCAGGAAGCGACTTTGTTTTATACTATGTAGTGAAGTGTGCAAGGAAATCGTTATCGAACAAAGGTAGAGTCACAGATCAGCAATGCGCATGCGCGAGGGCTGTTAGGACTAGATACGTTGTTGGACATAAGATGCTTGTATCACACTTGCGCTTTGCGCCCCGTTGGCGCCAGTGTCAGCTTGAGATTTGCGATGTTAATATTATCATAAAATGGATTTGAAACACCATTTTCTGCCATAAATAGCTGCAATAAATAAAGAAAATACGGAATAGTAACATACACGAGCGTATTAAAGCAAAAATAACTAACTAGAATAATATTAAGTATTATTCGAAAATGCAGTACAAAGAGGGCAATAGCGATGTGTCAAATTGATTGGCGGCATGTCGATATGAGATGTACGATTTAGAGGTAAATTCTATAAAGTGTCATGTTTCTAGGTCCATTCTCCAAGTAAGAGAATAATATTATATAAATGGCTGAAGTAGATTTATCATGAATATCATGATAAAAGTTCTGAGAGCTAAGACAATTAATTGTCAAATATTGCGCCTCTATCCTAAGAGCGGCTACGTACGCTCTAAAGAGGTCGGTCTTCTGTGGGTAAAGATTAAAATTGACAGTTGAGTTGATGCGAGTGACAGTGACGCGATCTTTTAAAACCGATTGCGCGAGTCAGTCACTGTCAAGCACTACTGACGTTTCATTCCACATGTGGGGTGCATTGGTGATTTAATTGTATACGTATTGAAAGTTACTCTTGCAACTATCTTTTTGAAACGTTTCAAAAAGTGATAGTATAAAATTGATTGATGTTTAAAAATTTAAAAATTACTTTATTCATAATAAGATTTGTTATAGGTACATAAATTAAACTTAAATATAAAACAATCATCATCCTAGCGTTTATCCCGGTTTGGGGTCCGCTTGACAACCTAATCCCATGAATTGGCGTAGACACTGCCTGCCAAGTAGAGACAAGCGACTGCTATCTGACCTTCCAACCCAGAGGGGAAACTAGACCCTTTTGGGATTAGATCCGATTTCCTTACGATGTTTTCCTTCACCGAAAAGCGACTGGTAAATATCAAATGATATTCCGTACATAAGTTCCGAAAAACTCAGTGGTACGAACCGGGGTTTGAACCCGAGACCTCCGGATTGAAAGTCGGACGTCTTACCGCTAGGCTACCAGCGCTCATTTAAATATATATATATATATATATATATATATATATATATAGAGATACCAACACGGTAAATGTTGATCTTTCGAGACGTATGATCAGTTAATTGTTGATCCAAAAACAAATGTTGATCCGGAGGCCTTATGTTGATCTATTACGCTTTTTCTAATACTGATGTGGCTCTGATCGGATCAACATTTGCCATTTTACTCACATGACATGGCTGAAAATAACGCTTGTCAAATGTGGCTCCAATATACAAATCCGCTCCGATAAATGTTGATCCGATTCAAACGGACCAATCACGATGAAGCACTTTATGACTTCTTCTGTGATTGGCCGATGGAAGTCAATGCAACGTTGCCGTTCTGCTTACTAGATTTGTTGATCCGTTGAGAATCGAAAATCAAAGTTTTTATATTAATATAAGAATGCATTCGTTTGAATTGATTTTAATAAAATGCGGTCAGTTATTGGATGGGGGGGATTCGGCGGAACGAGTGATTGGATGGTTAGTTGTTTGGTATGGGTTGTATGGTTGGTTGGGATAGATTTCCACGTGTTTGTGGAGGGCATCAGGATCGAAGTAAAGGCCCAGATGAAATATCTGGGCCTCATGCTAGACAGCAGGTGGCGCTTCGGTCCGCATTTAAGCGGAATGTCGGCGCACCTGCTGAAGGCTGCGGACGCTTTTTCTTGACTCCTCCCGAATCTGGGGAGCATGGCCCTTTCCGGGGTCCCAATCTGGGCGGACTCTCTCTATAGGAGGGAAAATGCCGCCGCCATCAGCTGTCCCCAAAGGGCCATGGCACAGCGGGTGGCGAGGGCTTACCGTTCGGTAAGTTTCACGGCCGCGTGCGCTCTGGTCGGCACCCCGCCTTGGTAGCTTGAGGCGTGGGTGCTCGCCAGAGCGCTTGGGGAGCGCCCGGCCCTGGAAGAGCGGGAGGCCATTCGGCAGGAGGCTGGGAACGCACTCATCCTACACTGGGTGGATGACCTCACTTCCGCTCCTTTCGGCCGCCGGACGTTGGACGCGCTGGGATCAGTCCTACAAGGTTGGCTCGAGTGGTCACACGAGCGGTAATCAAAGAAACGTACGTTCCCCATACGAAATATCACAAAAATCCTTTCTTATTCCTTGCTTACGTTATAAATTAAAATTATGTCTACTGTGAAAATATCAAATCTCTTAGTTTAGTAGTTTCGGGTCACGGGATGAATTTTCCAAAACAGTGAAAATTTGTTTCTTAGTTTTTAATTAAGAGTCTAAACACAAAATATCACATCATTCACATCCCATGCTAAAACAAACGAATGGTTCCCATACAAATGATCACAAACATCCTTCCTTATTCCTTGCTACAAATAAGGTCTACTGTGAAAATTTCAAGTGTCTAGGTTTAGTAGGTTCGGGTCTGCATTGATATGTCAGTCAGTCAGGACTTTTCCTTTTATATGTATAGATAGATGATTACTCATCCAACCTGTACAGGTTCAATGATCTCACCGAGAAATATTATTTTACTCAACAAATGTTGATCCCATGGGTTGTGGCATGAGTTAATTGTTGATCCTTTGGCTATTGCCAACTATTATTGATCTGAACAATTTTTGTTCATCTAATGTATGAGTCTGCATACAGACAGATGTTGCTCCGATCGCATCACCAATTGATGTCCCTTCTGGTAGGCTAAGTTAAGTCCAAATAAATAGGAGGAACGGCTATCGAAGTCAAATCCACTATAAGGTACCTGGGCATTATCCTTGACAATCGCTGGACGTTTTGGGAGCATTTTAAATGCCTGGCGCCAAATTAATCGGGGCAGCGTCGGCTCTTAGCCGTCTTCTGCCAAATCACTAGGCCGAACATCGGATGTCGGATACTGTACGCAGGAGTGGTATGGTCGATGGCTCTTCACGGGGCACCCATATGGGCTGGGTCCCTGTCCTCCCAAAACCAGGTCCAATTACGGAGGCCGCAACGGGTCATGGCGGTCAGGATGGCGAGGGCATACCGAACCCTCTCCTACAAGGCACCGTGCGTACTGGCGGGAACCCCGCCCTGGGACCTGGACGCCGCGGTTCTGGCCGATATTTATTGGCGTGTCACCGAGGCGCGGGCGGGAGGAAATTTCCCCCTTCTAGAAGAGGTCAGACGGTGGAGGCTAGACTCTCGTCAAGTGCTCCTAGGAAAATGGAAGAGAAGGTTGGAGGAGCCCAGTGCTAGCCACTGGACCATCGGAGAAATTCTTCTGGAGAAATAGGTCGAAAGGCGTGATAAGTTTCTCTCCTTCCACCTCACACAGATCCTTTCGGAGCATCGCTGCTTCGGCAAATACCTGTGTAGGGTCGCGGGTTGGGAACCAACGGCAAAATGCCACGGGTGCGGCGACGCCGAAGACACGGCACTACATACGCTGGCTGTGTGCCCGTCGTAGGCGGAGCAGCGGGCCGCACTCATGGTGGTTGTAGGACGTTACCGGTGCAAGCCATGGTCGACAGCGACAGGGCCTGGAAAGCAATGGTCTCCTCCTACTGCGAGGACGAGATGGCTCCGCAGGAGACAGCGGAGCGTGTAAGGGAGGCAGATCCGGCCTTCCACCCAATTCGTCGCAAGCGTGTGGGGCGGCGACTGCCACCCTAACGGCGTCTGTGGGTGGAAAACTCGGGGACGTTTGCTGCCTACACATGGGCCCCTTAGCTGGAAGGCGAACGATTAAGTCTCTCGGTGCGCATATTAGAGAAGAAATAGGGAATAAATGCTCGCAGAGAAGAGTCTGCTGCGCGGGCAATCGCTGACGGGGTTACGGTAGTGTGCCCTATCGTTCTCGCGACCCCGACCATTAGCACCGAGGCGGCAAAGGGGTTTTTAGTGTCAATTAAATATCCGCCTGACAAATCCTTCTCGTACCTAGATAAATAAATGATCTTTAATATATTAGATAATTAAACCCTAAAAATAGATTTAAAATAAATGATAAAAAGAGGAATCTCATTTATTTGGACCTAACTGAACCTGCCAGAAGGGACAGCAATTGTTGATCTCATCGGAGCTGTATGCAAAGTCATACATTAGATCCACAAAAACTCGCGGATCAACAATAGTTGGCAAATAGCGAACGGATCAACAATTAACTCACGCCACAACCCATATCATCAATATATACAATATATAGCCTACCAGAAGGGACATCATCGGAGCAACATCTGCCTGTATGCAGACTCAGACATTAAATCTAAAAAAACTGTTTGGATCAACAATAGTTGGCAAATAGCGAACGGATCAACAAATAACTCACGCCACAACCAATGTGATCAATATATATAGCCGAGAAATATAATTTCACTCAACAAATATTGAACATATGGGTTGTGGCGTGAGTTAATTGTTGATCCGTTCGCTATTTGCCAACTATTGTTGGTCCGAACAGTTTTTGTTGATCTAATGTATGAGTCTGCATACAGACAGATGTTGCTCCGATCGGATCAACAATTGATGTCCCTTCTGGTAGGCTATATATATTGATCATATGGGTTGTGGCGTGAGTTAATTGTTGATCCGTTCGCTATTTGCCAGCTATTGTTGATCCGAACAGTTTTTGTTGATCTAATGTATGAGTCTGCATACAGACAGATGTTGCTCCGATCGGATCAACAATTGATGTCCCTTTTGGTAGGCTATATATTGTATATATTGTTCATATGGGTTGTGGCGTGAGTTAATTGTTGATCCTTTCGCTATTTGGCAACTATTGTTGATCCGCGAGTTTTTGTGGATCTAATGTATGACTTTGCATATAGCTCCGATCGGGTCAACAATTGCAGTCCCTTACAGTTTAAGATTCTAATAGATTAAAGATCATTTATTTAACTCTCTTATTCATTTAGAGGACACAGTTCAGGTAAGAAAGCATATCAAACGTTTTGCGAAGCAGCCAGATTTGGATTTTATTTTTATTTTTCATTTTAATTACACTATTGTATATACTATCTTTAATGTATTAGTATTACTGTTTTGAAAAAATAAGTCCCGCCGAGTTTCTTACCGGTAATAGTCGCCGGTCAGAGGTGTAGGGTTAGAACCGGTAGTAGTTTATTTTTCACTCTGACGTTCATAAGTGCATTGTAATGTGCCTAAATTAGAGAATAAATATCTTTTATCTTTTCTTTTTTTTAAATAAGAGCAGGATTTGTCAGGCGGATATTTAAAGAAATGCGGTCAGTTATTGGATGCGTGGGATTTTGCGAGACGAGTTATTGGATGGCTGGTTGTTTGGTGTGGGTGTATGGTTGGTTGGGATAGATTTCCACATCTTTGCGGAGAGCGTCAGAATCAGAACTGTAAACTGATCTGATGAAGCAAGATGCCAAGTTTTTATTTGGCTCTGAAGATGGCCCTTTGGGGCCGGCGGATGTCGGCGGCATTTTTCCTCCTATGGAGGGAGTCCGCCCAGAAAAAATAGGGAAAAAATGCTCGCAGAGAAGAGTCTGCTGCGTGGGCAACCTGCCAGAAGGGACAGCAATTGTTGATCCCATCGGAGCTGTATGCAAACTCATACATTAGATCCACAAAAACTCGCGGATCAACAATAGTTGGCAAATAGCGAACGGATCAACAGTTAACTCACGCCACCATTTGATCAATATTTGTTGAGTGAAATTATATTTCCCCGATCATCTATCTATACAAATAAAAGAAAAGGCCCTGTGCGGATTGACTGACTAACTGAAACATCAACGCAGAACCGAAACTACTTAACCTAACCTAGAGACTTGAAATTTTTACAGTAGACATAAATTATAATGTAGACAAGCAAAAAGGAAGGCTTTTTAGAATCTTTTGTATGAGTAACGTGCGTTACTTTGAGCAAGCGATGTGAT
The DNA here is from genome assembly GCA_911728535.1 of Pammene fasciana. Taxonomy (NCBI): domain Eukaryota; kingdom Metazoa; phylum Arthropoda; class Insecta; order Lepidoptera; family Tortricidae; genus Pammene; species Pammene fasciana. The sequence continues at coordinate 12,334,349 of OU452283.1, forward strand.
ATTTTGAGTGTAGGTTTTGAGGTCATTAAACCTTTGAGGTTCACCTCACCGAGAAATATAATTTCACTCAACAAATATTGTACATATGGGTTGTGGCGTGAGTTAATTGTTGATCCGTTCGCTATTTGCCAACTATTGTTGATCCGAACAGTTTTTGTAGATTTAATGTCTGAGTCTGCATACAGGCAGATGTTGCTCCGATCGGATCAACAATTGATGTCCCTTCTGGTAGGCTATATATTGTATACATTGATCATATGGGTTGTGGCGTGAGTTAATTGTTGATCCGTTCGCTATTTGCCAACTATTGTTGATCCGAACAGTTTTTGTTGATCTAATGTATGAGTCTGCATACAGACAGATGTTGCTCCGATCGGATCAACAATTGATGTCCCTTCTGGTAGGCTATATGCAACGTGTCCCAAAATTCAACGATAAGCTGGCACCAGAAGATGGACCTGTTCATGACTACTCGAGGAAAAAATACTAAAAAAAAGATATCTCAATTTATTATCGAATTACAAAAAAAAATTAAAATCGACACCCCTAATGGTATTTTTAACGACTACGTCTACAATTTTCCGAATATTTCTGATTTCTTTTTTGTATCGGCAACCTAAGTAGCACTGCTATCCACCATAACCTTTAAAAATGCCAGAATACATGTAGTTTTTACATAAAAATTTATCAAAGTTAATTTTTCCCTAAAATTTTAACATTCAGTCCACTTTCACCCATCGTGGTGTAAAAAAAAAGTACTGGCACTACTATGGCAAGTATTTTAGAAAGTTGACGCAACTAACCAAGATTCTAAAATGGTATAATACTCTAGGAAAACTAGGCACAAAATAAAATAAAATAAAATCTACACAAAAACCGACATTTTTTAATGTGATTAAGTACTTAACTTTTTTGCACAAAACAGGGTTTTTGTTGTTGAAAAATGTTGCATGAATCAAAAAAAATGGTCAAACATTTTTTTTTCATTTATGTAACATGGCATTATTCATTAGAGTAAATGTTCGAATTGCCTGCCACCGGCATTAATACAGACACGACATCGCTTTAAAAATGATCATTTGATTCAATGGGCGTTGGCTCGGGCGACTTGGTCCTTTCTTATGGCCACCCCGTTCGCCGGACCTAGGGTTTCTGGTTTCTCGACCTTTTTTATTTCTCGAGGCACGGGAATTCTCGACCACGATTTCTCGAGTTTCTCGAGTATCTCGAGAAATTTTAGAAAGTCTTTTCCGACCACGGAACAATGGTGTTCCGGACCTTTGGAAGGCGTATGCGGAGCCAAAGTCAACGCGCAAAGGCCCTTTAGACAATTTAATGACAAGTGAGGGATACACTAAAAGTATGCTGCCCTTGCCCGTGTCATGGGACGCACGCAGAGACAGCGCCCGCCATGGTGTAAGGACTATTCAGTTAATGGAGTCTAAAATGTACTAGGCTATTGGGTGAATAGTATGGGCTAATTACTTTATTACTTTCAACGGCCTCCTAGCCTAGTGGGTAGTGAACCTGCCTATGAAGCAGGAGGTCCCGGGTTCGAATCCTGGTCAGGGCATTTATTTGTGTGCTAATCACAGATATTTGTTCCTGAGTTATGGATGTTTTCTATGTATTTAAGTATTTATCTATATATATCCATTATATATATCGTCGCCTAGTACCCACAACACAAGCCTTATTGAGCTTACCGTGGGACTAGGTTGATTTGTGTAAGATTGTCCCATAATATTTATTTATTATTTATTATTTATTATTTATTATTTATAATTACTGGGCTATTGGGCGAAGAACCGGACGCCTGCTTAATAAAACGGTATCCAATTTTAATTCCGGCAGACGGTGACTCGCCCTCCGCATGATAGGATCCCATAAAAAGCGATATCAAAGATGGCTCAAGGGCAACATCGGTGTTGGGCTGGGGGTAGAGAGGTGTCACTAGACTTTAAACATATAATATAGCCAACTCGCCACTTAGGTTTCCACATCTACCCTCGAGAACGCAGCTCTAGCGACCCCACTCTGGACTGGACAGCCGGTCCTACAGTCCCACTTATCCGACAGGTTAAGCACAGAGCACAGACAGCATAAGCTAGACGGATTAAGTGTTAAACACGTGTTTTTTTTTACTTATCGCTCTTGCGATTTATTTCTCGAATTCTCGAGGCATTGCGGTTTTTTTCCCGTCTCGACGAAGGACAAATTTCTCGAGATTTCTCGCCTCGAGAATTCTCGAGCAGAAACCCTAGCCGGACCTAAAGCCCCTGGACTTTTTCTACTGCGGTTGTCTTAAAGATAGACTCTACTCAAAACCCATTGAAACATTGGACGAGCTTCGCCAAAGAATCACACAGGTTGCGGATAATATCAATGGTAGAAGATATGCAAGACGAATCAAATGATCATTTTTGAAGCGATGTCGTGTCTGTATTAATGCCGGTGGCAATTAATAATGTAATGTTAAATAAATGAAAAAAAAAGTATTTGTACTATTTTTTTTATTCATGCAACATTTTTCAACAACAAAAACCCTGTTTTGTGCAAAAAAGTTAAGTACTTAATCACATTAAAAATGTCGGTTTTTGTGTAGATTTTTTTATTTTATTTTATTTTGTGCCTAGTTTTCCTAGGGTATTATACCATTTTATAATCTTGGTTAGTTGCGTCAACTGTCTAAAATACTTGCCATAGTAGTGCCAGTACTTTTTTTTACACCACGATGAGTGAAAGTGGACTGAAGGTTAAAATTTTAGGAAAAAATTAACTTTGATTAATTTTTGTGTAAAAACTGCATGTATTCTGGTATTTTTACAGGTTATGGTGGATAGCAGTGCTGCTTAGGTTGCCGATACAAAAAAGAAATCAGAAATATTTGGAAAATTGTAGACGCAGTCGTTTTGTAATTCCATAGTAAACGGGCCCATCTTCTGGTGCCAGCTTATCGTTGAATTTTGGGACACGTTGTATATTGATCATATGGGTTGTGGCGTGAGTTAATTGTTGATCCGTTCGCTATTTGCCAGCTATTGTTGATCCGAACAGTTTTTGTTGATCTAATGTATGAGTCTGCATACAGACAGATGTTGCTCCGATCGGATCAACAATTGATGTCCCTTCTGGTAGGCCATATATTGTATATATTGTTCATATGGGTTGTGGCGTGAGTTAATTGTTGATCCGTTCGCTATTTGGCAACTATTGTTGATCCGCGAGTTTTTGTGGATCTAATGTATGACTTTGCACACAGCTCCGATCGGGTCAACAATTGCAGTCCCTTACAGTTTAAGATTCGAATAGATTATAGATCATTTATTTAACTCTCTTATTTATTTAGAGGACACAGTTCAGGTAAGAAAGCATATCAAACATTTTGCGAAGCAGCCAGATTTGGATTTTATTTTTATTTTTCATTTTAATTACACTATTGTATATACTATATTTAATGTATTAGTATTACTGTTTTGAAAAAAAAGGTCCCGCCGAGTTTCTTACCGGTAATAGTCGCCGGTCAGAGGTGTAGGGTTAGAACCGGTAGTAGTTTATTTTTCTCTCTGACGTTCATAAGTGCATTGTAATGTGCCTAAATTAGAGAATAAATATCTTTTATCTTTTCTTTTTTTTAAAATAAGAGCAGGATCTGTCAGGCGGATATTTAAAGAAATGCGGTCAGTTATTGGATGCGTGGGATTTTGCGAGACGAGTTATTGGATGGCTGGTTGTTTGGTGTGGGTGTATGGTTGGTTGGGATAGATTTCCACATCTTTGCGGAGAGCGTCAGGATCAGAACTGTAAACTGATGTGATGAAGCAAGATGCAAAGTTTTTATTTGGCTCTGAAGATGGCCCTTTAGGGCCGGCGGATGTCGGCGGCATTTTGCCTCCTATGGAGGGAGTCCGCCCAGATTGGGATCCCGTAAAGGGCCATGCTGCCCAGATTGGGAGGAGCCAGGAGACACCGGCCGCAGCCATCATCATGCGCGCCGACAGCCCGCTAAAATGCAGGCCGAAGCGCCACCTGCCGTCTAGTATGAGGCCCAGATACTATACTAATAATTCGCCTCGAACTAAGAAGTTGCTCGTTGACGTTTGGGGTCTTCTGACTTCACGACTGACGCCTGACAAATCCGGATTTTGGTGCGTTTTTTTTAATAGGAGTAATTCAAGAGGAAGGTTTATATGTATAATATCTATCTAATACCCTTTCATTGGTAACCGGTTCCGGTCCCGGCAAGGAAAAAGGAAGGATTTTTGTATGAGGTACGTGCGTTACTTTGAGCAAGCGATGATTTTGTAAGCTTTAAGGTCATTGAACCTTTGAGGTTCACCTCACCGAGAAATATAATTTCACTTAACAAATGTTGATCCGATGGGTTGTGGTATGCATTAATTGTTGATCCGTTAGCTATTGCCAACTATCGGATCAACAATTGCCGTCTCTTATGCTACGTTAAATTAGGTCCAAATAAATGAGATTCGCCATTTTATCATTTATTTGAAATGGTATTTTTACAGTTTGACATTAAAATATTTTAAAGATCATTGGATGAGTGCGCGGCTGCGCGGTAGCGGACGAAGTTCTTTAATTCATGTTTTAGCGTGCCAGTGGGACGGCCGTGCATTTTGATGGCATTTCCATTTAGATTTGATAGACGATTACCTGAGTATCATTTTTCCAATCTTTACAAAATTTGGTAGGGTTACAGATGAGGCGCACAAAATTTTATCATTAAAATGTCAGCAAGATCAATTAAGGGGTTGTGAAGCCAGAATACCCCAAACGTCAACGAGCAAGTTCTTAGTTCGTGGCGGATTATTAGTATAGTATCTGGGCGTCATACTAGACAGCAGGTGGCGCTTCGGCCCGCATTTTAGCGGGATATCGGCGCGCCTGCTGAAAGCCGCGGCCCGTGTCTCCTGGCTCCTCCCGAATCTGGAGAGCATGGCCCTTTACGGGGTCCCAATGTGGGCGGACTCCCTCCATAGGAGGCAAAATGCCGCCGCCATCCGCCGGCCCCATAAAGCCGTCTTCAGAGCCGCCAAATATAAACTTTGCATCTATCTTCATCAAATCAGTATACGGTTCTGATCCTGACGCTCTCCGCAAAGATGTGGAAATCTATTCCAACCAACCATACACCCATACTAATCAACCACCCATCCAATACCTGACCGAATTTCATTAAATATCCGCCTGACAAATCCTTCTCTTAGTTAAGTAAATGATCTTTAATATATTTGAATCTCAAACTGTAAAGGACAGCAATTGTTGATCCGATCGGAACTGTATGCAAAGTCATACATTAGATCCACAAAAACTCGGATCAACAATAGTTTGCAAATAGCGAACGGATCAACAATTACCTCACGTCATATACCATGTTGAGTGAAATTATTATTGTTACTTAAAAAACCCTTTTGTTTGCCGCCTCGGTGCTAATGGGCGGGGTTGAGAGAGCGATCAGGCACACTACCGCAACTCCGTCAGCGGTTGTCCCCACAGCGGACGCTTCTCTGCGAGCGTTTTCTCCCTATTTCCTCTCTAAGATACGAACCGATAGACTTAATCGTTCGCCTTTCAGCTCAAGGGCCCATGTGTAGGCAGCAAACGTCCCCGATTCTGCCGCCCACAGTGGTAGTCAGCGTTCGTACGCCAGCCGTCGCCGCCGCCCTATATGCTTGCGACGCATTGTGAGGCCGAACAATAGTCGGCAATAGCCAACGGATCAACAATTAAACGCATACCACAACCCATCGGATCAACATTTGTCGAGTGAAATTATATTTCTCGGTGAGACCATTGATTTTGTACAGGTTGGATGAGTGATCATCTATAATTCATACATATAAAAGGAAAAACCCTGACTGACTGACTGATACATCAATGCAGACCCGAAACTTCTAAACCTACAGACTCGAATTTTCACAGTAGACATTATTTATAACTAACGTAAGCAAAGAGAAGGAAGGATTTTTGTGATCTTTTGTATAGGGAACGTGAGTTTCTTTGAGCAAACGATGTGATATTTTATACTAGACAGCAGGTGGCGCTTCGGCCCGCATTGTAGCGAACTGTCGGCGCGCCTGCTGAAGGCTGCGGCCGGTGGCTCCTGGCTCCTCCCGAATCAGGAGAGCATGGCCCTTTACGGGGCCCAATCAGGGGCAACTCCATTCAGAACCAAATAAAAACTTTGCATCTTTCTTCATAAAATCAGTTTACGGTTCTGGTCCTGACGCTCTCCCCAAAGATGTGGAAATCTATCCCAACCAACCATACACCCATACCGAACAACCACCCATCCAATAACACGTTTCTCAAAATCGCACCCATCTAATAACTGAAAGCATTTCATTAAATATCCGCCTGACAAATCCTGCTCCTAGTTAATTAAATGATCTCTAATATATTAGAATCTTAAACTATAAAAATAGATTTAAAATAAATGATAAAAAGGAGAATCTTATTTATTTGGACCTAATTGAACCTGCCAGAAAGGACAGCAAGTGTTGCTCCGATCGAAGTTGTATGCAAAGTGATACATTATATCAACAAAAACTGTTCGGATCAACAATAGTTGGCAATAGCCAACGGATCAACAATTAACTCATTCCACAACCCATCGGATCAACATTTGGTGAGTGAAATTATATTTCTTGGTGAGGCCATTGCACTTGTACAGGTTGAAAGAGTGATTATCTATCTATATAGATAAAAGGGTAAGTCCCGAATGATTGACTTACGCCTCGAGTTACCAAGGCAGGGTGCCGGCCAGAGCGCACGCGACCGTGAAGCCTACCAAACGTTAAGCCCTCGCCATCCGCTGTCCAATGGCCCTTTGGGTCCGGTGGATGACGACGGCATTCTGCCTCCTATGGAGGGAGTCCGCCCAGATTGGGACCCCGTAAAGGAACATGCTCGCCAGATTCGAGAGGAGCCAGAAGAGAGCGTCTGCGGCCTCAAGCAGGCGCGCCGACAGCCCGCTAAAATGCAGGCCGAAGCGCCACCTACTGTCCGGTATGAGGCCCAGATACTATACTAGTAGTCCGCCTCAAACTAAGAACTTGTTTGTTGACATTTAGGGTCTTCTGGCTCCACAACCCCTTGATTGCTCCTGCTCTGATTTTAATATAATGATGAAATTTTGTGCGCCTAAGCTGTAACCCTACCACATTTTGTAAAGATTGATAAAACGATACTCAAGTTATCGTCTTACAAACTATCAAAATTGAAATGTCATCGATATGTTCGGCCGTCCCACTGGCTCGCTAAAAGTTGAATTAAAAAACTTTCACTACCTCACACTCGTTTAATGATCATAAATTTATTTAAATGTTAATCTGCATAAATACTATTTAAAATAAATGCTAAAAAGGCGAATCCTATTTATTTATTATATTTATTAAAGTCATACATTACTTAGATCCACAGAAACTCACGGATCAACAATAGTTGGCAAATAGCGAACGGATCAACAATCAACTCAAGCCACAACCCATCTGATCAACATTTGTTGAGTGAAATTATATTTCACCGATCATCTATCTATACATATAAAAGGAAAGGTCCTGTCTTGACTGACTGACTGAAACTTCAACGCAGACCCGAAACTACTTAACCTAGATACTTGACATTTTTTACAGTAGACATTATTTATAACGTAGGCAAGGAAAAAAGAACGATTTTTAGAATCTTTTGTATGAGTAACGTTCGTTACTTTGAGCAAGCGATGGTCATTGAATCTTTGAGGTTCACCTTCACAGAGAAATATAATTTCACTTAACAAATGTTGATCCGATGGGTTGTGGTATGCGTTAATTTTTGTTCCGTGAGCTATTGCCAACGCTCGGATCAACAATTGCTGTCTCTTCTGCTAGATTAAATTAGGTCCAAATAAATAATATTCGCCTTCTTATCATTTATTTAAAATGGTATTTTTATAGTTTGACATTAAAATAAATTAAAGATCATTGGACGAGTGCGCGGTAGCAAACGAAGTTCTTTAATTCAACTTTTAGCGTGTCAGTGGAACGGCCGTGCATTTTGATGGCACTTCCATTTAGATAGTTTGTTAGATGATAACTTGAGTATCATTTTTCCAATCTTTACAAAACTTGGTAGGATTACAGCTGAGGCGCACAAAATTTCATCATTAAAATGTGAGCAAGATCAATCAAGGGGTTGTGAAGCCAAAAGACCCCAAACGTCAATGAGCAACTTCTCAGTTCTAGACGGATTATTAGTATAGTATCTGGGCTTCATACTAGACAGCAGGTGGCGTTTCGGCCTGCATTTTAGCGTGCTATCGGCGCGCCTGCTGAAGACCGCGGCTGTGTCTCCTGGCTCCTCCAGAATCTGGTGAGCATGGCCCTTTACGGGGTCCCAATGTGGACGGACTCCCTCCATAGGAGGCAAAATGCTGTTGCCATCCGCCGGCCCCATAGGGCCATCTTCAGAGCCGCCAAATATAAACTTTGCATCTTTCTTCATTAAATCAGTTTACGGTTCTTATCTTGCCGCTCTCCGCAAAGATGTGGAAATTTATCCCAACCAACCATACACCCATACCATACAACCACCCATCCAATAACTGACCGCATTTCATTAAATATCCGCCTGACAAATCCTGCTCTTAGTTAAATAAATGATCTTTAATATATTAGAATCTTAACTGTAAGGGACAGCAATTGTTGATCCGATCGAAACTGTATGCAAAGTCATACATTAGATCCACAAAAACTTACGGATCAACAATAGTTTGCAAATAGCGAACGGATCAACAATTAACTCACGCCACAACCCATCTGATCAATAGTAGTTAAGTGAAATTATTATTATTACTAAAAACCCTTTTGTTTGCCGACTCGGTGCTAATGGGCGGGGTTGCGAGAGCGATCAGGTGGGCTACCGCGAAGTTCGAAAATCGACAAAACGATGGTCCCGTCTCTATCGCTCTTGCATATTGCTCTACTGCAATTCCGTCAGCGGTTGTCTCCACAGCGGACTCTTCTGTGCGAGCGTTTTCTCCCTATTTCCGCTCTAAGATACGAACAGAGAGACTTAATCGTTCGCCTTCCAGCACAAGGGCCCATGTGTAGGCAGCAAACGTCCCCGAGTCTGCCGTCCACAGACACCGTTAGGGTGGCAGTCAGCGGTCGTACGCCATTCGTCGCCGCCCCACATGCTTGCGGCGCATTGGGTGGGAGGCCGTATCTGCCTCCCTTCCTTACACGCTCCGCTGTCTCCTTCTGAGCCATCACATCCTCGCAGAAGGAGACCACCGCTTTCCAGGCCCTGTCGCTGTTGACCATGGCTTGCACCACGGCAGGCAGGGAGCGGCAACGTCCCACAACCACCACGAGTGCGACCTGCCCTGCTGCTCCGCCCACGTCGGGCACACAGCCAGCGTATGTAGTGCCGACAGTGCCGTGTCTTCGGCATCGCCGCACCCGTGGCATTCCGCCGTTTTTTGCCATCCCGCCACCCTACACAAGTAGTTGCCGAAGCAGCCATGCCCCGAAAAAATCTGTTTGAGGTGGAAGGAGAGAAACTAATCACGTCTTTCAACCCATTTCTCCAGAAGAATTGCTCCGATGGTCCAATGGCCAGCACTGGCCTCCTTCAACCTCCTCTTCCATTTTTCTAGGAACACTCGACGAGAGTCTAGCCTCCACCGTCTGACCTCTGACCTCTTTTAGAAGGGGGAAATTTCCTACCGCCCGTGCCTCGGTGACACGCCAATAAATATCGACAGAATCGCGGCGTCCAGGTCCCAGGGCGGGGTTCCCGCCAGTACGCACGCTGCCTCGTAGGAGACGGTTCGGTATGCCCTCGCCATCCTGACCGTGATGACCCGTTGCGGCCTCCGTAATTGGGCCTGGTTTAGGGCGGTCAGGGACCCGGCCCATATGGGCGGCGTACAAGGCCATCGACCGTGCCACTCCTGCGTACAGTCTCCGACATACGATGTTCATACTTGAATCAGTGGAATGACGTTAGTCTTATTATGTAATGTTGTTATTATTACACTTTTAATATATTTAGTTACGCGGCGCATTGGTGCACACTGTAATGCCAAGGCAACATATTGTTTTTGATAAATAAATAGAAAAATAAAGGTTCGGCCCAGTGACATTTGGCAAAAGACTGCTAAGAGCCAACGCTGCCCCGATCAATTGAGTAACGTGCGTTACTTTGAGCAAGGGATGTGATACTTTGACTGTAGGCTTTGAGGTCATTGAACTTTTGAATTCATTGAACCTGTACAAGTTCAATGGCCTCACCGAGAAATATAATTTAACCGACAAATGTTAATCCGATGGGTTTTGGTATGCGTTAATTGTTGATCCGTTGGCTATTGCCAACTATTGTTGATCCGAACAGTTTTATTTGATCTAATGTATAACTCTGCATACAAACAGATGTTGCTCGGATCGGATCAACAATTGCTGGCCCTTCTTGTAGATTAAATTAGGTCTAAATAAGTAAGATTCGCTTTTTTATCATTTATTTAAAATTATATTTTAATAGTTTGACAAAAAATCAATTGAAAATCATTGGACGAGTGCGCGGTAGTAAACGAAGTTCTTTAATTCAATTTTTAGCGAGCCAGTGGGACGGCCGTGCATTTTATCAGCTTTTTCATTTCGATAGTATGTTAGACGATAACTAGAGTATCATTTTTCCAATCTTTACAAAATTTGGTAGAGTTACAGCTGTGGCGCACAAAATTTCATCATTAAAATGTGAGCAAGATCAATCAAGGGGTTGTGAAGCCAAAATACCCCAAACGTCAACGAGCAAGTTCTTAGTTCGAGGCGGATTATTAGTATAGTAGGTATCTGGGTTTCATACTAGACAGCAGGTGGCACTTCGGCAAAATGCCGCCCATCCGCCGGCCCCAAAGGGCCATCTTCAGAGCCAAATATAAACTTTGCATCTTTCATCATCAAATCAGTTAACGGTTCTGATTCTGACTATATAACTTAATAACTGATAACTGATATAACTAAGAGCAGGATTTGTCAGGCGGATATTTAATTTACCCACTAAAAACCCCTCTGTTTGCTGCCTCGGTACTAATGGGCGGGGTCGCGACAACGATAAGGCACACTACCGTAACTCCGTCACCAATTGTCCCCACAGCGGACTCTTCTCTGCGAGCGTTTTCTCCCTATTTCCTCTCTAAGATTCGAACTGAGAGACATAATCGTGCGCTTTCCAACTCAGGGGCCCATGTATAGGCAGCATACGTCCCCGAGTCTGTCGCCCACAGACGCCGTTAGGGTGGCAGTCGGCGGTCATACGCCAGCCGTTGCCGCCCCATATGCTTGCGAAGCATTGGGTGGGAGGCCGGATCTTCCTCCCTTACACACTCCGCTGTCTCCTTCTGAGCCATCACATTCTCGCAGAAGGAGACCACCGCTTTCCAGGCCTTGTCGCTATCGACCAAGGCTTGCATCATGGCAGGCAGGGAAAGGTAACGTCCTACAACCACCACGAGTGCGGCCCGCTGCTCCACCCACGTCGGTATGTAAATAGTGCCGTGTCTTCGACGTCGCCGCACCCGTGGCATTCCGCCGTTAGTTCTCATCCCGCCACCCTACACAGGTATTTGCCGAAGCAGCCATGCCCAGAAAGGATCTGTGTGAGGTGGGAGGCGAGAAACTTATCACGTCTTTCGAACCATTTCTCCAGAAGAATTGCTCCGATGGCCAGCACTGGGCTCCTCAACCTCCTGTTTCATTTTTCTAGGAGCACTCGACGAGAGTATAGCCTCCACCGTCTGACCTCTTCTAGACGGGGGAAATTTCCTCCCGTCCGCGCCTCGGTGACACGCCAATAAATATCGGCCAGAACCGCGGCGTCCAGGTCCCAGGGCGGGGTTCCCGCCATAACGCACACTGCCTCGTAGGAGACGGTTCAGTATGCCCTCGCCATCCTGACCGCGATGACCCGTTGCGGCCTGCGTAATTGGGCCTGGTTTTGGGCAGACAGGGCCCAGCCCATATGGGTGCCCCGTACAGGGCCATCGACCATACCACTCCTGCGTACTGTACAGTCTCCGACTTCCGGTGTTCGGCCCAGTGACACTTGGGAGAAGACGGCTAAGAGCCGACGCTGCCCTGATCAATTTAGGCGCCATGCCATTTAAAATGCTCACGAAACGTCCAGCGACTGTCAAGGACTGCTCAAGTACCTTATAGTCGACAGTATACACGATAGGTGTTGTCTCACTTTAACTTGAAGTTGGGACGTATGTTTGTTTCATTCGCACAATAGCGCGACGTTGCCGTACTTACCCTTCACATTCAGCTCCGGAGCCACAATTACCACTAAGTCGGATATAAATCGGAGCCACATTATGCGCTTACGTATAATTTTTTTGACCGTTAATGGATCAACGAAAACCTTAAAATTTTATGACAAGTTTTTCGAAAATGGATAAATGCACATCCACTGACGTCACACGCTGATTTCATATATTCGAGCTGTACAACCATATCTCTATCCGGAGCGGAATGTACGCACAAAACAGGTGGATCAACATTTGTTCTAAAACAGTACTGGATCAACTTTTACCGTGATGGGTTGATTATATATATATATATATATATATATTTTTTAAATATAAAACTATACTAAATTTAAATACCTATTCCACCAAAAATATTCTGTAAAAAAACTAGCCAAGTCTCGATGGAGCTGGTTGTTTATCTCTAAAAAGTAATGAAATCTAGACAAAGTCGTACCAACTCTAAGGTTCCTTACTGCGATTTCTTTATTATTATAAACTCCCTTTCATAATTAAATTCCATCAAATCTACCACTGTGTTGCCAGTAAAATGAAACGTTTTATTAATAGTAAGTATATATATTATCGGAGGAAGAATGCACATAAGTAAATAATGAACTACTAATTTTAAATACAATATTTAAATGCTTATTTTAAATAATCAGTCTTATAAAAAAGCAGTCCCATTAATTAATATTAAATTATAACTATTTTGAGGTAGAAAAGTTCTTATTTAATTGGTATTACTTCAGGTCTAAACAACATTTGGTATTCCGTTTTAATACAATAACATTATCGTGGCTCTTCAAGTGACATGAGCCATTTATACGTTGTTGGAATTTTGATTTTATTTCAATTAATCAAAATTCAAATTTGAATGACATGACATGACGGTCGGCAGCCGACCGCCTGCCACACCAAGGGAAGATGTGCGTATATTCTTATACCTTAAAACGCATATTCAAAAACGACAAGTAGAGGGTAGTGTAATATTTATGGCGGCCATGACATTAACTTTTCAAGTCAAGTTGTCACTTCATTCGGCATCTGATGTCTGTTTGCCCGTACCCCGCATGTCTAAAATACTCTAGAACCCAACAGCAAGGTTTGTACCTGCTGTATAAATTTGTACTTAAAGACGATACCTTTGAAAGTAATTTTGTATGTATTGTGAATAAATATTTACTACATACTTACATAAAAAAACTTGTAAGAGTCAAAATATAGGAGACACATTTAAAGAAAGCCCTGCATTTATGTCGTTGGCTGCGTTTCATTAAAGGTTGTTAGATATGTATACCTACATATATTAGTGTGAGGACGCACCGCTGTATGTAAACCTGTTTTAGATGCAACGAATAAATCAGTGTTAAACTAGCTCGCTTGTTTAATGGTCGTGCACCCTCCCGTAGCATCCCCGTACGCATATGTAACACGTGGCGACGTTCGGACTCGCGTTTAAAAAATAGTTATGGCCACGGGAGCAACGTTTGGAATTCTTTCGACCTTCGATCATATTTCACAAGACTGGACCAGCTACAAATCACGGTTAAGTCAATGGTTTATTGCCAACGACATCAATGAAGACACCGACAAGTCAGCAGTCAAACGAAGGGCGATTTTGTTAAGTGCATTGAGTGAATCGTCATTCAAGTTAGCTAGTGACCTGGGATTGCCCAGTAAGGTGGAAGCACTGGAGTATGCGAAAATAATTAAACTCCTCGACGATCATTTAGCGCCAAAGCGTTTCGGGTTCGCGGAGAAATCTACCTTCTATTCGGCAACACAACAGCTAGGTGAAAGTCACACTCAGTGGGCAGCGAGGGTCAGAGGATTGGCGGCACATTGTGGTTTAAGAATTTGGAAGAAGCCTTGCTGGATCGTTTTATCATGGGCATGGCGGCAGGAAACGAGAAGGATAAGCTGTTCGCACAAAACCAACAGGAGCTGACCCTGGCCAAGGCCATCGACTTGGCAGAGAGCGTACGGTGCGCGCGCCGCGCATCCACCGCGCAGGCTCCGGGGGCGAACGCTGTGGGCGCCGGCGCAGCGGCGGCGGGCCCGGACTCCGTGTTCAACATCTCCAAAAAGGAAAAATGCAGTGTTTGCGGTTTTACCAATCACAAATCTGATCAATGCGGCTATAAAAACTATAAATGCAAGAAGTGCAATAGAAAAGGACACTTACGTAAGATGTGTACGTTCAAGGACAAGGTGAAATACGTGGAAGAAGGTATTGAGGACGAAGGAGACGACGGTAAGCAATTTTATAATATTCGGTGCGAGAATGGCAAGCCTATGACGGAGCGGGTCCAATGTGGTAATCTGTTTTTTGAGTTCGAAATAGACACCGGGGCGGCAGTAAGCGTTATGTCTAAAAAAACTTATAATTCCCATTTTAAAGAGATACCATTGTCGAACACAAACAAAAAGTTATATAATTATGACGGAGACGAGATTTTAACGGAAGGTATTATTAAAATACCTATCTCGTACATTGGTGAAACACATTTGATATCCGTGTATGTGGTTAGGAATGGGGGGCCGCCAATACTTGGCAGGAATTTCATCCACTCGTTTAACCTGGAGCTGGTGCCGGGGGAGCGCGGCCGCGGCGCGCGCGCCGTGCACGCCGTACACGCTGTACGCGCCGTGCGCGCCGCGAGCGCCGTAGCCGCGCCGCCCGCGCAGGCCGATGGTCATTGCGACCAGGACATTGTGGAAGAATTGTCTTTAAAATTTCCTCAGGTATTTTCTGGAAAGTTAGGAAAATTTAATAAATATACGACGGTATATGTTATAATTTACACCTTAAACCGGATGCTAAACCGGTCTTTTTCAAAGCTAGACAGGTGCCTTATGCATTAAGGGACAAGATAGATAAAGAGTTAGATAGGTTAATTGGGTTAGGTATTTTAGAACCCGTTCAACACTCGGACTATGCTTCACCGATCGTACCAGCCTTAAAGAAAGACGGTAGCATACGGTTATGTGCCGACTACTCCGTCACGATTAATAAACAATTATTAATAGATCAATATCCATTGCCTTCTGTTAACGATTTGTTACCTAAACTGCTCGGTGGCGTTCAATTTAGCAAGATAGACTTATCTATGGCGTACAACCAGTTCGTCCTTGGAGAAAAATCACAGGGCCTCACTTGTATAAATACACACCGGGGGTTATTTAAATATACCAGGCTAGTTTTTGGGTTAGCCTGTGCACCGGCGATATCCCAGCGCGCCATGGAGTGCGTGCTTGCGGGAATAGACGGAATCATTTTTTTATTAGACGATATTCTAATTACGGGCACAAACAAAAGCCAACATAAAGAAAGGTTAACCAACCGCGGTGTTGCAGCGTTTGGAAGACGCACAGTACAAGGACGAAGTGTCTTATCTTGGACACGTCATAGATAAAAACGGGGTTAGAAAGTCACCGGATAAGGTCACAGCTAGTTTAGAGGCACCTAAACCTTTAAACGTATCGCAACTACAATCATTTTTGGGTCTAGCTAATTATTACCGCAATTTCGTACCGTCCGCATCTTCAATTTTAAGCCCATTGTACAATTTATTAAAAAAAAATGCAAAGTGGGAATGGACTTCTGTCCATAATGACGCGTTTCGGAAAGTAAAGGATATTTTGGCCTCTGATAGTACATTAGTCCATTTCGACCCAAACGCTATAATTTTGACTGTAGATGCATCACCTGTCGGGTTGGGGGCTATTCTTTCACAAATGGGTCCCGACGGGGTCGAAAGGCCAATATCGTATGCTTCCCGAACGCTTACGTCCGCAGAAAAAAAGTACGCGCAAATACAGAAGGAATCGACTACCATAATTTGCGGAATTAGGCGGTTCCACCAGTACTTGTACGGACGGTCGATTCCGTTTGTTTTGCGAACGGACCATAAGCCACTTCTTTCAATATTCGGTCCACATAAAGGCATTCCCGAAATATCCGCTAACAGACTGCAACGTTACGCGATATTTTTATCAGCCTATAATTACACCATTGAATACATAAGTAGTAAACAAAATAGTGCTGATTATTTATCACGAGCGTGCCTTCCTGCGCGGACGGCGGCAGGGGCGGAGAAGACATCGGAGGCGGGGGAAGCCGAGGCTGCGGAATGTGAGGTAAGGGCCGCTTACGTAAATTTCGTGGTGGAGGGTATTTTGCCTGTGACACTGGCTGACCTGCGGCGCGAAACTGAGCGCGATAAGGTACTTAGCACGGTCAAGCACTGCGTCATGAATGGGTGGCCAAGGAAAATTTATGACGAAAATATAAAACCGTATTATTTTTGTCGATCACAGCTTTCGTACGAAAATGGATGTTTAATGCGAGGGCATAAAGTCGTCATTCCATCGTCAATAAGGCATACCATATGTGATGAGCTACACAGTTCACACTTTGGCGTAGTGAAGATGAAGGCTGAGGCGCGTAAGCGACTCTGGTTCCCCGGCGTGGACGCCGCGCTGGAGCGGCTGGCGGGCTCGTGCACCGTGTGCGCCGCGCTCGGTTATGTGATTTTATGTCACGGTTTGATATACCTCATACTTTAGTGAGCGACAATGGCACCTCTTTTACTTCGCAAGACTTCAACTCGTTTTGCGCCGTTAACGGTATTAAACATGTGTTATCTCCTGTTTACCATCCATCGAGTAACGGGCAAGCAGAATCTTTTGTCAAAATAATAAAAAAGGGGCTTAAGGGAATAATTTTGAGTAATCCTAATAGTAAACTCTTGCAAAACAAAATATGGAAATTTTTGTTTGACTACAGGAACTCTAAAAACAGTACCACGGGCAAATCACCCGCGGAGTTAGTATACGGCCGCGAACTACGATCGAGGCTAGATTTAATTAATCCGTTCGCACCGTCTCCTTCGTCCACAGCCCTCATTGATACCGTGGAACAACGTCAGTCCTTACAGGCTAAATATTACAAAGGAGTTCAGAAACCCAATTTCCAAATCAATGATAGTGGCTAGCTAAATACACAAATAGTAATAAAAAATTTACTTGGATTGAGGGCATCATAAAAAAACAGATTGGGAAAGTTATGTACGAAATTTATATACCACAGCTTGACTGCGAGGTCACAAGACATATTGATCAATTAAGGGCCCATCCATTTCCCATTGAAAGCGACAACGCGCAGTGGGATCCCGACGTCGTGCCAGACTTAGTAGTGCTAGCGGTACACGCCGAAATTCAGTATAATGCTGCAAATGGTGTTAAAAGCATAAAAATCGGACCGATTGATCTTTAGGCCAAATGAATCGATTCGGCCCGTAGCAGTAAAAAAAAAAAAAAAACAGAGTGCAGTTATGACGTCATCTTTTTTTTGTATGGAAAAAAAAAAATTTTGTTCTGAAACCTATCGTATGTGGTATCAAATGAAAGGGCTTTCTGTGCTAATTCCAAAAATATGTCACATCATTACATTTCAGTCACATGTTTGAAATAAACATAAAAAACATTTTCAAAACATACCAAGTTTGGGCTCCTCGAGATACGACACCAAGCAATATTTTTTTGTAAAATATATCTCAAATGATACCTAATATCCTCATATCTAACCCCAAGAATGCAATTTTGAAAATAATTACATTTAGTATTTTTTTCTGATTTTTAATGTTTACAAAGTGCGTCGTATTACTCAATACGAGTACGAGTACCGTAATATCCTCCAACTTTGCCCCCAGGCGAAACTTTGCCCAACATTTTGAACAAATTCATTAATTTACGTAATTTTATAGTATGTATGTATGTATGTACTTTATTGCACATAAACAAGTTTAACAATATTACAACAGTAAAATAAAAAATAAAAAAGATATGCACAAAGGCGAGCTTATCCCTAAAAGGGATCTCTTCCAGCCAACCCATAGTATAGTATTCTGGTGCGGGCAAGTGTTGATGTGAATCTCACAAAATGGGAAAGCATGGTGAGTAAAACCCATACTTATACTTATACCTGTATATAATAAGGCAATGGGGAAAGCCAGTGAAACCTTATTGTAGAGGGTGCTCTTTTAGATTCCATACAATGAGGAAAAGAAACAAAAGATGAATGATCCTTAACAATGTACGGGAACTATGTACAGTTAAAAGGCTTTTCTTATGCAATTGTTTCCCTATACCTTTTTGCTTCAGCATTTTCATTTTAGAGTATTGTGACAGTTGCCATTACTCTAGATTGTTTATATCGTAATTCGATTTCAAAAGGATAATGAATGAAGAAGTCTTGATGTGGGCAATGTTACGTTGT
This sequence comes from Pammene fasciana, assembly GCA_911728535.1. NCBI lineage: Eukaryota > Metazoa > Arthropoda > Insecta > Lepidoptera > Tortricidae > Pammene > Pammene fasciana. Next base: position 12,352,936 of record OU452283.1, read on the forward strand.
AATGTAACAACTAGTGATGGCCAGCTTTGCCCAAGACAAAAAAAAATCTTAGGGCTATCAGCTTTTTGTATTAACCACTCGGCACAAAAAAAGGTGATTATTGTTTTTGAAATATATATATGACGTTTTGGAACTGTTTCTTTATTTTTTTAATGTAATTGTTAATGTGAAACCATAGTATTCAATATATACATAATTTTCTTTGGTCTGCCGATTTATTTGTAAACATTACTAAGATAGGTTCGTTATGATTTGTTTCTATTATAAATAATGAAATATAACTCATTTAATTATGTTTTGTTTAATATATTATTAATAAGGAAGCTGGTAAATGTAAATCACGCGATTGTCAAGTCAACATTGTCTCGGAGGAACAACAGGTCATGTCAAATGACGATGTTGCCTCGGCATTCGAAGATTATTTTTCTAACATAGCATTAAATACCACAAAATGCCTACAATCATCTTCGTCTCAAGCTCATTCCTTACTTTGCGCTAATATTAAGAAATGTAATACGATCTTTGAATTTGACCTAGTGGATTCCGAAAAAATTGTAAAGTCATTCAAATCACTCAATTTAAAGAAAACTGAGGACTTATGGGGAATATCAGTTGTAGTCATCAGCAATATCATAGACGACATAGCGCCTTACTTAGCCATCATTTATAACAATTCAGTTTCACAAGGTGTTTTTCCAGATCTAATGAAATGTAGTAAAGTCATACCTCTATTTAAATCGGGTGATTCTAGTGATCTAAATAATTTCCGACCGATATCGATACTTCCTGTACTAAGTAAAGTCTTTGAAAAGATAATGTTAAATGATCTACTTAGGCCGGGAAATCTGGCGGTGCGTAGTATGGGGACCTCGCATTAATTCCTCAGTCGATGATTCTTTTGCTGGGATATAGTATAGATCATAACAAATACCAAACATAATTTTTCCAAAAAAAAAACATTTGCCAAATTTGGTATTTTCACCAAAATGTACAAAAAGCTTAATAATTTGTACTGGAATATTTCTCAGGCTATATTTTTTTCACCACACGATTTTTTTTGATCATTGCCAGATACTAGGAAAAGTTCCAAAAAAATGACAATAAAAAGTATAAAAACTGTCATCTTTATTTAAAAATATCTGTTGACACTCGTCATTTTGTTTGGAAAATTTCTCAGTCAAGTTTGTAACAGTGGTTGTTATGTTAATCATATTTTAACATAATATTTACGAATTTCCAAAAAAAAAATATTAAAAGAAATAACTTATTGCAGTAAAAATAATACGGATATTTTTTTTTTGGAAAAACATTGATACACCTTCTACTCATGACACTTTGTCATACTGTAAAGGTTTTTTTGTCTGAGGAATTAATGCGAGGTCAACCTCCTTATTGCCTGGTCTAACTGGGGCACTTCAACAGACATGGACTGCTTACAAGCAATCAGTTTGGTTTCACAAAGGGACGTTCCACAACCGACGCTGCTGCAGAACTCATTAAACATATTTTCAATGCTTGGCGAGACAAACGTTATGATGCAATTGGTATATTCTGTGACCTTTCAAAAGCTTTTGATTGTGTAGATCATAGAACGCTCATTCTTAAATTAGAACACTATGGTCTTTCAGAAAATGCCCTGAGTCTCATGTCTTCTTACCTTAGCAATAGAACACAAACAGTTGTTGTAAATAAAGCCCAGTCTAAAGGGACTTTAGTAAAATTAGGAGTGCCACAGGGTTCCATTCTGGGCCCATTCCTGTTTTTGGTTTATATAAATGATTTACCTTGTGTAGTACAAAACCTTTGTGGTATGATTTTGTTTGCCGATGATACATCTTTAATTTTCAAAGTTGAACGGCAATCCAATGATTTATCTGTAATTAACAATACACTAGCTGGCGTACTAAACTGGTTTACTACTAACAATCTGTTACTTAATGCTAAGAAAACTAAATGTATTCGATTTGTTTTGCCAAACGTGGCACCAATGGACACTAATATAGTTATAAATGGTGAATGTTTAGATATAGTAGATAAAACTGTGTTCCTTGGTTCAACGTTGGACAAAAATTTACAATGGAGTCCTCATATAAAAAAACTCGCTCTTAGACTAAGTTCAGCCGCTCATGCCGTTAGAAAAATTAGACAACTGACTAATATTGAGACAGCTCGCTTAGTTTATTATAGTTATTTTCATAGTGTAATGTCATATGGAATTCTGGTTTGGGGCAAAGCAGCTGACATACAGACTATTTTTGTTTTACAGAAAAGAGCCATTCGCTTTATGTATATGTCATGTATGACAGTAATAAACCAGTTCTGAAGCAAGCCGGTCGTATCATTTGTTCCCGTATATAACATTGGCAGACGAGTTGTGAAACTACCCGCGAGTTTAAAAATCAAATAAAATGTCGTTTTTAGGCAAATTATCGGTTTTTGACCATAAAACTAGCGATTGGTTGATTTTTAAAGGAAAATTAACAAAATTTCTGCTCTTGAATTGCATCGGCGATGAACATAAAAGTGCAGTGCTGTTAACATACTTTTCGGATGAGTCGTACCGGCTGTTACGTAATCTCGTATATCCAGATGATATTGAAAAGAAAACGTACAAAGAATTGGTTGAGGTACTCGACAAGCATTTTAAACCCAAGCAGTTGTCGTTTGTTGAGAAGGCTAAATTTTACGGTGCTACAAGGAGTCCTGGTGAAACCCTAGGGGACTGGGCGGCGCGATTAAGGGGACTCGCATGTTACTGCGAATTCGGTTCCGCCCTAGATATGGTTCTGTTGGACCGTTTCGTTCTCGGGTTGGGCATGGGCCCTGAAAGGGACAAGTTGTTTGAGCAAGATTATAAAAAGTTGACCTTCACAAAGGCACTGGAAATTGCGGAGAAGGCTGAGTGTGCACGAGAGGCAAAAAAGGTGGATACATCTGGCGCTGATGTGATAGTGAAGCAGGAGCCGGTGTTTCGGGTAGGCAGCGACGGGAAGTCGAGCGACGGGCCCGACCGCCGCGCGCCCGGCCGCGCGACCCCGGCCTCCAGTTCGAGATATCAGCGCGATAGCGATGTTCCTCGTTGTCTCGTATGTGGAATGAAAAATCATAATAGTGATAAGTGTCGCTATAAAAGTTTGCGTTGCCAGAAGTGCGGTGAAAAAGGGCATTTAAAAAAAAGTGTGTAAGGTTCGGGTTAATTGTGTGGAAATTCAAGGACAAGATGCGGATACTACCTGCCAAAACTGTAAGGAATGTGAACTTTTTAACCTAAGGTACGAAAATTACGCTCCTATTATTTTGCGTGTAAACATTAATGATAAAGAAGTTAGTATGGAACTCGATTCCGGTTCTGGACTTTCTGTGATTTCAAAACAAATGTATATGGCTCAATTTTCTAAACAACCTTTGGTAAAAACATCCTTAAAATTATGTGTGTATAATGGACACAAAATCACGCCTTTGGGTTATTTTACAGTTGATATTAATTATCAAGGTATTATAAATAAGATTAATATTTACGTTGTTGAGAACGGAGGGCCGCCGCTTTTAGGTCGTGATTTTATGTTCAAATTTGGATTTGAATTGTGTCCAGTACAAACAAATAAACTGTTGGTGCATAATGATGAAACCGATGTGAGAAGTTTGATTAATGAGTACGCCGAATTATGGGAGGATGGTTTAGGCACATTCAATAAATTTAAAATAAAGTTTAGTCTCAAGGAAAATTCCGAACCTAAGTTTTTTAAAGCTCGAACCGTACCGTTCGCTATAAAAAGTAAGGTAGAAGAAGAAATTGAACGGTTAACCAAACTAGGTATATTAGTACCGGTAAACTTTTCAAACTACGCTACACCTATAGTCCCCGTTTTAAAACCTAACGGTAAAGTACGTATAGCAGGAGATTATTCAGTTACCTTGAATAAAGATATGCATGTGGATAGGTACCCAATGCCACGAATTGAGGAAGTTTTTGCGAAAATAGGAGGAGGCCAGTCTTATACTAAGATTGACCTCAGTGACGCATACAACCAGTTTCCTATCGAGGATCAATCTCAGGAGCTTACTACCATAAACACGTCTCGAGGGCTATTTAAGTACACGCGCCTTGTCTATGGTTTGGCAAATGCACCGGCCATTTTTCAAAGGACGATGGAGACGTTGCTAGCCGGTATCGAAGGCGTGTCCTGTTGGATTGATGATGTGTGCGTCACAGGTAGCACTAGGGAGCAACACATGTCTAGGTTGCGTGAGGTACTTCATAGATTACGGGACGCCGGTCTAAGGTTAAAAAAAGATAAATGCGAATTTTTCCGTTCAAGTGTTACATATCTAGGTTACGTCATCGACAGACATGGCATTAGAACGTGTCCTAAAAAGACGGAAGCAATTGTAGGCTCACCTACTCCTAAAAATGTCATGGATGTACAAAAATTCCTAGGAGTTATAAACTACTATCGTAATTTTATTCCTAACGCCGCATCCACACTGAGCCCGTTACACGAGTTGCTTCGTAAAGACGTTCCCTGGGTATGGAATGATAGACACGACAATGCTTTTAATACGATAAAGCGAGAATTAGCTTCTGATAGGGTGCTAACTCACTTTGATCCCGCGGCACGTCTGGTGCTCACAGTTGACGCGGGCCCGGGGGGCCTTGGCGCCTGGCTGGCGCAAGGCGACGAGGGTCACGAGAGACCGCTCGCATTTGCCTCCAGGTCAGCAAGTGAAAAAAACTACAGCCAGATCAATAAAGAAGCCGCGGCAATAGTGTTTGGTGTTAGGCATTTTCACCAATACCTATACGGTCGCGATATACCTTTTATTCTTAGAACCGACCATCAACCCTTGTTAGCCATATTTGGAAAAAAAAACGGGATCCCTATTATGGCCGCTTCGCGGTTACAGCGGTATGCAATCTTCTTGTCCGCATACAATTATAAAATTCAATATATAACAAGTGAAAAGAACGCCATAGCAGATTACTTTTCAAGGTCACCCATCGACACAGATAGCGAACAAGACATTTGCAGGGGCGGTTCATACCTTAATTTCATTACAGATAGTACACTGCCTGTTTTGTTCGATGATATCAAAACGGCTACATTGAAAGATAAGGTGTTGCAGATGGTATCTAAATACATTCGTTTTGGATGGCCACGTAAGATAAAATGTAAAAATATTTTACCATATTATAATTGTAAAAATGATTTAGACGTGGAAGATGGCTGTATTTTACGCGGACATAGGATTGTTGTCCCACAAATATATCGGGAACAATTGATTAGGGAGTTACATAAGGGCCATTTTGGCATAGTTAAAACAAAAAATTTAGCGCGTAGTAAGTTTTGGTTTCCGGGTATCGATTCGGAAATCGAACGCATGGTTCTCGCATGCAGTACGTGCAGCGCACTACGCGCCGCACCCGCGCGCGCAGAGTTCCGCCCCTGGCCGCGTGCATCCAGCCCCTGGGAGCGCATACATATCGACTACGCTCAATATGATCAGAAAGTGTATCTTATTGTTGTAGATAGTTATAGTAAGTGGGTAGAATGTATTTATATGAATGATTTATCCACAAAGACACTAGTTAGTAAATTAGCCATGTTATTCTACGTGTTTGGGTATCCGTTATTAATTGTATCGGATAATGACCCAAAAATTAGTAATGAAGAATTTAACAAATTCTGTCAGTCTAAGGGAATAAAACATTTAACTTCGCCTATCTATCACCCTTGTAGCAACGGTCAAGCCGAAATATACGTAAAATTGTGTAAAAGGATGTTAAAATGCATACTACAAAAAAATTCTAAGTCTTCGATCATGGAAATAAATAGACAATTAGCAAGGTACTTATTTGAATACCGTACTACGCCGCACTGCGCGGCCGGTGACTCACCGGCTAGGTTGATGTTTGGTCGAGATTTGCGTACTCGTTTGCATTTAATTTTACCAAAACAAAAACCTATTATATCAATTTCGGACCTTGACACTAAACGGTGTAGACTGTTTGAGGCTGGAGATGACGTTTGGGTTCGTTGTTACATATCCCAAAAACCTACTTGGCTATTAGGTAGGATTGTTAATAAGTTAGGTAATAGAATGTATACAGTATTTGTTACCAGTCTCGGCATATGTAAACGCCATGTTGACCAATTAAGACGGTATTATGCACCGATAAGTACTGATTACGATTGTTCTGATTTGTCGTCCCAAAATATTATTAACTCAGAATCACCTAGGTTAAGTATTGCAGAGTCTAATTCCACAGAAGCGGTAATGCCTAACTCGTCGCATACAAACGAAGACCGAAACATGAATGACGAATTTTTTGAATGCGATGATGGGGCCTTTGCCGATTCTATTATATCGGGAGAGGACGAACAGCTGATCGCAGGTTCAGCGTCTGCGACGCCTCAGTCAGGCCTCGAGCAAAATGTAAACGCGGAGGGGATGCCGGAAGCGCGACACTCACACGCTGACACCGTTGCTACCGCTAGTACGGAGACTACTGATTCCGTGTCATCAGCTGTTGCTATAGATGACTCAACCATGTGTGAGCCTGGCGCTCGTCGCATTAACTTGCGCCCTAGAGATAAGGTTGTAAATTATAAGTTTTAGTATGTAAGTTTCTATTGTTCGATATTTACCTAGTGATTATTTATTTGTTATCAGGTTCCCAGAATAAGCGTGGGAGGAGTGTCATGTATGACAGTAATAAACCAGTTCTGAAGCAAGCCGGTCGTATCATTTGTTCCCGTATATAACAGTATAACTTAAAGGCAGGTACATCAATTAGAGAATTATTTAAAAAAATTAATATTTTAACTCTTGCGTCCCAATATATCTATGATAATATTATTTTTGTTGTAAAGAATATACACACATTCAAGAAGAATTCTGACATCCACAGCTATAACACTAGAAATAAAAACAAGCTTGCTACCAGACGATGTCGTGTCCGCAAAGCATATAAGTCATTTTTTGGCCAGGGTATTCATATTTATAACAAGTTACCCGTCGATGTTTTGAATCTATCATTTCCCGCTCTTAAGAAATACTTGAAAAAAACTTTAATGTCAAAGGGTTATTACAGGGTCGAGGACTATATGACAGACATATATGCATGGCCCAAACCAGAATCTATAAAATCATATAACATTTAGAGGACACAGTTCAAGTAAGAAAGAATATCAAACGTATTGCGAAGCAGTCAGATTTGGATTTTATTTTTATTTTTCATTTTAATTACACAATAGGCAGGTACATGTCTGTCTCTCAAGCTGTTTTGATATGCCTTCTTGAAGAACTACGCATTATTGTATATAGTATCTTTAATGTATTTGTAGTACTGTTTTGAAAAAATAAGTCCCGCCGAGTTTCTTGCCGGTAATAAGTAATACTTCTCGGGTCAGAGGTGTAGGGTTAGAACCGGTGGTAGTTTCTTTTCTCTCTGACGTTCATAAGTGCATTGTAATGTGCCTAAATTGAAGAATAAATATCTTTTATCTTTTATCTTTTTATCTTTTTTATACATACTAATGCCTGAAAAATAAAAACATGACTAAATTAAAAAAATTAAGTCAAATGAGACAACCCTTGTACTTTGGAATGCTTGTATGCACCTTGTACCGTAAAGATCAAAAACGCGTACCTATCATTGCCCACCTAATTTGTACAAAAGTTCACGTACTTATCGCTGAACTATTTAAAGGGAATGATAGGATTACCCTAGAGATTTGCTGTAATTCTTGTTTCAATACTATAATCGCATTATTTAAGCGCAAATCGACTTGAGCAATGTTGGGTAAAACTCGATATTACTTTACCCACCCTCAAGTTCGCAAAAAATGGGATAAACTTAATTCGCTTTAAGTAAGAACAATCCTGATATGTGCAACCCGGGTTCCTCGAGCTCACCTATCACGTTATATCAAAAGAACGTGTAAACAGAGTTTCATTACTCCGAGAATTATTAGATCCCACATTCGTAATAATGAAAAATTAAAAAAAAATACTTAGTGAAATTATTTTCAAAATTGCTTTCTTGGGGTTTGAAATGAGGATATCAGGTATCACTTAAGGTATGTTTTACAAAAAAATATTCAACCGTATCGTATTTGTAGGAGCCCAAACTTGGTATGTTTTGAAAATTATTTTTATTTTCATTTGAAACAAGTGACATAAATATAATGATATGATATATTTTTAGAATAGGCTCAAAAAGCCCTTTCATTTAATACCACACACGATAGGTTTCAGAACAAAATTTATTTTTTTTCCATACAAAAAAAAGATGACGTCATAACTGCACTCTGTTTTTTTTTTTTTTTTACTGCTTCGGGCCAAATCGATTAATTTGGCCTAAAGATCAATCGTTCCAATTTTCATGCTTTTAACACCGTTTGCAGCATGTTTAAGGCGTACCGCTAGTACTATAGCTCCGTCGTCGTCGGAGGCCTTCACGACGTCCGCTGCTGCGACGCCCTTGTTAACGGGGGCACCTGCTGCAACACCTAGTGATCGCGGGCACCCGCCGTCACCACCAGAAGAGGGAGAGAGACTGGATGAGACTGCCAGATTAGAGGACCCAGATTCGGCCTAGGTTGAGGGACCGACAACACCGCCTATAAACTACTCCGCTAAGCGACGGCAAGCGATCAGCCCCCAGTTCTCTACCCCCCCGCAGATACAGGACAATGATCCTGATGTCGAGTGACATAGTGGTTATATTAAGGTCAATTGTTATATTATAGTTAAGCACCTACCTAGGTATATTTCTAACTATATGGTGGATGGATGTTAGATATCTCTACTAAAAGCATTGAGTTATAATATAATAGAGGCGCAGACACAAACAAGATTTTCCGAAAATATAGCACAAAAAAATGTGTAGCCGGCCAGTGCGAATTATTTAACATCGTTAAGGTTGTATTACAAATTAGAAGAAAGATATGATATAATGTCACCTGTCATTCATCTGGCGTTCAAAAATCACATGGCACATAAGAGCAATGGAGTCGCTCTTGGATCAATTACTTTATTATGTATACTTACATTGTTTATTATGTATACTTAATTGTGACCCCCTAACCTTTTTAATTCTTTTTGGGGTTCTGTAGACAACTAGGGACATAGTTCCAACAGGTTGAGATTTAAACCGTTTTTGGTGTATTGTGTATTGTGACGGGCCGGCAAATACGGAACCCAACATTGAGGAGGGCCCGACATGCTCTCGGACGGATTTTCTACCTAAGTTTGTGAGGCGAATGTTAAAAGTTGTAGGCAAACGTCAGGTACCCAGATCGGTTGCCTGATTCGACTCCAAAATGGAATGAAAACTGCACACGGTCGGTTATGTTTACTTGTTTGCGTTCTGACCTAACGTATTCCTGACGGTGTAAACCGTACGGGCACAATGGGTGGCGGGTGAGGGTTATTGAGTTTTTCGGCCGCCGAGCGAGCAGAAAGGGAAGCAGGCATGCGGCCCATGCGGGGGCGAAGTACATGCTCAAGACAAATTTAGAATCAAAAGAAACACAATAGCTCGGTAAACATAGTATTTCATGCTTTCTTTTTAAATCTTTAATTAAAAAATTGACAGATCACACTTTGAAATAATGAAAAAATAATAAACGAAAATATTTACATAATTGCTTTCTTGGGATTAGATATGAGAATATTACGGTATCATTTGAGGTATATTTTACAAAAACCGGCTAAAGTTCGCGTCGGACCACGCATAACAGAGAGTTATTTAAAAAAATCACAAGTTATATCACAAGGTCGTATCTGCCTATGTACGTAGTTTTTTGGAGATCACTCAAAAACTCCTTAACCGATAATGTTCAAATAATTTTTTTAGCAATTTCACTAGTGGCGCCTTGTGTTAAAATACACCTTGTGTTAAAATGTTATAAGGATACGTCTCAAAATGTCTGTGGCATACTTACGGAAGGACGGACGGACGGACAGACGGACATGACGAAACTATAAGGGTTCAGTTTTTGCCAATTTAGCCACGGAACCATAAAAAATGATTCAACATTATAAAATATAATATAACTTTTAATAATTTTCTGAGTTTCGTAATTTAAAAAAAACAACAACTACTCCACTAGCCTTATGCCTCAATGCTGTCAGGTCGGTTTAAATTTACGAAACCTTTACTTCCTATCGCCGATTGTGCCTATAGTTCGTTGACCTTCATGCTGTAGCATTTAAGCTTAATCCCTAGTCTCACTTACACTGGTAATATTTTAACGAAACGTTTGTTAGTTCTTTGTAAATATACTCGTCGGAACGATCGGGCTTCGCTCGGCTCGGGCTCGGCTCTCTTCGGCAAAATTAGTTGCGTTGCACCGGCTTTTACTGTGCCACATTTGGAGTGCTGATTTCTTATCTAGTATATATAAAATCATTGACTAAAAGGCAAAACACCAGACGTAGCCCCGCACTAATGACAGCTCCATACCGGGTTTTTCCCAGCACTACGCGGCGTCACTTCCGAACTGTCAATTAGACATGGCGCGCTCTCCGCGCCCGCAGATTCTATTAATTATCTAATATTGTGTTTTCCACTGGTTCCAATAATTAAATCATGTATTATAAACGGTGGTTGGTGTTTTTACTCTAACAGCTTCAGAACTGGGATTCTAGCCCACTTCCATACAATTTCGCAAACTATTGATATTACGATTCCGTAGTTCAATTGCTTTGTAAAGTAATTAAACCGGTCAACTTGACTGTAATGAGTAAATGCATCAACACCACCAATAAACAATACTAATAAATGCATATGGAATCATGAAATGAGTAAGTAACTTCGTATAAACGAAGTGAGTTCTCGGTAAGTAATGTCTTCGTCATTAACGGAATCGGCAGTTTTACAATCGTTGTAAAACATGAGACGAACTTATCTACGATTCACACTATTGGTAATCACGTGAGGCACCATACCCATAAGAAGAAGTGTGATTTATCAAAGCTCAGCATAATATAATTGCTGTATATTTGGCAGAGCTTATTGAGTAGGTACAAGTTGTGCTTCGCTTTGTGTGTTTTGTTTTCAGAAAGTTATCAATAGGTATCATTATAAAGTGATGTTCCGATGTTCCTACTTGAAATAATAGTGACACCATGCAACAAGGATTATAATAAAGTTTGTGTCACAATCACAATGGAGACCATCAAGGACCGTTTACTGCAAGTGCATGTTAAGTATCATAATGGTTTAATTTGGCCACTGGGACTGTTCAATTAAATGTTTTGGACAAGTATGAATAGTTCAGGTAACTGAAAAATAATAATAAATGGTAAGTTCTTCACTTTTATTAAGTAAAACATAGTTACATATTGGCAAATTTGGTAAACATTTGTACTTTGGAATTTGAATGGTACCCTACATGAAATTATTGTACATCCTGGCTGTTATCAGATAAAGTCTGACAAGGTAATATTCATGTAAATATTTTAAAATGTGAGGTTTGTCAAGGTATGTTTGAGAGACAGCGGTTATTAGTGTGGAGTCTAAAAAGGAAATCATTAGTATTTAAAATATGTGTGCACATGTCCCTACTATTCCTCATGTGTGCATTGCAACTAAATGTATGCTTTGTTGTCTTGTTTGTTCTGTGTAAATTTCAGATATCTTATAGGAATGCACTCTAACACTCTTGATCATGCATGGATTTGGCCCGTTGTCGACTTGTTCATACTAGTCGTTGGCCATGCCCAAAGATAAATGCAACTGGATAAATATTAAATAACATGTGGTTAGTCATAGATTACAGGTATGTAATATAATCCATTACAGTAAGAAAAAGTGTTGTTAAGAATTAAAAAAAAATAAAGATTATTCACCGCTATCATATGGACGGTGAGATCATTGATTAAAGTTTCTAAATTATGATTTACCTACATGTTTTATAGTTATTTTATGTTGTTAGGTGTATGTTACACTAACTGTATGATATTCATGTGTGCTTTTTCAATAAACAATGACATATATTTATTTATACTATAGTTTTGCCATGTCAAGTATATAGCTCAGCCCGCTGCACGCTGGCAAATATTTGCCATGGGCATTGCATTAGGTAGTTGTCATATAAAGCTCATACATCCTTGCGATTGCTAAAGCAGAATAATATTGTTATATTTGTAACAGTAACCATCTACAAGTATTTTCAAATTAAACATGCATATATTTGAAATATTGTATTGTGTGCATGAACATTCTGGATGAAATATTGAATTATTCACACAATATGGCTTATTGTAATGATGGATCTGTCTATAGAGATGATATTTTAGGTTTCCATGATAAACATTTTATTCATCCAAACATCATCAAGTCAACCACAGATATATTGTTGTATATTGTAGAAGTTGCTAGGAGTGCCATATGACATAGGGTCAGTGTCTAATTCAGACAATGACTATTTATTGTACTTACTTTGCATTATGTTTCAGATTTATTTTCTAGTTTATACAAGTTAAATTATTGGTGACCGAATGACTTTTGGCACTTGATTTATGACCTGCTTTGCCAGGTAGGGTTCCCAAGGTGCAATGTGCTATATAATGGATATTTTCATGACACTGGTGAGGACTAGACTTCACTAGACACTGGTGAGAGTAGTCGTTGATGGTAAGAAAGAGTTAATTCTATGGACTAACAGTCTACATCTCATGTATGTCTGTGACAATCAAATGGAATAGGACATGAAATATATTGGTAAGTTGAATGGATGCTTCTTAAATAAAGGTAAATAGCCCGTCCATAGCTTTACAAATTATTTTAACCCTTACACTGCTATTAACCATATCAAAAATGTCCATTGTGTTGTTTGAATCCAATCGACAGTGCAGTGCATTATTATGACCGTTTTGTCTTCCAGTGTACTATTGCAGGAAAAGATACCTTTAGTGGTTTTAGATGTTCAAGGAGCCAAGAATACTTCTAATTAAAAACCCTGTGAGTTCAGTAATCACACCATTGTGTGCAGTTTGAACTCATTTATTCCTTCAATGTGTGCTGGCATATTTTTAAGTTACCTAATAGTCAGCTACCAAATTATAAATACTTTGCCTCGTAGGTACAAGGTTACCAGGAACAAATTGGTAGGTGTATATCTTGCTTGAGCGACTGTGATTGTGATTTCCATACTATGCAATATTATACACTTTCATTGAAGTACAGTGGAACCCTGATAAGTCTTACCTCGATATGAGAAAATTCTCGGTAAATGGTTACTAGGACTTCTGTTAAGTTCCACTGCATTTTAATGGTTGTATTGTACAGTGTGCTTACTTTTAGCTTAGGTAAGTACATGGAAGCGTACAACCAAGTATAACATGTTTTGTGTTGGTTGTGTGTAAAAACTTACACTTATTTGATGTCATTGATATCACAAATTGGTGAATACACACTTTGCTTAAGCGATTGGGATATTACAGCATTGCCGTGTTGTATTATACTTATGACACCTTATGTTTTATTATATACAGTGAAACCTTGACAGGATAAGCACCTTGACATGAGGAAATCCTCGGTAACTCGGGCGCCTGTTCAGGCTTGACTGTGCTTCAATGTTATATTTCTCAGTACAGTGTTGATACTTGGGACACGGAAGGGTGAAGCCAGGCTGTTTGCTGTGTACTACGTTATGGGTTTTGTCCTACCCTCAAGCTGTGTGCGGCATTGGTGGTCTGCTTCCTGTGCCAGTTTCTGCAACACAGGCCTTAAAAGGTGGACTGTTGCCTTACGTTTCTATACTGCCCTTAACATGCCAGTTTTAGCAACACAAGCCTTAAAAGGTGGAGTGTTGCCTTACGTTTCTATACTGCCCTTAACAGGCCAGTTTCTGCAACGCAGGCCTTAAAAGGTAGACTGTTGCCTTACGTTTCTATACTGCCCTTAACAGGCCAGTTTCTGCAACGCAGGCCTTAAAAGGTGGACTGTTGCCTTACGTTTCTATACTGCCCTTGACAGGTCAGTTTCTGCAAGGCAGGCCTTAAAAGGTGGACTGTTGCCTTACGTTTCTATACTGCCCTTAACAGGCCAGTTTCTGCAACGCAGGCCTTAAAAGCAGGGCTTGTAACCGTAACCGAAATCCATAGTAAAAAACCGGTTTGTTTTTTCGTTCTTTTTGTTACTGTTTAATACTCAATCGAAAAATCCTATAATTTGAAGTGAAAACTATAATAAAACATCGGGTTTTACATAATAACCATAAAATAATTAAATATATTGGATCATTTCGGGGTTTTTTGCATTAACCGGTTACAAGCCCTGCTTAAAAGGTGGACTGTTGCCTTACGTTTCTATACTGCCCTTAACAGGCCAGTTTTAGCAACACAAGCCTTAAAAGGTGGAGTGTTGCCTTACGTTTCTATACTGCCCTTAACAGGCCAGTTTTAGCAACACAAGCCTTAAAAGGTGGAGTGTTGCCTTACGTTTCTATACTGCCCTTAACAGGCCAGTTTCTGCAACACAGGCCTTAAAAGGTAGACTGTTGCCTTACGTTTTTATACTACCCTTAACAGGCTAGTTTCTGCAACACAGGCCTTAAAAGGTAGACTGTTGCCTTACGTTTTTATACTACCCTTAACAGGCTAGTTTCTGCAACACAGGCCTTAAAAGGTGGACTGTTGCCTTACGTTTTATACTGCCCTAAACAGGCCAGTTTCAGTAACACAGGCCTTAAAAGGCGGACTGTTCCCAAACGGTTTAAAAAAAAACCGGCCCGTGGGCTTGCCCACGTAACATTCAGAAGTTACGTTACGGGTTATTCATTAAACATCCTAATATTATATCTCTTACTGTTCGTTGTTTTGACCTTGAAAGGTTAGCTTGAGATCTTGTCTTACAAGGGGATGTTCTATGACCTTAAGAGCGTTGATCTCAAGGATACTTTGAAAGGTGCGCTTGCATTTTGCCTTCAGAGGTCGCTGGCGAAGTTCCGGTTTTCATAGAGTGGGAGCGAGTGATCGGGACACCCAGCTCATACGTTATACGAGTGCGCGCGTTCAACAGGCCTTGCGCCAACCATGTCATGAGAGCGCTGAGCTTTTGCAACCGCTGCGCCTACAGTCACCGTGAAACTTGTGCAGTTGTTCTCTGTGGTCAGACGGTAATGTGTGTTTCTCTTTTTTTTTTTAATGTGGTCGGACAATGCAGTGACTTAACTTAAGGCATTCAATATTCCCCACAAAAATGATTATGATCATGCTAATCGATACTACCTGTACTCTTGACAGAATATTGCATTGAAACCATTAGTTATTTATATGTCAATGGTTACTCATTTTTATTAACAAGAGAAAAGTATTGACTGCCGTTGTACTCATAATCTAGTGAAGTCAATGATTTAAAATCGACGTCTATAACGACGGGGTACCTAAACATGTCAAAGTAAAAGGTAATATCAAAGTATTAAGAATCTACCTCTACAAAATCATTGACATCTGTTGTGGCTTAATGTACTGTGTTAGCAGTATTGATGAATGCAATTTAATATTGGTAATAATTTGCTCCTCACAATAATGACACTCAACCTCAACTATTTCATATTAATCATACTGCTATTCATATACTTCAAGAGTGTCAACCAATTAGACAAACACTGTTCCAGAGACAAAATGTTGCAAATTTGTATTAAGAATCTAGTTGACACATGTGTGTTTCAGAGCTTGTCATGTAACAGTTAATTGCTGTTCCCATGTGCTGCACTGGAGAGCGTATCAGCGTGCATCTGTACGCGTCACTCGTTTAGCTCTATAGCGAGTTTTACTCCATGTATATGTGCTTATAGGTGCTTTGCTTCATACAGCGGAGGAGCCAACTGTGAGTCTGTTCCAAGTTATTGTCATCAAAGCAGCGCGATTCATCGTCATTAAGTTTACCCGTGGGTATATCATGCACCCGTCATAGAAATTTTACATTCAATTGTATGAAATGCAATCTTTTATTTACACTTAACTGAACTTGGATAGAATGTTTAAATCTATGAAGTACTCTACAAACAAGCCACACTGATTGCAATTACTCGATTATTTCTGGTCATATTCTATTAAATTAACCAGTAAATCTTTATTACTTGCCGCACGATGGCATTGTATAAAAATTAGTTTATTCTATCCACCGCTAGATGTCGCACTCTTCACGTTATGTTGTCACTTGGCAATAGGGGATATTACTGCAATATTCTGCCACCAGAGTGCAGCACTAGCTCACCGGTAAACCATAGAGTTTTTAATACATACTAGGCCTTAAACAGTTTTTTTACAAGTTTTCATACATAATTTATAACGAATAAATATGTCATTTGCGCACCAAGGCGGTTTGTTTACAA
Source organism: Pammene fasciana (assembly GCA_911728535.1). Taxonomy (NCBI): domain Eukaryota; kingdom Metazoa; phylum Arthropoda; class Insecta; order Lepidoptera; family Tortricidae; genus Pammene; species Pammene fasciana. Next base: position 12,369,288 of record OU452283.1, read on the forward strand.
AGAGCCTATCGTGAAGCGAGAGAATCGAAGTTTTGACATGTGCCTCTCTATCGCTCGAGTATGAAAGAGTGACAGAGAACCAGGTAACGAAATTTTTATTTTCGTGTTTCGTGGTAGGCCCTCTGGATGTGCTAGTGTCGCCCCCTACGCAGAGTTATGCGTAATATTCCCTATTGGCATATACTGTACTAATTTTAATTCAATCACTCTTTATCCGGTACTTCGGAGTCTTTGTCCGGGCTTTTGCCACGGCTCAATTAAGGTGACAAAATACAAACTATTATCGGAAGAATCCTTATGTGCCATAATGATATAAGAAGCCTTTTTCCAGCGTGGCTACATCAGGACTGAGTATCTTGGTCTAAGTCGTCAAGAGTTATGCTTGATTGCGCATAAATTGTGCTTGTTAAATTCGCAGACTCGCGAATACGTGGAGGCAGCTGTCGGAGGTCTGCTGGCTTGCTGCGACGGCGCAGCCTGAAGCAAGCTTCAATCGACCATAGCAAAATGACCTCCGGGACGCAGGTTCGGTCAGGACATGGCCGAGATAAAAGGCAAAACACCAGACGTAGCCCCGCACTAATGACAGCTCCATACCGGGTTTTTCCCAGCACTACGTGGCGTCACTTCCGAACTGTCAATTAGACATGGCGCGCTCTCCACGCCCGCAGATTCTATTAATTATCTAATATTGTGTTTTCCACTGGTTCCAATAATTAAATCATGTATTATAAACGGTGGTTGGTGTTTTTACTCTAACACTACATATATTAGTGTGAGGACGCACCGCTGCATGTAAACCTGTTTTAGATGCAACGAATAAATCAGTGTTAAACTAGCTCGCTTGTTTAATGGTCGTGCACCCTCCCGTAGCATCCCCGTACGCATATGTAACAAAGGTATAAAAAATGGAGTCTATATTTTGACGTAACTTCCATATTCCATACAAAAAGGGATTTAATTAAGTACGTTCTTTACCTTCAGTTATATAATTATATTTTTACTTCTCATGCTCGTAAAGTTTCACTTTATGCTGGGTATAGGCGGACTAAAACTCAATTTTATGCACAAGTGCATAAAAAATTGCCATTGTCAAAATAGCCTTAGAAGAAGTCAATTTTTTATGCACTTGTGCATAAAATTGAGTTTTAGTCCGCCTATACCCAGCATAAAGTGAAACTTCTTATGAAAGAAATTCCTATTCTTTTTATTTCCTCACAATCGAAGTAAAAAGTAGAGTGTATAACTCGTCCATAAAACCCATTTTACGCTCGTACTTTATATCCATCCTCGCTCGCAAGCTCGCTCGTATGGATAAACGCCTCGCGTAAAATGGTGCGTTTTATGCCCTTGTTGTACAATCTACTATTTATATTATCATAAAAGGTTGGTGACATCTGATCTTTCATACTGACGTTGACAGATGCTATTGTGACAGTGACATTTCTTGGTAGATTTGATGGAATTTAATTATGAAAAGCAGTTTAGTTAATGTGTGAGTTGGCCGTTGAAGGGTACACAACCAGGTGCTCCATGACACCATTGCACCAGTCTGTCGCCAGAACCGCTACCCATTGACGATGGAAAATTGCGAATTGGAAAACGTTGATTCAATAACTAGTCAATTGTAGGCTTGATAAAGCTGCGTATTTCAATAATACTTATGTATAGGCGACCCTGAAACAAACACTTCTTTTTGGAGCGTCAAATCGACCATCGATCTAACATAAAATAAGGTTTACCTTACAACTTACAAGTTCGCCTAATAAGGACCAGGTTTTTGTAAATCTTTATAAATCTGATTTAAGAAGTATTTTAAATTAAATAACATATGAAATGTATAAATTGTCTATATTTGAAGTAAAAACATTAAGTAAAAATCATGTATCGAAAGTAGATTAAGGACAATAACTGTTTTTAAAAAGCTTGTATTTGGACCTTATTAGGAATGGGTGTTCTCAATAAGGCTCATTTCTGTTCCGTACATAATTCCGAAACTACAGAATATTTTTTTTTTATTTAATATTTTTTGTTAATTGTTACAATTGTTTTTGTCGTTCCCGATTGATTAATCCAAAAAATTATATGAATTGTAGTGCTGGTCCTTAAAAAGTCTACAGAAACTTAAACGCAGAATAATAGATTTGATTTGTCTTTTAATAAAACACAGTTTTGTATTGTATTGATATTTACTAAGTTAAACTATTTTAAGCATAAAACAACATAATTTGAAACATTTTCAGTCATTAGCCCTTGGACCTTATTAAGTCTTTAGAAATGATATGAATAAGATCCGGTCCTTATTTGGTGACAAGGAGGTGGTCCTTGTTAGGCACTTCGCCATCCCGGAGTAAACCAATGTAAATTGACAAAAAAATTGTTCTTTCAATAACCTTATCTTCACAATCCACGCCTAAATGTTACTTATTCCTTTTCATGTGTTAATTTCTTGCGAAAACGAAACAGGATTATTTAAATGAATCGAATAACACCAACAAATTATATAAAACGACCCACGCGCCGTGACGTGGACTGCATCCATAGGCATATTGACAGAATGGCGGCGTAAAACCCAAGTAATGCCAATGCACTTCAATGATTGGTTAATGAGGAGCGTCGGCGCGAGACATGATTTCAATTTAGTATCGGGAACGGGATTTTTGAACTAGTGGCTCTTATTAGGAACCGGTCCTTATTAGGCGAACATACCTTAGACGTACAGACGGACTTCTATCAATGATTAGAGGTACGTCGGTACTGGAAATATTTTTTTTAACTTTTTGTTTCAGGCTCGCTTGAGTACCCTTCAACGGCGAAGTCACACAACATTAACTATAATAGTAAATAAATCGCAGTAAGGAACCTTAGAGTTGGTACGACTTTGTCTAGATTTCATTACTTTTTAGAGATAAACAAGCAGCTCCATCGATACTTGGCTAGTTTTTTACAGAATGTTTTTGGTGGGATTTCACTTCTTTTTGTAGAAACGTACCTACGAAGTAATATCTAACTAAATAAACTAAACCTAGAACACTAGAAAAGTACTAACTTATAAACACGAACGCGATTCGTAGTACTGCCTAACTGTAAATTAAACCTAGAAAACTAAGAGTACTAAATAACTAACAATTAAATAAAGTATTCAATTAAAATTTCTTTTAAAACTAATAATTAAGTAATAATCTGTAATCCGTCACTAATCATAAAATTCCTAACCAATTCAAATCTTCGAGTTGTTTTAATAACAACCTGCTAATTAACCTTAGCAAACCTCACGAAATAATAAGCGAAATCAACGAAATGCAAATATTCCCTCCTAATCCCTAGCAAACGTTTTCAAGCGCAGTAGAAGAATGTCGTAAACGACTGTAACGCGGCCGGTTACCACTTCGCCATATAAGGTTATCGGAAAAACAAACGAGATCGTTTTAAAATACAGTCAGCGCCATCTAGCGACGTGTGTGGGTATCGCCGCCACTCTTAGTCCAATGCATTATATTTTGACCAAATTTTGAGCGCATTTAATATTTTAGTGTAATTTGTTTAGGGATTTAATTTGTGTAATGTTCGAGTAGAATACAATGATATTTACTATATTTATATGGATGGGTTAAACTCTAACAAAATGTGCATAAAAATACTTCCAACTTATTTCATAACTTATTAGCAATGATTCCGTTAGATTTGTCTATTTTGACAATCATTACGCTTTGTCACTTTCATTGTTAGAACATTATAGTTTGTCTCTTTCTCACGCTGGTGTCGGTAGCTCATTGGCACGTCCGCATCTCTCGCTTGCAGGTGCGCGACTAGTGACAATTGTTTGAATTCACTCATTTTAAGGGCTTCACTTTTGGAGCGTGCATAACCCTTATTATATATCATAGGTAGAATAAAGCTAATCGTTCGACTATTTCTTCTTGTAAACTTGTAAGTACTTATAAAAAAAATAAAAGATGTTTATACTTCAATTTAGACACATTACAATACACTTATGAACGTCAGAGAGAAAAATAAACTACCACCGGTTCTAACCCTACACCTCTGACTCAAGAAGTATAAAAGCCAGTGTAGTCTTATACAGAGTTTTCTTTTAATTTTATTTTCACACCACCTGCTCGACAATGCTAAATTATGTATCATGAAAACCCCACCGAAAGCAAATCATTGTAGCCCTTGGCTTTAGCGGGGAATAATGTTACATTATAACCCGCCGGGTAATAATGTGGTTTTACTTCTTACTGTTATGTCCTTAAAGTCTAATTTCGCAAAGTCCGGACGGCGCCTCAGCTTATCCCCGCGAGCCGCCGCGTCACACCGAACTGATTTGAAAATGGAACACATTTTAAATCCTAATACAATTGCCACGAGTGTCATAAGACGCCTGCAGTAGGTATACGGAGAAATACTTCAGTACTATTAAAGTAGAAGATAAAATTCTAATAATACGTACTAAACATCAATATTCTGTTTTGATTTACTGTCATAAAATTCCCTAATAGCCTTGGTATTGTTATTGTCTAGCAAGACGTGAGAAAAGTAGAGTATACTCCTTGGGGATAAAGCTGTTTTAGTCACGGGCGCGCTTAAATCACTCACTACACTCAGGACTCAGTCTCAATTCCCTCGCTACGCTCGGGAATTAACTCATAACCCCCTCGCTGCACTCGGGAGTTAAATCAAGAGTCCTTCGTTACGTTCAGGATTCAATAGCGCGTCCGTGACATAAAACAATGCTTTATCCCCTTGGTGTACAATCTACTATTTCATGCGTATTAAAAGCAGAAGGGGAGGCATTCGCCCAGCAGTGGGACGCTATAGGCTAGATTAAATTAGACTAGTGGTTCTGTAAACCGTAGACTTTGGAGCATTTCCCCCTTTTTCCCTGCTCTCGCCCACCCACCCTTGAAACTTTTTTTTACAACAACCTTTAAGGAAGTGTGAGCTTGACCTTTTACCCGAAATTGATTGAAATCCGTACATAAATAACGCGACAGCAAACTACGGAAACTACCCCCCTTTTCCCCTTAATTTTTCCCCCAAAAAAATGGCTCGACAATTTTTGGCAAATAAATCAAGGAACGTACATGGGTACATGCCAAGTTTCATCGAAATCGGATGAAAAATGCGACCTCTAGACCGACACTGACCAATCAACCAATACACACACATCAATCTGCCAAATCGTCGTACCAGTGAGAGACCCCAGACTCAACACGCACCCGCGCGCCCGTGCGGCCTCTCCTTGTGAGTTAAAACGGAGACGTTCGTCGCCTCGCTACGCTCGGCTCCTCAGTCAAAGATTCGTCCCACTGTGGCGAATCGCCACGCATTTCATCTACCAGTCTATGACCATAGGTTGTAGTTGATTGTTTGTTGCTCTATGGCAAAACAGTAGACGAGAGTGTCAAGTGAAAAATTCTAGATGTCATGTGAATTGTATGATTAGGATAAGTGGTTCTATGATTGTGTACCTATTTATTACGTGCCTTTTGCAACAAGCTAGGCTTAATAAATCATACCCCTGCAGCAGAAGCTGATGCATACTGGTCATATTGGTTATGGTCTTGTCTATGAATATTGAATTTTGAAAAAAGGAACTCTCGGTATTCTATGTGAAGATGGCGTCTCGAAATAAAAGTTGTTCTCTTATAAATGGATTTATTATTTAAATAAATCTACAATAGAACCCAGTCAATGAACAAAACATGGTGTCAGAAGATGGCGACTCAAATTATGAGGACTATGAAGAACGACGCACCAAAGATTCTTCCATTATTAGATCCATAAAACCACTGAAAATCAATAGTCAAGTCACAGAAAAATGGAAAATCTGGAAGCAAAAATTTGAAATCTACACTGAAGCGAATAATCTAGACGATTACTCCGAATCACGTAAGGTGGCAATATTTCTAAACCTTTTAGGAGACCAAGGACTTACTATTTTCAACTCATTTTCTATAGACCGAAAAACCGCCACCCTCGAAGAAATTATAGAAAAATTTGACGCCAAATTTAACCCGTTAAAGAATGTCACGGTTGAACGCTACAATTTCTTCTCCCGTCAACAGCATCATGACGAAGGATTTGAGGAGTACGTCACCGCCATAACGAATTTAAGCAATTCTTGTGAATTCGGCACATTAAAAGACAGCTTAATAAAGGACAAGTTTGTAATTGGAATACTTGACAAAAATGTGAAACAGCGTCTACTACAAGAAGAAAATCTGACTATTGAAAAATGTCTTAAGATAGCAAAAAGTATGAAATTATCTCAAGAAAGATCTTCAAAACTGCAACAGAACAGTGAAGATCAGCAGACCATTGACGCAATTTCACAACCTTATCCGTATCGTCCCAGCTCAAGAGGAAGAAATGTCGTACAAAGGACGGAACCGTCAAACAACAGGCATCAACGTCATACAAGAAATGATCCTAGTCATCGTAGTCCCAGCAACCAGCGCACATGCATGCGCTGTGGTCAAATTCATCGTTTTAGATGTCCTGCGGAAGGTGTCAAATGCAGAATATGCAAGCGGAACAATCATTATGAAAAGTATTGCTTCTTTAACAAAAAAGTCGACATGGTAAGCTTACGCAGAAGAAATGATACATATATAATAGCAAGTATAGATAATCCGTCTAGTGAGGGTAACTGGATCATAAATTTAAAAATAAGTGACAAAATTTTGCCCTGCAAAATAGACAAAAATGTCATTTCAAGATTTGTATTAGAAGATCTGGATAAAAATGTAGCTATTATTCCTGCTAATCATAAACTTTATTCCTACACAGGCAACAGAATTCCCATTATTGGAGGATGCTATCTGAAGTGCACATTCTCTAACAATAAGACAGCAATAATCTATTTTGTGGTAGCGGATATTGTAAGTCGAACAATTATTGGACAACAAACCATAGATGATTTTGGTTTGGTTAAAAGAATATTAAACGTGGAAGAACAAAAGGTTAGTCAATCTCCTAAAAAGTCATGTCTCAAGTCAGGGTCAGTACCAAATATAGTTGACAAATATGCAAATTTATTTGAGGGTCTAGGGTGTTTACCTGTAAAAGTTCATTTAGACGTAGACCCTAGTGTCAAACCTAAGATAAGTGCTACCAGAAGAATACCCTTTGCTTTACAATCGCGTCTTAAAGACGAATTAGAAAAAATGGAAAAATTAAATGTCATTGAAAAAATTGAAAAGCCAACCGATTGGGTCAACTCAATTGTTGTAGTCGAAAAAGCAAACGGTACCCTTCGAGTCTGTTTAGATCCTCGTAGCTTGAATGAAGCTATAAAAAGGCCTCACTATACCTTTCCTACATTCAATGATTTACGATCAACTATGGCAGGAGCCACAGTGTTCAGCAAACTAGATGCTAGTTCAGGATTTTGGACAATACCTTTAGACGAAGAAAGTAGCGACCTCTGTACGTTTAATACACCATTTGGGAGGTATAAATTCCTTCGTCTACCTTTCGGAATTAATTCTAGTTCGGAAATATTCCAAAGAACTATGGTTCAATTATTTGGAGACCTGCCTGGTATCCAAATATTTATCGATGATTTGTTGGTGTTCGGCAAGACACAGGCTGAACATGACGAACGATTAGTCAATCTTTTTAAAAGAGCTCAAGAAGTCAATATTAAATTCAATAAGTCGAAATGTCAATTTAATATGTCTGAAGTCTATTATGTGGGTCATATGATTAACAAAGATGGTATTTCTCCAGACAAATCAAAAATAAAAGCTATTATGGAAATGCCAAGTCCCACAAACGTCAAAGAACTGCAAAGATTTTTAGGAATGGTTAACTATTTAGGTCAATATATTCCTAATTTAGCACAGGAAACTAGCATTCTTAGAGACTTAATAAAGAAAGAAAATATTTGGCAATGGTCAGAGTGTCATGAAAAACAATTGGGCAAGCTAAAGTCATTAATATGTACGGCACCAGTTCTAACCCATTTTGATTTAAATAAGCCGATAAGAATGTCAGTTGATGCTTCCAAGTCTGCCGTAGGTGCTGTCATTTTTCATGGAAAAAATCCTATAGCTTTTGCGTCTAAGTCCCTTACCAAGTCCCAAGAAAACTATGCCCAGATAGAAAAAGAACTATTTGCTATTTTATTTGGAGCTAGAAAATTCCATCAGTATTTGTATGGAAACATTGTCCATGTAGAGACCGATCACCAACCCTTGGTGACACTATTCAAAAAACCTTTAGCCGAGGTTCCCGCTAGACTTCAACGTATGATGATTGCCTTGCAAGCATATCATTTAATAGTCACATACACTAAAGGGTCAGAAATGTATGTCGCGGATACCTTGTCACGTGCTCCCATACAAAATGAGTCAGACCATAGTCAGGTTGATTTCAATGATATAGAAAAAGATGTAGAAATTCATGTAAATTTGTTAACTTCTCATTTGGCTATTACTGAAGAAAAGTTGAACAAAATTCTTGAACACACTAATAAGGATGAAAGCTTACAAAAACTGAAACTTTATTTCAAAAATGGATGGCCTCCATCTAAAAAAGAAATTGATCCTATTGTTTCTCCATATTGGAACATTAGAGATGAAATTCATGTCATAAATAACTTAGTGTTCAAAGGTCAAAGTGTTGTCATTCCTATGTCTTTGAGATCTGAAATGCTTTCTGTTTTACATGAAGGTCATTTAGGTATTGAAAAAACTAAAGGTCAAGCCAGAGCTACAGTCTATTGGCCAAATATCAATAGTGATATAGAGTCTAAAATAAAGCAATGTGAATATTGTCTTAAATTTATGAATAACAAGCCTAAAGATCCAATTATGTCTCATGAGCAACCTATTTATCCTTGGGAAAAGGTAGCTGCAGATTTATTCGACTATAAGTCTAAGAAATACTTACTTGTTGTGGATTTCTATTCCAACTACATTGAAGTTGTCAATTTACATAAAGGCAGTGATAGTAATGCTGTTATTGCTAACCTAAAGTCTATATTTGCTCGACATGGCGTTCCATTGCAACTCCTTACCGACAATGGTCCCCCTTTCAATTCGCAAGCTTTCAAAGCTTTCTCAATCAACTGGGAATTTAGACACATAACTTCAAGCCCATACTTATCTAGATCTAATGGTCTCGCAGAAGTTTCTGTTAGAATAGTTAAAAATATATTCAGGAAGTGTGAGGAATCAGGCACAGATCCTTTTATTGGTCTATTACAATATAGGAACTCCCCGAGAGGAAATCTTAGTTCTCCTGCTCAATTACTCATGTCACGTCAATTAAGAACTAAATTACCAACTAAAGCTATTTGTTTAAAGCCTAAAGTTGTCAACTTTAAAGAACTTTCAGAACATAAAAATAGAAACTTGGATAAGACTAAACTTTACTATAATCAGCATGCAAATAGGAAGTCAATCACTTTAAATCCTAATGATTTTATTTATTTCAAGAAAAAACCTACTGAAAAAGAGTGGTGTAAAGGCAAAATAGTGTCTAAGGCTGATTATCCTCGTTCATATATCGTTAAAGATAGTGATAATGTTCTTTACAGACGAAATCAACAGCATATTTATCGTCCCGAGATAACTAATTTCACAAATAATATGAGTTATGAAAATGATGACAATAATTGTTATTATAACTCGTATCCTTTTGATTCTGATAACAATCATAACTCATCTTTATCACCCAAATGCAATTTTGACTTTGATAACAATCATGACTCATATTTATCACAAAAACGTAATTCTCCCAATAATTTAAATATTTCTAGAACTAACACAGATATACGTAGAGTACCTAATAGTAATTATACTACTAGGGCAGGCAGACAAGTAAATAAACCGAAACGACTTGATTTATAACTTTAATTACAATTTACAATAAAACTTATTTGCAAGATAGTTCACACGACTTATGATAGCTTTGTTGTCCAATATCACTGTTCAAATTTACATACACATACACTTATTTTATTCACAGAAATTGTAAGAACAATGATTGTTTTGATAAGATAAAACTTGTAAATTTTTATACCTTTTACAAATGTTACAGTATGACCAGTCATGACAAATGTCAGTTATCACTTATGTCAATCTGAAGTGTGAAGCGTTTTGTTCTCTATTTATTTTTTCTGTCATTTCAAAAAAGGGGCATGATGCATACTGGTCATATTGGTTATGGTCTTGTCTATGAATATTGAATTTTGAAAAAAGGAACTCTCGGTATTCTATGTGAAGATGGCGTCTCGAAATAAAAGTTGTTCTCTTATAAATGGATTTATTATTTAAATAAATCTACAATAGAACCCAGTCAATGAACAAAACACGTGGTTGTATTATTTGAGTACATCAAGCACCTTTCCCGCTATACTGGTGACCCTAAGACTCCGTTGGATTTTGAAGTCATTTTCCAAGAATTCGGCATGCTTATCGTTCGGAGCGACTTGTTTCTGTCGTCGCTATCGCGAGCATCACCGTAGGGAATAAAGTTAAAAGTGAAGTGTAAAATAGCGGTGAAGTGCATCAATTTTCGAGATACTGAATTCGGCTGAATTTTTTTTAAAGGCGGTATCCATACTTTTTCTCATTCACGCTAGAACAGCGAAATTCGAAAACGGAGATTATCTTACAACCGTCAGAGCTGTCAGGTGAACCGAGATCGTTTCCGCCTTGCCGCAAGTATTCTACTGTGAAAGTATTTAGAACCTGGACAACTGTAAGTTTTTTCTAAATCTTTTTTTGGTGTTTGAAGAATTTTTAGCTGGTGATGGGACTTTAGACTTTAACATTGAACTTTTAAAGCCGTAACTGCATGAAGTGAATATTGTCTTGTTTATCAATACGTTTATGTTCCACTCGTCTTCTATTAACTGACTATAACGTATATTTTCAAATATTGTTCAATTACTATATTAGTTAAAACGTTTCATTATATTTTTGTTTCTTATACTGAGTTAGCTCACAAAACAAGTAGTAATGTTATGTATAGACAATGTGGGTAGACTTTTGACACATGTGTACAAAGTGAGGTAGTTGTGAAAAGCCAGTCTGTCAACGCGATATCCTTCCAGCACGTGTGCTGGGACCCAAAAAACCGTGAGTTATATTAGTGGCGACGAGAAAACTAGGACAATAGTGCGTGATTTAAGTGTAAAAGTGTGTGATTTGAGTGGAAAACACATATAAGTAAGATTCACTGGTTATAATGGGCATAAAGTTTGGGGAGTTTGATGTGGCACATGGCTGCTGGAAAAATTATATAGAGCGGTTTACTTTCTGTCTGCAGGCAAGTGATATTGAAGTGGATGCTAAGAAAAAAGCAAATTTATTATCTGTGTGCGGTTCCGACTTGTATGATCTAATTATATCACTGATAGCCCCACTTGAAATAAGCGAGGTTACTTTTACAACAATTGTAAGTAAGTTGAACAATCATTTCCACCCTAAGCCAAATGAAATCATCCAGTCTTACAAATTTCAAGTGGAAGGTGAAAAGATTAGGGATTTTATAGCACAACTGAGGAAATTGAGTATCGACTGTAATTTTGAAGATTTGGATCGAACACTGCGGGATCGCTTAGTATGTGGTATCAGGGATAAAGAAGTACAGAAGAAGCTGTTACAACAAAGTACACTGACATTTGATCAGGCTTGTGAGATTGCGTTGTCTCATGAGGCGGCAGGGATAGATTCAAGTATTATCGTGCCGGCTTCTTCCAGTCAGGTTCCAGCTGATATAGAAGTACCAATGGAAGTAAATAAATTTACTAGCAAGAAAAATGAAAGCCAGATGGAAAGGCCATCTTGTTTTCGCTGTGGCAGGGCTCATAAAGGACAGTGCAGGTTTAAATGGTCCCGTTGCCACGGGTGTGGCAGAACGGGACATATTGAGGCTGTTTGCATGTTGAAAGGGAAAGAAGGTAAGGTAGAGAAGTCTGATTTTAATGGAATATATGAAGAAATTACCGTCAACAACATGAGGCAGGATAGTACGATGCCCGCTTATGTCATGAAATTAATGCTGAACGGAGTTCCAATAAATATGGAAGTTGACACCGGATGCGCTTACAGTCTCATAAGTGAACAGACCGCTAAGATGATTGGGCAGGGCCAGAGTCTAGATATGAATGATGTTGGTGTATCTTTAAAGGTTTGGACGGATAACAGGCTGTGCTTACTGGGTAAAGCTACAGTTGTAATGCAATATAAAGGAATGAAAAAAAACTTGTCCATTATTGTGGCTAAAGGCAATGGGCCAAGTTTGATTGGCCGAAATTGGTTCCAGGATCTGGGTATACAACTGCATGGAGTATATAACTTAGAAGTGGACAGAGATGAGCTGGTCACTAAGTTAAAAGATATACAAGAAAAGTATTCAGGAGTGTTTCAGGAAGGATTAGGGAAATATACAGGACCAGTAGTAAGTATCAGGCCAAGAGAGGGGGCAAAACCTGTATTTTATAAGAGTAGACCGGTACCGTTCGCAATGAAAAGTCGAATCTATGAGGAGTTGGATAGACTAGAAGCTGAAGGCGTGTTGGAGGCAACCGCACATTCTGAATGGGCCACACCTATAGTCCCAGTACTTAAACCTGATGGTAAGGTACGCTTGTGCGGGGATTATAGGGCTACAGTGAATGCCGTGACAGATACCGACACGTACCCCTTGCCTACTCTCAGTGAAGCATTTGCGGAGCTACAAGGGGGAGTCTTATTTACGAAGATCGACTTAGAACGCGCATACACCCAAGTAATGGTAGACGAACAAACGGCAAATTTGCTAACTATTAATACACCCAAGGGGTTATATAAAATGAAGAGGTTACCTTTTGGGGTAAAAGCCTGCCCGGGTATATTCCAACGACTGATGTCAACATTATTGGCAGGTATCCCCGGAGTAGCCGTACTGTTGGATGATATTGTGGTGACAGGCAGCGAAGTACAGGAGCACAATACAAGACTCGAAGCAGTGCTTCAGAAGTTACATCAAGCTGGATTACGGGTGAACAAAAACAAATGTAAATTTGCAGCCAGAAGTGTGAAATTCCTTGGATTTGTGGTTGACGAACTGGGTATTCATCCATGTGAGGAAAAGATTAGTGAGATTGAGAAGACTCCGGCCCCACGAAACGTAAAGGAACTTCAGGCATTCCTGGGACTGATAAATTTTTATGATAGGTTTTTGCCACATAAAGCGAATATTTCGGAACCATTATACAGGTTACTAGACAAAGAAAGCCAATGGAAATGGGAGAAGTCACACCAGGTTTCATTTGAAAAGCTGAGAAAGATGCTGTCCAGTAAAGATACTCTAGTGCATTATGATGTAAAAAAGAAACTGATTTTATCGTGTGACGCCTCACAGTATGGTTTGGGAACGGTGTTAGAACATGAAATGAGTGATGGAACTGTCAAACCCGTGATGTTTGCCTCGAGAACTATGAATGCACATGAACGTAACTATGCACAGATAGACAAGGAAGCAGCTGCAATAATATTTGGGTTGAAAAAATTTCACCAATTTATAAGCGGTCGGAGAGTGATTATAAGGACAGATCATAAACCGCTGTTGGGGATATTTGATCCAAAAAGGCCTATACCAAACATTATTTCACCCAGAATGCTAAGGTGGGCACTTCTGTTGAATTCTTATGACTACGAGATCCAATATGTCGAAGGGAAAAAAATTGGAAATGCAGATGCGCTTAGTCGTTGGCCAGGTCCCACAGGTACACAAATACCGGAAGACGAATTTTCAGGGGTTCTATTAATAGAGGAGACGCCTATAGAACTGGAATTTTCTACCACAGAAGTGGCCAATTTGACGAAAAAGGATAAGTGTCTGAGTAAAGTGCTATATTGGATACGTAACGGATGGCCTGGGAAAAGCGATGAGGAGTACAACAGTTACTGGCAGAAAAGAGATGAGTTATCCATGTACAAAGATTGCATTTTATGGGGAAACAGAGTGGTGATACCAGAAAAGTTGCGAGCGAAGGTGTTGGAAGAGCTACATATGAATCATGACGGCATTGTGATTACAAAGGCGATGGCGAGAAGCTATTTTTGGTGGCCGGCAATAGATAAGCAGATTGAAGACATGGTGAAGAGCTGCAATGTGTGTGCGGAGAACAGGAATATGCCGCCTAAGGTTACACATCAGTGGATAAAGCCTAATAAAGCATGGTCTAGACTACATATGGATTACGCGGGCCCGTTCCAAGGGAAGACGTTTTTAATAATAATTGACGCGTATTCCAAGTGGCCAGAGGTGAAGATCGTACCAGATATGAGTAGTTCTACCTTAATAAGAGTTTTACGCGATATTTTTGCTGAACAAGGACTTCCAGATGTACTTGTTAGTGATAATGGGAGGAGTTTTGTTTCTGAGGACTTCCGAAAATTTTTAGAGTCCCAAGGGATTAGACAAGTGCTATCCGCCCCTTACCACCCTGCAACGAATGGTCAGGCAGAGAGAACGGTGCAGACGGTGAAGGCTAAATTACGGAAACTAAAATCGGGGCCGTGGGAGACAAGGCTTCCAGCAATTCTGTATGGCTTACGTACCACTCCAAACAGCGTCAATGATAGAACCCCAGCTAAGCTCTTGAACAACAGGCGTTTTAGGACGAAGTTTGACAGATTAAACCCGTTGTCGTCCAGAGACACTGATAAAATTGAAGCAATAGAGAAGAATTGTGTTACAAAAAGCAGAGAATTTGATATAGGACAGTGTGTATACGTAAAGAACTACTGCGGTGGACCACGCTGGTTGAAAGGGACTGTAGCAAAGCGACTAGGGGTCTGCCGATACGCGGTAAAATGGAATGATAAGCTGTTGGTGCGACATATCAACCAGATGCTCGGTTGCGGGGGGAAAGGAAAACCAAGAGTCCCGGAAGCAACCGATGATGCAGAGGATGATGATGATGAAGATTCCCGAATTTCTATACCATCACCACAGCGTTGGGCAGATATAATAGGGGTGTCTGGACCCCAGGACATTATCATACAGCAACATTCACAAAATACCGCATCCAGCAGCCACAAGCGTGCTAGACAGAGCACACCCTCAAGCTCGCCCGAGTCTAAGAGAATAGCCCTGGCAGATAGTGACAGTGAGTTAGAGTTGTCCGAATGTAGGGATATAGAAGCGTGGGATGAATAGTGGGGGTGTTAGAGTAGTGTAACAGTAGCATAGTGTTAGGGTTAGGTAATAGTGTTATTGAACTTTATAAATTAGTGAACTCTCTTAATGGGGGAGGTATGTTATGTATAGACAATGTGGGTAGACTTTTGACACATGTGTACAAAGTGAGGTAGTTGTGAAAAGCCAGTCTGTCAACGCGATATCCTTCCAGCACGTGTGCTGGGACCCAAAAAACCGTGAGTTATATTAAGTAATAACATAACCTTTTTTTTTCAAATTGCATTTCGTTTAAAAGGTTTTCACTTATATTTGCAGTCTGTGTAACTAATACTTATATAATGAATACTTGCATGTTATAGTTCAATTAAAAACTTTACTCTGTTATATTTTCGGTATTGTAGTTTAACTAGCAGACATTTATTTTGTATTTTTGTGTATTTGTTAGGAGTGCATGTGTTTTAAGAGTCTGCTTTTACTGCAATGCCTGCCAAGTGTCTATAAGTATATGTCGGAGCGAGCAAGCAGCGGCTTGTTGCGGAGCTACACTATACATGTCATAACTGATAGAAATTTGATGTCTTGTTGTAATAAGTTACCTTTTAACAAGTTTGGAAAACGATGAGCAGGGTATTGCTCGGGAGTGGTCTTAGTTTGGTCCGTGCAGGTATTTACTAAAAGTCACGTTTAGGTTTACCCACCTTTAAAGTAAGAAATGCGTCGGTAGTCATTGAAAGTCACGTTCAGACCTACCCGCCGTTGAGGGTATAAAAATCACTGACCGAAGTACTTGACGATTCAGTATCGCTTTGACTGTCATGCGGACAGTATCTTAGTAGTGATTAATATTCGTTCAGAATTCATTATCGGTTTGACTAGCGAACGATCAACATCTCAGAATTCATTATTGCTTTGATTGTCGAGTAGTCTGTATCGCTTTGGTTGTGACTTAAAGACGAGTCGGTTCGGTCCTATAGAAACGGGTGGTATTTTGAGTAGCACACGGACGCAGGCTAGGAACTCTCCTCGTTTTCCTGATGCCTTATAAAATCAGTCAATGCTTTTCGTAGTTTAAAGTTTTAATGAGGCCTTGTGATTAGAAAGTATTTTGTGTGTTTGTGATTAGTGTAATCTACCCAATTTAGTCTAGGAATGTTTCAGATAATAAAATAAGTCCCGCTGAGTTTCTTACGCTGGTTCTTCTCAGTAGTGGCTCCCTTCCGAACCGGTGGTAGTTTATTGTCCTCCCATAATCTGGTTTTAAGAGATTTGAAAACAATACAGTTATTAAACCAGTGTTTACGTTTTATTTTATTACCGTGCGACCGTGTACCTGTGTAATGGTTTAGTGTTAGGCTATCCTGATTCCTAATAATTTCAGTATTTGAGAGTTCCTAACCGATCCCTAAACACCCGTTACTGATCTCGGTCATCCGTCCATCCGACCACCACCATCGAGAGAGGCCAGCATCAGCACGCACCACCGCGCCGCCCCGGCTTACGACATATATTTTTAATATTGTATTGCTTTAAAATAAGTTTTTATCGCTGTAATCATGGGTACAGAGGCAAATGAAGAGATTTAAGAGATTTGAAGAACTACAGCAACGTGTGTCACTTCTCGGAATTGCTCCTACTCCACAAGTCAACGCGATTAAGGTTAAACTCCCCAGCTTTTGGACTCGCCAACCTAAACTTTGGTTTTCCCTGGCAGAATCTCAATTTGACAGTGCCGGCATTAAGTCGGACGGGGCTAAATCCATGTTTTGTCAGTGCTTGATTCTACCACAGCTAAGTTAGTCGAAGATTATATTTTAAATCCGCCATCGGACAATAAATATACAAAAATCTTATTAGAATTTCCCGAAATTCTACGGCCTCCTGGTCTTCCACGGACTGTGAAACATTCCACCGAACATCACATCATCACTACAGATGGACCACCTGTGTCGTGCCGCCCACGAAGACTTGCACCACAAAAGCTTCTAGCAGCAAAAAAAGAATTCGATGAGATGTTGAAGTGTGGAACTGCTCGCCCATCAAGTAGCCCTTGGGCCTCTCCCCTTCATTTGGTACGAAAAGGTGAGCATGGATGGCGTCCGTGTGGTGACTACCGCTTATTAAACTCTAGAACCGTTCCAGATCGTTACCCTGTGCGTCACATTGGGGACTTTGCACACAATCTAGCGGGCTCTACAATTTTTAGTACAATAGATCTAGTAAAAGCATATAATCAAATACCAGTGCATGACGCTGATATTTGTAAGAAGGCAATTACAACCCCGTTTGGGCTCTTTGAATTCCCATTTATGACCTTCGGGTTGCGCAACGCTGGACATGTCTTTCCAGCGCTTTATGGATGAGGTTGTGAGGGGGCGATGATGTCCTTATATTTTCCAGGGACCCTAAAGAGCACGCCCAACATCTTCGCGCGCTTTTTCAGAGGTTGTCCAAGTATGGAGTCGTCATCAACCCCTCTAAGTGTGTGCTAGCTGCAGAGGAGGTGACATTCCTTGGATATCGTATTAATAAAAATGGCTCGCGCCCGCCTCCAGAGAGGATTGAATCTCTGCGTAGTTTTCCTCTACCCAAGACGGTTGAAAGCCTGCGTAGATTCTTAGGCATGGTAAACTTTTATCGCCGCTTCCTCCCTAAAGCAGCCGAGCTTCAAGCACCGCTTATAAATGTCTTGGCATCCTCTCAATTAAAAGGACCAAAACCAGTGCCTTGGACACCTGAACTCGAGCTCGCGTTCGAAAAATGCAAAGAGCATCTTGCCTCTGCTACCCTCTTAGCTCATCCTATTAATAATGCGTCTCTTGGACTATTTACTGATGCATCATCAACCCACGTGGGAGCTTGTTTACAACAGAGAGTGAATAATAACTGGCAACCTTTCGCTTTCTTTAGTAAGAAACTTATAGCGCGTTACACGACCTGGCCAGCCTACTATCGCGAATAGTTAGCGGTGTATGAAGCGGTGCAACATTTTCGCCACGTCCTCGAAGTCACCATATATACAGATCACAAGCCCCTGATATATGCTTTTATTCAACGACGGGAGAAACTGCCTCCGGTACAGCTCAACCAACTTTCTTTTATTTCTCAGTTTACAACAGACATTGTGCATATACAAGGAAAAGATAACGTTGTGGCGGACACAATGTCAAGGGTTGAGGCGATCCGGATTGAAGATGACTACGCTGAATTGGCAGAGTCTAAAGCAACTGACGAGGAACTTCGTAGGATGCAAACGGAATCTTCCTTAAAACTCATAAAGGTTAATTTGACGGGAACCGATGTATCAATCTTTTGCGATGTAGTACGGTACAGGAACAGTTTTGAACTTTTATAATTCACAAGTGCGATTTTAATTTTTAGTTAGAGAATATAATATGATTAGTCATGGTAAAAAATATTTTCTAACAGTTATTGACGATGCGCTAGGTATTATATAGATATTTGTTAATAACACAAAGAAAAGATTATCCAAATTACATTTTTCTTTACCACACTATTGCATTCAACTATTTCAATATCATCTGTCATTTTATAACAGTTTGGTCAATAGATTATGTGAGCATATTCGTAAACAATTTGTAAAAATATGCGTGACCTTGAACTCTAAACGATCGACAAATGGCTAAGACGACGAATGCTATTGACAAAACCGTTATAAAATGTGAAGTTATGTAGCAATAATAAAAAGCGATAGTCTGGTAGAGAAAAATAAAACTTGCATAATCTTTTCTTTATGTAGCAAACAAATACGTGTATTATACCTAGCGCAATGCTCACAATTGTTACAAAATATTTGTCATTATTAGTACTTAACGTATTCTAACGGGGCACAATATAAAATCGGACTTGTGAGTTTTGTCATTTTTATAGGTTAAAAAGGAGTTGTTGTACTCCACTAATGTGTCAACAGGAACACCCCGACCATACCTAACGCAAGCATTCCGTCGGAAGTATTTTGAAAAAATTCACAATCTTAGCCATCCTGGCGCTCGAGCCTCGGCTCTGTTAATGGCTGATCGTTTTGTCTGGCCTAATATAAGGAATGATTGCCGTCAATGGGCTCAATCCTGCCTCGCTTGCCAACGTAGCAAGGTTACCAGACACGTAAGCGCACCTCTACAGAAGTTTGACAGTCCTTCGCTTCGTTTTCGCCATGTACATATCGACATCATTGGTCCCTTGCCCCATAGTAAAGGTTTCCAGTACTGTTTAACAGCTGTTGACAGATTTACCCGGTGACCGGAGGCGTGGCCAATGGTGGGCATTACAGCGGAAGAAGTAGCGGAAACGTTCACACGGGAGTAGATATCTCGGTATGGGGTACCCTCTGTGGTAACTACTGACCAAGGACGTCAATTTGAATCGTCTCTTTTTCACCGTCTCATGGACGTTTGCGGTACCAAGCGCATTTGAACGACAAGCTATCATCCCCAAGCCAATGGAATGGTTGAACGCGTGCATCGTCAACTAAAAGCGGCCTTTATGTGTCATGGGGAATCCTGGGCGTCAGCGTTACCTCTGGTGCTACTAGGCATGAGGACTGCGCTTAAAGAAGACCTGAAAACATCCGCTGCTGAGCTACTGTACGGCGAGCCGCTTCGTCTTCCCGGCGAGCTTGTCACTGCTTCCGAGAGCGCATATCCTGAGGTAACGACAGACTTCGTTACTTGATTAAGGAACCATATGAGAGGTCTACGAGCGTCTCCGGCTGCTCATCATTCTAAGCAGTCTTCTTACATTTTTAAAGATTTTGAGGGTAGCGACGCATGTATTTCTCCGGGAGGATTCGGTGCGGCGTTCACTACAACCGCCATACACTGGTCCATACCTAATTAAAAAACGTCAGGACAAAACTCTCCCCATTGACATAAATGGTAGAGACGTCACCGTCAGTATTGACAGAGTAAAACCTGCGCACTTAGATTCCTCGGAGCCCAATGAAGTTTGTACTCATCCGTCACCCTCTGCAGCATCTACAAAAGATGTTCCTGTTTCCCCTGTGCCCATTGCAGCCCCTACCACCACTGATCCACCAGCCGTTAATCCTATACCTATAGCCACTAGGGCAGGCAGGATCGTTAGACGCAGAAATAGGTTTAGATTTATAATTTTACTTTATATTATGTTGTTCAAACAAGAATTGTTATTGAACAGTTATGTTGTTAGGTTATGTTTAGGTTATTTTATGTGGTTTATTTGTCTCCGTAGGGGGGTGGTGTGACGAATCGCCACGCATTTCATCTACCAGTCTATGAGCATAGGTTGTAGTTAATTGTTTGTTGCTCTATGGCAAAACAGTAGACGAGAGTGTCAAGTGAAAAATTCTAGATGTCATGTGAATTGTATGATTAGGATAAGTGGTTCTATGATTGTGTACCTATTTATTACGTGCCTTTTAGCAACAAGCTAGGCTTAATAAATCATACCCCTGCAGCAGAAGCGTGGTTGTATTATTTGAGTACATCAAGCACCTTGCCGCTATACCACTATACGCTGGGTTTTTGCAATGACAGTCGATTTTTTTATGTACCAATAGTAGAAGGGGGCATTACCATATCTCTAATACAGCTGAGACCAGCTGACGGTTCTTCATCAGATACTTCAGACCTTCGATTTTTGACATCAAATGAAGCGGCCCACCAAATTGAATATTTCTTGTAAAGGCGGTACCGTCAAGTCTGGCAGCTTTGCCAAGGGTTACTAACTTTGCCACCAGCAGAGTGGATAAGGTAATCCTTTCATACCACCGACAACATATATTTTTTAGTGTTGTGCCTACTTTTAGTAGAAAATATGGTTATCAATTGGCAAAATTATTATGAATGAGACAACACCACGGCAACCATTTTCTTACCATTTCAGTTCCAAATTCGTCTCTCTCATAATCATAAAAGTTAGTGCTCAAGAACTTTAAAAAGTTTAGAGTATAAACATCGCATCCAGGTACGTAAATTTTAGATATTATGTTATTTAAATGGTAAGGAATGAATTGATTACCTTATAAATGCCGTAGTGTTTGAATTGAGTCCCATAATTGTTTTGGCAAAGTTACCAGACCACGCCGACTAATATGGGAGGGCATCTTTGCCATGTTTTGTAGCGGCCTAGGGTTGGTACACAAGCAAAAAATTTAAATTACATTTTTCATAAGATAGATACTTTTTAGGGCTCCGTAGCCAAATGGCAAAAAACGGAACCCTTATAGATTCGTCATGTCTGTCTGTCCGTCCGTATGTCACAGCCATTTTACTCGGAAACTATAAGACGTATCATTATCAAATTTTTACATAAAGTGTATTGTGTGTGCAGCTACTTAGTTTTGTAGAGAAATTGCTAAAAAAAATATTTTTAGGGGGGCACTCCATATGTGTAAGTAATTATCAAAAAAAACTTTTTTGCCAAATATCAACATGATGCACATCAATCGATAGGTCTCTAAAAATAACAATGTTCAAATAACTGAGGTTTCTTTGAACATTTTTGGATTAAGTGGATATTTTCAGAAATAATCGCTCCGAAAGTCATAAAAATTGTGTCCCCTCTCCCTGTAACTTTTGAACCGTAAGTCCAAAAATTATGGAAAAAATCAAAAAGATACACCTTTTAATATTCTTTCAACCAAAATTATTTTGAGCATTATCGGTATAGGCGTTTTTGAGTTATCTCCAAAAAACTACGAACTTAGGCAGATACGACCTTGCGTTAATAATTTATTCGATATGGTCTAAGAGCTGGCCACGTCAGATGTGACACAATAATGAGAGTTTTGTAACCAGTCCAATCAGATTGCATAACAATCCCTATTGCTGGCAGCTTTTAATGGGTGGAGCACAGAGTGACAGACCAACAAAGTTTTTAAGTTGGAAAAAAGTTATACCGAAACAGGTAAAAACTGCTTAAGTTGTATCATTTATATAGAACAGGGCCTATATTGTAACATTAGAATCACAATTATTTGTGATTGGTTTTGTTGTTAACAATTGTATACAGAGTGTATGTTTTGTTTAAGTAAAAAAACACAAAGTTAACTGTGACATACTTATTTTACTGGTAATAATTACTACATATAAGTGTTTTGTTTCGATAATACTTTTGTTAAGAGGCGACGAGGCAGTTCGTGACGAAGCCCTTTTTTAAATATCTATCGTCAAGTTTAAATAGGTACCTTAGGTAATCACAATTATTTACGAGTGATAGGCCTGTGATAGGCCTCTTAAAGAGTTTTCTATGTTTCGTTTTTGATAATATTTTAATTAAGGTGTCTTTTATGTTTTTCCTGAGTACTTATGTAACCTGATTACTCATATGTAACAAAATAAATAAGTACTTAAATAATTAATATTTTTTCATTTGTGTCAACCCTGACCACATTCGCTGACTTTCTAAGAAATTTTCTTAAATGGGTGATCAACTTTGCCACTTTTACTGTATCTTCTTTTGTAATAATATATTATTAAGGATCAAATTCCGAAACTATTGTATCCTAAATACTGAATATTCTTTACTAATATTGTAAATACAACTAAATTACTATAAAACGTAAAAATGCAGTTGGCAAAGTTGCCACATGGTATAGGTAACTTTGCCAGTTTTTTTTTTACTCGTAAAAGCTTATTATCCGTCATTTAATTTATAAACCATCTTATTTATGCACTCGATGATAAATATATTATGTGTCGCGTCATTCATACTTCAGTGGTTTCATATGAATTCTGGTTAAAAATGTACTATGACTTTTCAACACCTGTGAAAAGTGGCAAAGTTGCCAGACTTGACGGTATATGTCGATCTCTAGGTAATAGTTTGGTTGGGCTCTTGTGTTTTCTAATGAGGGTCACCAGGTACTCCAGATCTTCGATTATCCTAGTTTTTATAGTTTTCCCTTTATGTGGCCATTAAACCATAACTCTGTACCAAATTTCAGCTCTCTGAGTTCTAGTCTTATCCAGAGGTTCTCAAATAGGGACCTGAAAATGCGGCGAAATGGTTCCAGTAAAGTATGGTACGGCAGTGTTTGCTTCGCGCTCGACTTGGCGGGGGCACTGCCGTGCCCCCCGATATAAAATGAACTGCCTACTCAAATGTTTAAAGATAATTTGATTGAATCCCACAATTTTTTAGTTTACTGGTTGATGATTATTTTGTAACATAACATAACAGTGTTTGCATGAAATGTAAAATTTTCATCTGTCCCACGCACGATGCCACGTGAAATGTACTATAATATGTGTGGGGATTATACACATTTCTTTATTTGTAATATGATAGAGTATTAAACAAAATATCTTACCCCAACTGAAATTGAGCAGTCATATACAATCGTAGCCGTTGACAGCAAATTACCGTCACGACATTCTGGTGCGTTGACTTGTATGGTTTCATTATATGAGACAGATATGTCCAGCCTAACAATCGTGACCATACATGTGAACACACTATTATATTATCTTGACGATAATTTGCCATCAATGGCAAAGCGACCATTGTCGTACCTGTCGAATCTTAAACCCGAACATTTTGCAATTGTTCACAATAGGTCCTAAACTAATACTTATTTAATTTAAAAAAAACTTTGTTTTTCAATAGGAAACTAAACTATAGATAGTTTCCTAATTCCTAGTTTGGCAGTACAAATCAAAGCTTTCGTCAAAGTATTTTTGTTTGCATTGATGATTTTTAAATTGATATTTCGTACAGTCGCCATTAAGTACGTACGTACGAAAAATATCTGAGCATGCTCTTTATTTTTAGAACGGGCGTACTAGCCTCGATGCAAAATAGTTCGTCTAGTACAAAGCAATGTTCACATTTTTTTTTAATTTACGTCTAATGATTAACTTATGGGGTCAATAATAACATGAATAATATGCGTCTCCTAGCCTAGTCGGTAGTGACCCTGCCTATGAAGCAGGAGGTCCCGGGTTAGAATCCTGGTTAGGGCATTTATTTGTGTGTTTATCACGGATATTTGTTCCTGAGTTATGGATGTTTTGTATGTATTTAAGTATTGATTTATATCTATCTATTATTATATATCGCCGCCTAAGTCCCCACAACACAAGCCTTATTGAGCTTACTGTAAGTCCAGACTAGGTTGATTTGTGTGAGATTGTCCGATATTATTTATTTATTTATTATTATTTATTAGTAATAGCAGTGTTTAATGTAGTTTATTTTGACCGGTCAGTATATAAATATGCAACGTCGCTTTCCCTAGGAATAACCCTTTTTTACCCTTCGTTTGTGTAACATTTTTTTGATAATTTTATAATAATTGCATTTGTGTCGGATATTTTCATAAAAAATGTAATGTATACTATTAAAAAAGTAAAGGCGGTTTACGGACTATAATTTTGCGTGATAACGTCATAAGAAAACATTGATGAATAAATGCATAGTTTTATTTATGAATTGAATTGAATTATTATCACTGAATTTATATAGGAAAAGAATCAAATAAAATGCAGTACCGTCGCCATCAAATATATCGGAGCGGTTTTGAAGTACTCGAGCGCACAACATAGCGGTTATAGTGACACACCCCTTGCGGACCCTCCCCCTACGGATCCCTCCATGGACCACCCTACGGACATGACAAACGACCTTTTGAATTAATAAATTGTAACAGGCCGGCAACTACGGAACCCACAATGAGCAATGCTCAGTGAGCATGGCCCGACATGCTCTTGGCCGGTTTTTTCTTTCATCATCATCATCATCATCTCAGCCATAAGACGTCCACTGCTGAAGATAGGCCTCCCCTTTAAAGGGGGGGTTTGCCATACGCGCCACGCTTGGCAGGCGAGTCGGCGCGCGCAGTTTTATTTGTTTATTGTTGTTTAGGCTTTCGGAAGATGCTGCTGCCCATCTCCTGGTATACTTATTCCCTTAGCAGACTCCTACTGCAACCACGGGACGATATGGTGGGGGACAATTCTAAGGCCGGGCACCCCACGGCGGTTTTTTCTTTAATTGTCAAGAAACCAACAAATAAGTAAGTTGACCCACCAGGGTAACATAAATTCACCAGAGTACCAACTCAACTAACTTAACACTGATTACAATGCCACCTATCGGTTTTACAAAGAACTAATTACTCTTCTCATTCCATCGATGTCTATTTTTTTACATCCAGGTTTCGAGTTAATATGTAAGAAACCGCATAGCATGGCGCTGTCAATGGGATTAACGATCTAACAACTCCTGCGTATTGCTTATGTCCTAGTACAGTCACCATCAGATATATCGTAGCGGGCGAGGTGCTATACTTCTAATATATCTTACGCCGTTACCTTAAAGTTCAATTCAATGTCATTGCAGTTAACAATAAATACGCTATAACTTTACTATGTGTCAAAAATGTCATCCCAAATTGAAATATTTGTGAACATAAAATGTGACGTAGGGATTTTGGATTGTAAATTACTGACTTAAGGTATATTTTCCTTCTGTGTTATATTTGTGACCCCCTTTTGTTGCTTAGATATCTTTGACGCTTTATGCGTTCAGATGTTTTTTCCTCGCTGTGTGTTCAGAACTTACTGAAATATTGTTGCTCATATATTTATGAAAAACTGTACGTACAGATGTTATTGGCCTCATGTAGTGTAAAGAATTTATTGAAATTTGAGGCTGCTCAGAAGTATTTGAGGACCTCGCCCACTACGATATATCTGATGGCGACTGTACCATCCATCGAAAACCTAGAAATAATATCTAAAACATAAAACTAACAAGCAACATTAATAAAAAAATAAAATAACAAGATTAAAAGCAAGATTAAGAAAAAAATAAAAAAGCAACATTAAATGTTCTCATCCGCCGCTGAGGATCGAACCCCCGCCGATTACATATCAGACACACTTCATTCGACTGCGCCACGCCCCGACTTGTAAGACTTAACGAAATTAGGCTAGCTAATGTCAAGCGGATTTACGGTTTGACCACTTGCGAACTTCGTATGTCCTGCAGGCTTATGATGGCAGTAGTTGTCCGCCGATAACTTGATAAAAAGCTGACAACTTGACACATTCACACAGCAAAACATGACAATGTGTCAAGTTGTCAGCTTTTTATCAAGTTATCGGCGGACAACTACTGCCATCATAAGCCTGCTGGTAGCATCGCAGCACAAAAATTTGTCACGTGACCCCAACGGAACGCTACATTTCTTCGTACATGCCATCGGTTGTTCATCGATTTATAAGACGTTATCACATCAAAATGTTGTTGAACTTTGACCTAAATAAAACGACTTTACTGTACAAATAGGAGCACCTAAGAAAATGCTCTAAGTAGACGAAAACATATGCATCGGGGCTAGTATGTAAAAGGAAACTAAGGAGATGATGGTTAAATAAAGGTATAAGTTTAGTATTAGGAATAATTGGGAAAATGGCACTGGATATTTTTTTTCAGTCATAAAGCCAAAGGGAGAGTTAGTCAAACAAGCACACGAACAAAAGTCAAGTAGAATATTATTCAAACCTTGGTTCGATGCCCGTTTACACGGTTAGCTAGCACTTAAACAAGATGTTGGTGTTTACGGAGCTAATCTCTAACATTTATCGCCTTAACAATACAGACGTTGTTAAGATATTTGAGACCACTTTGGCCGCTCCGATATATCTGATCTGATGGCAACTGTGCGAGTCGAGGTTTGAACCCGAGACCTCCGGATCCGGATTGAAAGTCAGACGTCGCCGGCTATCACCCCTTTTTTCCATCAAAAAATGATACCTAAGGGAGAAAAAATCAAGGGTTTTATTTTAAAACGACTATCTATATTTTTTTGTTTTCAAGTCTATAACGATTTTTTTTGTACAGTGTAGTACAGTTTTGGGCAGACCTTTAAATAACAACATTGTCCAGCGCAAAAATGGCTTGGGTTGTCACTTCCGGATCGAACCAAAATTGGTAATGATTTTACTCAAAAGTTCCGTTCGTGTCCTACATGAACATGAAACTTGATTTTGGATAGAAAGCATCACGCGATCACAGTGTCGAAACCCGGAACGTTAGAGCGTTATCACACTTGCGATTTGCAAGCGAGTTTTTGTATGGGAACGAACAGGCCGCGAGTTCGCCGCGTACGAGCTTTGTATAGAAATCGCTTTCAAATCGCCCAAGTGTGATAAGGCCCTTAATGGCTGGGCTCGGCTCGCTGCGTGCCCAGAAACGTGACGGAAGCTCTTATGTGATAGAAGACTCAACCTGAAACGACTCGAGCTCAGCTCGTGTGTGGCTCGGCACGCCGCGCCGGTTGTCAGCTCGTCGACGTGTAGAACTCGGAACGTTACAGCAGCGTGAATATTAAACTGAGGACGTTACAACATACTTTTGGCCGATTTCATAGTTTTATACTTATAGTTATATGGGAACTTACGATGATGGTCACCAGAAAGTGCTTGCGCGATCGCTCTCTCCTGAAAGTCAAGTACATCACACATTTGTTTGTCACGGATTTCAATTGTTTATTAATTTACGGAACGAGCTAATTTTTTGTTTGATACTTATTCTATGAAATGTCCAGTCTAAAGTGAAACCTAATTGGCTCAATAATTCAAGTGCGTGACCGTACACCCTTGACATTAGGGATTTCCTATCTGACTTTTTTGCACCTTAATACTTATTACTTAATTAATTCATTTTATCTACACTCATATTATCCTATAATATGTTCAGAAACGATAAGCTAACGGTCCATATTAAAAACCTAGTTCTGTGGTTGATCGTAAAACTTCCTTTTTATACTCGGCGACTGTAATACTCGAATTGAGATTGTGTTGGCGGAACTACTAGCGCATACTTTTCGATAGAGCTTTTATGGTCGCATATTGTAGTATCCATAACAATGACAGAAAGGATTTCCATACAATATTGTGATACTGTTACCGGGCGCCGGCACAATCCACCGGAAGATCGAAGTTACTCAATTATATAGAAGCAGCAGGATGTGCACGGCATTCGTCGAACTCAATTGTTACCGGCTTGCTTAAGCACTCGTAGAAAAACTATTGTGTGCAACGACGGTACATATACATATAATTAGGTCTAAGAACCCTTATTATGTAACTGTTGCACAAAATACTATTTTCTACTCCAGTACTTCAATATGCCAATTTAAGGACTGATAGTGGTATCTCAAACCATTTCATTCAAGTTTCGGTATAAAGTCTCTAGTAATACGGTTAAAATACGACAAATCCAAAAATCTCTCGGACAGTCCTGAAATTTGGTATGTATATTAATTAGAGGTGCCATTTTCATGTCCAGACCATATGATGTTCCAGGACCTCGAGGAATCGCCAGCACCTTGGAAAATGTCGTCCATCCCGAAGAATTTCGCCTTTAACTCTTATACCGCGTATTCTTCGGAAATATGTCCTAGGGCAACATTAAAGCCTATTAAATTCTGCACAATACAGTCCTATATGTGTTTGCGAATAAATTGCATTTTCTCAGAGAAAATCCTCGTACCAGTGATATGTTTGGTCAATACCTTCCCATGGCATATTTCATTGATATGGAACTTTCAAAATTACGAATTTGACCTTAGTTTATAGAATTGTGCTTGAGCTATACAAATATCAACATTTTACCCGACTGCGCCGCAAACAAAAAGTAGGGTAATGGTTTAAAAATTAAAAATTAAGCACACCCTGTAGCCTAGGATACTAAGCGGATATTCACAATTGAGATATCATTAGATTCCTTTTAATTTGCACAATCAGCCTATCCTTTCTTTATCACAAAATATTGTCTTTATTTTCGTGATGTGGTGTCATACACTTTTTTGTGAGAAATTTAATGAGCTATTATTTTGCCATACTAGATATTTACTTTAAATAAACTGTTACAGAAAAATAATAAAAAATCTAATAAAAGATACACTTTTCAAGATGGCGGCCGATCCCCGGGGTCCTGAAAGCTCAAATTTACAGACACAGTAACAGAGATCTGGGAAATGCTAGGTGTGAAATTTCGTTACCGTCACTGCTGGTTAACAACCACTTAAGACCTATAATCTGGTTTTTCCGTCACTTTAGTTAGCCTTAGCGGTTATTGGCTCATCAATTATAGTAAATGTGTATTTTGTGACTCTGGAGTGTTAATTACCAATTCCCTGACGTATCTTTCATCGAAATCCGCTTAATAGTTTAGGCACCAGACAAAAAAAGATTTCATCTGGGGTGCCCTCTCACGGCCGCCATTTTATTTTTTTTTGTAATAAAGAAAGGATAGGCTGATTGTGCAAATTAAAAGGAATCTAATGATATCTCAATTGTGAAAATCCGCTTAGTATCCTAGGCTACAGGATGTGTTTAATTTTTAATTTTTAAACCATTACCCTACTTTTTGTTTGCGGCGCAGTCGGGTAAAATGTTGATGTTTGTATAGCTCAAGTACAATTCTATAAACTAAGGTCAAATTCGTAATTTTGAAAGTTCCATATCAATGAAATATGCCATGGGAAGGTATTGACCAAACATATCACTTGTACGAGGATTTTCTCTGAGAAAATGCAATTTATTCGCAAACACATATATGACTGTATTGTGCAGAATTGAATAGGCTTTAATGTTGCCCTAGGACATATTTCCGAAGAATACGCGGTATAAGAGTTAAAGGCGAAATTCTTCGGGATGGACGACATTTTCCAAGGTGCTGGCGATTCCTCGAGGTCCTGGAACATTAAATGGTCTGGACATGAAAATGGGACCTCTAATTAATATACATACCAAATTTCAGGACTGTCCGAGAGATTTTTGGATTTGTCGCATTTTAACCGTATTATAGGTACTTTCTACAATTCAACTGCTGGCAGTTACGCAAAGCATTGTGCAACTATTTTTATTTAATGCACTTACTTCACAGTTGAAGACGTTAAACACATTTTATTTATTTAAATAATTATAGGCAACGTTGTTCGGTAGAAGCCTTGCTCTTTGTTAGGGTGACAACTGTTCCTTAGAAACAACACGTGGCGGCTGTGCCAGGATAACTGTCCGTCTAACTAAAGAGTGGCTACACGCCTTTTGAGCCTAATTCTTCATTAGTTGCACACTTGTTTATAGATCACCGATATCACAATACGCTATCAATATTACGCACTGAACTACTATAATGAGCAAAAAAACTAAAAACTATTCCCAAAACGTCCACGCTACTCTGTGTCTCGAACAGGAATCCTTTTTTGGAATTGAAAACCGGCTCTGTAGTCTATTAAAAAAATACGAATATTAAGTACAACAATGAAGTTGAAACATTGTAATTAAAACTTTTAGACAGAGAGCTGGCCACGTCAGATATGACAAAAATAATGAGAGCAACGAAACCCCTCTCAGTCAGTTTGCTATAGTATGCTTGTTTCTAGATCCGGACATCTGGAAGCTGTAAAGTGGTGGAGGTCAAAGAATGTAAATAACTTGAAGAAAACAAATTCTAGAATTCTGGGTTTGATGCACTATTATGAAAAATTATGTAATTAATTAGATTATATAATATCCAAAAGTTTCGGTTGGGGGAAGTAGTGCCAAATGATGTATAATGTAATTTTTAATACTCGGCGACTGTAATACTTGAATTGAGATTGTGTTGGCGGAACTACTAGCGCATACTTTCCGATAGAGCTTTTATGGTCGCATATTGTAGCATTCATAACAATGACAGAAAGGATTTCCATACAATATTGTGATACTGTTGCCGGGCGCCGCCCTGCGCGCCCCGCGTGTAGGGCGGGCGCCGCCGGCACAATCCACCCGGAGATCGAAGTTACTCCATTATATAGAAGCAGCAGGTTGTGCACGGCATTCGTCGAACTCAATTCTTACCGGCTTGCTTACGCACTCGTAGAAAAACAATTGTGTGCAACGTGCAACGGTACATAATTAGGTCTTAAAATTCTCGAGTCTGTTTTTACAAAATTCGGCTTTGCCTCATTTTGTAACTTCGACCCTCGAATCTTAAGAAACAACTTCAGCAGTTTAGAAATAAATTACCTATTTCAGTATTACTTTTTTCCAACTATAAAACTTTGTTGGTCTGTCACTCTGATCTCCACCCATTAAAAGCTGCCAGATGCCCGGAACTAGCAATGAGGATGGTTATGTAATCTAACTGGAATGGTTACATTACTCTCATTATTGTGTCATATCTGACGTGGCCAGCAACAGCTGAGAGACCATTTTTAAATATCAAGTTTTTAGAACGCCTTGTGGTTTATTATTGCCTATGACATTTAATAGTAGTTTATGTAACTGTTACGTAATAGGGGTCCTTAAAACACGAGTGTGGTTTTATGAAACGATCCAAGTGAGTTTCACAATAAGATCACACGAGTGTTTTAAGGCCTAATTACGTACAGTTGCATACACTGCTTTATCTACATACATATTATAAACCCTAAATGACGCGTTCTAAAACTGTCAAAATGGCTGCCATTTCACAGATTGCACCGCCATGGCCAACTCGATTGTATCGGCGCGGCAGTCGGCGGGGCGTGTGCTGGCTCTCGGAGGAGCGCGCCGTCGGTCGGGGAGCAGGCCGGATTTTCATAATTATATAGAATTTTTGCTTATTATTTGATAATAATAACATCGTTACAGATAACACATTTGTTCTAACTTCTAACAAAACAGTCTTTTTATGGTGGTCATAACGTGCGGTTTTTGAACGCATCATGGAGGGAAGTTTTAAATACAATGTTTCAATTATAAACTTGTATAGATGTCATATACAAAGGAAAAAGTGACCAACGCCTTCGGAGCCCAAGGCTGGATTCGAACCAGCGTCTTCTGCATTCGCGGCAGACGCGTTAACCAACAAATAAACAAATCAAAATATTCATTAAACAATTATTTGATTTGTTCTTTCAGTTCTACAATGTTTCAACTTCATTGTTCTATTTATATTCGTATTTTTTTGTTTATACCAGAGACTATAGAGATATAGACGACCACAGCCTAAGAACTTTTTGAAGCTCATGTCAATTGCGCCATCTATGTCAAAGCTACCTAATGATACCGAAAACGTAAGAGAAATGTCACCTGCACTGCTACTCCACCTAGTAACAAATAGCGTACTAGTAATACACTAGTAGCTACTAGAGCTTCAAAAAGTTCTTAGGCTGTGGTCGTTTATATCTCTATAGTTTTTGGTTTATACCAAGAAGTTTACGTCAATTTTGATAAAATATGAGACAAGAAAACTTTTCAGTGATCATCCGAAGATTTGGGCATACAAGTAAAAAATAATTAATTTCCAGAGAAATTTTAAAACAAAATTGATTTATGTACTCTTAACACTGAAGAATAACATTTTAGAAATTATTGATTTACCTACGGTCGTAGAAAAAGTATGGTGTGCAACGGTACATAATTAGGTCTAAAAATTCTCTGGTCTGTTTTTACAAAATTCGGATTTGCCTCATTTTGTAACTTTGTCCCTCGAATCTTAAGAACCCTTATTATGTAACTGTGGCACAAAATACTGTTACAATATCAACAGACATAAAAGTTTTTGTGGCAAAAATGTCAATTAACTAGGGACTTCCTTCCGATAACCAATTTATCGCTAACAGTTTCAAAGTGACATTTCAAGTTCACCAGGTAAAGTATAAATTAACCTGTATGTTGATAACTACCTAACGACGTCATTTAAAAGTACTTACACGTACGTAGTACTTATATTACATTTTCACACATACTTTGTATGTCTTTCCCGACCACGGAACAATGGTGTTCCGGACCTTTGGGAGGCGTATGCGGAGCCGAAGCCAACGCGCAGAGGCCCTTTTGACAATTTAATGAAAAGAGAGGGGTACACTAAGCGGATGCTGCCCCTGCCCGTGTCATTGGACGCACACAGAGACAGCACCCGCCATGGTCACACATACTTATTATTAGACATTTTAATATTTAAACAAAAAATAATTTTATCTACTAAAACTTAACAGATGTTAAGCGTTTTCCTAAGCGATTCATAAGAAATGTATGCTGTATAGTGTATAATAATATATACAATTTTCAAATTCAAATTACATGCAGGACATAAGCCTTTGTCGATAAAATGTTATCGTTGGGAAATCCCTATGACATTTTCATTACTGCCTGCCACTAAAACTTATATGTCTGAATATCAATGACCTATTGGTTTAGTAAATACTTCAATTACATTCAAATTTCGATCGCCTTCTGGTATACCGATTCCTTCGGGAATCGGCGATTCCAAAAACTGTTTCTGATTTCCATCTAAATTAAAGTATTCGTATTTATGATAATCTAGTTGGTCATGTTTTAAAATCAAATTTGTCATGGAGGCGAAATGGCGCGTTCTAATGAATCTCAACACGTTGAGGAGTTATAATATGTGTGTAGATAAAGTAACGTATAACTGTAAATAATTTGGCATTAAATACTCATGTGATATTATTATATAAAAAACCACACTCGTACGTATTTCAGTACGTGCGAAGTTTTTTGCGGGTGCAGTTTTGAACCCTTTTGATGAAACCTGCGTTGTGGTGGGCAAACGTCGCACTCCAGCGGGCAGTCTGATGGCATGTCAGAATGATAGATACGGTTCACAAATCAATCAATTCATTTTCGAGTATTTGTACTTAGTATTTGGTACCTAGTATTTGTAATGTGCAATTCCAAATATCTTATCAACTAAGGCGGTACGTTAGTTAGGTGTTTATTTTTATATCCTTTCAATTTTAAATAAAAATCAGATTGAATAGGTAGTATGTGGTATAGTATAATTCTAGGGGAGGCCTTTGCGAAAGGGCAGACTGAGTAATGAAAATATCGCGGATGTCAGGAACAACAACAAAATTAAACTAAGTTAAATGTTAAGAGACGGACACGTGGAAGGGAAGGAGGGAGGCCTTTGCCCAGCAGTGGGACACTCTTGGCTGCTTGGCATAAATGTTAAGAGATCCATATAATATTATATTGTAAAAGAATAATCAGTAATAAAGGCTTATTTTATTTATGTGGTATATTTAATTTAATTTACAGGTATTCATGATATATTTGTAGGTATATTATGCGAATATAATTACTCATTAATATTTTTCCTATGTTACAATACTAAGTACATTATAATACTTGTAAGTTAAGATTTTTTTGGTAAACCCTAATACCTTGCCCCAAAACTGCCCGCTTGAGTGCGACGTATGGTGGTGGGTTATGGATGGTTATTTTTAAATAGGTATTGTTTAAATAAATATTACAAAGCAGGTTAAGGTGCAGCAGTATAATTAACATTTTTTAAAACTTAAAGGCCGTAGCAGGACAACCCTACAAAAAATGCCCCCAAGTCTTTGAGTTCGAAACTATTACCAGTTGATGCCCCGTCAATAGAAAACACTTCATACCAATTTATAACCCTCTACTGCCAACTGGGACCTCACGGCATGCATTTAACCGTAAAACGGTTTTTTTTTTCAAAAGTGTAAATCGGAAATATCAAATTTTGCACAAATGTTGCTCTAATCAATATAATCATTATCCAATCAGGCCCGTCGTACTAACACCATTTTCATACTATAAATATTAACCAATTACCTATCTACATAATATGTAAATTTTATTTAATTAGCAAAGGTGAAACACTGTGAAATAAACGTAAATAGAGCATTCCACGAAAAGGTCAACTTTTGTCGGGGACGTGACGGCATAGGTATGGCAGCTACTTTAAAGAGCAGAGCTGTATAAATCTGTAGAATATACGGTCGAACTTAAAGCCGACTTATCAAATGTTATCACGCCAAATATCAGCTTCTTCTCATTTCTCCTCGCTTCTTCATTTTCAGAAGTACTAAAAATGTAGCGTCACGTACCCGACACTTTCCGTGAAATGCACCAAATGTAGGTACTGCTCCAGTACCCAATACTGTATCCTGTCAGGCCCCAATGTTCTCCATGGTTGATTTTTTCATTATAATAGATATCTGTTTCCAATTTGTGGTTTTTCCACTCAGTAAAAAAGTAAAAAAATACATTATATTTAATTTTATTTAATTACAGCGCCATCTCTCTAAAACCAACTTAATTACATGACGGACAGTTGTGAAGTCGAAAGGCTAACTAGCGCGTGTGTTAGCGCCTTCAGAGCTGGCTGGTTGTCATTTTTTTCATTTTTTCATTTTTTATTACGACGAGCCTGAATCGTTATAGGAACAGGATGTTCTTTTTAATTTTTTTATGAAAATAAGTAATTAGAGTTGATTTTTTTAAATAGTTTATTTTGATCAGAGCAATTTTTATGCAAAATTTTATATTTTTCCTTTTTATACTTTTTGTGAAAGAAATAAAAATATTTTAGGGTTAAATGCATGCCGTGAGGTTCCAGGTGGCAGTAGAAGGTTATAAATTGGTATAAAGTATTTTCTCTTCACGGGGCGTCAACTGGTAATAGTTTCGAATTCAAAGATTTGGGGGCATTTTTTGTAGGGTTGTCCTGCTACGCTACGGTCGTTCCTTTCTATGCGAATAAGATAAAATTGTAAATAATATAGTTTCTAAATATTTTTGGGAACTTTTCGAGACTTGAGCACACACGCCTCAGCGCTTATTACGGAACTGTAATTTATAAAAAACGGTTACATCCTGATTCAGATTGGAGAAATTATACCAAACCCGGTTTTTTACAAGTCGTCAGCTGATGACTCGTAAAAGATCCCAAGTTCCAAAAAAAATGTAAATCGTTTTAAATAACAAAAAACTTACCATTCTTAGGATTTTATAGAAGCTATGTTTCAAAAGATTGATCTAGAAAAAATCCATAAGTAAATGACGAATCTTGAAAAAATAAAGTGCTTAAGAGCGCCATAACTGTTATTAGTTAATATAATAGTAGTTTATGTAACTGTTACGTAATAGGAGTCCTTAAAACACGAGTGTGGTTTTATGAAACGAACGAAGTGAGTTTCATAATAAGATCACACGAGTGTTTTAAGGCCTAATTACGTACAGTTGCATACACTGCTTTATCTACACACATATTATAAACCCGAAATGATGATTGAATGACTGCAATTGCACGGATTGCACGCCATCGCCATGACCAACTCGATTGTGTCGGCGGTCGGGCGGCGCATACCCACCCGGATTTTCATAATGATATCGAATTTTTGCTTATTATTTTATAATAATAACATCGTTACAGATAAGACATTTGTTCTAACTACTAACGAAACAATCAATTTTTATGGTGGTTATAACGTGCGGATTTTGAACGCATCATGGAGGGTTTATGATATGGGTGTAGATAAAAAATAGAATGTCAAATTATACCGGTTTATATACGGGTGTATTAAAAAGACTTTTGTTTATAAACTATTATTAAGTCATCAAATACATAATTATATGATATAGTAAAAAAACTGTTGACGGTGCTCAAAATTGAAATTGATAATTAGGTTGAATAAGAAATTATAAGGATCAGTTTAATGTGTTTGCAAACATAATCATCACTATCACTACATAATAGAAAACAAAGTCGCTTCCTGCTGTCTGTCCTTATGTATGCTTAGATCTAAAACTACGCAATGGTTTTTGATGCGGTTTTTTTTCATTTGAATGTTTAGCACCGTCAACAGTTTTTTTTAATACATCCATATAAATACCGTTTTCATTTGACATTATGAGCTTTACATGAACAAATATTATGGCTTGCTAAAGCACCTTTCATTATTTCTGATAGTCTGTGATAACTCGGGGGACCAATACTGTAGTGATGTAGCAAAATATTTTCGACTCGGGCATTTCCTCTTGGAAAAGCGGATCCTAACTGAAGTCGGTTCTCTTTTGTTTAAAATTATTATATTGGTAATCGGCGATTTTCAATAAGCAATTAATTGACATATTTTTTTATCACTATTATCACTGCATGCGGTGAGTACAGCACTTGTATAGGTACAGCCGCGTTGATCTTTTATAAATAAAAATAAAAATAAAAATTATTTATTTTCAGATATCTGAGATCCATAGATTGTTAGTTACACATATACAACTACATTAGCAAATTAATATTAACTTAACGGCTATAATTTATAACTTATTTTATTTTTTTAGGTCTTATCACATGCAGATCGGTGTATCGGCGGAGAATGTCCGAATCCCACCTCTCTGCTATCATTTTCAGGATGCTATTTGAGCTCCTCCTCAACTGCGTTACCACAGATGCCGTCTTTTTTCGTACTATGGCATAAAAATCCTCTATGCAAACATGCCAGAGGCGCTGCAAAATCGGGGAAGCCCAAACAACCTCCTGAAGATGTTATTATATTGGATACGCAGGGTATTATAGGTCTTCAGCCTGAAACTAGCCCACAGGCCACACGTATAGAAACTTTGACAGTAAGCTCTAAATAAAGTCAGCTTCACTTGAACACTACATCGTGCGAACCTGTGCGCCAGCATCCCTCCTCGGACCGACAATGCCCTGCGCTCCCGCTCGATATCGAGATCGTCCTTCAAGTCCTCGGTCACAATATGACCTAGCTGCTGGATGACGTAGTAGAGGCTCTATTCCCGCACAATGCCGCTGAGAGGCAGAGAGAAGGCGAACTGGAGACGCCGCAGGTCACGGCAGAAGAGATTGGAGCGGGTGTGCTAAGGCTGCGAGCTAAAAACACGGCACCCGGGCTGGACGGGATCCCGGGTCGAGCCTGGGTCGTCGCCATGGATGCCTTGGAGCCGTGGTTGAGGAAACTTTACAGCGCATGCCTGGAACAGGGGCGCATTCCCGACGCGTGGAAGGTCGGTCGGCTGGTACTGCTGAAAAAAAAAAAGAGGGCCGTCCTGCGGACTCACCGTCAGCATACCGGCCCATAGTGTTGCTTGATGAGGTCGGCAAGCTCTTTGAGCGGATCATTTCAAACCGCCTCATCAAACACTTAACGACGAGAGGGCCGGACCTGGCGGACTGCCAATACGGGTTCCGTAGTGGTCGTTCAACAGTCCACGCAATCCTGAGGGTAAAAGACACAGTAGCGGAGGCGGTTTCCCAGGGTGAAGTCGTTTTGGCAGTGTCCCTGGACATTGTCAACGCATTCAACACTCTCCCCTGGAACTGCATACACGAGGCTCTACTGTACCACCAAGTCCCTCATCATCTCAGCCGAATAGTGAAGGCCTACCTGCTGCGGCGGTTCGTGGCCTTCCCCAGGCAGAATGAGTGGGGTCGTCGGGAGATGGTGTGCGGCGTTCCACAGGGGTCGGTGTTGGGGCCACTCCTGTGGAATGTTGGATATGACTGGGTTCTACGAGGAGCCCTTTTGCGAGGAGTCAACCTGGTGTGCTACGCAGACGACACCCTTGTGACGGCGCGAGGAGCCACTTTCCGTGAGGCCGCCATTCTTGCTACAGCAGCCGTTGCGCATGTGGTGGGTAAGATAAGGAGGTTAGGTCTGGAGGTCGCCCTAAACAAAACAGAGGCCATCTGCTTCCACGGTCCGAGACGGACGCCCCCGGCTGGGGCTCACATAATTGTGGGGGGTGTTCGAATTGCCGTCCAAAAAACAATGCGGTACCTGGGCATCACGCTCGACAGTCGGTGGACCTTTCAGGCCCACTTTGAGAGGCTGAAACCGAAGTTGCTAGGTGCGGCTGCTGCGCTTGGGCGCCTGCTCCCGAACCTCCTGGGGCCAAAAGCGTCGTGCCGGCGGCTATATGTAGGAGTCGTACGATCCATAGCCCTGTACGGAGCCCCAGTGTGGGCCAATGACCTTAATAGCCGTAACTCCACCCAACTGCGTCAAGCGCAAAGGGTGATAGCAATAAGGTCCATACGGGGCTATCGGACGATATCGGGGGAAGCCGCATGCGTGCTGGCTGGGTCCCTGCCG
Source organism: Pammene fasciana (assembly GCA_911728535.1). Lineage (NCBI taxonomy): Eukaryota > Metazoa > Arthropoda > Insecta > Lepidoptera > Tortricidae > Pammene > Pammene fasciana. Next base: position 12,408,313 of record OU452283.1, read on the forward strand.
TGGGATTTGGACGCGAGAACCCTTGCGTCAGTATTTTTCTGGCGTGAGGAGGCGCGGGCCCGGGATTTCTGGCCGGCACCACGCGAGATTGAGGCCAAACGAGTACAACTGTCCCGAGAGGCAGTTGATTTGTGGATGGAACGTCTAGCTCGACCTAGCGCAGGCTTCAAAACTATAGAGGCGGTCCGGCCCGTACTAATACAGTGGCTGGAAAGGCAACACGGGGCCTTGACTTTCCGACTGGTGCAGGTTCTCTCGGGGCACGGCTGCTTCGGAAGATACCTGCACAAAATCGCCGGAAGGGAACCAACCGAGGAGTGCCACGAATGCGGTGCGGCCGTGGACACGGCGCAGCACACGCTGGAGGAGTGCCCTGTATGGGGCCCAGATAGGGATGACCTGATCGCCACTGTGGGGCCAGATCTGTCGCTGCCGGCAGTGGTCAAGTCAATGGTGGACAGCGACAAGTCGTGGCAAGCGGTCAAAGTTTTCTGCGAAAACGTCCTTCAGCAGAAAGAAATGGCGGAACGGGCCAGGGAGATCGACCCAACGGCTGATCAGCGGCGCCGCAAGCGCACAGGACGCAGACGGAACGCGCACGATCGCCGTCTGCCTCCATAGGTTGACCTCGGGATGGCAGGCACGGGGACGCCTGCCATCCATCGCACTTGAGGTCCCTGAGAGGTGGCTATGCATGCAGCGCGGCCAAACGGAGGAACGAGACCGGTCAGGCCTCACGAGATGGAGTTCCGTCCATTGGACAGTGCTGGTGGTTCTGTAGATGTAAAGCGCGAGCGTTCCTGCAGCCCACCGCCAAAGCACAGAGGAGGCAACTCGAGGGGTTTTTAGTGGGTAAACCGTGGGCCTCATTAGCTTAGACGGGAGCCCCACATAACCGCTGGGGTCTGTCCCTGCACCCCAGTAGTGGCATGCGTAATGCATTTTCCCCTCGTTAAAAAAAAAAAAAAAAAGGTATTTGAACTGAGAGGCACGTTTCAAAGGGACTCCGTTTAACATTATTTTAGGCGAGTAGGCAGGACACTTAATACTACCCCTGAAAATCATGAACTCGTTTTTAGCAGCGTTGTACTTCAAACCGTGCTCCTGCGCATACATCTCACATGCATTGAGTAGCTTTTTTAGCCCTGATACTGATGGGCTCAGCAGCACCATGTCGTCTGCATAACTAATATTATTTACACAAATATTATCAATCCTACATCCGACGCGCATGCTACTGAGCCCCTCAATCACATACATATTAAACAGTCTAGGCGAGGTCAACCCCCCCTGCCTCACCCCACAATTCAACACATATGGATCAGAATGTTCTTTAGCCCATTTTACCATGTTTATCTGATTGGTATACCAGTATGACATGATTCCTGTCACAGTCGGATTTATGCCTGTTTCCTTCAACTTTGACCACAATATATCATATGACACGGTATCGAAAGCCTTAGAAAGATCTAAGAAACAGGCATAAATAGACGTTTTTCTCTTCACATAATAGCTAACGGTATGTTTTAATGCTAATATTGCACTTTCCGTGGATAATCCTTCTCGAAAACCGAATTGCGCGTCATGCAATTTAACATGTGGGTCCAAATAAGTGTCAAGAAGCCTATCAAGTACCTTTGCGGTGATTGTAGCCAAGGAAATCGGTCTGTAATTACTTTTATCCGCGAATTCACCTGTAGGATTCTTAACAAGGGGAATGACCACAGTTTTCATCAGATCAGAAGGTAAGTATGTATGTCTTAAGCAGATCGTGAACAGCATAGATAATAATCTTTCAATGTGCGAGCCGGCGTGCTGAAAGTGCTCAATGCTGAGCCCGTCGTGCCCCGGAGACTTACCTTTTTTCATATTAGCTATAGCTAGTCTAACATCCTTATCAGAGACCTCAATTGACGTGTCTTTCGACTTGGACTCAGCATTGAACCCCTTCCGCACGGGTTGAGAGGGGGGCTCCACCATAAAATGGTCCTTGAAAATGTTAGCAACATCCTTGGGTTCAGTAGCGCCATCTACACTAGCCGATAGACTTGGTTTACAATTCATTTTTTTTTTTAACTTTTCCAGAACTTTGCAAATTGTTTAGTCGCATGTTGTGTTGCTAATATGTCAAATTTAATCTGCTCTTGATTGCTTTGACAGAACTTAAGCCTAGATTTAAAAATTTTACGACTAGAGCACATCTTTTCATAAACAGGGCCACTCTTAGGTTTCCCATGTAATACATATGTCAAAAAATCTAACCTAGCTTGTTTGTGACTGTATGATACATGTTTATTCCAGCCTAGAATACTTTTACCTTTAATATTTTTATTAGACTTATGTTCACAACTTTCCACAGAAGCTCTAGTTAGCGCACCTATTATATCACAGTCAAAGAGAATTAAGTACCTAGAGTGTTCTCTCCATACATGGCTAAATGCGTAAATATCCTAAGTTTTAAGCGAGCTTTGCTAAAAGTTATTATTCAAAAGATTACAGCTTAATACGTATTACGATTTAAGTGTGCTTAAAACTTAGTAAAAATGAGTTTAACCATACCTCCCATACGACTTATTATTTAATTAGTAGTTTTGCTATGTATGGAGTTAGCAATCTATCTACTCATTTATCTATGATCACAGTATAATTGATTAATCACACTTTTATGTGAAGTATCTTGGCAAATATTATCCGCACAGTAGTGAATTTGTGGTGGAAAATCTATTACTTTTAAATAATTATTACATAGCTCTGAGTATGTAGCAATCTGTTCCGGGCTTCTCACTCCCCATAACACTTTATTACATAATTCATTTTCATGCATCTTTTTTGACCTCATTACGTCAATGTTACATTCAATTTTTAATGGATAGTGATCCGACCAGTATATATCATATAGAACCTCGATATTATTCAACGTATACCATGCAGAAGTACTTACCAAGCAGTGGTCTAACCACCTGTGGGATCCGTGCGCATCACTCACAAACGTATGGGTTCCAGATGATACACCTAGTCGAACCACATCCGCACATAACCACTGCCTATCATTACAAAATTCGAACATTTCCTCATAAAATTGAGCCGATGGATGCGCATTGTAATCGCCCAACATGAACACATTTTCAACACTATTATCCTCGATTATAGCATTCATTTCGCTTAAACATTGCGTAAAAACTGGTAAATTGTCCGGCACATCTGTCGGCATATATACACATAACACTACGAACTCCCTTCGATCCTTAGTTATGACTTTTATTCCCGTAATACGCTCACTACTGCACTTTATAACGGTAACACTGTGAAACGCACTATAGTGGCGTAACAATAACAGAAATAACTTTTATAACTCACAAGTGCGCTATTTTTTGTAGTCGGTTAGAATACTCTGAGAACTACTCCTTATAAAAAAATATATCGGATCTTGACGTAGATTTAGGTATAAAGTAGGTATTTGTTAGCAGGCCTTATTAATTCAAGGTAAGATTATACAAGTGGTATGTTTCTTCATGATTTAATCCTATTTAACTGTTTGAACATCAACTGTCATTTACTAACGTATTTGTCAAGAGTTTGTTTCAGGATAATATTAAATACTGAAAAAAAAATTTTTTTTCACTTAAAGATTACTAAAGTGTTTTGTGATTACTGAAATGTATTGAAAGCTATCAAAGGCAACTATCAGTTTAATTTATAACAGATTTATCAATAGATCGATTTTATTTAAGCATTTGAATTTTCAAAAGCGTTGTCTTGACCATAAAAGAAATTTCGAAAATGTCCAAGTCAGCGTGTTTAGTTTATTATCGGTATAGTAATGTATATACACAAAAACTAACGAATTCATCAATAGCTGTACAGTGCACGAGCTTATCAGTTCAATTCGTCATTTGAACGCAAGGAGATTTGCGCGGCAGTCTAAGGCGCGGTCAGCAGAAGCGGGTCCACCAATCACGACGCGCCGTAGCTTGTCATTCACCGTTCATACAATATTATGATTAACACTTAACCGGGCCAGGCAATGTTTTTGCTTTTGAATACGAATTGCGGTATTAAAATAAAAGTATTTTTTTCTTGGTTTACTTTTATTTTTATTATGCAATCACTGAAATACTAAACTACTGCAAAAGTAAGTACAGAGCTATTTATGGCTGTGGCTCGTGAACTCAACCGTTGAATTAAAATTTCATTCATAACCAAATGTATAGTAAAATCTTTATTTAATTTTAGTATTTATTGTACTCATAGAGAACCTCCTATAGAGTAATAATGTTGCTCATTTTGTTTGCGCCACGAGTCACGAACGCTTGAGGAAGGCGTGCGGGGCGGGTGGGTGATAGCGGCGATGCGGTTGGTCCATTCAAAAATCGTGCCCTGTCGCATGATTTCGTAGTGATGGGACACGCGTACTACAAGTAACTGGTACTGTACCGTACCGTAACGTAATTTACTGTTGCAAATTTAGGTATTTACTGTTTACTAAATTAGTAACGGTAGGTAGTTAAAATATATATCTACCTACTTTAATATAATTTTTTTATAAAGTTACTAAGTGGCTTATATTATATTATAGAAGCAACGCTTATGTGACACCCATTTAAAGTGTCGTTTAAAAACATAGCTCATCGCACCTATTAAAAGTTGCTTAAAGCCACTCTCTTGTGACACCCATTGAAAGTGTCATAGAACAACGCTCATGTGACATCTTTAAAAAAATCCTTAAAGCAACTTTTATGTGACTGACACCCATTAAAAGCGTCTTATAGTAGCAACGCTCATGTGACACCTATTGAATTCATCGTATAGAAGCAACGCTCGTGTGGCACCCATTGAAAATATCGTATAAAATCACTCGTGTGGTACCTATTAACCTACACATATTTACTATGAAAGTATGAAAAAACTGCTAACTGAATAAATCAATAAATTGTCTACTCAAACTTAAATTAAATTAAATTGATTACATAAAATTAAATTGATTACATACTATATTTCGTAAATGCGGTACTGCGAAAGCACGTGGTGCCATTGAGTCTGGTACAATCATCGGCACATCACTATTTTACACGTGCTTGCGTAAAAAAGGAAAGCACATTGCATTTTTAACTTAACGAAAAGAGACGGGCACACTATACTACTTCTCTATGTCCAGTTTAAATGAACTCCGCTGTAGGAAACAAATTTTCAGTCAAAATTAGATTTTAACTTACAAGTGGAATGTTATTCCATGTTTTTCGATTCTCAACGTTTAGGAACAGTTACTACACCACCCTACATTAAAATAAGCCATGATTTGAATAGTTTTTATGTACGTATTCAATTTTTTTGCTTGCATACACGCACACTACGCGCAGGTCTAAAACATGGACGCAACTGAGCGGCAAGGCGGACGACCGCGCAAATATAAGCTCAATAGCACCAGGCTTATCTAGTGGTTGTCTTATCTGTGATTGTACTACAACAGTTGGTCATTTCTTACTAATTATATAGGTGACTACCGGAAAACCTAGACGGCGGGTAATATTGAGGACGCCGCGACGGTAAATCATCAGTGTGTGAGGTAAAATTGGTTCCTTACTTCATTTCCGCAGTATCCTAATTCTGCTTCGCTTAAATATGCTCAATCTGTGGGTGAAAAAACACCCTGACTTGTGCACTTCGATTACTGGGCGAGGTCATAATATATACGACCGATGCCTACTAGAGCGCTCTCTACTACTGGAGGGTATACCTCCTTCATGCGCATAGACTAAAGGGCACCGATCTCTTGTAAATAGGCGCGCCCGCGCATCTACCCAGAAGGCATTCCTGACTTAACACTCAAACAATGGGCTTATGGTGGATTTATATCTACCCCCACGCTGCCAGTCCCCGAGGTACCACACCAGTCACCCATGTGCAATCTACCGGGGCTGCCATAATACCCGCACATGGGCGGTACTTCGCCCCGTCACTACCGCTATCCAACAAGGGTGCCCTAAGAGAGTGGTCACTTCATCCGCAGATGGACATGCATCGCTTCTGCACCCGCGTACGATAATAAGCGCATAAACTAAGGGGCACTAGATATCCATCGCGAGACTATGGTCCGGGCCCGAAAAATTTAACTTTCGATAAACCAGCTACTTAATTTGTTCACCGTTAATCCATGCGCCACGTACTGCCCCAGATTTACTCTGTTATTGTAGGGAGACAGCCAACCTTCACTAAGTCGTACGCACAGATATAGGATAAAAGGTAACGAAAGGGCATGCTAATAATAATACCAAGATCGAACGGGATTGTCTTATTACACTTTCAATAGCTACAACATAGAATGTGCTATTATCGTTGGTCCTTGTCATTGGGACTATGTTATTACCCCCCACACTATTATTACTAGCAGTGGAGGGTCACATACTGATGAGATTCGCAATTTCTTTAAGAATTTCTGTATTTGCTACTACAAAACCTGTTCTTTTTGAAAATCTAAATGAAAATGTTTATTTGTATAACACAGGTGGTACAAAATAGGATCTTAATTTACAAAAGTGCTCTGTGTTTTACCTATTGGCATACAAAATTATATTATATTAATTAACTAACTTATATTTTGTTAGTACTTAATTAATTAAACAAAGATTATTAAATTATAAAGATTATATACAAAAAAACTAAGTCAACATCATATTATAAAATAAGTAAACAAGTAAGTTTCTCGTCAATCATAATACCTAAGAATTTTGTTACTCCTACACGCTCAATTGAGTTCCCATTATAATGTATATTCATGTCTATTACCGGTATCCGTTGGTGGTCCGTTTTCTTTGAAAGTTGTGTCGGCTAAGGAAAACAATAGTAGATTGTTCTGTTTTGTGCTGTAGAAGTGATCGTCATATGTCCCTGTCCCTTACGTGGGTACGCGCGTGCGGCCTCTAGTTAAATTCTTGCATTGATGTCGTACGTCAAAACGACCTCGTTAATGGTAAAACGAATATTTGTCATTTTTGCATCTACTGCAAAGTATGGTAGAATAATTCTACCCTACTTTGCAAATACCTATCGAAAATATTACTTGACTGGATATTATTATTATTTATTAATACACTAGCAGCTCTAAAGCTGATGCGTGTATATCTCAGCACTTATGTTTTTTTTGCTTAACTCTCAGCCCTGGATTGTCGATGGTATGTTATTCAGGACTTAGTGAGGTCTATCTATAATCGTAATGAACCTTCTGTTTACGAATGTTGGTTCCGACCTATGTTTATTGTTTAGGATATTTAAGTTAGTTGTCAATACCTTGTGACAATTAAATAGTGTCTTACTTACCTTTGTTGTTGCTGGTCTTCATCCCCCATAGAGGGAGATGGACGTTGGAATCGGTCCCAATGATGACCGTGAGGACCGCAAGGACTCCTTCGCAGTGATTTACCGGCAGTTGTAATTCTAGTGGCGGCGAGGCAAAAACTGAAACCACTGTCAGACACGCAATGAATCGAGAAGGATCTAAAAGTCCTGAATAGCGCACCATCGAGAAACTAGGAGTGAAAACCCTGGGTCCCAGCGACTAGACACCAAGAGGCCCCAATGCCAATTGAAATGGAAAAGATGCAGGAAGAAGAAACTTAGTGATGAATTATGTCATATTATTTCTACATAATTATAATATTTTAATATTACTTTATGTTAAACGTAACATATACTCAAGATCTCTTGAACCTAAACGGCAACATTACTTTTCCCATATTTGAAAATACTGTCGCAACGGGTACAATCTGAGCCCAGTGATATCCGGATCGGATTATGTCGCGATCGTTTGAGCATATTCAATCTAGCAACATTTTTGATATTTGCAAAGTACAATACAATAATGACAAATATTCGTATTACCGTTAACGCGGTTGTTTTATCCTACGACTTAGTGAAGGTTTTCTTCCTACGATAACAGTGTTAATTTGAGTGAGTACGCAGCGCATGGATCAACGGTAATCACATTAGCTGAAAGTTAAGTTTTTACATTTATAGTATACGTATTTATTACGATATCTCTCTTACGTAAACGTCTTGATCATCTAAGTTTAATTCTTACAATAGTTACAATTGCTACGAAGGTAATATGTGTTTCATACCTTAAATTATCTCCTGGTTATATGATTATCTAACGAGGAAGAGAAGTACTCACGGTGACTGGAGTGAGTCGAGTACATACGGATGGTAACTGCTGTAACGGGTCGCCTGTACACGCCCGTATGTAGTTAAATATTGCCTATACACCCCTTAGTTTAGTCTTTATTACTGATTGACAGGCACGACCGAATGGATAATGAATGGTCGTTTTTAAACGTTTATCTCTCTCTATGTTTGGGAAATGTCTATGCTTTCTGGGTTCTAAATATGAAATGAATTTATTTGGAATTGCGAGGTGACAAGGAAAGCTAGATTGGTCTAGAGTCAGTTTACGCCCTGCTCTCCACCGCTACGGTTCGCTATAAAGAAATATTTAATTAAATAATTTAAAATCGATTTAGATTTGTAACCATCAGTTATGAATTTATAATAAATTTATAAGTTCTCGTTCGTAAAGGAAGTTCAGAGTGCACACCGCTGGTTCCCTAAGGAATGCCGGGATGCCTAGAGCTGGAAAGTGGGATCTACTGAGACTCTAGAGGTCGACTATCAGTGATTCCAGGGACTGGCTCCGGTAGACCGTCATAACTTGGGAAAACTAGAAATAGTGACGATAGTCATTTGGCGTTGTACCCTGAATGCCCTCTGAGTAGGAAAAGTGACAGTTATTCAGAACCCTCCTAAGGTCCAACGGGGCGGGACCCTTACCCTCTGAATTTGGAAAAGGCTCTTTGGGACCATTCCTATTCTTATGGAGTATTGGGACCCTGTGGATTTTAGGGAGTTTTTAGAATTGTGTAGGCGGGACTTAGTTCAGATACTCGGAATCCCTTGATACCTAAGTGTTATACGGTTGCCAGTTTATTATTCCGCGGCTCCCTATACCGACCTGGTTGAAAGATATTTTGAGACGATCTCTCTAAGTCATAACCGGAGTGTCAACGATGTGTTGTACTATGAGGGGGTCAAGGGTCCTCTTTGGTTCCTTGGTCCTCTGATAGGTGGAGTGCACGGATATATGATGGGCAGGGATCGGGGACAGTTTGGATCATATCTTGGTTCAAACCTACCTGTTCCTGCTGGTTTTATAGCCCAGGAGTCTTAGGGATTCACCCAGACATTGGGGTCAGACTTCGCCCATTTAGTCCGATAGCATAGGGCCACACCACACGATTAGTTTAAATGTGAGAGCCTACTCTCTAGTTTGCATTTAGAATAGTCTGATAGATTTCTCATATTCCCCACGGTGTAGGCTTGAGTCAATATAACACAATACCTCAAGTCTCACCGTATTTCTAAAATATATATATAGCAAGACCTAAGTCAATTCAACTCAATACCTTGGGTCAAGCTACTTTGTAGGATAGGTAGGTAGGAATATTAGGTTGTAGGTATTGGATATATTTAGGATCCTGTGATTGAGTCCACACTATTTTACTCCTTAACCACGGGATTCCTGTATATCCATTAGGTTTACTATAGGCAGGGATGTTTGGGCCAGGTTCTGACTATAGCGTCAGGATCTCGCCTGAGTTCGTTGAAGTTTGGCGTTTCATTTCACGAACTGCGCGATTTCTGAAACGTTGGTAGATTCAGTAGGGATTTGCGTTCACATTGTATAAAATCCTACAATTCCCGAGATTTCCTAAGGGTTAAGGAATTGTAACCTCTCAATCTATATATGAACCTAAAAGCTTTACAATGCGGGAGCTTTTACCGTTCAACCTGACTAAGCAAGGCACAGTCGGTTACCTCCTGATACCAGAATGGATCAGACCTTATTTATTTATATAGAATTACTAGAACAGGATTCTTTATATCTATACTTAAGGGTAAAGATTTCAATATTCAACAAAGATTGAGATGTGACAGTTCTCTCCAACTCTACAGAAAACTCCTTGACTAAAATAGCAAGTAGCTTCATTTGTTAAGTTATATGTCCCTGGTGGAAAACACCTCTACTCCGAATAGTACACAAAAGATTGGAGGGGCCCTGACCAGTCTGGGACGAGGGGCACTGCCTTCTGGTAGTCCAGAGAGAGATAGCAATCTCTTAGGCGGAAGGAGGAGCCTAGGCTTTACCAATCAAAAATAATATTTTTGTAGTGTTTAGACCATGTGAACGTAATATCGATTTGTTAGGTTTTCTACTTACTTAGGTTAGGCTTTCTTATATCCTATTCTATCAGAGTTTGCTTCATTCCTATCTCGTAAAAAGGATCTGAGTATACTACCACATGACGTAGATCCCCACTAGATTCACGTGCCAATTTAGACCTTTCAAAGCAGACACAATATGGTATATTAAAATAAGGGGGTATCTTCAGGGGTTTAGGGTTCATTACACTGCGCGGGCCCGGACCATAATTTCGGGATGGATATTTAGTGCCCCTTAGTCTATGCGCTTAGTTTCGCACGCGGATGTAGAGCGATCTGCGGGTAAAGTGACTGCTCTCTTAGGGCTTGTTGCATAGGGGTAGAGTCGGGGCGAAGGACCACCCATGTGTGGGTAAGATGGCAGTCCCGGTAGTCTATTGCGCATGGGTGACTAGTGTGGTACCTCGGGGACTGACAGCTTGGGGGTACCTAGGTATAAATCCACCGTAAGCCCATTGGTTGAGTTTTAAGTCAGTCATCGGTGCCCTTTAGTCTATGCGCATGAAGTAGGTATACCCTCCAGTAGTAGAGAGTGTTGTAGTAGGCGTTGGTCGTATATATTATGAACTCGCCCAGTAGTCGAAGTGCACAAGACAGGGTGTTTTTTCACCCACATATTGGGCATATTTAAGAGTCCGGTAACGATTTGAAAACGAAAATCGCGAATAATGACATTATGCATATGAATTGCATTTGGTAAGATAGCTTGAAGTCTTGTTATTGCAAAATAGTAGTTTAGGTCGATATATATTAATATTTAATACCTTAAAACTCAATTCTTACAGAGCTTGTTTAGTGAGGACGTTGGTTCATGCAATTTTGTCGTATGATTTTTAACTATTATTTGTTATGGACCCTAATATATTTTGTACTATCTGAATACGGCATAAAGTGAAGTTTATTTTTGTATTTTCATATTTGTAAAATAATTTAATATCATCCCACAAATATCACCTAAACATCGGCAATTTTTAGCAAAATTGCTCTAGCAAAACATTCTCTCGCTTAAAAAATATTTATGAAAATGAAAAAAACTGTTACATTTATTCCTCAGGCGACTCATTTTCAAACGTATTTATATAATTTACGTGCTTGTATAATTTAATTTTAATCAATAAAAACCTTACTCTTTTTACCTCTCCAAGCAAAAAGCGCGAAACTGGTGTTAGATTAGGATGAATTATTTATAAATGAAGCATAAAATTAAAAAATCGTTGTATTTATGCCATCCAAAAAGAAACTATCTTTCATTATATGTATACAAAATTATAGAGGTTATGTTAGTTACACCAAAATAGCATCAAAAAGTTGAGCGAAATCGAAAAAAAAGTTTACCGGACTCTTAAGCGAAGCAGAATTAGGAAACTGCGGAAATGAGGTGAGGAATCAATTTTACCTCACACACTGATTTACTGTCGCGGCGTCCTCAATATTACCCGCAGTCTAGGTTTTCCGGTAGTCACCTATATAATTCTATAATTACTAAGAAATGACCAGAACTGGTTCATTTACCCTATTATTTCAACACGTATGAAGTACCAGACTGTCAATATGTAGATTTTAATTAAATATCATGGTTTGCATTAAAATATTCCTCGAATGTTAGCATCTGTACATAAATTTCTCGTTGTTCCTTTGATACTTTGAGGAGGCTGACCAGAAAAACTGCGAGGCTGATGGCAGGCAACCCTATATATTCGTGAATGGCACGCCTAGGGCTATCGATCTGCATCAATTTTAGTTTGCCACCTGATGAGGTAAATTACCTCATTTTTTGGCCTCATGAAACATGGCTGACCTTGAAAACTGCTAGGTTTAGGGCTGGCAACCTATACGGGTTCGGATCACAAAAGAGGTCTCTTTCGATGGGTAAAGGTTTCGATCTGCCACCTTATGATGTAAATTTTGGTAAAAATTGAGGTTTTAAAATTTTAAAAAAAGCTATGTTCTTCCAGGCAAGGCCATGGCAACCTACTATAGTCCAGTGTTCCTAAGTGTTATCTATTGCTATAGTATGTGTCTGCTCTGCCACCGTGTGAGGTAAGGTTTCATGCAATGGGAGCTTAATCTAATTGATTCGCACCATAGAGGGGCATGCTCTCAACAAAAAAAATCGTCGCAATTGTTAGTAAGTCATATTATTCACTCTGTGGACCAAACGTAAAGATACAATATTCGTGTGCCTACTGGGTTACCATGGAAACAGCAGACAGGCAACGGCGCGCAGCGGTCAGGCAACAGCGCGCGGCGCGTCGTGATTGGCCCCGCCGCTAGCGCCATGACGCGATAGATTCCCGCTTTAACCTCCGCGCGTTTGGATTATGTTTAGAACTGATAAGTTCAGGAAACTTCGAGCGATTGATAAAATCGTTAGAATTTTGATGCAAGTTTTAGTATAAAGATAATGAACAGAATGCGCCCACTTGAAAATTTCGGAGATTTCTTATATAGCTATTAGAACGCTTTAAAAATTCAATTGTTCATTAAAAAATAATCTATTGAATAATGTGTTATAAATCAAATCTATTTCTCGCCTTCGATAGTTTTTAATATATTTCAGTTAACATATACCACTTAAATTATCTTTTGGAGGAAGTATATTTTTTTTATTTGTTTTAAATTTAAATAAATAAGGCCATTGGTAAATCAGTTAGCAAATGTCAGGGTACATTCATATAGTTAAATCCGATAGTCGAATGAAAAGAAATACCACTCGAATTATCTTATCTTGAATTTACGACTGTCGCAAACAAATACCTATATTATACCTACAGCATCCTCGAAAACAGTTAGAAAAAAATTTTCGCCGTTAGTGCTCATTGTACTCTTACTGATAATAAAATAAAATCGGACTTGTGAGTTATAATTTTTTAAGGCCAAATTTAACGTTCCAGTACCGGCCTACTATTTCGCCAAAGAATCGCGACGCCGCCGTGAGGCCTCCCGCGTAGAATACCAGCTGATAAATCCACCGCCGATTTACCAGTGTAACTGAAGTCCTTATCGATTTGTCCAAGGAAGGCCAGGTCGTGTGGCAGTAGCCAGGTTTCCTGAAGTGCAATCACATCGGCCCCCTTACAAAGCGATCTTACGCAGTCAACGCTTCTCTTTATATTTTTACAATTATATGTTATAAAAGCGCATCTATTGTTTGTCTGATCCATTTACAATAGTATTGTTTTTGTTTTTTAGACCCTGCCCCCCACTCCTTACTGCGGGGTCGCAGGGTTTGAAGCGCATGAAACGGCTAAATTTGATACCGTCGGGCCATAATTTGTTGTCTAGATACATGTCTAACTTTCGTTTATTTACAAACACTTTATAAGCATTATACGACCTCTCAATTTTCATGCTTATTTTTTGAAGTGTGATTTTGTCATAAGTTCGACTTCTTATGTAATCACAAATGTCGTTTTCCGTAGTTTCCTTGTCTACATTTGAAATAAATAACGGTATTTTAATTTCAGCCGCCTTGAATTTTATTTCAGGCAACATAGTGGCCTTACCGAAACAACCTGTAGATCGATTTTGCTATTTTTTCTTATTGCCTTTCTTTTCTACTAAAGTCCAATTATTAAGCTTTATTTTATTTTCGCTCACTTCCTTCTTAGCTACATCCGAAAAAGTATGTGATTTGAGCAGCAACGTATCCTCCGATTTGTTCGTTATACATTGCACATTTTCTACTACGTCAATAGTATTATTTACGGGCGAAGCATCGATGGACTCTTTACATTCAGTCGCAGTCTCGTTTCTTTGTTGCGAAACTGACTCACTGTTACGAGGACTAGGAGTGACAGAGATCGCGCTCCCAGCATCTACCGCTACGGCTCCCACGTGCGACTGAGATAGTTGCGGCTGCATCGGCAAATTATTGCGCGCGCATTCTTCGTCAGCTGGGACACCCATCGAGCATGTACCCGCACCATCCGAATTTATACTGTGCGACAAACCACTGGGACCGCTATCATAAACGTATCCACCTCGTTTTCTCATATTAACGTTATGATCGTTAACAATTGATGCATATTTTAAATTATCCACATCCTTTTGCAACTCGTGCAGCTGCGTCACCGTTGCAAACATTTCCTTAAACGAAACTAGTTCGTTTTTAATTTTTGTAACGTCTTTTACTAACGTAACTGCATCTATGTGGTCAACTGATGTTGGAGGCAATTTTTGAAGGTCGCGAGCCACAAAAATCGGAATCAGATGGGCATCCGTATCATCATGCAAGAAGAAACTGACTATGTCATCCAGGTTTCTTATCTTTTTCCCCTCGCTCCGCCTCAATTTCACCGGGTCTTTGGTTGTTACAGATTCAAATAACAATTTCTTGACACTTTCCACTTCACTTTCCGAAAAACTAGCGTCACACATTTTTATCAGACTGTCCTTATCCATTGTATCACATTTGTATTGAATATAGGATAATAGTTCGCAAATCACAATATTGCAATTTCCACATTTTAACGTATTAAACGCCATTTTTGACAGCACGAAACGCGCCCGAGTGCAACCGCTGCGCGTGCGTCACTTTATGTCGATATCAAATCTAGAACTTGAAGCTTGCTATCAGAAGATGTCGTATCCGCAAAGCATTAAGTAATTTTTTGGTCAGGGTAGGTATTCATAAAAAAAAAACTTATTCATATTCATAACAAGTTACCCGTCGATGCATTAAATCTATCATTTCCCGCTCTAAAGAAATACTCAAAAAAAGTTCGCATAATGAAAGGACGTACCGCGTAGTAAAATGATTTAAGCGCCACCAAATATCCCTTAATAAATATCCTTTTGAGCGAATGTTTTGTGGTTTATCATCATTTGATAAACAACATTTCGCAAATAATCACTTAACAAACAACAATTCACAAACTATTCATTTCACAAACATGTCATTGCTAAATAATGTTCATTTTATAAATAATTACTAGACAAATATACATTTAGTAACTTGGACGCTTTATAAACATATTGGTAAGACACACGCTGATGCAGCTCACCCATATTAAAACCATTATCGGGGGCTTGCTGCCTCTCCTCTAACGGTTCCAAGTTACTCTGGTTGTCCACCCAATTTGCGACGTCACTTCGAGAATAGTTCCTTCGACTTACGTGTGAACCGTACTCCTGTTCCTCGTCGTTCAACTCTGCTAATTGAGCATCCAGAGTTTTATCGATGATCTCCATCTGTATGGCAGCCTTTTATTTTGCGGCGTCTAATAAAAGTAGCTTCTTTTTTGCTGTCTTAGAAGCCGATGAAATTGTTGAGCCCTTGCTGCTAGAAGCTTTTCTCGCAGACGAAGCAGCAGGCGGAAATATTTTCTCGAGGAATCCGGCCGCGGCTGGTTCAGACTTTACGCTACCCTCCAATGTATTGCTAAATACGTTCGCAATACTTGGGCCTGGCATAACTTGTTCCAACCTGGCTGTGGAATCCTGACCATCAGGTGCCTCGCTCTTCTCGTCCTTGTGGGACATCGTTTGTTCTTCTTCTAGAAGCCTCTTTTCTTGTTCTTCACGCCGCGCTTTCGCCCCACGTGTTTCCACTTTGTACGGCGTGTGGTACATGTATCCGGTTTGAAGACCACTTTGTTGATTGTGTGGGGTTCATGTGAAGGAAAGCCGAGGTTCTAGACGAATAATACCTATGTATTTCGGAAAACACAATTTTACAAAAAATGTCACGAGAGTGCAAGTGAATAGGCTCGCGGTTAGCAGCGGACTGTCTCGCGGCGCATAGCAACGAGTTGCAATACATATGGTGCATACAATTATCAACCTTAAGACTAAAGTATAAGATTTATTTTTGCATAACAACTTATTTTCTAGAAAAAACTGAACAATATTATAACTAGGTGCATATTACAAATATACCCAAAGAGCGCATCGTTAACAGCGGCCTTGGGGTCCGTCGTTTCCAGGATATCGGCTTGGTGGCTTTTTTGGCCTCAATACACGGTTCAGTTGATCTAGTTGGACGCATACTTGCAACAGATAGCACCAAAATCCGCATACGTTTCGCATCCACTACCCTAGCAAAATGGGCGACTTTATGTCCACCCAACGAACACCCGGAAAGCCCAACCGTTCAGAGGAGCTGGGATGACATCCTCGGCAGACTACGTCACGTAAATTTACAGGCTGGTGCTTCGGGAACTGATCTGGCACGTCTCAAGGCCGCCTTCAAGCCCGAATTGGATGCGTGGTTGCACGCCTTCCCCTCAGCTAGGCACACTGCTCGATAATGATTCCCTAAGGATCGCAGTGGCCTTAAGGTTGGCATCGCACCGCTGCATCTGCGGAGCGATGGTGGAAGAGAACGGCCACCATGGGCTCAGCTGCCAGAGATGCGCCGGTCGTTTCCCGAGACACCACTCTCTAAACGACATAATCCGTCGAGCGATGCTCTCGGTGGGTGTCCCGAGCCTCCTGGAACCACCAGAACTGTCTCGAACAGACGGCAAACGACCTGACGGGCTGACACTGGTTCCCTAGCAGAGAGGAAGGTGTCTTATATGGGATGCAACCTGTGTAAGTACATTTGCTGCATCCCATGTAAGACACACGACTAAGTTGGCAGGCTCAGCGGCAGAGACTGCCGCCAAAAACAAGCGCCTGAAATACTCTGCCCTAAATAAACCGCCTACGACTACGTGCCCGTCGCCGTCGAGACAGCCGGGCCCTGGGGTCAAGAGGCGCGTGAGCTCTTCCGGGAACTCGGCAAGCGCCTCAGGGAGAAAGGCAAAGACCCCCGTTCGGAGTCATGGCTGGTCCAACAGGTCTCCATCGCCATACAGCATGGCAACGCTACTAGTGTGATGGGGACCTTTGGACCCGGCATGGCTCAGAACGGATTTTAGTTTTTTAAGATTAATTTTTAACTGTACTATTTGTTTGATGAATAAATTATTTATACTTAGTTGGTTCATAAGTTCTGTCACTAGCGTTTTGAGTGGTAATAAAATAGAAACTGTTAGAGATTGCTTATTAATTCAATATATGGTTAAAAAGCATATTTAACAGTGATACATTTACGATTTTATTGAATGCAAATAGTTCATGTTACAAGGAATTGTGTAAATTCCTTGTAACATTCGATAAAGCGCAATAAAAAAACCACGTCGAAAACAAACGCTGTGTTCGAGTTGATTTTGACCCTAAATTATTTGTTCGATTTTAAGACGCATCATTCTTGCATATTCATTTTATTTTATATAATAAATAATTAACGTGGGTTAAACTAAACTGGCAAGATGGCTGATATACACAATTTTAGAAGACTACCTTGAGGATTACATGGAGGACTACAAGGATAGCGATGGCAAAGAAAGCTTTCAATGCGAAAAAATGCCTATTGGAATCCAGAATATCAAGTCACATTCGTACAAGGCTCATAAAAGTGTACATCTGGAGCGTAGCCCTATACGGATACGAAACGTGGACTATGAGGCAACGTGATAGGGAGAGGTTAGAGGCTTTTGAGATGTGGTGTTGGCGTCGCATGGAAAAGGTCAGCTGGAAAGAAAAGAAAACCAATCAAGAAGTTTTCAGTATGGTAAAAGAGAAGAGAAGTTTGTTTAGAACCATAGATAACAGAAGAGGGAAGATGCTTGGACACCTGCTGCGGCACGATGAGTTTATAAGAAATATCATAGAAGGTAGAGTTGAGGCAGAAAGGAAGCCAGGAAAGCCAAGGAGAGCATACATGGATCAAGTAAAGGAAAAAATAAACGTCGTGTCCTATCAGGCTGTAAAGGAGAAGGCAAATGACAGACAGGCATGGAAATTGCTCCACCGACAAGAGCCTAGCTCTTAAATATATATGATATGATGATATACCTTGATTGATGGCATCAAAATCATCGTGTTTTGCTCAAAACTGAAAATTACGTTAAGGCTCAGGAAGAGAATAGCTGAAGCACAGATTTGTTTTAAATAAGTCAACTAAATATAGATTTCAAAATAAGCCTTAATCTATTTTGTTATTTTGATATACATACTTAACCTTGATATCTATAGCTGCGCCATCTACTTTGGAGTTTTAAATAAGGAACAGTGGTGTTCCACATATGTTCTAGATGATGTTTCTATTTGTCACTCAATAAATAGTCTTCGGTAGCAACGCACGTATTTCATTATAGGTTATGGGCGTTTAATTGAAAAATCTAGTCAAGAATTAGGTCTCAACATCCAAATTATTTGTGTTTCGTGTGAAATAGTTTGTGAGTGAGTTGAGTGACCTGTGACAGAAATCCGAAGATGTCGTCACCGAATTATGTGACGAATGTGCCCAAACTACGTGGCCGTGAAAATTATAGCGAGTGGGTTTTCGCAGCAGAATTTTTTTTGATACTAGACGGGACGCAGAAGTTTATCTCGCGTAACCCAGTAACCAAGGGTGAGACTAGCACAGAAACTGCAGATGATGAGAAAGCCCGTGCGAAACTGATTTTGACAATCGACCCTTCCTTGTATCCATGTAAAAGGCGTCAAATCCACGTTTGAGTTATGGACAAAACTCAAAAACTTATTTGATGACTCAGGTTTTGCCAGAAGAATTACGTTGTTGCGAAATTTAATTTCTATAAGATTAAAAAATTCCAAGTCGATGACAGAATACGTAACGAAGATGGTTGAAAACGGTCAACAATTAAGTAGTACTGGTTTTGATATAAGTGATGAATGGATCGGCTCGCTATTATTAGCAGGTTTGCCAGAGAAATATTCCCCGATGATTATGGCATTAGAGCATTCCGGCATTCCCATCACGACAGACGTCATTAAAACTAAACTTTTAGACATGGAAGAGTAAAATTCAAATTTGACCGGGAATGGGAATGAGATTGAGAACGCATTCGCGAGTACGTCAAGTTACCAACATAACAAGAAAAATAAAAATAAGATTGTCAATGTCTTGTTTACAAGACAGCAGCGAAACGTCAAAAGTCAGAAACGTCAAATGTTTTAAATGTAAACTCAGCGGACATTACAGAAATCAGTGTCCAAATTCGGAAAATAACTCGATATTAGTAAAAAATAGTACACGGAAACAGTCACATGCATTCAGTGCTGTGTTTTTAAGTGGCGATTTCTAGAAATATGAATGCATCGTACGAGCCGGCTACTAGCGAGATTGTTGTAGCAAACAAGGCATGTCTGCCAGTATTGTGCAGCGGCAACGTACAGATTGCGACTGTGACGCCAGACAGTGAATTCGACATAACTGTTGGGAATGTTTTATGTGAACTACGAACCTATTATCGGTAAGACAACTGATAAAGAAAGGTAACAAAGTAGACTTCACTAAGACAGGTTGTGACATATACAACCGAAGTGGACAGCTGGTTGCTACGGCTACTTTGACAAACGCGTTGACAAATTGAATATGCCAGAAAATACGACTAACGTTGCAATGGCAGTGTCTTCACAGATTTGGCACCGTCGTCTAGGGCATGCCTGCGGCTCATATATAAAGCAAAAATGAAGGATGCGGTGGAAGGTCTCAGTATCAGTGACAGGATCGACACCAGTAACTGCAAGGTATGTTGTGAAGGCAAACAATCTAGACTGCCATTTCCAAATAATTGCAACAGAAGTGATTCTTCACTTAATGTCATTCATATGGATATAGCTGGTCCAATGGAAGTAAAATCTATCGGAGGATCTCGATATTACCTGCTATTAGTGGACGACTATAGTCGTATGGCATTTATATATTTCTTGAAAGAAAAAAGTCAAGCTTTGGACTGCTTCAAAGATTTTAAGGCGATTATCACACTGACGACGGATCCGCATGCGGCGCCGGTGCGCGAGAGAGATAGCGCTCTGCATGTGTATAGAGCTGTCTCGCTCGCACACCGGCGCCGCATGCGGATCCGCAGCAGTGTGATAACCGCCTTAAGCTCAAATTGAGAATGAACTTGACAAGAAGATCAAGATTATTAGAAGTGATAATGGTCTTGAATTTTGCAGCAAGAGGTTCAGCGAGTTCCTGAAGGTAAATGGAATACTACATCAGAGGACCAACCCTTATACGGCCGAACAGAATAGCTTGTGCGAACGGCAGAACCGCTCGGTCTGTGAGAAAGCTAGATGCTTATTGTTTGATACTGAGCTACCCACAAGATTCTGGGCAGAAGCATGTAGTTGTGCAGTTTACCTGAGAAATAATGTAGAACAATAGCTGCTGGATTAAATAACAAAACACCTTTCGAAATGTGGACAGGTAAAAAGCCAGATATTAGTCACTTGAGAATTTTCGGCAGTACTGTTATGGTTCACATTCCTAAAGAGAAGTCTATAGAAGCAATTTTAATGGGATACCCAGAAGGGGTTAAAGGATACAGACTTTATGATCCAGTCAAGAGGATATTTTTCAATGCAAGAGATGTCATGGTTATTGAGAAAAGTAAGGAAACTTATTGCCGAATTGAACTGAGTGAGGATCAGACACCAAAAGTAGATCAGACACAGAAGGTGGAACAAACACAGAAGGTTGAGGTAGGATGTCAAAGTTCAGTGGGGGATGAGAGTCCAGATATCCGTAGAACTTTGGCCGACTCATTTGATGAGTCATATATCCCAAGTGAGTATGAGGATGCTGATACCACTACTGAGAATGTTCCAGCTCCAGAGAATCCTGCTCCTGAGAGGATCGGACCAGTCCTGACAACGGCAGATCAGAGAAAAGCGCCTGAGAGGTATAGCATTTCAAATTTGTGTTCTGATGTTGACAGTATGGATGATGCCAGAGGCTTTGCGAGGACCTGAGAAAGAGCAATGGAGACAAGCTATGGGAGAAGAGTTGAAAAGTTTTGAAGACAACCAGGCCTGGGAGCTAGTCAATGTTCCAAAGAACTGTAGTGTCGTTAAATGCAAATGGGTACTGAAGAAGAAGTACGATAGTGAAGGCAATGTGCGGTTCCGAGCCAGGTTAGTAGCCAAGGGCTATACTCAGAAATTGAATTTGTATTGTGGTAGGCGGCGCTAGTGTGCACCCGTCGGACTATGCGAAGAGACACAGTTTTAAATATAAAATAAGAACGGTCAAGTGACATTTATAAACAATGACAGTGATTTGTTGTGTGGTTTCTAAATATCGAAGTATTAAACAGCTCTTATCCATCAGACATTAGGTGCATTATATTAATGCCTAAATTGAAGAATAAATAAATAAAAAAAAAAGACCATAGATTAGTAAGAGGCACGGTAACTACATCACAACAAGGAGAGTAGAGCCACTTACAACAAACTACATAAAAGCTCACTAAAATCCGAGAGTGAAATAAGTACGTACATAGAGTCATTAGAACACTTCAAGGCCGACCTGTTGGACTATGATGAAAACACTACTGTGCAAGACTACTACGACAGGATTGTGAACGCTATGGAATGCAGTCTTGAAAAAGCACACCAAGTGAATAAAAATCAGCCTGGAAACTCTATCATCAGTGATTACTCAAAAATGTTAATAAAACGCAAACAAGAACTACAAAATACTAAACCTAAAACATCTATTATGAGGAAACAACTAAGCGCTCTATATAAGCTCACAAGTAAATGTATAAGGAATGACTATAGAAACCATAGACAAGAAGTATTTAAAAAACATCTAGCTTTAACAGGAAGTATCAAGAAAGCTTATAAAGAACTGACAACGCACAAAAATTGGATTGAAGGAATAAAAACCTCGGGAAAAATAATGCATAAAAGGAGCGACATCTTAAAAAATTACTTTGGGCTACTTTGAAAAATTATAGGTTTTTTCAAACGCTCTATTGACTAAACGGGAAAAGGGACTGAATTTATTTTCGAATATATATTATTAGACTATATACTCTTGTTTTTGGCACAAGCCGAAACACGATTGCTGAAAGTTGCCTCGATAGAAAAAAAAACCGAAGTTGGGTCCTTTTTCCCCTTATTTTTCTTAGCTTACGTAAACTATAAGAGATTAAGCAATATGACTGAGTAAAAAATATGGTATTCTGGTTTATCTAAAAACTCACAGAAACTAAATTACACAAAACGTTATAGATTCGCTTATTTATTATATTTTAATCAAAAAGTCTGATCCTTAAGAGCGCTGCATCTCTTTCTTTCGTACACGGGAGCCATAAACGTGTCTCTAACGGATGGGCGTGGCTTGTCCGAATCGAGGAACGGCCTTAACAGAAGCAAGCAACTTTTATAGAGCACTCTACATGGAAAAAAAGCCTGCAAACGAATGTCAATCTGAACACTTAAATTCAGAGCCGGGCACCGAAATAGATGCAATCACCGAAATAGAGGTAATTCAACATATTAAACAGCTAAAATTAGAAAAAAGTCCAGGTCCCGACAGAATATCTAACGAGGCGATAAAGTTTGCCGCAACATTTCTTGCCCACCCGCTTGCTCACCTCTTCAACATGGTTATAAAAACAGCCATAACACCTAAACAGTGGTCGGAGTCGAATATTATTATTTTGTATAAAAAAGGCGATCCGAAGGACATTGGAAATTATCGACCGATAAGTTTATTGCCCAGTCTGTACAAGCTTTTCTCGGGAATATTAGATAAAAGAATAAGTAAAACCATAGAAAAGAACCAACCTGTCGAACAGGCAGGCTTCAGGAGCGGTTACTCTACTATCGATCATGTCCACACTATAGGGCTCTTAATAGAGAAATACCTAGAGTTTCAAAGGCCACTATATATTGCCTTTATAGACTACCAAAAAGCTTTTGATATGCTGTCTCACTCGTCTATAAGGGAATCACTGGAATCACAACATGTAGAGCCTCAGTATATCAAGATTATGAAACACTTATACAAAAATAGCGTAAGTAGAGTACATCTAGAGAAGACCGGCCCACCCATACGAATAGAACGCGGTGTAAGGCAAGGCGATCCTATATCCCCAAAGCTATTTATAGCAGTGCTTGAATCAATAATGAGAAAACTAAACTGGACTCATTTGGGGATACGAATAAATGGTAAATACCTCAACCACCTTAGGTTCGCCGATGACATCGCGCTAGTCTCTGAAAGCTTCACGCAATTGGAATATATGATACGTACACTACAAGCAGCTAGCAGAGAAACCGGACTTGAAATAAACTTTAATAAAACTAAAATCATGACCAATAGCGAGAAAATTCCACTAAATATTGAAGGTGTAGAAATGGAATACGTCGAGGACTTTATATATCTTGGCAAGCAAATTTCATTCGACAGAAGTAGTAACGAGCGGGAAATAGAAAGAAGGATAAAGATTACGTGGAACAAATTTTGGAGTCACAAGGAAGTACTCAAGAGCAACTTACCAATTACATTCAAAAAGAAAATCCTGGACTCATGCCTGCTTCCATCACTTACGTACGGTGCACAAACTTGGAAATTCTCACTTACAGTTAAGAACAAAATAAAAACCTGCCAGAGAAGCATGGAACGCAGTATAACCGGTATAAAGAAAATACAGAAAATCAGACATACACTCATCAGACAAAAAACAAAGGTGATAGATGCAGTAGACTATGCGAAAAAGTTAAAGTGGAAATGGGCAGGCCACGTCGCAAGGATGGTAGACAATCGATGGACGAAACAGATAACCGAATGGCCTGGACCATCAGGCAAACGCAAAACAGGCAAACCGTGCATGCGATGGTCAGATGACATTGCCAAAATTGCTGGCAAAAAATGGAATATCAAGGCACAGGACAGATCTAACTGGTTCTCTCTGGAGGAGGCCTTCACCCAACAAGGGGTTCTTGCTGAAAAGGAATAGTGTTAATTTTACCTAGTGCGAATTTATGATAACTATTTGACTTTTAAATAATTTATTTCTTACAATAATTCAATTAATTAGTTACCTATTTTAATTAATTTCTAATTGATATTATTTGCACACATTCCTTAAATTTAAGTTTTATTCAACTCATGGACATATTAATATTATAAAATGTATGGACAAGTAACTTATATGACAAGTAATGGCAAATTATACTGACATAATATTAGTGACATTCATGACAATTTAAAACTCTCATTATAAATATTAATTTTTAATTCCTATGTAACTTTAAATTAATTGTGTAGCGGGGGTGCGTGCGGGGTGAGAAGGGAAACCGGAGCAACGTAATGAATAGACTTTTATTCAGCGTAGTACAATGATGACGAATATGACGCGTTCCCAAACTGGCAAGGAGCAAGAGGCCGGAGCGGAAGCACGTTAATGAATGACGATAACTAGCTATAGCGCGTAGTTCCACAAGGGAAGCAGAGGGCTATAGGTAGCAATAATCACTGCCTAAGATTCGATACAAAACTATTGTCGGTCGGTGGACCTAACCAAATCAGGAAAAATCTTAACACCGCGTTCTACGAATCGTATGGAGCCTTACTAGCGACATCTACCGGGATATTCGGTTACTACTAGGGTCGCTACTCGCCGTTGGAGGGCGCTAGTGGTATGCGTTTGGCTAGTGTGGAACTGTAATGTTACAATTGTCAATATTTAACAAATAGGCAAGAGATAAAAGGCTTTTTTATTTTTTATTTTTATTTTATTTTATACTCAGAAATACGGAGTGGACTATGAGGAAACCTTCGCGCCGGTGGTAAGACATACAACCCTCACACTTTTATTTGCTTTATCTGTGCAATTGAAATAAGATATTTCTCATTTAGATGTGACTACTGCTTTCCTGAACGGATACCTTGAGGAGGATATTTATATGGAGAATCCAAAAGGTTTTCCTTCTTCTGAAGGCAAAGGGCAAGTGCTTAAGTTAAAGCGAGCCATATATGGTCTCAAACAATCCTCAAGGGCTTGGTACAGGAGGGTAGAATGATTGCTTAACTGAGTATGGTTATACTAGGTCTAAACTTGAACCATGCTTGTATGTGAAAAATAATAACGGTTTAACAGTTGTTGCACTGTACGTAGATGATTTTTTCGTCTTTTCTAATAATGTTAAGGAAACCAGAAACTTGAAACGGGTATTGTCTTCACATTTTAAATTAAAAGATCTTGGTCAGGTCAAACAGTATTTAGGTATGAATGTGTGTCAGTGTTTAGGTATAAAGAAAATAATGTAATAACTTTAGACCAGGAGGACTATGCAAACAAGTTGTTGCATAAATTCAATATGACAGACTGTAACACTGATCAGACTCCTATGGAGGAACGGTTGAACTTAGAAAAAGGTGAGTGCTGTGATACTGAATTACCTTATCAACAACTTATCGGTAGTCTCATGCTGTTTTGACGCGACCTGATATTGCTTTTAGTGTTGGGTACCTGAGCCAGTTTAACAACTGTCATGGTACTGGGCTCATGTCAAGCACGCTACGCTACCTTAAGAAAACAAAACACTATTGCCTCAGGTATAGTAGTGATCAAGATTCAAAGCTTACTGCTTTCGTAGACGCGGACTGGGGGAGTAATGTTTTAGATAGGAGGTCCTATTCAGGATTTTGTTTCACTTTATCAGGCTGTGTAGTTTCATGTTGCAGTAAAAAGCAAAGTAGTGTCTCGTTGTCGAGTTGAGAATCGGAATATATAGGAATATCCGAATGCATCAAAGAAGCTATGTACTTAAGGTCATTGTACCATGAGATTACAAATAAGATGTCATTAATTACAATTTATAATGACAACCAAAGTGCCCTGAAGTTATTAGCCAACCCTGTGTTTCACAATAGGTCTAAACATGTTGACATAAGTTACCACTTTTGTAGGGATATTGTAGGCAAAGGTATAGTGGAAACAAAGTACTTGGGGACAGCTGATATGCCAGCTGACTTATTAACAGAAAGTCTTGGGTCCGTCAAGCACTTCAGATCTGTTGACAGGTTAGGTATTATACCTAGATAAGTAGTATGTTTAGTTCTTAAAGTTGTTTTTATACTTTGTTGATGGCTATGCTTAGATATAGTGGGGGTGTTATTTTGATATACATACTTAACCTTGATATCTATAGCTGCACCATCTACTTTAGAGCTGCACCATCTAAATAAGGAACAGTGGTGTTCCACAAATATGTTCTAGATGATGTTTCTATTTGTCACTCAATGTATAGTCTTCGGTAGCAACGCACGTATTTCATTATATATTTTACGAGTACTTTCACACACAATTTGTAACTCTTGGACAACAACAACCTACCTTTACCTACTCTTGTGAATTATAAATTTAATAAATCATCGGGGTGTTTGGGTCTAGATCTATAAAATACGCAATCTTGATTTTCAGTTGATCATAGTATATTTCAATCTGTATGAAATCAGCTTTCTTATCAATCTTATCATGTCTACATCTTTTGAATTAAAGCTTTGTGTTATATTTTGTTCAGTCAATACTCTTGTAACAGAACATATGAACCGACTAAGAATTTATTTATTGGCTTCGAAATGTAAACGAAGAAAAAAACTTTTTACAAAAAAAAGATAAACCGACTTCAAAGAGGATAAAATGAATCATTATATTATTTATATGCGTTACCAACTGATATGTTTGAAGTCGGTGCCAAGCCAAATCTGGAAGAGTTAGTACGAACGAGGCGATGTGTTCAGTGAATTGTTATTTTTACTATATAACTAATCTAATACGGTATGAATCGCACGTAGATATACATTCGTTTCGACCATGCGTTAACTGTAAGGCAAGTAGGTACAGAAAGTATAATCATGCGTCCTATGTTTGTTTGTTAACACATTGTTTGGACGGATACGTATGTCGAACGAAGCCCGTGGTTCGGTTTGAATTATTTATCCTTCTTCGTCTAAGGTTTAATCCGAAGTATTAAGGAATTCAATTGCTAGATTATATTTTCTTTACTCAACTGTACACACGCCGTGTCAGTAAAAAGGCACGATATTCAAATTTTATATGGAAGGTCAATCTTACGCGTCTACATTTTTTTCTATTTGCCGCCTTTTTCTGATTATTGACAAAGCAGACGTGTATCAGAATATATATATCGTTGTCGCTATTCATCAAAATAGGATTAGTAGTTTAGACATGAAAATGTAACACATGAAATCGCATTCACCTTTGCATTATTAGTACCGATGTTTTGTGATGTTCACACTTAAAGCTGATTTGACCGGTTTTGTAATTTGTGGCTTGGCACCGACTTCAAACATATCAGTTGGTAACGCATATAAATAATATAATGATTCATTTTATCCTTTTTGAAGTCGGTTTATCTTTTTTTTGTAAAAAGTTTTCATTTTTCCATTTTTAGTGGTTATATATTTATCAAAATTGGACAAAAAGTCTCGGAATAATCAGTAAAGATATATAATAAAGTTCATAATACATCCATTCTATCTAAGGAAAGGTCCACGTATCATATGTGGACTTCATCATTAGGTCCTTCCTATCAAATTGGTGGTTTTCAAGAGGGAATGCTCGAGTTGCTTAAGAAAGCACCCAAATCAACATACATTGTGCCTTTAAAAATTGAGGAGTTCTCTCAATTCCTCACGGATCCCATCATCAGAACAGCACCAGGTTAATGTGGGACCATCTTCGAAGTAGTTCTTATCAAACAAAAAAAAGGAATTATCCAAATCGGACCACGGGTCTCGGAGTAATCGCTGAACATCCTACATAAAAAAATCTTCATCATTATCACGAAAACAATCATCATCATCAGGACCACTCCATCATATTGGCGATTTTCGTGAGAAAATGCTTGAGTAGCTTAAGAAAACACCCAAATCACCATACACGTGCCTTTAAAAATTGAGGAGTTCCCTCAGTTGCTCATAGATTTCATCATCAGACAGGACAGGACCAGATTAATGTGGGACCATCTTTGAGGTAGTTCCTTTAAAAAAAAAAGAATTATTCAAGTCGGACCACGGGTCTCGGAGCAATCGCTGAACATCCAACATTTAAAAAATCATCATCATTATCATCAAAACAATCATCATCATCGGGTCCACTCCATCAAATTGGTAGCTTTCGTGAGAAAATGCTTGAGTAGCTTAAGAAAACACCCAAATCACTATACACGTGCCTTTAACATTTGAGGAGTTCCCTCAATTACTCATGGATCCATCATCAGAACAGCACCAGGTAAATGTGGGACCATTTTGGAGGTAGTCCATTTCAAACAAAAGAAGAATTATTCAAATTGGATCACGGGTCTCGAAGTAATCGCTGAACATCCTACATTTAAAAAATCTTCATCATTATCATCAAAAATCAAAACAATCATCATCATCAGGTCCACTTCATCAAATTGGTGGTTTTCGTGAGAAAATGCTTGAGTAGCTTAAGAAAACACCCAAATCACTATACACGTGCCTTTAAAAATTGAGGAGTTCCCTCAATTGCTCATGAATCCCATCATCAGAACAGCACCAGATTAATGTGGGACCATCTTCAAGGTAGTTCCTTTCAAACAAAAAAATAATTATTCAAATTGGACCACGGGTCTCGGACT
Organism: Pammene fasciana; assembly: GCA_911728535.1. NCBI lineage: Eukaryota > Metazoa > Arthropoda > Insecta > Lepidoptera > Tortricidae > Pammene > Pammene fasciana. The sequence continues at coordinate 12,437,029 of OU452283.1, forward strand.
AATCGCTGAACATCCTGCATAAAAAAATCTTCATCATTATCATCAAAACAATCATCATCATCAGGTCCACTGCATCGAAATGGTGGTTTTCGTGAGAAAATGCTTGAGTTGTTTAAGAAAACACCCAAATCACCATACATGTGCCTTTAAAAATTGAGGAGTTCCCTCAATTCCTCATGGATCCCATCATCAGAACAGCACCATATTAATATGGGACCACCTTGGATGTAGATCCTTTCAAACAAAAAAAGAATTACTCAAATCGGACCACGGGCCTCGGAGTAATCGGTGAACATACATAAAAAAAAAACACCAAACCGAATGGAGAACCTCCTTCCTCAATGAAATTGAAGTCGGTTAAAAATTGAAGTCGGTTAAAAATTGAAGTCGGTTAAAAATATAAAAATTCTATTTCCTTACATTCAACTGAAAATGAAAAAATTAAGTGTAGAATAACGAAACAATATTAGGCATATTCTTATACACGGGATCCTGCCTTTTCGCCGAATAACGTTTCCCAAACTGTTTCATTTGCCAACTGTGTCATTTGACTCATTTGGCATACTTCATTTTTTTCTGAAACTGTAAACTTTTCGGGGTTTGTTTTATAATCATCGTGTAGAACCATAACAGGGTTAGGTTAGGTTTGTTTTATAACAATCCTGAAATTCTTGTAGTTTAAAAAAAATGCAGTATGCCAAATGACACAGTTGGCAAATGAAACAGTTTGGGTAACGTTATTCGGCGAAAAGGCAGAGAACCCTTATACATATATGTATTATATACGGGGTGAAATCGGAGTCGTGCAGGAGACAGAGTACCCAGCGTACAATTTCATCACCCATTCCAATGTGACGTCTTGTTGTTTTCCATACAGCGTATGTCAAAACGAATAGGTTGACCATGATTTACTTAGTTTGATGATGATGACCCTTCCGGCCGATTTTGACAATGGCGACCACTTCAATCCCTTATCAGTTATTAATTCAGCGCTTGTGCGCCCGAAGATGGCTGGCGTAGCCAGAGGTGAACCCCCGTGCACAATGAGGGCACGTGAGAATACCAGCCACATAGTGGTAGTGAATGGTAGCAGGTTGGCGTGTTTTCAGCTTGTCGCGTATGGCGTGATCGCAATACGATACCAATTATGCCCTAAAGCGGAGCGGATAACCAGTATTTTTGTTTAAACCTGTACATAAAAAAAACATATATTGCCCCTGGCTGGACATGCTCTTGGCCAGTTTTTTTTAATAATCACCTAGTCCTGCTTACTATTAAAGTACGTGAAAGCGCGGCTTTTACCTGATTCACTGAAAATATATAACATGATTCAGTACTCTACATTTGATTCAAAATAATTTAGTTATATTATTTATTTATTTAAACAAAAGGCGGACTTAAAGCCATAAGGCATTCTCTACCAGTCAACCTTTAGGCCAAACAGAGAAGCATCATTGGTGCGGGATATTATGTACATACATAATGTACGTGTATATTTTTGTGCTTTTCGAGTTTTATATTCTGAAATAATTCTTTTCTTTAATAGAAATTCTGGGTTTAGCTGGCCGTTTACAGTATTTTTGTACCCGAATCCGTTCCGTGTACCCGGAAACACGGGTACACGGATCTTAATTACACGTCTCCTAAATACATATGCTAAACGGGGCTGGAAATCGGATGCGCGTAATTTGGAATGTGTCTTAGAAACGTGGACACGAAATCAGGACTCGACTGAGAGCTCTAGAGTACGTCAATTGTATTTTTCAACTCGGCAACTATAATGCTTGCATTGAGACTTCCTAGACCGAACTACGAGTACTACCGCATACTTTTCGATAGAGCTTTTATGGTCGCATATTTTGGCATCATCGACGATGCTACAAAGGCTCTTCATTCAATATCATACAACACCGATCGTCCTCCTCCCCGACCGTCAGTACGATCGACCGGGAGATTGTCGTTATTAAATTGTATAAATTTGGGTTGCGTATAGGCATTCGTCGTACTCAATTCTTACCGGCTTGCCTATTTTGAGTACTCGTGGATAAAGTATTGTGTACAATAGTGACATAATTAAGCTTTTCAATCTCGTACCTTACTTAGGCCGCTCAGCAAACTTTGTGGCCTAAATACGGTACTCGGCTGAAAAACTCTTTATTATGACACGATTGTATAAAAAACAAGGTATTTTGTAACTCATTTTGAACTCACTCATGGCGGCCGTCAGGACTCCTGTATCATATGGATACTGGTCTATCTAAAAGAAAATTAATAAATAATTATAATATAAGTATTATAATATTTTACAAAAAAACACACTTAACAGTTACAAACTTTTCACCATTTCACTCACTCACTGTGCGGTCTTACACGGGGCGACGGCGACGGCGACGGCGACGGCGGGGAAGCTGTGGCGCGCGGGGAAACAACCAAAGTGAGTGAGTGAGTGAAACGGTGAAAAGTATATATAACTTTTAAGTGTGTTTTTTTTGTTAAATATTGGTTTTGAGCCGAAATAGCAAAACACGTGTCCATTATTATTTTATGTCCTCCAACATATATTAAAACTAGTAATTAACGAGCAGTTTGCTTGAACAAAACTCTCTTCCGAAGTTAGATGGTTTCGCCATTTTTCAGTACTTTGAAGGACAATATTTCCCGATAGGTTCAGTTTGGGCAGCTAAAAAAAATTACGTGTCTGTTATTTTAGACTACTCTATGACATATATCAAAATAAATCAAATCGGAGTCGGACAGTTGGGTACCCTTCCTTGTTAGTGTTAGATTGTGTCGATTATCTATTTATCTCAATAACAACTGTTTATTCGATTTAGCAAACGAGGTGTCATATGATAGGCATTTAAACGCCCAACAAATATTGTAAAGCAGCTTTTATTGTAGATCGTATTTTTAAAACAGTATAAAGAAAATAAACAAAAGTGTATTTTTAACACAAGGTGACGGTATATACCCAAACACATAAAATTGGGGTGTTTTCATGCAAGTTTTGGGATGAAATCAAAGCACTTGGGAGCGTGAATGTGGCATGATCTAACGGTATAATGGTTTTCCCCTGTATATCATAGTTAGGTATAAAGGGATACAAAGTGAGGGATATTTTTAACCACTTTGCAGGGCAGTTACTAGATCCTGTACAGCTACCGGCGCGTAGCGTGGTGTTTAGTACATACATACTAGAAAAGTAAAATTTCGTATAGTAGTACTCGTACTAGTAAAACACTTTATTGCATGTGTCGTGTCGCGTATTTTACTGAACTACACCACCCCCTCACAATACCCACACCAAGTATTTAATGTACGTACTTCTAACGCATCCCAAGGGGCTAACGTCCCTGAAGCTTTGAATTTATACATTTCACCAAGTGCCCTCATCGCCCCGAGCATAAATCCCTGAAAATTTAAAAAAGCACACACTAAGTTAACACTTAAATTGTCATTTTAAAAGCAGTATTAATATTTTTTTTAATAAGTGCAATTATTAAATTCCATTATCGTGTCGCGGTCGAGCCAGGATATGTGTGCAGGATTACCGCCTTCTGAATCTGATCCTTGATCCAACCACAACCCCGTAGCGAAAGTCTCTACGTATTTATTATTTATGATAATATTCGATTTGATGCAATTACTACCTTATATTATAATATGTATGATAAGATAATATTGATAATATATTAGATGACTGACTGAGATTTGGAATACAAGTCGTGATGTGATTTTGCAACTTCAGCATCTATTAATATTGAAATACTAATATTATATGAATATCACAATAATTAATACAGTGTATAAATCCAACACGAGCGATAAATTAAACCACACAAAGGATCTATTGGTGTAAATATTAATTAAGAAGTTTTTCAAATAATCTTTATTATTTACTAGCTGTGCCCGCGGCTTCGCCCGCGTGTGTTTAGGCGGTTTGGTATTTTCATTGACTATTTCCAGACCAATACCTACTCTAAAACTTACGCTTTCTATACGTTAAATGGTAAATTTTTGTTGCTTATTATTTATTTATCGTATGACTACATGTCACTGGATATAGATAGGTATTTATACTCTCCGATAGTAGTAGTAGAAAAGCAGATGATGAACAAAATCCAGTGAGTGCTGCGAGGTCCAGTTGAGACAGTGCAGCTGCCAAGTTTGTTACTCTTTTAGCAATGCCCAGGGATCACGTTTAGGGTTGTCTAAGGTATTTCCTACGGACGCAGAGTAACATTGACTAATTATGTAAGGGAATGTATGAGAAGGCCAAATGCCAAGCACCGCATTATAGTGTCCATGCACGGAACGTCGTAGCGGGATTCTTTTTCAGCAGCAGCATGACAGGGCCAGGTATAAACTTAATGGTCAAATGTATGAGATGGCCAAAAGCCGAATAGGTACAGTCACCAGTAATAGTATCTTCCTATATGAAGGCCGCAAAAATATGTGACACGCTCTTATTTGTAGGGATATAAGAGCGTGTCACATATTTTTGCGGCCTTCACGTAGGAAGATACTATTGCCGGTGACTGTACCACGTAGAGCTCAGGCTCGAAACGTCGCAGCGAGAATTTCTTCAGCAGCAGAATGACTGAACCGGGTATAAACTCAATGGTCAAGTGCCTTCGCGAACGCGAGGGCCGAAGACCCGAGGGTGAGCGGTAATGTATGGGAAGGCCAAATGCCACGTACCGCATAGTGCCCAGGCACGGAACGTCGCAGCGAGAATTGCTTCCGCAGTAAAAACACCCGGACAATACTCAATGGTCATGTGTCTTCGCGAATCCGAGGGCCTAAGTCCCGAGGAAAGGGCAATTTATGAGAAGGCTAAAGGCCGAATACTACATAGAGCTCAGGGCCAGGCCCGGAATTTTGCAGCGAGAATTTTTTCAGCAGTAGAATAACAGGGCCGGGTATAAAGTCAGTGGTCAAGTTCCTTCGTAGTCATACTTGTTATGATCATTTTTTGGCCGGATGCTGCACTTCATGAAGAAAGCATGCCGCTTTGCACAGTGACAGTAAGAACCAAACTAAGCGATTTCACTCGCAGCAGCGGCAGTTTCACGCATTAGGAACAGAGATGGCGCCACTTCTTTAAAAAATATTTTAAAAAATTCTACAAGCTAAACTAATAAACCGATTTGAATTTTCTATATCTCAAATGAAAGCTCATTACACACACCATTCATAAAAAAATACGTAAAAAATATATACTAAATACTTTTGGCAAAAAACGGCATCTTAAGTTTTCTTTTCTTACACGATTGACAGTTTTCACTTGATTTCTTAAAAAAATTGTATGGAACATGAATATTTTAATGCATATATATATTACTGAATAAATAACAAGTACTATAAAAAAAATTGACATAGATACCTCTAATACTTCACGAAATATGAAAATTTGAATGCGAGTATACATTGATTTATTTATTTAATCTTTATTGCACAAAAGGAAAAAACTTAGAGTACAAAAGGCGGACTTAATGCTATAAGGCATTCTCTACCAGTCAACCTTTAGGCGAAGCAGAAAAATTAAAAAAAAATCTTTAAAATAAATTTCAAAAACGAGCTAAAATATATGACCAAATTCAATTTTTTATGTCTCAAATGAAAGCTTATTATATTTATTTAAGAATAAAAACTAAAGTTATTATGTTGCTTATTAGATATGGCGAATTATTATAAAAAAACTTTAGCTTTAAGTCTGATAGTGATAGATAACAAATCCGAACAAATCTTTGCGTTTACTACTCACGTTGAAACAATAGGTTAATTTGAAATAAAAGACTGTGCACATAAATATTTTTTTATTAAAACTTAAAAAATGTCCTCTTGGGGTTCACCGGAACATGTAGAACTGAAAAATAAAATGTATTTTGAAGTACTCGTACCATTAAAATGCTAAATAATCACTGATCATACATGGACTGGTTGCTGTAGATTACTGGTGAGTTATTTTTGTGCCTAGTTGATTATCATTAAACCTACAATTTTGTGCCACATCTATAATCAGTGCTCAGCATGCATAATAACACTGATTTGTACAGCCACCTTTGCATGATTTACACTGGGCTGTGCAAGGTAAGCTGACGCGACGACACCCACAACGCATAGTTTCGCAGCCAGATTAGCAGCCACAATGGTCCAAAAGGTTTAATTGTGACCAAATCGCTGTAACTGCCGACCATTCTGGAATCCAACTCTCGTTTTCCTTAGTCCATCCCCAAGAAGATGGACATGGTATGGAAACTTCTGGTTTCAGAGCGTTTCCCCATATATGGCCCGCTTGATAAGCTGCTCGAAGTGCGTGTTTATAGAGAGCGCTGATGTAGGTGGCAGACTTGACACGAGCTTGTTTTTTGAAGCAAACAAATGTTTGCGAACTTCATTTACGTTTACGTGTTCCGTTTGGCTATCTTATAACTTGCACGTAAATCTGGAAACAAATTGTAACTAACCATAGCAAAACAATAACACAAATCTAGGATCAATTCATACTAAAACTAAATATGTAGGTACACACGTTTCCAGCTGAGCCATTACTTCTTCAGTGAGGGTTTCCAGAGGGCTTGAAATACATGCGAAAGCTGTAGTTATTTCAGGGTGAGACATCCACGTTTTGAGGCCTGATTTTTTGCCTTTTGAATTAAAGTAGGACGTTGTGTCACACCCTGTAAAAGCATGAAATCCTCGAAGTGCAGTAGATTTGTCTGGACCGAATGTATTAGCTATGCTATGCTCGGCCACGTATCGGAGTTTTTTAGCTGTTCCTGTTAATAACCATAGTTCTTGAAGGGCTTCATCTTTTAATAGCGTAAAAAATAATATTAACAAAACCAATACATCCATGTCCGAAGAAGTGTTGGTCACAATTAAACCTTTTGGACCATTGTGGCTGCAAATCTGGCTGCGAAACTATGCGTTGTGGGTGTCGTCGCGTCAGCTTACCTTGCACAGCCCAGTGTAAATCATGCAAAGGTGGCTGTACAAATCAAAAGTAAGTTAATGTAATTGTCAATGCAGTGTTATTATGCATGCTGAGCACTGATTATAGATGTGGCACAAAATTGTAGGTTTAATGATAATCAACTAGGCACAAAAATAACTCACCAGTAATCTACAGCAACCAGTCCATGTATGATCAGTGATTATTTAGCATTTTAATGGTACGAGTACTTCAAAATACATTTTATTTTTCAGTTCTACATGTTCCGGTGAACCCCAAGAGGACATTTTTTAAGTTTTAATAAAAAAATATTTATGTGCACAGTCTTTTATTTCAAATTAACCTATTGTTTCAACGTGAGTAGTAAACGCAAAGATTTGTTCGGATTTGTTATCTATCACTATCAGACTTAAAGCTAAAGTTTTTTTATAATAATTCGCCATATCTAATAAGCAACATAATAAATAACTTTAGTTTTTATTCTTAAATAAATATAATAAGCTTTCATTTGAGACATAAAAAATTGAATTTGGTCATATATTTTAGCTCGTTTTTGAAATTTATTTTAAAGATTTTTTTTTAATTTTTCTGCTTCGCCTAAAGGTTGACTGGTAGAGAATGCCTTACAGCATTAAGTCCGCCTTTTGTACTTTAAGTTTTTTCCTTTTGTGCAATAAAGATTAAATAAATAAATCAATGTATACTCGCATTCAAATTTTCATATTTCGTGAAGTATTAGAGGTATCTATGTCAATTTTTTTTATAGTACTTGTTATTTATTCAGTAATATATATATGCATTAAAATATTCATGTTCCATACAATTTTTTTAAGAAATCAAGTAAAAACTGTCAATCGAGTAAGAAAAGAAAACTTAAGATGCCGTTTTTTGCCAAAAGTATTTTGTATATATTTTTTACGTATTTTTTTATGAATGGTGTGTGTAATGAGCTTTCATTTGAGATATAAAAAATTGAAATCGGTTTATTAGTTTAGCTTGTAGAATTTTTTAAAATATTTTTTAAAGAAGTGGCGCCATCTCTGTTCCTAATGCGTGAAACTGCCGCTGCTGCGAGTGAAATCGCTTAGTTTGGTTCTTACTATCACTGTGCAAAGCGGCATGCTTTCTTCATGAAGTGCAGCATTTTTTTCATAGCAAGTATGGCTATCGCGAACGCGAGGGCCGAAGGCCCGAGGGTGAACGGTAATGTATAAGAAGGCCAAATGCCAAGTACCGCAAAGTGCCCAGGCACGGAACGTCGTAGCGAGAATTGCTTCAGCAATAGCATGAATGGGATAGGACAATACTCAACTGTCAAGTGTCTTCGCGAATCCAAGCCTAAGGCTCGAGGAAGCGGCAATGTATAAGAAGGCCAAAGGCCGAATACCACATTGAGCTCAGGCCCAGAACGTCGCAGCCAGAATTTCTTCAGCAGCAGAATGAACCGGCCCTGGGGTATAAACTTCGCGAACCCGAGGGTGAGCGGCGTTGTATGGGAAGGCCAAATGTCAAGTATCGCATATCGCCTAGCCACAGAATGTCGCAGCGAGAATTGCTTCAGTAGCAGCCTGAAAGGGATCGGATAAAACTCAATGGTCTAGTGTCTTAGCAAATGTATGCGAAGGCCAAAACTACATAGGGCCCAGGCCCGGAACATTGCAGCGAGAATTTCTTCAGCAGCAGCATGATAGGGCCGGGCATAAACTAAATAGTCAAGTGTCTTAGCGAACCCGAGGGAAAAAGGCCCAAGGGAGCGGCAATATATGCAAAGACCAAAAGGCCGGATACCACACAGAGCCCAGGCCCGGGACATCACAGCGAGAATTTCTCCATCAGCAGAATGACAGAGCCGGGTATATACTCAATGGTCATGTGTCTTGGTAATGTAATCTATGGGAAGGCCAAATGCCAAGTACCGTATAGGGCCCAAGCACGGAACGTCGCAGCGAGAACTGGTACAGCAGCAGCATGAAGAGGACCGGACAAAACTTAATTCTTAAGTGTCTTGGTAATGTATGCGAAGGCCAAATGCCAAGTACCGCATAGGGCTCAGCCACGGAACATCGTAGCGAGAATTTCTTCAGCAGCGTGGACAGGACTGGAAAGAACTCAACGGTCAAGAATGAAGAATAAATTGTTTATTTTATGTTGACACACTACAATTATAAATTATAACCTTATAAAGATGTCATATACAAAGGAAAAAGTGGCCTAGGCCTCCGCTGCACAGGGCTAGGAATGAACCAGATAGATCATTTTATTTTATCATTTAATTTATAGAATAAAATATCCCACAAACTGAAGCTACGTATTAAGATAAGACTCCGACACGACACTTCCGACACTTCACCGCACATACAGGACCTCCTAGGATCACACGTGACGCTTTTCTATACAAAATGAAGTCTCGGAATTGTCGTGTCGGAGACGGTCCGGAACACCGTGCATCATCCTTTAGTTGACGACAATTATATTTCCGGTTACTTTCAACTTTCACAACGAAATTTACTCGTTCGGAAAGAGAAGTGTCGTAGAATGTATGAGCTTCCATATAAACCACGGCACTTCTCTTTCCAAACAGGCTTGTTTGAATTGGAAAAAAATGTTTTTAAATAAGCGGGATAAAAACTACCCTATATGTTACCCTGGTGTATAAACTACTATAAGACAAAAATGATTGAAATTCTGTGCAGTAGTTTTGGCGTACATCGCGAACAAACTCACAGACAGACAGACAAGAATTCCAAAAATCACCAAAATGTATTCAGTCAACGTTTCTAAGGCCCCCTAATTTAGATTTTCTCAGGTATCTTCAGTGTACATTGTTTTTCTCCTTACGCGTTTATTATATGTATAGATGATAACAATTATTTTAAAACCAGATCAGTAATGCACAATATACTGTATCAAACATGAATGAAGTAAAATACCTAAGTAAACTGTAAAACTCAACGCATTTACAAATTTACATTGTAAGCTGAATTATTTTCTATGGTTAAAATTGTCGTCGTTGTTGTAAGAAAAAGTTACCTAAATATTATGTTTCATATGTCATATGCTGTCCACAGTTTAAAGATTCGCTCATATAGGTAATAGTCCTCCACAGTTATTGGAGATACACAAACACATTGCATTTTATTTTAAACTTTAATTCTACATACCATTTTTATGAAGTCGTTCTTGTATTTAGAAGTCTCCTAAAATATTAGGTAGTAATTTATAATATGACTGCAGTTCATTATGTAATGAAGGGCATTATAAAAAGAGTGAAGGCGTATAAAATTAACGTATCAATTACATCACACGTTAAGGGGGAGGGAGGTGTCAACGGAGTGTATACAAAAATTGTGAAGAGAACAAAATATCATGAAATTGGTGTGACGTAATTTGTGGATGAACCCCTAAGTTAGCTGATGCGCTGGTGGAGCAACCGGTGTCCGATAGGAAAAATTAAAATTATTTAAGTAAATAAAGCTCATTCTTACATTTAACTGAAAATGAATAAAATGAATGTATAAAAATACAGTTGTAAGTATGAAATGGTAGTTATTCTTTTTTATCAACAATGGCTTAATCCCCTCGAAAAAAGAAAGTTTGAAACAATTGAAAATTGTGGTTTGCATTCTATTTTTTAATGAACATGTATCTTCAAGTCATAACTCCCAACAAATTAGTAACAACAAATTTGCAACAAAACTGATTTCTTAATAATTGTGACGAAGGTGTACCACGTAAAGTAAATATCTTCCTCCTACCACGACTCTACAACTCCATATTTATTTCACGAAAAAAAACAATTTGATATTTATTATTAAGGCATGATAAATATATACCCGCTTATTCATAAACGTATTGCAAACCTCATTTAACTAAATCATCTTTTGTCCTTATCTGTCACATTGACAGTTGTGTTTGTTAGAAACAGACAAAATACATTTTAACTAAATGAGGTTTGAAACACGTTTATGAATAAGCGGGTTAATGTTTAATTGCAATAAGTATTACCTATTTAAATTTATTCTACATAGTAACGCATTCACAATATAATATATTTCATATGTGTATTTTATGAATACTTATATTTTAGCTATCTTCTGATACACATTTGTGGGCCAGTTTAGTGCAAGGGACCACTTTGTCAATTTACAAGGACACTTAATTCTTTCACCAATAGATAATGTGTACTGTGTAGTTTTAGAAAATACTAGTAGCTTCATATCGACAAAGTGGTCCCTTTTCCGTGGGCTGCACATTTTATGATATAGGTAATCGTGCACCGCGCACACAAGCTGCATTTACTTTCGTGACTTTTGGAAACCCAACGAGTCTCTCTTTCTCATTGTATAATTAACCCATCCAAAACCTCAGTGTGAATGAACACTAAGTTCGTAAAGGGTTTCGCTAATAAAATGAATGAGATCGAGCTGGAAACCAAGTTCTTTGAAAGCTCTTTAGATCACATCACGGTTTCTCTCATACGTTTTTTAATTGCTCAGAAATTTTAACAAATTTTTTTACAATTTTTACAATTAGGTACAATACATAATTCAAAAAATCATTTTCCCAATTTTTTTTCCGATTTTGGAACGCCCGACCCATTAAAATTCCGGACGTTAAAATTATTAATAATCAAAGCACGATTATTAAAAATTCCAATAGCAAACAACTCCTATAGGCTATAGGCTAACAAATAAGATTTTTTCGAAAAAAATTACCAGCAGGTTGGAAATCGTTTTAATTCCTTTATTTGGTCCTAAATGCCTGTAGCGATAGAGATCGCTCTTGCATCTCCCAAAGATCGTGATGCAAATAGACGATCGAACGAGCGAACTCGTTCGCGGTAATAGGCCAGGGGTCAGTGGCGTAACTATAGGTTGGTAGAGATGGCAAATGCCATGGGCCCCCGGCCCGAGGGGCCCCCAGTCTGAGAAGCTACGCCTAAAGGCATTTTCTGTAATAGAGGCCCCATGTGATGAATTTGCCACGGGCCTGACTTAGAGTAGTTACGCCACTGGCAGGGGTACTCAGTAACGAGGACTCACCACTCCTCAGCAGCTCTGCTTGCCACTAGCTGCATTAGGGCTCATCCTTTAATTATATCACACGTTATGGGGGAGGAAGGGGTCAACAAAGCGCGACAAGGTGTAGGTAAAGCTCAATTTTTGTGACGTCACATATATAAATTTTGCAAAGAGGACAAAATATCATGAAATTAGTGTGACGTAATTTGTGGATGAACCCCTACGTTAGCTGATGCGCTGGTGGAGAAATTGGTGTGCGATAGAAAATAACAATTATTTAAGTAAATAAAGATCATTCTTACATTTAACTGAAAATTAATAAAATGAATGTATAAAACACTTGCAAGTATGAAATGGTAGTTCTTCTTTTTTGCTAGTTCTTCTTTTAGGCTATGATCCAGCAGTTATGTATAACGTAAATTAATGCATTTTAAATATAAGGACCAAATTTGAAGGGTAATTGAGAAAATTTAAAAAAAAATTGCAAACTACTTGTGTTATAATAATAATCTACGAACTTATAATTAAATTAAATGTTTTTTTTTTCAAGCACAAGTCCCATATACATTTAGTAACAATGTATGGCTTAACCATTGCTTAGTGATAAAAATATTCATAAATTATCATTTTTACTAAATAAATTAATATGTAGAATCAAATTATAAAATTAAATTATATAAAATTATTGTTATTGTTTCGACGAAGCTTCGGGTTCATGCAATGCAACGCTTCATCAGTGGGCAGTCTATTCTAGAGACTACTGCGTTTATAGGATGCCGTTGGTATACGATGATAGCGTAAAAGTCATCTGTACGGGTATCGGCAAATATCCCTGAAGCGCTGCACTACCGCGTATCAAACTTAGTATCCTAAACGCATTATTATAACTAGCTGTACCCGCGGCTTCGCCCGCGTGCGTTTAGGCGGTTTGACATTTTCGGTTTACTAGTGTTTCGACGAAAATTATTTGGCAAATTCTTAACACCTCGAACTTCGTATCCCATTTTTTTTTGGTCAAATTATTATTTTCCAACTCAACGTTTCCCGCTGACATCATTTCCCAACTAATGACTTGATAAATTATTACCTGGGACTTTTTAAACATGTAAATTATGTTTTCGTCAAACGTATTGATTGGCATACCTTATTTCATCTCGGCCAAATTATTTACAGGTTAGAATCTCCTTTTAATTTTTATTAATGTATCCAATGAAACATGCCAAAATAAGCATGATCCGTTTTTAGGGTCATAAAAAAATAACCCTAACCTACATATCTCTGGGAACAGTTTCGTTTTTAGGGCCATAAAAAAATAACCCTAACCTACCAATCTCTGGGAGCAGTTTCGTTTTTAGGGTCATAAAAAAATAACCCTAACCTACCTATCTCTGGGAGTAGTTTTGTTTTTAGGGTCATAAAAAAATAACCCTAACCTACCTAACTCTGGGAGCAGTTTCGTTTTTAGGGTCATAAAAAAATTAACCCTAACCTACCTATATCTGGGAGCAGTTTCGTTTTTAGGGTCATAAAAAATAACCCTAATCTACCTATCTCTGGGAGCAGTTTCGTTTTTACTGTCATAAAAAAAAATAACCCTAACCTACCTATATCTGGGAGCAACACTAATTGCTACACAATTATTTACCACATAAAATTTGACGTAATAAAATTTTGCAATATAAAAATTTAGCGAAATAAAAAAATTACGAAGTAAAATTATGCCAAGGATTGGTTTACGAAATAAAGGGACCGGAATAAACTCAACAGTCAAGTATCATAGCAAACGCGAGGTTCACCGGCAATATATGCGAAGACCTACGGCCGAACACCGCGCAGGGCCATGACCTGGAATATCGTACCACAGCGAGAATTGCTTTAGCAGCACCAGCAGCATGACAGGTATGGGAAGAAATTCAATGGCCAAGTGTCTCAGCGAACCCGAGAGCCGAAGTGTGTGTGGCAATGTAAGCGAAGGCCGATGGATGAGTACCGCATAGGGCCAAAGGCTGAGCACCGCATAGGACCTAGGCCCAAAACGTCGCAGTGAGAATTGCTTCAGCAACAGCATTAAAGGGACCGGATAAAACTCAATGGCCAAGTGTCATATCGAAGTGAGCAGCGATGTATGTGAAGGTTGAAGGGCAAGTACCCCATAGGGGCCAGGTTCGGAACATCGGAAAGGGACCGGACTAAATTTCATGATCAAGTGCCTTAGAGATTTGTTTAATCAATAGCATGACACGGATGGAAATAAATTCAATGACCAAGTGTCTTCGTGAGCGGCAATGTATGCGAAGGCTAAAAGGCCGATTACCGCGTTAGGGCCTAAGCCCGGTACGTTGCAGCAAGAATAGCTTCAGTAGCAGTATGACAGGGCCGGGAATAAATTCAACAATTGAGTGTCTTAGCGAACTCGAGGGCCGAAGGCCCGAGGGTGAGCGGTACTGTATGCGATAGCTAAAAGGATGTGTACCGCGTTAGGGCCCAGACCTGGTACGTTGCAGCAAGAATAGCTTCAGTAGCAGTATGACAGGGCCGGGAATAAACTCAACAATTGAGTGCCTTAGCGAACTTGAGGGCCGAAGCCCCGAAGCCGAGCCCGTGAGCGGCACCATATACGAAGGCCAAAGGGGCTCAGGCCCGGAATGTTGCAGCGAGAATTGCTTCAGCAGCAGCATTAGAGAGGCCGGACAAAACTTAATGGCTAACTTAGCTTAGCGAACCCGAAGCGGAAGGCCCGAGGGAAAGTGGCAATGTATGCGAAGCCTTAAAGGCCGAGTACCGCGTAGGGTCCAGGTCGGGTATGTTGCAGTAAGAATAGCTTCAGTAGCTGCATAATAGGGCCGGGAATAAACTCAACATTCGATTGTCTTAGCAAAGCAGCAAAGTAACATGCGAAGGCCGAGTACCGCACAGGGCTCAGGCCCGATACGTCGCAGCGATAATTACTTCAGTAGCAGAATTATAGCGACTGAAAAAATTGGTCAAGTTTAGTATCTTAGCGAACCCGAGTGCTGCAGGCGCTAATAGGGTGAGCGGCAATGTATGTAAAAGCCAAAGGCCGAACATAGCATAGGTTCCAGGCCCGGAACGTTGCAGCGAGAATGCTCAGCAGTAGCATGATAGGGACCGTACAAAACTCAACTGATCTCGCAATTGATAGGATTTCAACTGTTGGATAAACAAAATCGGTAAATTTTAACTACCCGTCTCATCTGTGAAATTGAATTACAATATATCTATTTAGAAAAATAGATATATTGTAATTCAATTTCAGGCATGCATAGAGTTTGTTTCAGGTAATTATGATGATGATTAATGTAGCTAGGTCCTGTTTGATGATTTAATTTATAGAATAATAAGGCGGTTATCACACTGCTGCTGATCCGCATGCGGCGCCGGTGCGCGAGCGAGATAGCGCTCTACATGTGTATAGCGCTATCTCGCTCGCGCACCGGTGGCGCATGCGGATCCGTCGCCAGTGTGATAATCGCCTAACGTCCGATAAATTGAAGTATTTAGTGGATGACATTTTATTTCCAGTTACTTACAACTTTCACAATTCACAACGAAAGTGACGAATTCTTTTTTTCAAAATGTGTACGGTATACTCTGCTATAATTCATACCCACATTATGAATGAATTGATTCACAAATTGGATATGCAATGCTAGTATTTAGACCCTGTTCGAAAATAGAAGTGTCGTAAAATGTATGAGCTCCCATATAAACTACGACACTTCTCTTTCCAAACATACTTTTCCAAGACTTCTTTCCGAGCGGGATAAAAACTACCCTATATGTTACCCTGGGGTATAAACTGTTTAAATACAAAATTTCATGAAATTCTGATCAGTAGTTTTTGCGTACATCGCGAACAAACTCACAGACAGACAGACAAAAATTCCAAAAATCACTAAAATGTATTCAGTCAACGTTTCTAAGACCCCCTAAATTAGATTTTCTCAAATATCTTCAATGTACATTTTTTTATCCTTACGCGTTTATTATATGTAATAGATGATGCACGGTGTGCCGGACCGTCTCCGGCACGACACTTCCGACACTTAACTACACATACAGGTGACCTGCTAAGATCATGTGACGCTTTTCTATACAAAACGAAGTCTCGGAATTGTCGCGTCGGAGACGGTCCGGAACACCGTGCATCATCCTTTAGTCGATGACAATTATATTTCCGGTTACTTTCAACTTTCACAACGAAATTGACTTGTTCGGAAAGAGGAGTGTCGTAGAATGTATGAGCTTCCATATAAACCACGGCACTTCTCTTTCCAAACAGACTTGCTTGAATTGGAAAAAAATGTTTTTAAATAAGCGGGATAAAAACTACCCTATATGTTACCCCGGGGTATAAACTACTAGAATACAAAATTTCATGAAATTCTGTGCAGTAGTTTTGGCGTACATCGCGAACAAACTCACAGACAGACAGACAAAAATTCCAAAAATCACCAAAATGTATCCAGTCAACGTTTCTAAGGCCCCCTAAATTAGATTTACTCAAATATCTTCAATGTACATTTTTTTTCTCCTTACGCGTTTATTATATGTATAGATTATTACGTCACTCTGGGCGGTAAGTGAGATTTGCCGCCCACGGGCGCAGCGGCAAATCTCACTTCTCACCCAGGAGAACACGTAATGGCTCCTCTACATGATGGCCCATCACACTGGCCCACTATGATGGGCCAGCGTGTAGAGAGGGTAGTGGCGTCGGATGGCTTAGGTGATTATCACACTGGCGACGGATCCGCATGCGGCGCCGGTGCGCGAGCGAGATAGCGCTATACACATGCAGAGCGCTGTCTCGCTCGCGCACCGGCGCCGCCTGCGGATCCGCAGCAGTGTGATAACCGCCTTATGGCGTGGCGGATGGCGCTAAGGGCCCGTCCACATGTGCGCGGTGCGGCGCCGCAGGAATTTGCGACGCCGCGCCGCTTTCGCGGCGCCGCAGCGCGACACCGCAATTTGCCGCGGTGCGGCGCCGCACCGCACTCGCGGCGCCGCGAAACAGCATTGCGGCGCCGCGCTGCGGCGGCGGCACCAGGTAGCTCCAAGGCTTTGGGAAAAAACAATGTTGAATACTTATGTTGCTGTTAAGAAGGCACAGGAAAAAAAATTAAGATGGAGGTCATTTCAAAATAAATTATCAGGCGTTGAAAATAAATGGCAACAAATTCCAAACTGTTTCCGAATGTTAATACCATGTTTTCATGAACTGATAAGCAAATTATCTCCTCGAATAAATAAGTAGCTCATCAGTATTTATTTAGAAAACCAGCTGGACCTCTGGAGATGTTGGGATTGACTCAAACTACTATAAGAGTATAGTGAGATCATAGAGAAATCAGATATTTTTTAAAATCAACTACTTATTTGATTTCCATATCAAAATCAATAACATGCATATGAGTATTAATCATCAACAATATCGATTCAAGTATGGCTACATATTAATGATTAGGTACAAACTTAACAACTTTTATATAAATAAATATAAATTAACTGCTTACAAAATATAAACTTGTTAATAACAAACTCCCCAACGATATCTGGGCCAACCCACCGGACGGCGACCAGTCAGTCGGTCGTGCCAAGAACGCTTTCTTGACAGCCCGATCCTCACCCATTCTCTGTAGGTGACCGAACCAGCGAAGTTTGTGGGAGTTTGTTTCGCCTATAATATTGGATCCGGCCACCAACTCAACTTCTATCTCGGCATTCCTTCGATCCTCCAGGTACCGTCATCTCTCTTGATAGGTCCCAGGATCTTACGGAAAAAAAGAGCTGACTTTCTTCTTTCAGAGTTAGGGACCAGACCTCACAGCCATACATAAGGATAGGTCTTATGACGGTCTTATATATCCAAGAAGAAGAAGAAGTTGCGCAGGATCGGGATAGGTGGCGTGCTCTCATTTCGGAGGTCAAGATTCTCTTTGGTTCGTTGAGCCAAAATAGTTAGTTAGTTAGTTAATAACAAACTAACGGTGCCGCAGTCGCGGCGTGGCGCCGCACTGCTATTTTGCGGCACCGCGCGCGCGGTGCGGCGCCGCACCGCGGCAATTTGCGGTGTCGCGCTGCGGCGCCGCGACAGCGGCGCGGCGTCGCAAATTCCTGCGGCGCCGCACCGCCTTGCGGCGGCGGCGCCGCACCGCGCACATGTGGACGAGCCCAGATGGCCACGGTGTCGGTTTTTTGACCGCACATCAAAGGGACTGGGCCAGCGATGGCAGTGCGCATCCACACGTGGCCCATTCCTCAGTGCGTGCTCGAACGTGGTTGGGTGCGGACGTGCGTGCGCTCTATTATCTCTGAACTAATACACGATTTTTTTAATAAAAAATGACGAGTACGTGGCCTTATCATGAAATTATGAAGTTCTTAGAACTTTATCGGGGATGCGTTATATGACATTTATTTTGATTCATAGAGATACTAAAACCAGGACCTAACTAATAATAAGAATTTATAGAAAATAAAGTAGCTTTTCAAGTACCTAAGTAAATATTCTTTATTGCACCACAAAGAAAACAAAACAATGTAAATAAAGACAGCAACAGGCGATCTTATCGCTGTAAGCGATCTCTTCCAGACAACCTTAGGGTAGTAGGATATAAGAACAGAACGTATTTTAACTGGTAGTGCACGCATTAAATTTATTTTTAATTAATTAGAGGAATAGTAAAATTACACATACATTATAGTGGGGTGGCCTAGTTGAAGGGGAAAATTCTTCGTAGGACTGAAAAGGTTTATACCAACAAGTGGTATCGTTGGAATCAGCATAATCTACTGATTATTAAACTATCTCTTGTCACTTCATAAAGTGGTGGAATTAGTTTTTATGACGTCACAAAGATGGCGCGCGACCTAGGGTTAGATTTTGTCGATTATTTAAAAAACTATTTAGTCAATTTAAGCAAACAAGGTGTCATACGACTGATATTTTCATGCTTAATAAAATATGTAAGTCTACTTTCAACCAAAAAGTTAAATAAGCGACAAATTTATTTTTATTTAAATTGCTAACACGCATTAGTTTACATTATTAATTATGTTAATCTTTATTGCACAATAATGAAAAAATAAGTCCAAAAGGCGCACTTAATGCTTTAAGGCATTCTGTTCCAGTCAACCATAGGGCAAAACAGAAATTTGCTATGGTGTGTGCAGTGAGATAAAAGGATTGTGTAATTATTAGTCTCATATTTAAGTCCTAATTTCTAACTCTACACATTGTAAAGAAATATTTGTAGCTAATATATGTTATATACCTATGTAGTATATGTGTACCTATATGTAATAATCTTTACCTTTATTTAGCTTTATTATTATACCTTTTATCATTAAGTAGTGTATTTTACAGTGTGTTTTTAACATACTGTTTACGCTGTTGGGGCAGATCTTGTAAAACAGTTATTATCGAGGCCGACAGAACACAGCATGCTGTCCTTAAAACAATGTTAAAGAAACCCTTCCGGTATTCCACATTTTTACTATATAAAAAGTCCGAAGTGTTGACGGTTCGTCAATTTACCTACTCAAAATTGTTGTTGATAAGCACAAGCAAATACTTGAAATGAAGAGTGTATCGAACACAGGTTCCGTCCGTGAATACTGCCCTTGCAAAACGATTGGAACCGTATTTATATCTGGTTTTGTTTATAATTCCGTGATTAAACACTTAAACATTAAAGATAAACCCGTTTATAAGCCAAATAAGTCACAACAAAAGCAAAAGCAATGGCTAGCCAGCTTAACCTATGAATATACTGAAGATATTATCCAAATCAGAAAAAAATTGTCCTTCGTGATAGTCAAAATAAGCTTAGAGTTAATTTGATGCACTTTTACTTAAGTATAGTTATAATAAATTAGCTTAAGTAATATGTATACTTATGTATTGTGTTGGTTGTAGACAACATCATACTTTAAAAAATAAATCTTTAATTTGTCAACCGGTTATAGCATATATTGTCATAACATGTGACATTGGTCTCCGCGATATAGGCATGCCTAGTGCGAGTATCAAGGTTAACTTATTTAAGGAGTTCCAACAACTAACATACAAACAGAGAAGTTCGGAGTGAACGAATTATTCTTTTGCATTATGTCGAGCACCCAAAGGTTGTATGGAATATAATGATCTGGCGTTCGCACAGCTAAAAATATGTATATCTTCGGGTAAATTAGGTACATAATCCGATATCGTTACATAGACTTTATTGCGTTTCTATTTAATTGTCCTGTGCAACTGCGAAATCATTTTATTTATTATAAAAATATAGACATCTAATATTGAAACGGCCACAACGAACTGTTGTTAGTAAACTCCAGTGGGGATTGAGTTCTAAGGACACCTGCTTGGTTTTCTTAAGATATCGATACTTTTTGCGGTCTAAGAACAGTATTGGCAGTCTTGTGTTTTTTTCACATGTAATGTTTTTAATGGGATCTCATTCCTTTTTGTAAGTAGGGCTCCTTTTTCTCCTCCCACGATCTTGCCATGCAGATTCCCATACCTATTCTCACCCATGAACCCGTACGCATGCCCACATCCAAAGGTATTAATGGGTACCTAAAATTGCCTTTATTTTACTATCAACTAACTATGGTCAAAAAAAGATCAAAATGTTATCAACTGAAAATGTAACTTTGCAGTTCTTTATATGGGATTGCAATGTACTTGTAAGGTTTGTAAAACTAGGCAACCCGGCTGACATTGCAGTATGTTAAAATTTTCAGAGGCTTTATAGCTCTTATACTAGATGTATCCAAAATTTGGAGCTTGTGGATTAGCTAGAGTTAGAATTCGTATGATCTGTCATATAATAGTCAGCCAGTAACAAAATTAAGGAACTTTGACTTGCATGATTCTTAAATTATAACTTAAATGATTTTGAGAGTATGTCTTCCTTGTGTTATGACTTCTTTTTCACTGAAAATTTAGACTTCTAGCTACCACCAAACACCACAATACTAGAATTAGAGGGCGTCGAAAATAGCTTGAACGGCTACGGGAAAAGGATAGTACGGCCGTGAGAGAGACTAATCATTTCACAATCCTTTTATCTCACTGCACACATCATAGCAAAATGTTGTTTTGCCCTATGGTTGACTGGAACAGAATGCCTCAAAGCATTAAGTGCGCCTTTTGGACTTATTTTTTTATTATTGTGCAATAAAGTTTAACATAATTCATTATGTAAATTAATGCGTGTTAGAAATGTGAATAAAAATAAATTTGGCTTTTATTTAACTTGTTGGTTGAAGATAGAATTACATATTTTATTAAGCATGAAAATATCAATCATATGACACCTTGTTTGCTTAAATCGACTAAATAGTTTTTGAAATAATCGACAAAATCTAACCCTAGGTCGCGCGCCATCTTTGTGACGTCATAAAAACTCGTTCCACCACTTTATGAAGTGACAAGAGATATTTTCATAATCAGTAGCTCATGCTGATTCCAACGATACCACTTGTTGGTATAAACCTTTTGGGTCCTACGAACATTGAAAATAAGATAGCTCCTACGAATTGGCCTTTCCTCTATTACGCAGACAGTACATACAGTACATTTACATACAGTACAACTTAAATAAATAAAGAAATAAGAATAACATTAAATATCAATAGTAAAATATATACATTCATACATACACAATAAAAACGTAGCGGCTCATTAAGAAAGAGATAAGTAATGTTTTTTTCAGTAGGGTTTAAAAGTTTTTGAATAAATTTAAATTTAAGCATTGGTTAAATAACATCCGTCATCTTCTACGCTATTTCTTATTAATAACTTTATTATTGTGTACGAGTACATTAAGAAAATGGTGGTACATGGCGCATAAATAGATTGCTGCAGCGGCTAATGCTTCCACGTCCATCCTGGAAAACGTATAGATGACAACTGAATGTCGCCATCGTGTAGTTGCGCGCATGGCCATTGCGCTGGCCCAGCGCTGGCCCAGCGCTGGGCCATCATGTAGAGGAGCAATAAGATTGTGCACCACGGGCAATAGTAAAAAAGGCCTCAGATCGCTTGCTTATGGCCCTTACCTTCGGTTCGGGCCACAAATACCCGCGACCTGAGCCGTTCTTTATTTTACCGCCCTAGGTGCGTAATGTGTAAAGTACTGGGAAGTGCAATGAAACCAACACAGCTGATTATAGACTGATTTATTCTTTTCTTGCATGCCGCTACGACCTACCCTACATTTGGATCTACCCACATACATATACTGACAACTCCCCTTTGAAAGAATAAACATAACAAGTTGAATGACGTATTAATTAACTAGCTATCTTATCTAAGGACATGCATATTCTAAATATGTTATCAAACATTCTATTCTGAATTATGTGAACCTTCTCCTTTCCTTACAAAACTAAATACTATTTTATGTGTATTTATACTATCTAAACATGTTTATTATTAATTTATTATACATTTGTTTTTAATCAAATTAACATATAGGATAAACATACACTGTAAGTGTAGGTATCTATATTTAATATTAATATTCATTCTTTAATTTATACATGTACATTAACAATAAAACTAAAAATGACATACATTTGCATATGTATTGATTTATATTTATAACAATTTAATGTCTAATTACCTATATTTTTACGAGTAAATTTAAATTTGAAATGTATTTATGTCTACTGAATTTAAAATGTATACATATAACATTTTATAGAACATTATGTATTCTGCATTTGTGAATATGTTCAGAGTGAATATGTTATTAATTATACCTAACATGCCATTTTCTCTTTATATTTAACTATACATTTTTGACATAGATTACAGCTAACACACACACAACATTTAACTAAATCTAGTCGCGACGAGATTCTGGTACAGGGTAGGTCCACCGATCAGGAGGTCTCACCGTCCTGCCAAAACGAGTGACATAATAATTATTTGTGTTATTTGTTGAATTTAATTGGACGGTGTTTGGAGCACGGGAGGTGATGGGATGGGGCATCGTTACGTTTATATCGTCATATGTGCATGTCGCACCGTGCGGCTTATCTAAACGCTGCGGCGAGTCAACGATCAGCTGTTTGCGATTACGGCGTAAAATTCTGCCCGACATCATTTTTATTAAATATGACCGTGGCCCTACAGTACCATGTACAGTTCCATTTTGCCATTCATTGTTAATTCGTACTTTAACCTTTTCACCTACATGTAGTTCACGTAGGTGCTTGGCGCCTTTATCGTAGTAGTGTTTCTGTTTGCTTTGACGTGATCGCAGATAGTGATTAACATTTCGCGGGATTTTCGGTGCTAGTAATGAACACGGTAAAAAACTACGCAACTTTCTGTTATTCAAAGGTCAGCAGGCGACGGTAAATAATTATCAAGTGGAGTGTTCAAGTACTCCAACAGAGCTATATTAAAGTCAACATGGTCGAATTTAGTTTTCTTTAACATTTTTTTAATAATTTGGACTGCTCGCTCCACTTGACCATTAGATTGTGGGTAGTGGGGGGAGGAGGTGACATGTTGGAAGAACCATTCTTTAGAAAAAGTTTTAAATTCGGTTGAGGCAAATTCGGGCCCATTGTCTGAAACTACTACTTCCGGTATACCCTGACGTCTAAATATCTGTTTTAGCTTTCTAATGACCACACTGGAACAAACAGATTTGACTTTGACTACTTCTACAAATTTACTATAGTAGTCAACTACCAACAGATAGGAGTCACCATCGAAATGAAATATATCAATTCCTAACTTACACCATGCTCTTTTTGGTGGTTCATGCTGCATTAAAGTTTGCTTGACATTTTGTTTTCGAAACGTCAAACAGGCTTGACAATGCGACAGGTAATCTTGAAGCTGCGAGTTCATATGAGGCCAAAACATGATGTCGCACGCTCTAAGTTTACATTTCGCTATTCCTAAATGACTACTATGCGCACGCTGCATCATTTCTGATCGCATGCATTTAGGTATAACCACACGATCACCCCTCCATACAATGCCATAAGCAATCGTTAACTCACATTGATATGCATAGTAGGGTTTTATTATGTCACTGACCTCTTTTTTGTGCGCTGGCCACCCTTTTTTTATAATTTTAATAAGTTCTTGTAGCTCAGCATCGTTTTGCGTACATTTCTGTATTTGTAAGAAGTGCGTATCAGTGAGCGGGTTACTTGCCGATATCGCGCACACCTGCGCGCGCACGTCTAGGTCGTCCGCCCGTGTGTTGTCGTCGACATCTGCACCTGTCTGCACCGCACGAGATAACGCATCGGCTATATATAAATACCTACCGGGCTTGTATACTAAATTGAAAGTGTACGGCTGTAGTCTTAGTAACATCCTTTGTAATCGCGCAGGGGTATTAACTAACGGTTTGTTAATTATACTTACTAATGGTTTATGATCAGTTTCAATTGTAACATCATTTTTTCCATATATATAAGTATAGAATCGCTCACAAGCGAAGACACAGGCATATAATTCTTTTTCAATTTGTGCATAGGCTTGTT
This sequence comes from Pammene fasciana, assembly GCA_911728535.1. NCBI lineage: Eukaryota > Metazoa > Arthropoda > Insecta > Lepidoptera > Tortricidae > Pammene > Pammene fasciana. Next base: position 12,461,554 of record OU452283.1, read on the forward strand.
CTGTTTTTGTCAGCGACTTAGATACATAACAAACTGGTAAACCATTTTGAAGTAAACAACCACCTAGACCGTTCTTACTCGCATCAACGGAGATCGTAACCGGTTTGTTTACGTCATAATACTGTAAGATAGGAGGGCTAGACAAACCCTTTTTTAAAGCGTTAAAACAACTATCGTGCCTCGATTCCCAGTGCCAATGTACGTCTTTCTTTAATAATTCGCGTAATATATGAGTTTTCTCTGAGAGATTAGGTATGAAATTGCCTACGTATGTAACTAACCCTAAAAAACGTTCCAGGTCTTTGACACTGGTCGGAGTAGGCATGTTCATGATGGCACTAGCGCGTGACTCATCGGGGCTCACTCCATGTTGTGTTATTTTATGACCCAAGTATTTTATTTCCGATAAGCCTATTTTGCACTTCTCTTTATTTAGTTTTATGTTTATTTCCCTGCATCTTTGTAATACTTTCCTTAATCTTTTATCATGTAACTCTTTAGTATCAGCATAAATTAACAGGTCATCTATAAATAATTTTACTCCTTCTATGTCATCAAAGTGTTCATACAGTCTCCTATGAAAGATTTCAGACGCGGAGGATATCCCGTAGGGCATCCGGAGAAATTTGTACCTACCAAAGGCGGTGTTAAAGGTGCAAAGGTCACTACTATCGTGACTCAGCTTAACTTGCCAAAACCCCTGTTTGGCATCAAGCGTGCTAAAGTACTTTGCCCCCGCAAGATTTGAGGTAATCTCGTCTAACGTGGGCAATTTAAAATGCTCACGCTTAATTACTTTATTTAAATCTTTGGGGTCAAGGCATATCCTTAAGTCTCCGTTAGGTTTTTTCACGACTGTCATGCTATTAACCCAGTCAGTGGGTCCTTCGACTTTAACAATTATACCTTGATCCTGCATTTCCTTTAATTTATTTTTTACCTGGTCTATTAAAACAATTGGCAACTTTCTCGGGGCATGAATCACTGGCTGAGCATGGTCCTGCAACTGAATTCTATATTCTCCCGGGAGACAGCCCATACCTTCAAAAACATCGGGGTATTCGTCTAAAATTGACGTTGTATCATTTGACCTACTTTTAGACAGCGCATTGACTCTTTTTATTAAGCACATTTCCTTACAAGCGTACCTACCAATAATTGGACTTGACTTGAGCTTTGCCACTATAAACTCCAAAACGTAAGTGTTATTTTTATACATTACCTTTAAATGACATTTACCCGCTATCGGTATTGGTTCTTGTGAATAATTAGTCAATTTTGTGGAGGTCACGCTTAGTGAATTTTTATCTATCCCTAATGACTTTAGATGCCGCTCTGGCAAAATATTCACCTCAGCTCCCGTGTCCAATTCAAATGTAATATTTTGGTTATTTATAGATAAAGTAACAGACCACTCATCATCATTAATACATTTATTGTTTACCTCATCGGTGGATTCCCCTCTTATTTCATACACGCGGCACATTCTGGAGTAATGATTTCTTCTGTGGCATCTATCACATTGCTGGCCAAACGCCGGACACTGGAATCTTCTGTGTGTAGAGCCACACCTCGAACAGCTATGGCCGCCAGTCCTCTTGGGTTGTGACGACCGCTGCCACCTGCCACCTGCCAGGTTGTCGTGTCCAGAGGCTGCTTGTGACGTGCCGGGGCGCCCGCCACGCCTTGGCCCGCGGCGGCGCCCGCGCCCGTTTGCGCTGACTGCATACACGACCTGCTCGCCTGTTTCCTCGCGTTCACGTCTATAACAACAGCTTGGTTGGCCTTGTCGTTCCTGTGTGACTAATTTTTGCCTAGATTGTATTTCGTGTACATGCTGATGTTCCGCATTCTCCTGCTTTATGTGACCTGCTTGAGCACGGGATATCTCTGCTAGCCGACATATCTCAATAGCTTTTTGTAGTGTTAAATCACTTTCTCGTAGAAGCCTTTCTCTTAAAGTTGCTTCTTGGATACCACATATTAATCTGTCCCTTACAAGGTCACTGCACAAATCTTTAAAGTCACACTTCGCCGCCATTTTATTTAGTTCAAAAACATATTGTTCAATTGATTCAAATTCCTGCTGATTTCTTGTGAAGAATTTGTGCCTTTCTACGGCTAGATTTTTTTTTGGAAGGAAAAATTCATCAAACTTACCTAACAATTCATCCACTGTCTTAATTTCACCTTGAAATTGATCATACACTTCACGGCATTTCTCGCCAATCACATGCAGTAAAATATTAATCTGCACTTTTGGTTGTTTTTTCGCAATTTCACAAGCTTCATAATATATTAGAAAGGCTTTCTTCCATTTCTCCCATTCTTTACACAAATTGCCCGAAGTAACATTCACTAGATTGTTCTCAAATTTGAACGGCAATGGCGGCTGCAATACCGACTCCATCGCGGCGATAACAATGTTCATACACGCATACTCATAAACAACACAACGAGCGTTCACTTATTGTCCCAGCAACGTTAAAATCTTTCTATAATACGCGTTCTCGTAACAATTAAGCACTTTATATCAAATAATTTCCGGCTGCGCCATGTAAAGTACTGGGAAGTGCAATGAAACCAATACAGCTGATTATAGACTCATTTATTCTTTTCTTGCATGCCGCTACGACCTACCCTACATTTGGATCTACCCACATACATATACTGACATAATGTATTATTGTTCACGCAGTACATTGTAAGATCGTTGCGTGAAACTGGTCTACAGGATGCAAGCATTAAAAGATTGACAACAGGCTTTAATAATAATTTTAAACAAAAAAAGAACCGACTTCACTTATGATCCGCTATTCTAAGAGGAAGTGGCCGAGTTGCTTTAAAAAATAGTGAAATCACTATAGGTGTGCCTATAATAGTTGAAGAGTTCCCTCGATTTCTCCAGGATCCCATCATCAGACCCCGACTTGGTGACAATGGGACCATCTAGGGGTTATACCCGTTCGATTAAAAAAAAATTGAAAATCGGTTCACGATTCATGGAGATATCGAGTAACATACATACAAAAAAAATTATAATAAAAACAAATATGATAAAAAGAATTCAGTCGATATGAGAACCCCCTCCTTTTTTGTTGAAGTCGGTTAAAAAGCGTGACCTTGACATCATTACTGCATTTCGCAAACCGCGTACAGCATATTGCAACGAACCGTCATCTTCCTAAGCCCCCTCTCTTTATCAGTGAGGATCTTGGTGATCCAGTGACCCAAGTATTTAAACCGCTTTCTTTCCTCAGGGCGGCACCATTCAGTCTAATAGGAGGGACTTTCAGTTTTTTGTGGCCTGCCAAGAATACAAGCAACTCGCTCTTAGTGATGTTGTACCTGACACCATGTCTCCGCTCCCTCCGCTTTGAAATTATAAGTGACAAATAACTTTAAATTCTACACTATCGACATTTATATATTATAGTCGATGAAAAAAACATTTAAGCTCTATTGTACACAAACGTCAAATGCGACAAGATAACGAGGTCTACATGAGCATTATGTTTTTTTTTGTAGAGAGTTTAGTCTGATTTATATAAACGAAAGTCAACAAACCAAAATACTTACTTTTTTCACTGAAATTAATAAATTTTGCTATATTTTTTTGTTGTAGGGGAAACCCGGGAGACTTGAACCATTTAAATAAAAATAAACTTCCAAATCACATTATTTCATTTGGTAGCACTGCAATATCACCTAACATGACAACATACATGCTAAAAATATATATTTCGATTTTGACACTTTTCTTTGTATGATGGTTCTAACCTCCCTCCTGGGCATGGGCAAGTCTCCCGGATTTCCCCTGCACATTGAAGGGGAAAGCCATAGGCCTCCACGTTTCCGAGGTATTTCATACTCCACGAGGTTTAGGTTATGTCAGGAGTCATCTTGGTTGAAATTCAAATCCAGACTGGACGTGTCCGTCCAAGGCATGAGTAATACATGTTCCGGACGCGTATATGGCTTTCTGTATTCAATACGTCCCCCTATGAGAGACGAGACAGGTACGCTTTTCTACGGCCCGAAACAACTGAAATAGCGTACCGAGTATGTCACCTCGAAGTGACGAATTGGATACGCTTTTACAACTACCGTAAAGGCTTAAACAATTAAAAACCCGTATGTGATACATCTACCAAGAGAGGTGACGAACTAGGTACGGTTTTTGACGAAACACTCGAAAGAAAGCGTATCTGACTCATCGCTTCAAATACTTCCTTTCTAAGGTCATAGTTTGTGAAAAAAATGTGATGTAAAATTCAATCCCAACGTTATCATGACTGATGATTCAGCTGCTGAACGAAATGCACTTGCTGTCGCTTTCCCTCAATCTACGCTGTTATTGTGCATTTTTCATATAACATAAAATATAAATAAATGTTTTCCAATAAAATGCCTTCGCAACCTTTTTTTAAACATTAAGTTGAAAGAAACAGATATATGTTTTTACTATAAAGCCGCACGTTCCTATAATATATCCAATGATTTCAGTACATAGGTATAGGTAGTGCATACTACAGTATAATAGGCACGTTACGTAATTATAAACATCTTCACGCGTGATGCCTATCATTTTTTTAACGCAGGCAAGTAAATTGTAACAACCCTAGTATAGGCCAAATTAGGCACCTGTGTTCTAAAAAATATTTCACAATATTACCCATCGGAATTCAAGCCTTAATATGGTATATTTACAAAAAAGTAGACAAAATAAAGAAAAGAGTATTATTACTGATCATTTCAATAGACTGCAAGAAGCTATGTTATTTACTTTTTGAAGTAATGACAAAAGTTTTGGAGACACCGAGAAAACACGTGTCTGTTTGCATGCTTTGACAATAAATTGTAATCAAAATTAACTGTGATGGTACAAAAATAATTATAAAAATGGGTTGCCAAATAAATCATACGACTTATACTATTATTAGAATTGAAAAATATATAGCGTTTTGGAACAAAATCGTATTTTTTTAAACAGGCAATGTGGAGGTTCAAAGGCAACGTTGTAGCACTTGACGGTACAAGAAAATACACTAAACAAATAAATTAGAAAGTCAGTGTTAGGTACTAATATTAGATAAACATTCGTAATTAATTTAAAATTTAATAGTTCATACTTCATTTTAATATTACAATTAACTTCACTTTATAATTAGTTAATTACTTAACAGTACTCTTCCATGTTCGCTACAAATCCGCCTAACAATTGATAATTGATAATACGTGGCATTTACAATTATTTAGTAATTTGGGATCAGAAAGTAGACAAAAATATTTTTTATTCTTTCCAATATTTTTAAGTTCCCCTCGTGAAACTCCAATCCAAATACTGAACCATACAAAATTAAGAAATACAGCGTCTATAAAATGAGGTATCAAATGTTTGAATCATGAACACAATTTTATAGTTATGATGGTTTTTCTTCTTTTCGTGTCGAGGTTTCCTTAAGTTTGGTGGTTATGTTAAAGTATCTACTCGTAACAGTTAGTTGTCTTTAAGATAGGACTAATATTGTGGTATCGTTAGCAGTCGTTCTGCTTAATACAAAAAAATTGTAGGACTAACAATTCCAACATATATATTATATTTGTATAAGCGTTTGCACCGAACTATTTGTCACCAATAAGAAACTTAAAAATATGCCTCATTTTAAACAAAATCATGACTATTTTGTAGAGGCTGAATTTCTTAATTTTGTATGGTTCCCTATTTAGATTTGCCATATTCTCATTTCTGCTCCTAAATTACAAAATAACCGTAAATACCATGTGTTATGTGTTATCATATGTTAGGCGGATTAATTTCTCCAGATTCTACTAAGATGCTACTATTAGGACAGTTTTGCACCTAAGTGTATATTCTTGTTAAATGAAGACTCAATGAGTACGGATTTCTGTAACTTTATCAAGCGTAATAACTGTAAAAGCGTATCCTCTTCGTCACCTCGAGGTGACATACTCGGTACGCTATTTCAGTTGTTTAGAGCCTTGGGAAAGCGTACCTGTCTCGTCTCTCATAGGGGGACGTACTGAATACGGAAAGCCATATACGCGTTCCGGACTCTTTTGAGCCATAGTCATCACGTTAATTGCCGATATTCGCCATCTTCCGTCTTTTCTTTACCAAACGCACGAAATTTCCTTAGAAAAACTGCGTTTTACCAGCCCGTCGCCACTTTTAAATAAAACCGGCCAAGAGCATGTCGGGCCATGCTCATTATAGGGTTCCGTAGTTACCGGCCCGTCACAAAACACCCACTCAAAAGGTTGTTTGTATATGATATTTTGAGGTAATTTCGTCATTTTACTATGCGGCACTTACGTCCTTTCACTGTGCGTCAGCGATTTTATTCAATATAGTTTTCATTGAAAGTATATACTTATTCTTATTAGGCGGGCCAATCAACATTTTGACCGACACAAATCTGTCCTCAACTTTTAAATTTCGTTTGAAAATTTCACCTATAAATAATGACTTTTCTGTGTTTCTCTTTATGTTGTATGTCGAAACATTAGAGCCCCCACCTATTAAACCTAATAAACAGAATCTATGTATATTAGAAGTCCGATTTCTTGGTAACTCCAGAGACATTTTGAGTAACGCAAGAGACACTCAAAACTGTCGGTCAAAATGTTGATTGGCCCAGGCCTCACTTTTGTAATTATTTGGACCCACGGTTCAAAAGTTAAATGCATAAATGCAAAGTCAAATGTATGCGTAATGTCAAAATAGCCACGTCGCATAAACATTAGTCCATACAATGAGTATGACCCCTGGTCATACCTATATTTTCGGCAGAGGGGAACGTCTGTCAATGGCAGCTCCGGTTGGTTAAATGCTCTAAGCAAAATATCGTATCTGCCTATGAAAGAACTTTCAAGTTTCAAGAAGAAACTCGAAAACTCCTCAACCGATACTGTTTAAAACAATTTTTCTTGAAAGAATATACAAAGATAGATAGATAGATTTATTTATTTCTTGTAGAAAACGACACAGTATTTTACATTATAAAATATAAAATAAAAACTTTTCACAAAAAAAAGATAAACCGACTTCAGAAAGGATAAAATGAATCATTATATTATTTATATGCGTTACCAACTGATATGTTTGAAGTCGGTACCAAGCCAAATTTGGAAGAGTTAATACGACCGAGGCGATGTGTTCAGTGAATTGTTATTTTTTAACCGACTTCAATTCCATTGAGGAAGGAGGTTCTGCATTCGGTTTGGTGTTTTTTTTTATGTATGTTCACCGATTACTCCGAGACCCGTGGTCCGATTTGAGTAATTCTTTTTTTGTTCGAAAGGATCTACATCCAAGGTGGTCCCATATTAATCTGGTGCTGTTCTGATGATGGGATCCATGAGGAATTGAGGGAACTCCTCAATTTTTAAAGGCCCATGTATGGTGATTTGGGTGTTTCTTAAGCAACTCAAGCATTTTCTCACGAAAATCACCAAATTTTATGGAGTGGACCTGATGATGATGATTGATTTGATGATAATGATGAAGATTTTTAAATGTAGGATGTTCAGCGATTACTTGGAGACCCGTGGTCCGATTTGAATAATTCTTTTTTGTATGAAAATAACTACCTTGAAGATAGTCCTACGTTAATCTGGTGCTGTTCTGATGATGGGATCCATGAGCAACTGAGGGAACTCCTCAATTTTTAAAGGCACGTCTATGGTGATTGGGGTGTTTTCTTAAGCTACTCAAGCATTTTCTCACGAAAATTACCAATTTGATGGAGTGGCCCTGATGATGATGATTGATTTGATAAAAATAATGAAGATTCTTTTAAAGTAGGATATTCAGCGATTATTCGGAGACCCGTGGTCCGATTTGAAGAATTCTTTTTTTGTATGAAAATAACTACCTTGAAGATAGTTATACGTTAATCTGGTGCTGTTCTGATGATGGGATATGGGATCTATCAGCAACTGAGAGAACTCCTCAATTTTCTAAGGCACGTGTATGTTGATTTGGGTGTTTTCTGAAGCAACTTAAGCATTTCCTCTCGAAAACCACGGAGTGGACCTAATGATTAAGTCCATATATGATACGTGGAACTTTCCTTAGATTGAAAGGGTGTATTATGAACTTTTTGATATATCTTTACCGATTATTACGAGACTCGTTGTCCGATTTTGATAAATATATAACCACTAAAAATGGAAAAATAAAAACTTTTTACAAAAAAAAGATAACCGACTTCAAAAAGGATAAAATGAATATTTTTATTATTTATATGCGCTACCAACTGATATGTTTGAAGTCGGTGCCAAGCCAAAAATTACAAAACCGGTCAAATCAGCTTCAAGTGTGAACATCACAAAACATCGGTACTAATAATGCAAAGGTGAATGTGATTTCTTTCTGTTACATTTTCATGTCTAAACTACTAATTCAATTTCGATGAAACATGACAGCCATATATTTATACTCTGATAATACACATATACTTTGTCAATAATCAGAAAAAGGCAGAAATTACAAAAAAAAAAGTGTAGACTTGTAAGATTGGCCTTCCATCGAAAATTTGAATATCGTGCCTTTTTACACTGACACGGCGGATGTACTGGGTGTATCTGAGTATTCTGAGTTTAGAAAAACTAACATAGCCATTCAATTCCTTAATACTTCGAATTCAACCTTATGAAGAAAGATAAATAGCAATCAAACCGAACCACGGGCTTCGTTCGAGGTACGGTTAGTCCGAACAGTGTGTTAACAAACATAAGACGCAAGATTATACTTTCGGTACCTACTTGCCTAACAGTTAACGTATGATCGAAACGAATGTAAGGTGCGTTGGAGTAAGATAAAAAGGTATTTTTTTAGGGATAAGATAAAAAGTAGTCTGTAATGCTCCGGAATATGGACTATTTTTTGTCTTACCCCTAAAAAAATACCTTTCTATCTTACCCCAACGCACCCTATACCTACGTGCAATCCATACCGTATTTATTAGATATACAGTAAACACATCGCCTCGTTCGTATTAACTCGTCTAAATTTGGCTTGGCACCGACTTCAAACATATCAGTTGGTAGCGCATATAAATAATAAAATTATTCATTTTATCCTTTTTGAAGTCGGTTATCTTTTTTTTGTAAAAAGTTTTTATACTGTATAACTAATCTAATACGGTATGAATCGCACGTAGATATACATTCGTTTCGACCATGCGTTAACTGTTAGGCAAGTAGGTACAGAAAGTATAATTATGCGTCCTATGATTGTTTGTTAACACATTGTCGGGACTATCCGTATGTCGAACGAAGCCCGTGGTTCGGTTTGTATTATTTATCCTTTTTCATCTACGGTTTAATCCGAAGTATAAAGGAATTCAATTGCTAGATTATTTTTTCTATACTCACATATACCCAGTACATACGCCGTGTCAGTAAAAATGGCACGATATTCGAATTTTCTATGGAAGTTCAATCTTACGCGTCTACTTTTTTTTATTTGCCGCCTTTTTCTGTTTATTGACAAAGCAGACGTGTATCAGAATATATATATCGTTGTCGCATTTCATCAAAATAGGATTAGCAGTTTAGACATGAAAATGTAACACATGAAATCGCATTCAGCTTTGCATTATTAGTATCGATGTTTTGTGATGTTCACACTAAACTGGAAGCTAATTTGACCGGTTTTGTAATTTGTGGCTTGGCACCGACTTCAAACATATCAGTTGCTAACGCATATAAATAATATAATGATTCATTTTATCCTTTCTGAAGTCGGATTATCTTTTTTTTGTAAAAAGTTTTTATTTTTCCATTTTTAGTATTTATATATTTATCAAAATCGGACAACAAGTCTCGGAAAAATTGGCAAAGATATTTAAAAAAAGTTCATAATACACCCATTCTATCTAAGGAAAGGTCCACGTCTCATTATGTGGACTTCATCATTAGGTCCTCTCTATCAAATTGGTGGTTTTCAAGAGGGAATGCTCGAGTTGCTTAAGAAAGCACTCAAATAAACATACATGTGCTTTTAAAAATTGAGGAGTTCTCTCAATTCCTCACGGATCCCATCATCAGAACAGCACCAGATTAATGTGGGACCATCTTCGAGGTAGTTCCTATCAAACAAAAAAGGGAATTGTCCAAATCGGACCACGGGTCTCGGAGTAATCGCTGAACATCCTACATAAAAAAATCTTCATCATTATCTCGAAAACAATCATCATCATCAGGACCACTCCATCAAATTGGCGGTTTTCGTGAGAAAATGCTTGAGTGGCTTAAGAAAACACCCAAATCACCATACATGTGCCTTTAAAAATTGAGGAGTTCCCTCAATTCCTCATAGATTCCATCATCAGAACAGCACCAGATAAATGTGGGACCATCTTCAAAATAGTTCCTTTCAAACAAAAAAATAATTATTCAAATTGGACCACGGGTCTCGGACTAATCGCTGAACATCCTGCATAAAAAAATCTTCATCATTATCATCAAAACAATCATCATCATCAGGTCCACTGCATCGAAATGGTGGTTTTCGTAAGAAAATGCTTGAGTTGCTTAAGAAAACACCCAAATCACCATACATGTGCCTTTAAAAATTGAGGAGTTCCCTCAATCCCTCATGGATATCATCATCAGAACAGCACCATATTAATATGAGACCACCTTGGATGTAGATCCTTTCAAACAAAAAAAGAATTACTCAAATCGGACCACGGGTCTCGGAGTAATCGGTAAACATACATTTAAAAAAAAAACACCAAACCGAATGCAGAACCTCCTTCCTCAATGGAATTGAAGTCGGTTAAAAATGCATTCACTAGAAGATCGTCACTTACAATGATAAAACAAGCAAAAGAAAATACAGAAAAATGTCAGTTGTAAAAATATATACAAAATGATGATATTCAATGATGTATATTTTTTGGAGATATTTAAAAATAGGCCAAAATTGACCATCCCCCTCCCTACCTTAAGGAGTACAATTTGCGTTTTAATTTTTTGTTCGTACTACTATTACAGGCCACACCCTGTATTTAACATGTATTGAGAGTCGCAAAACATTGTTTCAAAAGACGTAGTATTAAATTCTCTTTATTCATTTTTCATCTTAGTGGTAGGTTTTTTACAATATTTTTTATAAAAGTAAAATACAAAAATATCCTAGGGTGCCGCCGGCAACGGAGCAAGGCCCAGGCTGCCGGTGGTTATAGTTAGGGAGGCGAATAGGGGAATTTTCGGCAATACTCGAGCGTGGCAGTTTAAGATATGAGAGATAAATACCTTAGACCTAATAGAACAACCTTGTAAAGTATTTAGCTCTATATGTAGTGACGCGCGCCTAGGATAGACGATCAAATTAGTAAAAAAAACCAGCCAAGTGCGAGTCGGACTCGCGCACCGAGGGTTCCGTAAAAACCTGAAACAATTGCTATTTCTTATGATTGCGTGGACATGAAAGTTTCGTTTTGCTACAGCAGAAATATATTATAGAGCTAAGTATATGATATGAATTTCAATTCAATACCTCTACGCGTTTACGAGGAAACAGGTAGTAAGTTTAAAATTAAAAAAAATATTTTAAGTACTATTTTACTAACAATGCCTACTTTTCGTAATTTTTCCTTTGTCTTTGCTATATGAAGTTTCTTCGTGCCAAGTTTCAAGTTTCTGAGTTTAAATACGGGAAGTACCCTTTAGGTTTTGAGTTTCTTGCGAGTACTCATCTCCAAAATATGCAACTTAAATTGCTATTTCTTTTGATGCGTTGACATGAAAGTTTGTTTTTGCCACAGCTGAAAGGTATAATAGACCTGAGTATTTGATATGGATTTCAATTTAATACCTTTACGCGTTTACGTGGAAAAATGTAGTAAGTTTAAAATTTTAAATATATATTTTTGTATGATTTTATTAAAAATGTCTACTTTTTATAATTTTTCCTTTGTCTATGCTATATGACGTTGCTTTGTGCCAAATTTCAAGTTTCTGAGTTCATGGGAAGTACCCCGTAGGTTTTGCGAGTGCCGAAAACTCTAAAATTTGCAGCATAAACGACTGTATCTTTTGATTGCGTTGGCTTTTAAGTATGATTTTTTCACAGCTTCAAGGGACAATAGACCTAAGTATTTGGTATAAATTTCAGCTTGATACCTCCATTTCATTCAGCTTTTTTGCCGTAAATAATTATTATCTTAACTCAAATCATTACTATTCGCTTTAAAAATAGGTAAAGATAAAGCTAAATAATTTTAAATTTTCTTTTAAAAATCATGATATTTTTAACTCAAGTCATGTTTATTGGTCTAAGGTATTTATTACTCTCTTTAAGAAACCGCGTGCAAGAGAGTTTTGCGTTTTGAATTAAGATATTATTTCTATCTGTGTGTGTGTTTAAGTTATCGCAAAAATATATCCTTTCTTAGTCATACGGGTTCTTAGTTAGACGTAATTCCTTAGAATTCTTACTCCATATTGAGCATGGCCCGACATGTAGTAGGTATTGGCCGTTTTATTTGTTTAGATTACACTTGTATTTAATTACTCACTCGTTGCTAATACTTTTTCTTTGGTATCATAACTTTCGACACGATATAACATCACGAGGGGTTTGAACCAGAGTTGCCGTTCAGTGTCGTTAGATAAGATTGCCTCCTTAAGCACACTTTCCTGAAAATCATAATTTTAACATATTAGTCCCTTACGATCGAAGTCGGCACGTACGATATCGTCACTATATACACAATGCAATCCTAATATTTGCATATCTAATTCTAATACAATTTCTCGCATAATAGTCCGAGTCGAAGTCAAGTCTGGTCGCATCGGGAAGAAGAAATTCAATTTTGCATGCACTTTTGAGTTCCAATTTTGCAGTATTCCATATTTTTAATTAAAACCGTAAAAGTTAAATTCTCTACAGGTAGCAGTCATTATGTTGCTTGCAATATGGTTTTTAATGTATGTGTCGCGTAAATTAAAACGAGCGGTGTTACGCCGTCATAACTAGTAATAGCATAAATAATTAATTTAATTTTTAAATATAAAAATATGTGCACGAGTTTAGTGGAAGGGACCACTTTGTCGATTCTAGTTTCCGAGTTATGGGCAGTTAAGTGAAAAATTACAATTTTTTATAGATACGGATCAATCATGGTCTAATGAATCTATGATTTTGAGCCCAACGCTGAAATGACCAATTTAAGCACCTTTTGAGAGCCTCAAAGATTAGTGCCTAAGGGTACCACTTTGTCGATACCTTGAAAAAACGACTATATGATACTTTTAGCCAAGATATTATTAATACAGAGCTACGTAGGGCGATTATATTATTGCTTTTCTTTTTCTTTTGAATATCAGGCTCCCGATACATACCAAAATAGCTTGGAAACCTAATTACAATATTTGGCATATGTACTTACTAGGTTTTTGTAAATGTGCTATTTGTAATAAGTGGCGAAATTGGAGCGGAAGTCAGTAAAAGAGGCGAGAATGGCGATGGCGTGGGAATCAGTGAAAGTAGAACGGAAGTTAAGCGGAACTAGTTGAAAGTGAAGCGGAATCAGCGGAAATGGAGCGGGACTGGTGGAATTGGAGCGCAATTAGTGGGATTGGAGCAGAACTCAGTGGATGTGGGATAGAAATGGCGGGAATTGAGTGGAAGTAGAGCGGAACGGGCGGAATTGGAGCGGAAGTCAGTGGAAATGGGGTGGAAGTGGCGGGAATAGAGTGTAAGTAGAGCGGAACTGGGCGGAAGGGGAGCGGAACTGGTGGAAACGAAGTGGAACTGGAGCGAAACTTATTAAAAGTGGTGGAAATTAAGTTGACGTCAGTAAAAGTAGAGCTAACGTGGGGCGGAACTAGCGGAATCGGAGCGGAACTGGCATAATTGGAGCGGAACTGATGGAATTTTAGCGGGAGTCTTAGGAAGGAAGTTATCGATAGGTACCTACTAACTATAACAAACTACTCCAGAAAAACAGTAAGATTTCAAATTAGATTTTTAACAATTTAATTTTTTTGGTTACTCCGGATCATGTAAGCGACAAAGTGGTACCCATATTTTAAGTAAAAAAAAATCACTCTTAACAACGTAAAAAAAGCAAAAACGGACTATATAAGTAATAATCCGCAATTAATTATGTTTTGTAACATGCCTGAAATGACAATAATGCATTAAAAACAATATTTCACAAACAAGTTACTAAACTTTAGTACATCGACAAAATGGTATCCTATCTATAATTTAGTAAGGAAAAACACTGAACTTTAACATTCCGAAAATTGGGTTAAGATTGAGTTTTTAGGTATTTTAAATGATATTAGTGTTTGTTCCGTTATCTCTTGATATTTTATTCGAACACACATGAAATTTGTAAGTTTTTGTTATACATTTTGTCACGACGGCTTTTTTGAAATTTGGAAATTTATGACTAGATTAACTAGATTTCATGAAACGCATGTCTGTTTTAGATTTAGAATCCATTTAATAACGTAACTTTTTTAAATAGTTATTTGTGCAACAAGAGAGGAAAGTTGGTTTTTCTTGCGAGTGTTGATTTTGAGTGCCGAGTAAGCGAAAGATTCTATAATTGAATCACGAGCGAAACGAGTGATTCTAGGTTTGAATCTTGAGCGTAGCGAGGGATCTCAAGAACACGAGATGTAAAAAAATCCTCTCGTGTGACACATACAACTTTCCACCTCAGTAGTGAGAACATATTAAAGTCAAAAAAACACATTTATTTACATTCGAACATTTATTTATATTAAATTCGAATGAAAGGCATCATCATTATGACGAAAACCTTCTAGAAACAAAATTTCACTCCCTGGAGTGACGAAAGTAACAACTTTCGTCACTTCCTGGAGTGATGAAAGTCGCACTTTCGTCACTCCAGGGAGTGAGGAAAATAGGCTTGTTCGAACTGCTGAGGTGAAAAATATTTTAACGGGTATTGGTAGGCAACAGGATGGTTATTAAAAAAACGTTTATCAGTATGACTAAAGTGCCTATAGAACATATAAAGAAGATAAAATTGTCTATAATTTGTTAATACACAACAGGTCTGTTAGTCTTACAGATATAAAGATACAGGGGGTGAAAAAGATTTTCTTTTTAATCATGAGGATTTGATTTATTGGCTTCAAAATTATGTACTTCGAGATAAAGAAATGAAACCTCTACCATAGCTTTCTCATTTTATAATAATTCTATTAAAATATACTCAAAAGTTGAATTCACCCCTAACGCACTTATAGAGGGAGATGAAAGTAGTAGGCTCACACACAAAAGCATGTTCTATAACTCATCGTTAAATATTACTAGGCGTTGACAGGTATAGTTTTGTTATGGCTGAAAGTTTAAAATGAAATTAAAATGTTCGTACCAATTTCTCGTCTCCATTCTGGAACCAGACCAAATTGGTTTGTTTTACATATAATCATGTAATTAAGTAAAGCGTCGTTAATTTTTACCAGAGTCTTAAAAATATAAATCTCGCGTTTAATAAAAAGCAAACGTAAAATAAAAATATTAAGCCATAATACGCAATTTCAAAAGAAGTACCTCTATTTTTCAGAGAAATAACGCGTAGTTTCAGTGTCCACGAGGCAACCGGATGGCTCGCGGTATTAAAGCCCCCTGCGTGTTGTGGAACCACCCTGTGCAAACCGGGCACTGTAACTAAGCGCCATTGCTTTAACTATATGGGCACTGCGATTGTCATCTCATCATTTCGCTAAGTAGGGTCAAGTTATTATTTTAAACAGCAGTGATTACAGCCAAAAATATCCATAAAAAATGTACTCTAAGAAGGTTACTTTAAGGTTCATTCAAGGATGCAAACGTGGAGACATCTATCTCTTTTTAAAAGTTGCTACTCCGAAAAATGCATCATCTTTGATAATAGATTATTTCACGTCAGATTTGCAAAGAAATTAAATAACTAATATTTTAGTATACTTAGTTATTTTTCACAATTATAATTACTGAATGACTTAAGTTATAAATAATTAACAAACACGTCTCAATATTGTACACAGATTACCGTAGTAGCATATTATGTTTAGCTGTGGCAACCATGACAACCGGTAGCCACAGCTAAACATAATGGCAGCCATAAGAAAGCGTTCTTGTTCGAGAAAATTATTAATTGAGAAAATCGAATAATCCTTGTTTTTTTTTTTGTAACTTAAAATAAAAAGCATTATGCCCAACGTAGAAGTGTTGCGATCCAGCGAGGAAATGCTGCCAGCATCCTCGGCACCATACCACAGGGGCCAACTTTAGATTTAGATTTTTAGTTTTAGATTACTTTATTGTAGGGTTTATTTTATAAGTATGTAGTTTAGTTTGAGGAAAACCACGAGCAAGATATATACAACAACTAAAAGAAAAAGCAAATGTCGTGTCTTACAGGGACCTAAAGAGCCTAGCCGAGGACCGCGAAAACTGGCGCATACTCCACCGACAAGAGCCATGCTCTTAAATTTTGATGATGATGAGTTTAGTTATATTTTTAACCGACTTTAATTCCATTGAGGAAGGAGGTTCTGCATTCGGTTTGGTGTTTTTTTTTAATGTATGTTCACCGATTACTCCGAGACCCGTAGTCCGATTTGAGTAATTCTTTTTTTTTTTGAAAGGATCTACATCCAAGGTGGTCCCATATTAATATGGTGCTATTCTGATGATGGGATCCATAAGGAATTGAGGGAACTCCTCATTTTTTAAAGGCACATGTATGGTGATTTGGGTGTTTTCTTAAGTAACTCAAGCATTTTCTCACGAAAACCACCATTTTGATGCAGTGGACCTGCTGATGATAATTGTTTTGATGATAACGATGAAGATTTTTTTATGCAGGATGTTCAGCGATTACTCCGAGACCCGTGGTCCAATCTAGATAATTATTTTTTTATTTGAAATGAACTACCTTGAAGATGGTCTCACATTTACCTGGTGCTGTTCTGATGATGGATCCATTATCAATTGAGGGAACTCCTCAATTTTTAAAGGCACATGTATGGTGATTTGGGTGTTTTCTTAAGCTACTCAAGCATTTTCTCACGAAAACCACCAATTTGATGGAGTGGACCTGATGATGATGATTGTTTTGATGATAATGTTGAAGATTTTTTAAATGTAGGATGTTCAGCGATTGCTCCGAGACCCGTGGTCCGATTTAAATAATATTTTTTTGTTTGAATCGAACTACCTCAAAGATGGTCCCACATTAATCTGGTCCTGTTCTGATGATGGAATCTATGAGCAACTGAGGGAACTCCTAAAATTTTAAAGGCACGTGTATGGTGATTTGGGTGTTTTCTTAAGCCACTCAAGCATTTTCTCACGAAAACCGCCAATTTGATGGAGTGGTCCTGATGATGATGATTGGTTTCGTAATAAAGATGAAGATTTTTTTATGTAGGATGTTCAGCGATTACTCCAAGACCCGTGGTCCGATTTGGACAATTCCTTTTTTTTGGTTGATAGGAACTACCTCGAAGATGGTCCCATATTAATCTGGTGCTGTTCTGATGATGGGACCCGTGAGGAATTGAGAGAACTCCTCAATTTTTAAAGGCACATGTTTGTTGATTTGGGTGTTTTCTTAAGCAACTCGATCATTCCCTCTTGAAAACCACCAATTTGATAGAGAGTACCTAATGATGAAGTCCACATATGATACGTGGATCTTTCCTTAGATAGAATGGGTGTATTATGATTTTTTTTATTTATCTTTACCGATTATTCCGAGACTTGTTGTCCGATTTTGATAAATATAATCACTAAAAATG
Source organism: Pammene fasciana (assembly GCA_911728535.1). Lineage (NCBI taxonomy): Eukaryota > Metazoa > Arthropoda > Insecta > Lepidoptera > Tortricidae > Pammene > Pammene fasciana. The sequence goes on from OU452283.1 coordinate 12,479,362, forward strand.
GAAAAATAAATACTTTTTACAAAAAAAAGATTAACCGACTTCAAAAAGGTTAAAATGAATCATTATATTATTTATATGCGTTACCAACTGATATGTTTGAAGTCGGTGCCAAGCCACAAATTACAAAACCGGTCAAATCAGCTTCAAGTGTGAACATCACAAAACATCGAAACTAATAATACCAAGGTCAATGCGATTTCATGTGTTACATTTTCATGTCTAAACTATTATCTCTATTTTGATGAAATGCGACAACGATATATATATATATTCTGAAACCCGTCTGCTTTGTCAATAATCAGAAAAAGGCGGCAAATAGAAAAAAAAATGTAGACGCGTAAGATTGACCTTGGAGTCTCGTTTGGGACACCGACCGAGGCGGTCGTCCCTTCATCCTCTATTGCATTCATAGAATTCCGAAAAGTGAAACAATAGGCGATCTTTACCATGTGTTTGCACAACGCAACTGCATGCCCGCCGCCCGCCGCGCCACTTTTTGAGGAAGTCGCGAATCGGTTTTAAATACGCGTTTTCGTTTGGTCTATGTGTTTCTGTTTTCCTTATTTCGCAAAAACTAACATATACCATATCCAGCATATACTATTATGCGTGCGCCCGCGAGTGAATTTAAGGGAGTGTGCGTACGACAGACTGCGCTCGACGCTGCCAGGCTTGACTGCGGCCTGAGAGGATGGCGTCATACGTTACCGTACAAAGACCCGGGTGAGATCTTTCCATAGTTTACTACCTACTCATACTTTGTTTCATAGGTTGTTTTTTATTAGGGCCGGACCCATCTAGGTACTCTTCTGTCATTAAAAATAAGGAAGGATTGAGCAAGGTCCAAACTGTGTCCCGTTTTTACAGAACCTGCATGGTCCCGGTTAAAACCAGTAGCTTCGGTATCTATCTGAGTAGTCCTCTAAACTTTTTCCAAAATACCTATTATGTATGTATGTATGTATGTCTCTCATAAGCTAAACTCCGTAAACGATAATACATGTGCGCGCGCACGACCTTGCCAGTGCTCAAAACTTACCTACATTAAAGCAATGAAATTTCGTTATCAAAAATAAGCATGCACAAGTTCGAAGTGCAAATTCATATCTAAAACCACCACATAATTTAACTAACTAAGACATACGAACTATTAGCTAGCTAAAGAGCATTGCAGGTACATTGCAGTTAGCAGATAATAAGAAGTTGCCGTCCAAAGGGTTTCATGTGGAGCAGTCACAAATCGACACATGTGCACGAGTTCTCAAACAAGCCGAGTGCAGAACAGAGGGCTACCGCGAAGTTCGAAAATCGACAAAACGATGGCCCCGTCTCTATCGCTCTTGCATATACGAAAGATAGTGATGCAAATAGACGATTCGATGAACGAAGTGCTTCGCGGTTATAGGCCAGGTATACCCGCAGAACAGTTTGCTATCCGGCAGTTGCGATAGAGTGAAACACAAAGCAAAAAATACTGACAATATAAGCTGTAAACTTGAAGAAAAATATATTTAATGGACTTTATGCAATTAACACAACCATCGAGACTTTCTCCAAGAAAGAGCGACAAAAAAAAGTTTTTCGTTATGTTCGACGGTCCCGGACCCGAAATCCCCAAACACGTGCGGTTGCCAGTTGAGCCGTTTGGAGTCTTGAGGACAATGGTCATCATAAAGTCGGCTTTTAAATGACAGAGATCCAATGACCGGAACAAAATAATAAAAACGTTACCTAAGCGATATGAAATATTTAACTATTTCACAAACTAAAGTTTAGTTGCTAAAGAAATGAAATTGAACAACGCGCTACACACACGTAAGTACAGCCAACAGAAATGCGTTCTGCATGGGAAAATGTGAAAAATATCTTGTGCCTAAATTAAAAAAGCGTTTTATTACTTATAATATTTAAGTTTTCAGTTGTGATTATTATGTTTCCTTTCCGTGAATAACAGTGGAATTGTTAAGTGAATTGTTAAGTGAATATACACACAAATCCATATTGGTTATCAGTCTAGTGTTATTTATTGGTGTTCAGTCCAGTGTTATTGGTGTTATTGTGTGGGTAAACCAGTAGAGTGACAATAGAAAATACTCTATGTTATCTGAATGTGTGCTACAATGCCTACAATATGTTAGAAGAGATTCGTTCAAGTGCTTTTAACTTATTGAATTTTTTATTCTCATATATTATTATCAAGTGATTGCGGTTCTCAACTTATATATTTTTCGTGTGTGTGTGTGTCTTTTATCATATATTATATATTTAAGCTAGTTAGGATTCTCACAAGCATCAACAGAGCTAAGCTACGGAAATAAGAACGACATACACCTTAAAGAAACGCAACGTATCCAATGGACCGTCAGAAAATACACGTGAGGCTGGAAAGTCAAGACGCTTACGAAAAATAGTCTCATTAACAGAAGGCCAAAACACACTTGCTGCGTTGAGCTATGGTATGACGGAGAGCAAATGAAAAAGATGGATTCGTGGATTAGCTACTTGAACCAAAGAATAACTTGACCACAACCAGGAAATAACTAGGGCTATTTAGCCCACCTGCTAATCAACAGATCTTAACGCAATGAACGCAACTCATACGCAGTCACTATCCCCTCGTATATATTTACACACAGTATTTATCTATCCTCCTCACACTGGGCACGATGCAAGTATTCGGTCTGGTTCTACCTCCCATCATTCCTAATAATATCCTTGACTGCACAAACCTGACAGTCCCATCCTGTATTTATTGGCCCACTGGTTTCTCGGGCAGGAGGGCCAGCTGAGCATACCGGCGGCAGATGATGGGATGAGCACACGAGGAAGCCCGGATACACGCCCTATCTCGGAGTGGGTTTGTCCGGACAGAGGTCGTTAACCCGCCGAACTCTACGCCTCTGACCGACGGCCTGAACCGTACTAGTACGTTTATTTGAGCTATCTCGGCAAGCCTACTCGTCCCTCCCTCTCTTGTATGACCAGCGCCTCTGCGTCCTTGCAGCAGAACTGCTGGCTGGTGGTGTCACAGGACGGAGGACGGTGTAGACGCGTAAGATTGACCTTCCATAAAATGTTTGAATATCGTGCCTTTTTTACTGACACGGCGTATGTACTGGGTATATGTGAGTATAGAAAAATTAATCTAGCAATTGAATTCCTTTATACTTCGGATTAAACCGTAGATGAAGAAGGATAAATAATTCAAACCGAACCACGGGCTTCGTTCGACATACGGATAGTCCCAACAATGTGTTAATAAACAAACATAGGACGCATGATTATACTTTCTGTACCTACTTTTGCCTAACAGTTAACGCATGGTAAAAATAACAATTCACTGAATACATCGCCTCGTTCGTATTAACTCTTCCAAATTTGGCTTGGCACCGACTTCAAACATATCAGTTGGTAACGCATATAAATAATATAATGATTCATTTTAACCTTTTTGAAGTCGGTTAATCTTTTTTTTGTAAAAAGTTTTTATTAGTGATATTTACGGCCTTCATAGCCCAGTTGGTAGTGACCCTGCCTACGAAGCTGGAGGTCCCGGGTTCGAATCCTGGTAAGGGCATTTATTTGTGTGCTAATCTCAAATATTTGTTCCTGAGTTATGGATGTTTTCTATGTATATAAGTATGTATTTATCTATCTAAGTATGTATATCGTCGCCTAGCACCCATAGCACAAGCTTTGCTTAGTTTGGGGTTAGGTTGATTTGTGTAAGATTGTCCCCAAATATTTATTTATTTATTTATTTTTATTTTTAAGTCGTTATATGTACCATTTTAAAGTTTGAAATTAAATGTATTATTATAAAGCATTATGTTAAAATTTGTAGAAATGGATTCAATGCTAGGGCTGGCAAAATTTAGCAGAAATAATCTATCTATCTATCTATATCTATCTATCTTCTATACATGTAATAAAGCTGAAGAGGGTCGAAAAACTGTACATTGGAGATATTAGTAAAAAAATGAGTTAGTAGCTCTTAGAATTGATAACAGAACACGTTTCGACGATTTTTAGAATTTTTGTCTGTTTGTTTGTTTATCTGTTTGTCTGTTTAAATGGGGAGAGTTGGCGTGAAAACGCCTGAACCGATTTCGATAAAAACTTCACTAGCCGATTCAACAGACCTCTGGTCAGGACGTAGGCTATAAAAAATACGAACTTTTTGGATTTAGGGGGGTTTAAGGGGGGTTTGAATGTTGTGTGGGAAATGCCTTTATATGGGAAATAAATACTTATGCCTTTGTATTTCAACTATATAATTTTTATACCACGGCGGTGGCAAATAATCATACGACCCGCCAGATGGTAAGCAGTTAGGCATAGCCAATGGACGCCTGTAACTCCAGAGGTTTCACATGCGCGTTGCCTCCCTATAAAAATCTTTTATTATTTCAACTATATTGCACGAAATACAAAACTGTGTATTTACTAGGTATTTTCTATCAGTCAACCATGGGGCCTATATAATAGACATGTACAAGAGGTGCAAAAATAAATCACACTATTGCTAATTATACCAAAAATTGTTACGTTGAACATTTAAGATGGGAGAAAAAGAGTTTTGACAGAGTTTACCCCGTGATGGGTGGCAAAGATAGGGGGCTCGGGGGGCGAAGCCCCCGCAAAAAGAAAGAACACACCGTACTATTGCTTAATCTACCAAAAATTGTTAGGTTAGACGTTTAAGATGGGAAAAAAAGAGGTTTGATCTATCAAACCTTAGAGTTTACCATATAATGGGCGGCAGAAAAGGGGGGCTCGCATAAACAAAATACACGTACTTTTTCTAATAGTACCAAAATTTGTTTCGTTGAACATTTAAGATGGGAGAAAAAGAGTTTTGTTAGAGTGTACCACGTGATGGGCGGTAAGGGAAGGGAGGCTCGCAGGAGCCCGCGCTAAAAGCTAAACACACCGTACCATTGCTATTTTTACCAAAAAATGGTAAGGTTGAATATTTAAGATAGGTAGGAATAAAAATGTTTTGATAGAGTTTACCACTATTAATACCAAAAATGATTAAATTGAACATTTAAGACGGAAGCAATAACAGTTTTAATGGAATTAACTACGTGAAAGGCGGCTCGGGGGCCATTTCGCTTATACCTTTCTCCTTACTATTGGTCTTTCCACCCTTGGGTTTACTTTTAAGACATAGTCATTAATTTGTTTTCGATCTCTGACCTCCTGCTGTATTTTCTACTGAGATACATTGGCCGTTCGACTCTACAAAGAGAGTTCTGCTTTTAGCTCTCCAGATCTTCCTGCTCACATTGCTTCTCTGCCGCGGACGCTTTCGGTCGATACCTACTGCAATGCGCGAGAGCGAAGCCGCGCGGGTACAGCTAGTTGAAAAATATTGATAAGTAAGAATGTTAGGGTATCCACACTTGTATAGTCGACGTTCAAAGAATGTTTACATATCTTTTTTTTTTTTACTTACGAGTATACCTTTTTATCGGCGATACAATGAAATCGAATAATGTAATTTATTTCCGAAAATTTTCGTTCCATGTTTTGTGCTTGTTGACGATGGACATATACTATAGTTAAAATGATTTCCAAAAAATTACAGTTTAAATAGATATAAACATATTCAATTACGATATTTCAGGATCAAATTATAATAATAGTTGAACTTGAGAGTTATACATAGTTTGAACATCAATATCAGAGGAAAACAATAGCTTACATAGCTCAATAACTAATTATTATTAAAATATTTAAATCAATTTTAAGTTATTTTCTTCACCTATCTACTAGATTATTCCTATTTAATTTAACTTGCCTAGCTCGTAAAAAATCAACGTAAAGTTTAATCCTAAATTAAAAAAAATCATTGTGTGGTTTTATGAAACCACGATGCAAGTGAAATTTACTATGTTAGCATGGCGCTTAGAAATTGGTGCCCAATTGGTTTGTCATGCTAGAAGTATAGAGCTGGAATGACTTGCCAAATGTAATTTATTAAATAAATCGAAATATCTTTCTAAAATTTAGAAAAAAAAAATTCGTCCCACGGGGTTTGAACCCTCGCCCATTCGATCGTAAGTCTCATGCCATGCCACAGTGCCACCGCTGCAGTTACGCTAAGACGTGAAATATAGATTTGTATACCGCGGTTGACTGCCAACATGACATGAACCTTATTGCTTATGCAATAAGCCTCACCTTACAAACGAGAATCAGCGTTACAGCTTGTAACGCATGTCGCGCGGAAGACAGGCCTAAATTTTTGAGGCGATGGAATAAAAGTTTCACTTTAACCCTTAACTTGGCAGTGTGCATTCTTATGCACGTTAACTTCAAAAAATTCTGCGCCTCTAGTTATCAATCGAACACTATTCTTTGACGCGTAGTTTACGAATCGATACTTAATTCTATTGGTAGAAAATTATTTGACGTTGCTGGCAGCACTGACTTTGACAGTATCACGCAAGATGGCGGACCACTAAGCTGCGTCTACGCATTATGAGGTAAAATTGCTACTTTTTAGTGTTTTTATGTTATATTTGAGTCGGTTTGTGATTGTTACATAACAAATGAATATATATTCTATACAATAACGTAATTTTCTTACACAGTTCCTCGTTTTTATGTATAACTTGAATTCGTTTTGTTGTATGTATTTGCAAATGCACACCGCCAGCTTCTCTACTAACCACATGCTTTTTTATATGTATCTTTAAAGATACACCGCCAGCTTCTCTTGCTTTTTGAAATGTATCTTTAAAGATACACTGCTAGGTTCAGATACTCACTGTTTTACTAAGAAATTAAATCTTTTTTAGGGCATGTTATAATATAAAAGCTAGGATGTTCGAAAACAATGTATTTTTCACCTCCCTAGCTCGGAAAGGCCTTTTTTATTCTTTAAAAACAGATAGCAAAACTGCATTTTATTCACAAGGGAGCAAAGAATATTTGAAATTCGAACGTGTTGTGGCGGCCTGCTCGCCCGCCACTACCTAAGTCCCCGCGCCTGCGTGTTGCAGCGCGCGGTTGCCTAGCAACGAGACACACAACACTACGTTACCTAACCGTTATATATGAATTACTCTGCTGATTTTCCCAATCTAATTGTTAGTGTTGTATACATATAACCATCTTGTGTAAATATACTGTAAATACTCCGCCTGCGCATTTATTACTTCAACTTCAATTAACAACCTGCCGTCCAACTGCTGGTAGGTAACCTTTACTCTATCTATCTACTACAGTGTTATTAGTTAGGTATTTTGGAACGAAGTTCCTTATCGGACGGTTGGCGGAGAAGTAAAAAAAGTCAAAAAACAAAAAAGTAAAAAATAAAAAAAGTCAAAAAAAGTCAAAAACGTCAAAAAGTCATAAAAATCAAAAAAGTCAAAAAAGTCACAAAAGTCAAAAAAGTTTTAAAAAAACTCAAAAAAGGACAAACATGTAGTAATTTCCTCGCTTTAGTGAGGTGAAAAGATTTGTGTTACACACGGCTGCAAAGTTATTTTTACGTCTCGTGTGTTGCAACACTCACTACGCTCAGGATTATATTTTTGAACTACTCGCTTCACTCAGGATTCTATTTTCGAACCACTCGCTTCGCTCGTGGTTCAACCCTAGAATCCATTCGCTAGCTCGTAGTTCAACCCTAGAATCCATTCGCTAGCTCGTGCTTCAAGTCCACACTCGCGGTTAAAATACAACTTTGCACCCTTGTATAACAAATAACTATTTTTATTATTCTGGTGCCACAGATAAGGGTGCAGCAAGAAAAAAGAGCTCGCAGACCAGTTGCTCTTGTTCCTGAACCGGGGGTTCATGGCTGTAATTCATTCGAAGATAATTGTATAATAATAATAATATGCTTGGTTGGGCTAAGGCACTCCGACAGTAGTTCTTCTGCTCCATCTCTACTATCTCCTAGAGAGCCTACACTGTTATCGGAAAGGTACCATAAAACAACGAACTTAGTCGAGCATAACGGCTTTCCAAAACTACCCCAGTGATCTATGACCAGTATGCTTAGATAACTTAGTTAGTTATCCTCGGCATTTTTCCGCAAGTCGACATCCAATGTACCTATTTTGCATGAAAAGGGGGTTGCACTACTCTAGCCCCCCAACTCTTCCACGAAAACTAGTCCTCTATACTTCTACCTGTTTGCAATCTATCTCGTTGTTTCTTTCACCTCCATACAGGCTCTGGCTCTGCACATGGAGCTATCTGTCCTACTCATAGTGAAGAGGTATTTGTTTGGTGTTTGTGTTGTACCCTTTTATCAGTCCAATTTACGTGGTTATGGTCTCTGTATTCTCTAGCTTATTTTGGTGAGCTTTCAGTCGTATTCCGGCACTATTTCCTTGGTTTGTCTGCGAGCTTTTCCAGTATAATTACAGATATTTGATGTAGTTGTTTATGGCATGTATTTAACCGGGCTGCTAAATAATTGTATTTGGGCAGCTATAAAAAATAAAAATGGGTACCAAAATTATTAGGTTGGCGATTAATTCGAGGCGACTAATTATTTCAATATGGGCTGCATTTTAATGCTTTCACAGGTATTGTTTAACTATAGCCAGGTATCAAATAATTATATTGACAACTGAATTAGTAACTGGGAAGCAATTTAAGAAGCCTTTTTTAAATAGAAAACGATCACCTATTAATTTAAAAATCAGCATTTTTTTAAATATTTAGGAAGCAATTAAAATGCGTTAAATCTATACATATAATAATCTATATACATACATATAATAAACGCGTAAGGAGAAAAAAAATGTACATTGAAGATATTTAAGAAAAACTAATTCGGTGGGTCTTAGAAACGTTGACTGAATACATTTCAGTGATTTTTGGAATTTTTGTCTGTCTGTCTGTGAGTTTGTTCGCGATGTACGCAAAAACTACTGAACAGAATTTCATGAAATGTTGTATTATAGTAGTTTATACCCCTAGGTAACATATAGGGTAGTTTTTGTCCCGCTTAATTTAAATTATTTTTTTCCAATTCAAGCAAGTCTGTTTGGAAAGAGAAGTGTCGTAGTTTATATGGGAGCTCATACATTCTATGACACTTCTATTTTCAAACAAGTCAATTTCTTTGTGAAAGTTGAAACTGTTGAAAGTAACCGGAAATATATGTGTCATCGATGATATGATGCACGGTGTTCCGGAGCGTCTCTGACACGATACTTCCGAAAGCGTCACGTGATCCTGAGACCTGTATACAAAGTAAAGTGTCGGAAGTGTCATGTCGGAGACGGTGCATAATCTATACATAATATACTTAATAAACGCGTAAGGAGAAAAAAATGAACATTGAAGATATTTAAGAAAAACTACCGAACAGAATTTCATGAAATTTTGTATTATAACAGTTTATACCCCAGGGTAACATATAGGGTAGTTTTTATCCCGCTTATGATTTTTTTTTTCAATTTTAGCAAATTTGCCCGGAATGTGAAGTGTCGTGGTTTATATGGGAGTTCATACATTCTATGACACTTTTCTTTCCAAACGAGTCAATTTCGTTTTGAAAGTTGAAAGTAATTAACCGGAAATATAATTGTCATCCACTAATATCTAACTTAAATTTGTTGAATTATCTATTTGGTTCGTTCCCAGCCCTGGGCACCGGAGGCCTATTTAGGCCACATTTCTCTTTGTAAATGACATCTATTAAAAGGTTATAATTCAAACAAAAAATGTCTGTGTCTACATAAAATAAAGAAATTATTCTTAAGACTTGACCATGAGTTTTGTCCAGTTCCTATCATGCCGCTGAAGCAATTCTCGCTGCGATGTTCCGTGCCTGGGCCCTATATGGTACTTGGCATTAGGCCTTCGCATACATTGCCAAGACCCTTGACAATTGAGTTTTGTCCGGCCCCTTTCATGCTGCTGCTGAAGCAATTCTCGCTGCAACGTTCCGTGCCTGGGCACTATTATGCAGTACTTGGCATTTGGCCTTTCCATATATTGCCGCTCACCCTCGGGTTCGCAAAGACACTTGATCATTTAGTTTATACCCGGCCCTGTCATTCTGCTGCCGAAGAAATTCTTGCTGCGACGTTCCGTGCCTGGGTAACGGTAATTGGCATTTGGCCTTCCCATTATTTGTCAAGAAACTAAACCATTGAGTTTGTACTCGGCCCTATCATTCTGCTGCTGAAAAAATTCTCGCTGCTAAGTTCCGGGCCTGAGCTCTATGTGGTATTCGGCCTTTGGTTTTCGCACACACTGCCGCTCCCTTGGGCCTTTTGCTCTCGGGTTCGCTATATATACACTTGACTATTGAGTTTTTACCCGGCCCTATCATGCTGCTGCTGAAGTAATTCTCTCTACTATGTTCCGGACCTGGGCCCTATACGGTAATTGGCATTTGGCCTTCCCATTAATTGCCAAGAAACTAAACCGTTGAGTTTATACTCGGCCCTATCATGCTGCTGCTGAAGAAATTCTCGCTACTATGTTCCGGACCTGGGCCCTACGTGGTTTTGGCTTTGGCATATATTGCCGCTCATCCTCGGGCCTTCAGCCCTCGGGTTCGCTAAGACAATTTACCATTGAGGGTGTACTGCCTTTTTGCCGAATTATGTTTCGTCAAATTTCATTTAGCAACCAACTTTTCGCCGAAGTTTAATTTCGCAAACCAATCCTTGGCATAATTTTACTTCGTATTTTTTTTATTTCGCTAAATTTTTATATTGCAAAATTTTATTACGTCGAATTTTATTGTAGTAAATAATTGTGTAGCAAATGATTTCCTAAGGCAAATAACATATTGTCAATTGTGTTTATGTGGTAAATAATTGTGTAGCAATTAGTGCTGCTCCCAGAGATAGGTAGGTTAGGGTTATTTTTTTATGACCGTAAAAACGAAACTGCTCCCAGAGATAGGTAGGTTACGGGAAAATATGGGATACGTAGTTCGAGGAGTTAAGAATTTGCTAAATAATTTTCGTCGAAACATTAGTAAACCCCATTGAGTATTTATTGTCCGGCCCCATTCATGCTGCTGCTGAAGCAATTCTCGCTGCAACATTCCGTGCCTGGGCACTATGCGGTCCCTACTTGGCATTTAGCCTTCCCATACATTGCCGCTCATCCTTGGGTTCGCTATGACACTTCACCATTGAGATTATACCCGGCCCTGTTATGCTGCTACTGAAGAAATTTTCGCTGCTTCACTCCAAGCCTGGGCATTACACGATACTTGGTATTTGACCTTTGTAGACATTGACATTGAGTTACGTCTTATTTACGTCTTTTATCACACGCTTACCATATAGCGATCACCCCCCGTTCGAAGCACGTTTTGCAACAGGAACTCGGCCATTAGCATTCGTATGTTTAGTCGCTCTGCATTTTAGTGAGTTACTTACGTTATTACCTACGATACAATTAATCACTAACAAATTTAATGTACTCTTTTTACGTGTAGAAAGCGTACCCAAGTTTTAGAATATTGGCCTGGAAATAGTAAATGGAAATACCAAACAACCTATATACACGCGGGCGAAGCCGCGGGCACAGCTAGTATTCAATATAAGTACAACGGGCAACTTTACACGAGCAGTAATTATAAGATAAAAAGGATTCTTAAAAAGTTACTGGGGTCTATGAATATTGGTAGGTAGGTACCTATAAGTAGGTATCTACTGTCAGATATCTAGTACCAAATTTCATTGATTATAGATTCATAGATAGATTCATAGATTTATTGGTATTAATTATACACTGTCAACAATAGGTAGGTAGGCTTGTATAGGTATTACTTAAATCCCTACCTAGTTAATAGAAAATGTGAATCAGTCATTTTTAGGGTTCCTTAGTCAACTAGGAACCCTTATAGTTTCGCCATGTCCGTCTGTCCGTCCGTCCGTCCGTCCAAGGTCTAGCTCAGTGACTGATAGCACTAGAAAGCTGAAATTTGGTATGAGTATGTGCGTTAATCACGCCAACAAAGTAATAGAATAAAAACTGGAAAATATTTTTATTAGGGTACCTCTCCTACACATGTGACCCAACTCACAAGGGTGAATTCCACTCCAACCTGTCTCCAACCCTGTCGTGTGGCCCCCTATCCAAATTGGATCCGTTGGATAGGTCTTTTAAAAATAGTCGAGGTGTTTGAAAAAGAACACTTTTTGGATAAAACGAATTGTTTTGTAAATAATAGCTCTGAAAGTTCAAAGTCGGGCATCCCCCCAATCTAACTTTTGCACCGTGGGTCCAAAAAATTTAAAAAAAAAATCATGAAAGTGAGGCTTAACAAGTACTTTCAATGAAAACTATATTGAATAAAATCGGTTGAGCCGTTTTTGAGTTATCACTCAAAAACGCAAAGCAAAAGGACGTGAGTGCGGCGTAGTATAATGACGTAAGCGCCGCCAAGTATCCCTTAACAAACGACCTTTTTGAACGGATGAATTGTAACATTCCTTCAACTACGGAACCGGCATGGCCGGGCATGGCCCGATATGCTCTTGGTCGGTTTTTAGTATGTTTTAAATTGGCCACCCTTCAATAACTGGCCAGTTATACTAAAATGGATTGTACATATTGCAATCATGCACGCAATATTTCACTGTCAATCGTTCCTTTTTAAACATTTTGGTTCAGAACCCTAAAAATATTCCAGTGTCCTGAAATTTTACTGCTCCCCTAATTAAAATGATACCTGCAACTGGTACACTCATTATGGTTAATTAGGTAAAAACAAATAGCTGGCAACAAATATTTAAAACAAGCCTGCTTTGAATAATAGATGCGAAGTTAATATTTTAGATGCCAACCTATTATTTTAAGTTCCCTGATAATTTTTGGTGTGCTATATTTTGCTGCCGTTTTTCAATGATATTGATGCCACATGTTTGATGCTTATTTTAATTTAAGGTCGCTAAAATATTAATACACAGCCAATTTATATTATTATATGCCTTAGAAAAGTTGCCGATTCATATTTTAGATGCCCGTAAAATTATAAGCCGTTGTTTATAGTGCTGCATGGTTAGCACAAGTGTGCAGCGATAGTACTACTAACTTAGCGGTAGAACTCGCGGGCGAGATAGACAGCTCTGTCACTTTCTGACTGTATTCATCAAAAAGTGACAGATGTCTACATCTATATCGCCTGCAAGATACTGTCACTGCAGACTTGAGCTAATCATACATATCAAGTTGGCTGTTGATGTGCGAGTATGCTAAGGGTATTATGGGCTTGAGCTATTCCGCAGCATACAAATTTCCTTGTCTTATTAAATTTAAACTGTAGATACATTGGATATATCTTAATGTTACGTTGATATTATTCTGATCTCATAATTAATTGAAAAATGACTGTAAATTAGTATTCACATAAAACATAGAGCTATTTGAATAAAGTGAATTACGATTTTGATTTTTTTTTTATGTTGATATTGTTACGCGAAAATATTACGCAACTAATTAGTTGTATAAGTTCTTGCTGAAAAGTATATTTTTGAGTTTTGTTTTAATTAAGTACTCTAAACTTTATGCTACAGACGCTGGCAGTGTCTCTCCTAAGATACATACTTCATTTGATGTCAATTTGTGTGTCCTTGGCAGAGTGCACTTAAATATACATTCTATAAAAAAATAACTAAACTATAAAGATTTTTTTTATTATTTTTCTACCCTTTTATAAACCCTCAATATCCCCCCTCTTAAGAAAAAAACACAAAATTCGAGAAAATAAAACCTGCCAAGTATAGGGTTACTTATGCAAATTAGCTGGTATACCTAAGCATTTTCGCAAGGTATTACATTCTCGTGACATTTTGTATAATCCCGGAAATCCCGGAACGTGAATAAATGAAATCATTTTTTAAGACGCCGTCTCCATACTCGCTTAACTTTTTTCAGGAATTTGCTAACTTTAGGTACCTATTAAACGAATTTACACGAATCGTGTGCCCGAAGTAAGCCCGATATTGCGTTACACGGCTATATTTTTTAAGTTAGCTGTTCCTACAGTGAAAAGTGGCACAATAATCCCGCGTGGTAACTGTACCTTATAGAAAACCACATCTAAATAGCACTAGACCCCGCTTATAGTGCTGTGTTCCTGCCGGTGAGCAAGGTCGACAGAAAGCAATGGATTAGTACGGGCGGTGGCCGTAGGATCTGCTACGTTAAATGATACAAAGATAAGCCTTATGGCACTTACTCGTAAAAGTGATGCTGATTTCCGAAAAAAGAGTAAAAGGAATTAGAATTGGCCGAATGCACAAAAAAGTACCACTTCCGGGGTAAAAATGGATGGTATGGATATAAAAATAACACTAGTGGCAAAAAAATATAATTTATTTTTAGGTACCAAAAAACCCAGTCTACCAGTTCCTGCATCACCGGAAGCGCCCGGCAGACTAGTTTAAAAGTAGCGAATTTGACTCCAAATTTACGTCACATTTGAACCAGTCTGCCGGGCACTTCCGGCCATGCAGAAACTGGCCACAAAAATCATCTTAGTATCTAATGCCGTAGGTAAATAAATACCATCCATTTATAAAACCGGAAGTGGCACTTTTTTGTACTTTCGGCCAACTCTAATTTGTTTAACTATTTTTTCGGAACTCAGCATCACTTTTAAGAACATGTGCTATAGGGCTTATCTTTGTATCACGTTACGTAGGAGATCCTACGGCCGCCGCCCGTACTAGATGTGTGTGTTGACGACGGGAGGCCGATTAGCTCTTTAGCCGGTGAATCCTCTTTTCTAAAGGGTCAGCATCGCGCATGTGAGACCTCTGGGTTTGCAGGCGTCCATAGCTTACTATCAGGCGAGCTGTACGGTTGTTTGCCGTCGTAGTAAAAAAATTGGATATTGGAAGAGGAACGATTTTACTTACCACCATTATAACTACTTTGGATACGAGCTCCTGGAGTTCAGCTTCTTTCTGCAAGTTTATTTCTTATATTTTAAAAAAGCAGAATGTATGACTACTTTATTTGCTAGAAATAGAACTTAAACAACAAGAGAATAAAAATTAATAACAACTTAAACATAAACAAAAATAATCTAAACTAAACCTAATGACTACTGGAAAAGAAATAATATATGATGTATGTATAAATGTTTATATACGCTGTCTCAAGGCAGACGTCTGATCCCGAAGAGTGGAGGAGGGGGGCAGTCGCTGTCAGACCACCGCCCAAGGTGCACGTGTTGATATGATAAGTTGCTGAGACAGTTTCAATGGTTACAGTGATAAAGGATATTACATGTGGCGACGGGAAAAATAGTGAATAGGTACTTATGGTCTTTGTATACATACAGTAACCCCTTTTAAGTTGATTTACCTTATCCTTCTAAAATATTTTTAACGCTAATCAAACTAAATAACGGCTGGGTGTGTGTGCGGCCTGGAAACCTTCCACTTTGGGACTATGCGCTGACACTTGACATAGTTGTTCTCCAGGTGGCCTTGAGTGGGTTGAAGAGCGAGAGGCCTGAAAGGCGTGATGTATTTGGTGGGGAGAAGGGGGGGAAATAGACTCCGCCGCGCTCCGATTAAAACCATGTTTTAATCACTATATGTATAATAGGGCATATAATATATCTTTTTTGGATAAAATAATAACGAGGAATATATTTTTGGTAAGGAAATAATGCACTTTAGAACAAAAAAAAACAAATAGAGCAGAAAGTTTTTTTATACAGGATGGACTCGAGTAACCCGACCGATTTTAACCACGCATTTCTGAAACCAAAAGGAGTAAAATACGTTATGTGACTTTAGGTGAATCAAGCATCAAGCCAAATTTCTTTTTCTTTCTTGTTTTAAATTTTTTGAATGTTTTGTGCACATGAAAAGTGAATGTTATTAATACAATGATCGCCTAAAACGAAATGATATTTTTTTTTTTCAAAATTCAAGTTATGCAAAGTATTCCTTGTCACTTTGATATCTGTCAATAACGATGCTATGCCCAATAGTGGCAACAACGCCATCAAAAAGGAGTTTTGGCTGAGTAATATAATATGTGATGTGGGACGTAGAGACAAACCACTTAGATTGGAGTAAAGGTTTATTCTGTCTTAAATAACTCGTACATGCCATTATATACTAAGCTATGCACGTGTGTGAGTAAGGCGTAGTACACACACTACACCTCCCCCCTTAAAGAAAAAAAAAAGATTATATTGGCTTAAGCTAAAAGTTAATCAATTTTTTTTTATGGTGAATACACACAATATAGAAATCAGTACCTAAATAAAAATAAATTTTGAAGCTAAATATAAACAATAATACTGTCATAAAATTATTTCCAAACAAATAAAAACATGAGATAAAGTTATGTGATCAAGTCACTGATCAAACAGAGTACAAATCATTTTAAGTATAAAATTAATTTTCAGTTAAAATAATAGCAACATATGAGGATATTGAAGAAGTTATATCATACAAATGTCAAAAAAGCAAATGTCGTAATAAGTGACTCAGGCTAGTAATATTGTTTTTTTTTATTAAATGTATAGTTAACAAAAAAATAAGGTTACATTGAAACAATTAAACATTTAAATATATTTATAAACCTAACGACCAAAAAAACGCATGAAAATAAAATGCAATAAAAACAAAATTGTTAACCCAGAAAAAACTTAGATATATAAATCTGTTATAGTGTAAATAATATAA
This sequence comes from Pammene fasciana, assembly GCA_911728535.1. Lineage (NCBI taxonomy): Eukaryota > Metazoa > Arthropoda > Insecta > Lepidoptera > Tortricidae > Pammene > Pammene fasciana. Next base: position 12,496,020 of record OU452283.1, read on the forward strand.
AAAATATGAATAATATGACAATAACAGGGAATAAAGTTGATTAAAAAATTCTATTGACAAACATATTTATCTATTTATTTATGCAGTGACTCACTGCATTGCGTAAAATGTTCCTAAAACTAACAATGATAATTCATGATTAAACAAAACTTATCTAAAAAAACGCATGAAAATAAAATGCAATAAAAACAAAATTAATAACCCAGAAAAAACTTAGATATATAAATCTGTTATAGTGTAAATAATATAAAAAATATGAATAATATGACAATAACAGGGAATAAAGTTGATTAAAAAATTCTATAGACAAACATATTTATCTATTTATTTATGCAGTGACTCACTGCATTGCGTAAAATGTTCCTAAAACTAACAATGATAATTCATGATTAAACAAAACTTATCTAAAAAAACGCATGAAAATAAAATGCAATAAAAACAAAATTGTTAACCCAGAAAAAACTTAGATATATAAATCTGTTATAGTGTAAATAATATAAAAATATGAATAATATGACAATAACAGGGAATAAAGTTGATTAAAAAATTCTATAGACAAACATATTTATCTATTTATTTATGCAGTGACTCACTGCATTGCGTAAAATGTTCCTAAAACTAACAATGATAATTCAAGATTAAACAAAACTTATCTTAAAAGTATTTTTTTTAACATACAAAAACATATGTAACTAAACTTTCGCAACAAATTGGTATCCGTCGAAACATGTTTCAAACCTTGAAAAGGAGTTTCATACGTATGTATTGGTTAGTAATATTATATCATATCATGATGATATATCTATCAGTCCTATCACCATAGGTACTCATATTTAATTGTATTTACTTGCAAGTCTATTATTTTTTTATATTATTCTTATGACGTCATTATTTTCTTTATATATTTTTTTTTTCATTTATAAAATGTGCATCTAAAGCGTGCATCTCTTTTGTATCAATCAAGGGTACACAGCGCATTTACACTTTTGGTCGGCCGACCTTATCATAAACATTTATTTATTAGCTCAGGACACAAGATAATTATTATTTTTATCGCGCATACGTACATTATATTAATTCATTCAGGCAGTTCTTTTGACACAATCCATTCATCAAAACCTTCCATGTGTCCAAGTGTCTCCACGATTGATGCTCGATCGAATCATGGTCAGACGCCAAGGATTCCGTGCCTGTCCTGTGTCCTGGCGGCGTATTTACAAAATCTATACTATTAGAGTTCAGATGCGAACTGAACTAGATTAGCTTTTATTTTGCAAAAAGTTGACAAAATCCTAATCTATTGCAGTCCTGAAATTGACTGAAATCGCATAGACTTTGTGAATAAAATTCATACTGATATTGCAGCTACAAAAGCTAGACTGTTATGATCTTTAGAAAGAGCTATTAAAGACTCCGAGTAGGTTCCCCTATTATATGTGGCATAACTTTTTTGTAATAATTTTGTGTTGCAATACAACTAAGCACAAATTACTGTTCTTCCGAAAATAAAGAATAAGATATTTTTATTTTATTTATGAATATCGACAGTGCATTACTTAATGAGTAGTTAGGTTTAACCTAACTCACTTTTTTGTAGCTGTTTGGGTTCGTTTGGGGTCACAGTTCTAACCTAACCTAACCCACTTTTTGACAGCTATTTGATTTGGTTAAGGGTCACAGTTCTAACCTAACCTAACCCACTTTTAAAGCAGCTGTTTGATTTGGTTAAGGGTCGCAGTTCTAATCTAACCTCACCCACTTTATGAGCAGCTGTTTGATTTGGTTAAGGGTCACAGTTCTAACCTAACCTAACCCACTTTGTGAGCAGCTGTTTGATTTGGTGAAGGGTCGTAATTCTAACCTAACCTAACCCAATTTTTAGCAGAACCAATAAATTTACTACCTACTTGTTCTTTAATATGCATACTTTGTTTTCTGCAATGTAATCTTTCGCCTGAACTCAACTCAACTAGGTATTGTTGATACATAATCTCTATAAATATGCCGGCAAAAAGCTAATCTATTTGAGTGACATTCGTAACTGAGATAGACTAGATATTTTCAATTAATTTGCAGGAACAAAAGCTAATCGAGTCCAGTTTGCACCTCAACTCTAATAGTATAGCTTTTGGAAATAAGCGTCCTGGCGTAACCTTGCTATAACCTAATCGCTCCAAGGTCACCTCTCGGGCACCGAAGACGCGATAGGCATATTCATTATTATTTAATTTCATCTATTCATGGCTCTATTTCCCAAAAAAACACTCAAATATGCAATCAATTCACTCTAACACCGTAAAACTTCAATATATAAGATTTTCAGTAACTCTTAGGTGATCAGTCTAATCGTCATTTGAAAACTTATTTATTTCAGTTTTCCCAAACACACTGCAAACGCACTTTCCAAACATCGCACAAATTCCATCGCCCAATTTATCAATCTTATATCAAACCTCTTATTTCAAAACTTTCCATAACCAGACCTTTCGCAAAACTTTTACAAACCTTAAAATCCAACGTTAAATCTTTACATAAACTTTACCTTACCTGTGAAACATGTTCCTATCCAAACATAACTTATTTTTTTCTTATTATTCGTAATCATAAATCATTCATAGTATTTCATTTCTATCTTTAATCCATTCCTTGTACAAAACGTCAAATCCTTGTAAAATTAAAATCAAATCCGTTACACGTTACGTATTGAATAAAAATGAGTAAATGTATAATTAGTAATAATAATTCTAAGTTAAATATACTACGAACTTAAAAATAACTACCTATATGTAATTATGGTTAAAAGCCGGTGGCGTGACATAATATTTTTGCATAATTTTTTTTTTGTGCTAATTAGCTATGAATTGGTATAAACTGATTTCATTACAATTAAATTCTAGTGATCTAAAACAGCGTAGAAAGACTATGAAATTTGAGATGTAATGACAGACGTCGCATTCCAATCCTTATACGGAGGGCATGCGCCGCCGTCATGTGCCATATCTGTGAAGTATGAAAGCAAGTTATAACTACTTATAACTTAATAAGTATGTCATGTTACGTTACTATATTTGAAAACATATTTGAATATAATAATTTGAAAAATATTTTATATCTCTATTGGTAAGTAAATTAAAGAAAGCAAACTTAAAAAGGAAATACATCTGTAATATCTATTGACTGGTATATATATGTGAAACTTAATGACTTAATTAACTTTTTCAGTTCCGTAACAATCGTGCTTTTAACCATATTAGATGTTTCGTCATCAAACGAACTACTTACTTATACCACAGGTATACTTGTTTAAATTTTAGGCACATATCGTAATCGTAACTTTACGTTTTAACATCCGGATACACATTTATCTTTTAATATATTTTTATTTACCTGTTTTCTAAACTCTTACAGTATAAAAAAAACTTAAAACGAATACAAGTACCTAATATAAAGCATTTAAAAATGGAAATTACTAAAAAAAAAGATGTCCGTTCAGTATTAATGATCCACCCAATATTATTTAATTTCACTGCGATGCGCGTGACCTCGTGCCTCGGCCAAGGACACCACCAACTGCCGATCTGCCCTCTGACCGACTCGAACTACTCCCGGCAGCTGCCATCAGTTTTTCTCGTTTTATTACAGAAGTAACAACATTCAATATAGAAGATTTTATTTAAAATGTTTATTTTCCTATTACTAGGCTAACATTTTTTGCACTTTTGATTCAGCGTTTTATTGCCCCTACACTGTCACTTTTCTTCTTTTTTCACGTATGGCCGTTAAAATGTTAAAATCAGTTCATAAAATTGACTATCACTTAGTCTCCGAAATTATTCACTTCACTTAGGTACTGAAGTAATTGATTTTGTTTTACACGTTCACACCAACAAAGTTTTACACTATTTAACAAGGTCACTTATTACTCTGGCAGGCGCAGCGCGCCGCCAGTGCAGCACGTGGCCGCACTGGCAGGGTCGCCATGTGATGTGGGACGTAGAGACAAACCACTTAGATTGGAGTAAAGGTTTATTCTGTCTTAAATAACTCGTACATGCCATTATATACTAAGCTATGCACGTGTGTGAGTAAGGCGAAGTACACACACTACATTTATTATTAATAGGGCATATAATATATCTTTTTCGGATAAAATAATAACGAGGAATATATTTTTGGTAAGGAAATGATGCACTTTAGAACAAAAAAAAACAAATAGAGCAGAAAGTTTTTTTTATACAGGATGGGCTCGAGTAACCCGACAGATTTTAACCACGCATTTCTGAAACCAAAAGGAGTAAAATACGTTATGTGACTTTAGGTGAATCACGCATCAAGCCAAATTTCTTTTTCTTTCTACTTTTAAATTTTTTGAATGTTTTGTGCACATGAAAAGTAAATGTTATTAATACAATGATCGCCTAAAACGAAATGATATTTTTTTTCAAAATTCAAGTTATGCAAAGTATTCCTTGTCACTTTGATATCTGTCAATAACGATGCTATGCCCAATAGTGGCAACAACGCCATCAAAAAGGAGTTTTGGCTGAGTAATAATAATAAAAAATACTTTTTACAATTGATGTCAACTCTGAAACTACGCATATTCCAAAAAAGTTTATAGGACATTTTAGTCCCTAAATATGATCAGAAATACACTTTAGTCCCTAAATAAAATCTGTCGGGTTACTCAAGCCCACCGTATACTTATTTACCTCATTATTTATAAAATTAAAATAAATACCTCTAAACAAAAAATACTTGTATAAAGGTAATCTTTAGAAGTATACACATTAATACATAATTATACTCAGGGCCGGTCCTAGGGTAGAGCGAGTGGAGCGGGCGCTCTAGGCGCCGGATGGCAGGGGGGCGCCAAAATGGCAAAAGAAAAAAAAAGTTTTAAAGCGAGTGTGGCGCGGGCGCAAAATATGTACGTTTGGAGTGGAGTGGTGCGACGGCGGGTGGTACCTTTACCTTTTGGTATATAATTTTTGGTATTTTTATTATTTCAACTTGTTTTATCAGACGTGACTCGCTACTTTTAATCTTGAAGGGCGCGAAATAAAGGCACCAAAAAGATACGTTCTTCATATTTTTCTAAGCGATTGGGTTTATCAGGATTGCATTCTATTATTAATTTTTTAAATCGTTGGTTTTGATATTGAAAGGCGCGAAATAGAGGCTGATGTAGGCGCTGAAAACGTAACGTCCTTTGTAATTTTTTCAAGCATTTGGGAATTTTAGGACAATTTTTTTTTATTACTGCTTTTAATCTTGAAAGGCGCGAAATGAAACCTGATAAAGGCGCCGAAAAACGGGTTACATTTATTATCTATTTTTTAAATCGCTGTTTTTGATCTCGAAAGGCGGAAAATTACAGCTTATAAAGGCGCCGAAAACGTAAAGAAGGCAAAACAAATATAAAGCTTAACGACCCCTAGGCGATGAACATTCGGCCTTAATATTGTATTTTTTTTTAATTGAAACTGCATTACTTTCCCGATACTGACTTTAAACTTCTTTAAATCCAAGTATGAGGTCGTGAGAGTTCGTCAAATCTATACCTCTCGCCAAAATCGCCCTTTGTATGGAAATCTTATTAAGAATGATTCAAAATTAGATATAATTGCGTATAAATTTATAAACTTTAATGATGAAACTTATATGACTTTGAATAGGTAGCATATTTTAACTTATGTTATGAAATATTCATTGTTCAAGTCATGGTTCCAATATTTTGTGATTCTTGCAATGGATTAATAGCGTTCAACTTTTGGGCCTGGGTTGGTTTTTTCAAATTCTTACTCTCAGGGATCAGACCTGGGGGACGTAGCTTAGAATTTTTATTTAGGTAGGTTTATTTTATATTTTTATTATTATTTAGTTTTTAATCTAGTTTTAATATTAGCTTATTTTTAAGTAGTTTTAGTTTATAGAGTATATTGGTTTCATAATGAGTTGATTTGTAATACAATAGTACGATGTAATTACATATATGTTACACGTCATTTAACATTTAACATGTTTAGTACAAATTACTCTCATAAAAAACATACACCATTTATGTTTTAAATTGCTTTTTGTTACTTGATTTTATGACTAAAACAAAACATGAACAATACTTTTTTTATGTCACTATTATCATGGGGATTACTTTAATATGGAAACGGGACTGTTCACCTAACAGAACTATAACTATGCCTAAAACTTGAACTACGAGAATTTACTATTTTATCTTTTAGGCTGCATTCCAAAACATGCAGTTTGCGTGAATTTTATTACTTCATTTCATGAATATCATGCTCAAAACTTGAACTAACTAAATTTATCTGTTCATGTTTTAGGTAGCAAATTCAAAACTGTACATTTTTAGAGAAATCTTCTACCTATCAGTGGCCGAGCGTCCATAGAACATGATTCCCGGCTGCTTACCTAATTTTCTGCCTAAGAAAAATTTTGACCCACCGCCACTGCTAATACTATTTTTGAAGGCCCATGGTCCTAATTATAGTGTTTATTAAATTTGAAAAAGATGTAACAATTTTAAATTGAAACAGTTGAAATCAACTGTAGAAGGTAAATACCTTTGTTTACTTCAATTGGTGCTCTGCATTTTTGACGAAAATAGTATTGCCGATTTCACTTGCCAACCAACTTTGCGGAGAAGTTTCATTTGGCCGAATTCCATTTCCCAGCTTTACATAATCCAACCTAACCTAACCCAACCTAGTAAGTAATTTCCATTTCCCAACTATGGAGTTGGGTAATGAAATGGTTGCGAGATAATTATTTGGTAAAAGTTATTCGGCCAAATGAAACATCTGCGAAAAGTTGGTTGACAAGTGAAATTCGGCAATACAATTTTCGGCAGCAAGGCAGGATACCACTTCAATTATTGCACAAAGCTAAATCAATCAAATTTCCTAATTTTGCTTGTATAGGCCTTAGGAGGCCACTGTTCATTTATTGGCGTCAAATCATAAATTTTTGGGTACTTGATTTTGCTTTTGTACTGGTTCATCTTTTGAACCAAACCGTTCATAATCAGGGCACTTATTGGCATATTTTGGCACAAACTTTCTTATAAAAAAATGCTGTACGGTTCTAAGAGGGTTTGGAATAGCTTATTCTAACTAGATTATATGCCAAATCATATTTTAAAAAAAACTTGTTGAAAATTGGTTATAACATACATCAAAAAATACTTAAGTTGGGATAGTCCCTTAATCGTTCATTTATGACCTAACCCTATTTCTCTAACGCTTTTGGGTAAAAAGCTTCAACGAGGGGCGCCAAAACCCGATTTCGTTCTACCCTGATCGAGGGCTCGGGCCGGCGCTGATTATACTTATACTATTATATATGGAATTTAAAATAATAATAAGGGAAGTTCCAGATAATCTTCATACTATGTAGGTCGTACGAGAAGGTAAGATACGTAGGTACCTACTGTTTAACCTTTTCCACGCCAAAGACGTATATATCGGCACCATAGGTCCAATGCCAAAGACCGATATATCGGTCACCGACCACAGAGCAAAATAGACGTTCATGCACACAGATAAAGTTTAACTTCATTTTTGACATTTAGATGTCGTGGCGTCTGAGTGGTACGTTTTGCATTTGATATGGCGTCGAAAAGGTTAAATACACCACTATGTATATATATAAAAAAATTGAATATTTCGTCGGTGCGACTAAAAAAATCGCTGTGTTTTTGAGCTACTTTTCAGGAGACAATAAAAACTGTTTATTTTAATGATTGTGGCATTTTGTTAGACCTATATTTTTTTATAATAGAGTTGGGTATTTTATATGTCACCCTTGAAAAAAAAATAGCAGTTTCTTAATTAAAACTTTGCGATATTATTAAAAAACCAGAATATTGCCACATAGCGAGTTAAATTTGGTTCGATTAAAATCGTTATGTGCATATTTTACACATAGCGATTTCTTGCTACTATTTCGTAGCATTAAAACGGACACATATCGGTTTTTTCAATGAAATAATGTTGTTTAATTTAATACTCTTTCTAACAGAACAACGAGTTCTTGGGTATATCGAAGTAGTAGTGGTAGTAGTAAAACACTTTATTGCACAAAAGTATCGTTAGGAAATAAGAAAAAAGTATAAAATATGGAATTGAAGTCGGTTAACTAATAAATAAACTGTAACTCGACTACGAAAAAACTAGGCATTATTCTTGTCGGTGTTGTGTTGTGTCACCTGGGCCATAATAACGAATGGGAATTGTTCATTTCTTTTGAAAAGTTACATTTCCCAAATCATTTCGAGGTCAAGGTTTATCGATAATTTTAGACTAATATTTCCACAAATGAATTCGAGAATTCGGATATTTTTGCAAAAATATGAATGACTTTTGTTCGAACTCTTGTAAAAACTCATTGTGTAACGAAAAAAAAACTGAATATACATACCTACACTACGTCAGTTGTCAAAAATGAAAAAATAATTTATATTTTATTTATAAAAACATATAAGTATTCATATTTCAGCATATTTCTACCAAATTATAGTTTAGAATCAGATTGGACTTGATGCTATTTACTCCAGTACACCAATATTTTCTGGCTTTAGTTGAGTCGACTTTAAAAAAATTAAGTGCGGTAATGTTTTTTTTAGTTTACGAATACAATTTATATCTGTATATTTTAGCGGACGGCAAGACGTGGAATGACGTACCAATCTTGACGTGACAACGGCAGTTGACGACAAGCAAGGGTTTTTAATACACATTTTTGACTTCATAGGATCAGCCTGTAACTGTAACTGTTAACTATTAACAGTTACAGTCTAGAGTCTGTCCGAAAAGAAAAGTGTCGTAGAATGTATGAGCTCTCATATAAACCACGACGCTTCTCTTTCCGGACTGTTCGGAAACGTTTCAAAACCTTCTTGTTCTTAAGCCTCTTTCTTATGAATAAACGATATTCAGTTAATGTAATTTATAAATGATAATACAATACAATACAAATACTCTTTATTGAACACCTCAAAAAAGACAGTACAGAAAATATAAATTGGATAAAATGATTTACAATCAACAAATTGATCGACATGTAAAATTTTCAACCAACTTCAAAATTTCGAAGGAGGTTCTCAATTCGTCGGGATCTTTTTTTTTTTGCTGTTATTTATGTATGTTCACCGATTATTCGAAGACGGCTAGAATATACTCCACAGTTGGTTCCATTGTCACCAGGTCTGGATCTGATGATGGGATTCTGAAGAAATCGAGGAACTCCTCAATTATTATAAGCACTCCTATAGTGATTTCAGTATTTTTACAGCAACTCGGCCATTTCCTCTTGGAATAGTGGATCCTAAGTGAAGTCGGTTCTTTTTTGTTTAATTTTTTTTTACTATTATTAAATGGGTAGTAATTATTTGATCAGCCGTTTTTAAAACTGATTCGCAAAAAAATAGCCATTAAATCACTTGGTCAGCTCATAAAAATTTGGCTGGCAATAAATAAATATGGAGCTGCAACTCTTGTTCAGCAAAAAATTCACAAACGGACAACGTTTTAACCAATATTGATATGCCTATATTATACTTTATCTGCTCAATATATTGTTGAGCTGCGAAATAATTATTTGGTCAGCAAGATTTAAAAATTGGTGGGTAGAAAAAACATGACTGTAACCAGTTTTATTGAGAGGTATGCATATTAAAGCAATGGTAATCTGATATAATAAAGCTGGTGGCGTTTGGTTTGAAAAATCGGCAGAGTTGCAACCGGAGTGAAATTGGTCCACGTGACATGAGCAGCCAATGTGTGCGTTTGGGAATATAATCACAGAAAACTGTCGTGTCACAGAGCCAAGGTAGGTGCGACGACGAGCGAAGCGAGGAAGAGTGTGTTAGGTGAACCGTGACCTAACAGCGCGCCAGAACCGACTGAATGTAATGTCTTATATTAGTTAAATTATATATACAAAAAAAGTTCATGAATCGTAGAAGATTCGTTAAAATACCTAAACCTGTGTTTTTTGTTTAAAAAATCACCTATACAGCAAAAGTTAGGTTAGGTTGGTAAGGCATTTGCTGATCAATAGTTTTTTTTGCGGATCAGTCCAATTGTAATCCAAAATGAAATAATTCGCTTACCCACTGATTGCTTTAAGAAATCTGATTTAAGGCAGATAACTTACTGCCGCTCAAATAATTAAATTGCCAACCAAATTATTTTAGAGCAGCTCAATTTGACATTAATTGCGAACTGGTTTACAAATACTTGCTGACCTTAAGTTGCTTACCAAGTGACCAATTTTGCTGACCAAATATATATTTTTGCTTACCATAATAGAAATATTCTGCAGATCGATTAAATGACACCCTTATTAAATATTATATTAAATGTCACCAACTATCATAAAGCTCTCGCACTATTTGAGCAACATTCAAATCTATCCTGGTATAATTCTCAAATGGCTATAGGTACCTACTTTGCATACAACATACCACTTTTGACCTATGTGTAGATCCAGAAACCCACGGGTTCACTGATTTCCCAACAACTGTGCACATCACTTTTTTTGTATTTTTCTTAATTTGGATTACAACAATAGAGTAGTCCACTTCTTATTTACCACATTTACATCACCTGAGACCGAGCAAAGATTCTTCACGGACAAACTCCAACTTACCAATAATAGATTATTTTAACAAAATAAATAAGCTGCTTTATGCTTAAAAACTAATTACCTACTCAAATAATAAAACAGGTCACAAGAGTATCTAGAAAAAAAATCTTAAAAATCTAGGCGATATTTTATGCACGTAATTATAACATAGGTAGGTAATAATTATTTGAAATTGGTATTAAAATAGGGTAGTTTACTCCTCAAAAACTCGCTAAGTGCAGTAAATTGCACATGGTTTTCATCGGGAAACTGAGTATTTAATTTCGCTATGTGCTAAAATACACACATAACGATTTATTTCTTCCGAATCTTGTTCCGCGTGCACATAGCGGAAATAGTTATTTTCAGAACCAATGAAGATATCAAAAAAACTGTTTCATGGGTCGACGCGGGATCAAAAGAGGAATTAAAATATGAAATAATAAAAAAAAACCTAAAAACACACATAGCGATTTTTTTAGTCGCACCGACGATTTGGACTTTTCTGACATGTTCGTTTTATAGGCTCCTAGTTGTGTTGTACACCTCGATTAAAATCAGTTGACGACTGAGAGATGAATTTTATGCATAAGAATTTTTGTCGTGTCGTGTCGTGTTATAAAGTCAATAACAAGTTGAACTTAATTTGGTGTTGTGTGGGTTGAATATGGACTTTGATTTGCTTATGTTAAGGTAGATATTACATTTATAAAATTCATCTGTCTGTCGTTAACTGATTTTAATTGAGGTGTAGACTTTTTCCATATACAAGGAGATAGATAGGATGGATTATGACCGCTACTACCGCTACTACCCGATTTCAAACATAACATATCCTTTGTTCTGATAAAAAGCAGAGTGGAATGTTTCGCAAACATAGAAACATGCAAGATCAATTTAACAACCTCCTAGCCTAGTCGGTAGTTACGCCGTTTACAAAACGGTTTTGTCATTTCTAGCAAAGATTTTTTTTTCAGTGCACATCGGTCCGTTATATGTCGGTCAGTTCCTCTTCAGTATGAATGAAGATTCGTATTAATTTCGGTCAGCAGTAAGTTGGTTTTCGGTCAGCTTAGAGAATGTTTTACTGTATTGTTCGTACTATCGACAAAATTGAATCCTGACCCAGCATGGAACCTTGTTACAATTAACTGCGTATGAACGTCATATGATCGAGCGTATGTTCGTTAATTGTAACAAGGTTCTATGGTGGGTCACGATTCAGTTGGTTCGATAGTACATGACAATTGGTTTGATTAGGTATATACTTATTACCAAACCGGGACCTTATATAGATTGATCGTTTTTTAGGGTTCCGTACCTCGAAAGGAAAAAAACGGAACCCTTATAGTATCACTTTGTTGTCCGTCTGTCTGTCTGTCTATCAAGACCCTTTTTCTCATTAACGCGTGGAGGTATCAAGCTGGAATTTATATCAAATACTCAAGTTTGTTGTCCCTTAGAGCTGTAAAAAATCAAACTTCTAAGCCAACGCAATCAAAAGATACAACCGTTTATGCCGCAAATTTCCGCACATTTTTTGACACTCGCAAGGAAATCAAAACCTACAAGGAGTACTTTCCGTGAACTCAGAATCTTGAAATTAGGTACAAAGCAACGTCTCATAGTACAGATAAAAGAAAAATTGCGAAAACCAGAACCCTCGGTGCGCAGGCCCGACTCGCACTTGGCCGGTTTTTTTAACATTGCGTAATCATTTTCATTGGATCCTAACAGGGCTGATTTGTGGCCTCGGTTTCTTACAAGAGTTATTTCATCTCCTAATGTTAGTAAAATTTTTAATTTACAAAATTCCACAATTTTTCGATCTTGGCTTCCTCAACATTTAAGTGAAGACATTTCCGGCAGTGTATAGAATCTACCAAGGTTATGAAGCCATGATTTATGTTCTATTTTGAAGTGAACACTGGAAGTAATGTTTTGTTTGTGTGTAATGTTTACTTTACTCTAAATAAATTTATTTATTTATTTATTTAAACTTTATTGCACAATACAAGAAGGTACAAATGGCGGACTTAACGCCTTAAGGCATTCTCTACCAGTCAACCAATAAATGTATGCAGAGCATTTGCTTCCATTCAATTTCACATAATGAATTGGACGTTTGTGCTGTGTAAGTTATAAGTAGTTCTACCTGCTTCTACCTTACTGCAGACAACGGTTAAACTTACAGTAGAAATGCCGTCCGTTTGCAAAAAAGATAGAAAGGAAGTAGACAGTTACAGGAAAAGTATATATTGTTGAATTCTCCAATATTTTAATAGTTATTTTGTTCTTCGGCGGAGAGATAAATTCAAAAATGACAATCATTAAAATCGGTTCAGCCATTGTCGAGTAATAAATCGTGTAACCAACTCGACTTCGTTGCATTATACTTATGTATCGGTAGATATGTAAAAAAATGTATATAAAATGCTTCTTATACCAAGCCACCAGGGTTGTCCTCAAAAGCCCGTTCGCTCTGAAATATACAAGTAATCATATCAATAAATACAGTATTACACTTTGGGTGTCATTTAATCGATCTGCAGAATATTTCTATTATGGTAAGCAAAAATATATATTTGGTCAGCAAAATTGGTCACTTGGTAAGCAACTTAAGGTCAGCAAGTATTTGTAAACCAGTTCGCAATTAATGTCAAATTGAGCTGCTCTAAAATAATTTGGTTGGCAATTTAATTATTTGAGCGACAGTAAGTTATTTGCCTTAAATCAGATTTCTTAAAGCAATCAGTGGGTAAGCGAATTATTTCATTTTGGATTACAATTGGACTGATCCGCAAAAAATGATTCGCAAAAAAAACTATTGATCAGCAAATGCCTTACCAACCTAACCTAACTTTTGCTGTATAGGTGATTTTTTAAACAAAAAACACAGGTTTAGGTATTTTAACGAATCTTCTACGATTCATGAACTTTTTTTGTATATATAATTTAACTAATATAAGACATTACATTCAGTCGGTTCTGGCGCGCTGTTAGGTCACGGTTCACCTAACACACTCTTCCTCGCTTCGCTCGTCGTCGCACCTACCTTGGCTCTGTGACACGACAGTTTTCTGTGATTATATTCCCAAACGCACACATTGGCTGCTCATGTCACGTGGACTAATTTCACTCCGGTTGCAACTCTGCCGATTTTTCAAACCAAACGCCACCAGCTTTATTATATCAGATTACCATTGCTTTAATATGCATACCTCTCAATAAAACTGGTTACAGTCATGTTTTTTCTACCCACCAATTTTTAAATCTTGCTGACCAAATAATTATTTCGCAGCTCAACAATATATTGAGCAGATAAAGTATAATATAGGCATATCAATATTGGTTAAAACGTTGTCCGTTTGTGAATTTTTTGCTGAACAAGAGTTGCAGCTCCATATTTATTTATTGCCAGCCAAATTTTTATAAGCTGACCAAGTGATTTAATGGCTATTTTTTTTTGCGAATCAGTTTTAAAAACGGCTGATCAAATAATTACTTCCCTTACACTTTTTAGGGCTCCGTAGTCAAAATACATAACTTGTTAGAGTTTTTTGCGGAAAGAGAAGGGGCGTGTTTTACACGGAACTAACGGAACCTGCATTCCTCGACACTTTCCACACAATGCAAGTTGCAATTTTTAATAAAGTAGAGTAACTTGACAATACTTTTTATGTCTTTGCAAAACCACTTTACAAGGCAGAAGTTGTCAAATTAAAAATACTACTTTAGAAGCTAACAATAGTAATAATAAAGATGGTAATGGTATTTAATCCTGGACACAGCGCGCATAGTCACAGGCACCCTAAATTAGGTTTTTTTTTACAAAGGGTTTATTTATGTTTTATATTCACTTTGAGGTTTTATTGAACCACAACTAAAACTACTTAGAAATATACTTATATTAAAACTAAATTAAAAACTAAATATGTTTTATATTGTTTTTTGTATGTTGTATTTTATTTTACTTTTATATTCATATAACGATCTTTTCCAGAATTTGTTTTGGGCCAAGATTTTATTGCTAACTGTTCTTTTCTTCGTACAATCCCTAACTGCCCAACTATGACGCAGAGCCATGTCCGGTCTGTCCAAGTCGCCGACATGAAGATTCTCCGGTGGATGTGCGGAGTAACGAGGCTCGATAAGATACGCAACGAATACGTTCGCGGTAGCCTCGGAGTACGTGACATCGCCGATAAAATGCAAGAGAGTCGACTAAGATGGTTTGAACACGAAAAAAGAAGACCTCCTGATTACATCGGGAATGTTGCTCTGGATCTGAACATTGCTGGGTCTAGAAGAAGAGGTAAAACAAAGACGAGATGAACAGACACCATAGCAAAAGACACGAGAGCCTGCGAAGTTTCAGTCGACGACACGTCCGATCGCGCGAAGTGGAGAGAAAGGACGAGTAAATCAGACCCCACAATCAGATGGGAATAATCATGCTGAGGAGAGAGATAACGGTCCAGATCCATCATCAGATCGGCTTCATGTCATCATATTATTGTATTGTCACGCGATATACACGTACAAACTTTCAGCTCAATCGACAACTGGGAAGTGGGTCAAATTTAGCTTGCAAGATTTGATTACAGACACCTAGACAGTTGAAACTAAATAAAAGCCTGTAATAAATAAAGGAGGCAATAATTAATAAACAACTTCAGGAAAAAAGACTCGGTAGGACGACTTACCACGCGGATGAAGTCAAAAGTTTCTTCACTTTCCAGGCACAAAGCCCCTGAAAGAGTCAGTATCCAAAAAACAAGTATTACTCGCATGTTGGACCAGTTGGATGGCTACTTAGTGTTTGCTAGCTTGCTTAGCTATAAGTACTATTTTCAGTATCAGTATAATTGAATATTCGTCCCGCAATCATCAATAATTGACAATTACTGATTCGAATTGGTTAAAAAGCAAAAATTAATTCCTAGGCTAAAAAGAGCTAATAATGTTCGTAGCAGTTTTGACGGTTAATTTCAATTATATTTCAATTATGATAATTGATTGATTACTTACATGGAATACTAATTCCGTTACTAATCAATCAGCGTCAATGTTATTAATTTAATAAAATTGAATAACATATAAATATATTAATATTAATGTTTTACCTAAGCGATATTAATTGAAATGACATTTTATCAAAACAGATATTATTATTTTTCGTTACGACAATTTTATTAGATTGACCAGCATTATTATCATTATTATTTTAATTATTTATTATTTCTAATTTATATTTTAATGTAGGTTTATTTTAAGGTAGTATACATTTTATTATAAGTTGTGATAATTGACTACTTATATTTTATTATTATTAGCTGTGAATGTGTATATTTATATTGTGATAGACTAACGATAGGAGTAGAAATTTAGATGTAAGTGACATACTAACAAAAATGATCCAAGTTGGGAATTTGAATTTTGAATTAAGCGTCAATTTTATTTTACCAAAGTAACACTTAAGTTTATAATCATACGTCGTTATCGCGGGTGCAACTACGATTTGACAGAACTCAAAGATTATGATAAACAAGAAATAACAGAAGTGTCAGTAGTATCAAATACGTTTGTACCTACGAGATCAAAATTATTCAATTTTTTTTTCTAATATCGTACTTGACTTGATAATTAGTACATATTAATAATTTTAAACAAAAAAAGAACCGACTTCGCTTAGGATCCGCTATTCCAAGGGGAAGTACCAGAGTTGCTGTAAAAAATAGTGAAACCACTATAGGTGTGCCTATAATAGTTGAAGAGTTCCCTCGATTTCTTCAGGATCCCATCATCAGCCCCCGACTTGGTGCCAACGGGACCATCTAGGGGATATACCCATTCGATTAAAAAGAAATTTTGAAAATCGGTTCACGATTCACAGAGATATCGAGTAACAGCGCAGCGCACGAACACGCTAACGCTGAAACACAGTGGAGACACTTGAAAAGTCATATCAACGATGCGCTGGACCAAGCCTCTAAGAAGAAGACGCCAGAGCAGAAGAAAAAATGCTGGATCTCCGTTTACTCGTGGGAGCTAATTCAGCGCAGGAAAGACTTAAAGATTAGGGGTCTACAGGAACGCACAGTAATGGATGAGTACTCCGACCTTAGCAGAGCCATCCAAGCTAGTTGTCGCCGCGACAAGAACAACTTCATTGAGGGCATCTGCAGCGACATCGAGAGGCATTCAAACAAGCTGCAAACTGCAGACCTTTTTAAGAAAGTTAGAGTCCTTTCCAAGCAGTTCAAAGCTAAATCGTGGGTCATAGAAGATGCCGACGGCACTGTACTACACGAGCTCGACTGCATCGCCGAGAGATGGCGTGCCTACTGTGAGCAGTTGTACACGGATCCCCATTCAACGTCCAGTGCTGTCCCGGATTGGAAAGATCTAGATATGGAACCCATGATTCTTCGCTCTGAAATATCTACTGCTTTACAAGCTCTCAAGAAGAAGAAGGCGCCAGGAGGCGATCAAATAACAGCGGAGGTGCTTAAAGCTATGGGAGACTTAGGCGTAGATACACTTTTCAAGATCTGCTCACACATCTGGAAAAACGGTGAATGGCCGCAGGACTGGTCCGAATCCGTAATTCTTCCGCTGCACAAGAAAGGGTCAACCAAAAGCTGCGGCAATTATCGAACCTTGTCCCTCATCTCGCATGCCAGCAAAATCTTGCTCCATATTCTCAATAATCGCATCCGCTACTACCTGGATTGGCAAATCCCGCAGGAGCAAGCAGGGTTCGTGAAGGGCAAGGGCACTCGAGACCAGATTCTCAATATCAGGCAGCTCGTTGAGAAGGCATACGAGTTTGATACGCCAGTGATGATGTGTTTCGTCGACTACAGCAAAGCTTTCGACTGTGTCAACTGGGGCTGTTTGTGGAAAGTTCTACAAGAACTTGGAGTACCAAATCATCTCATCACTCTACTTCGTACCCTGTATAGCTCAAGTCAGGGAGTCGTAAGAGTCGATAAAACAACCTCAAAACCCTTTAAATTTCACCAAGGAGTACGCCAGGGGTGCATTTTATCGCCCATTCTGTTTAACGCTTATGGAGAGCACATTATGAGACGTACCTGCGAGAATTGGGAGGGAGGCATCACGGTTGGCGGCGTCAAAATCACCAACCTACGCTACACCGACGACACGTGACCTCCCTTCTGCATCACTCTCTCTCGTGCGATCTTTCTCCATCTGTTCCTGTCTCTGGCGGTGTGTAGAGCGTTGTGAAAAGTAGAGTCAAGAACGGTGCGGATCTGGACTCTAACTTTCTTAAAAAGGTCTGCAGTTTGCAGCTTGTTTGAATGCCTCTCGATGTCGCTGCAGATGCCCTCAATGAAGTTGTTCTTGTCGCGGCGACAACTAGCTTGGATGGCTCTGCTAAGGTCGGAGTACTCATCCATTACTGTGCGTTCCTGTAGACCCCTAATCTTTAAGTCTTTCCTGCGCTGAATTAGCTCCCACGAGTAAACGGAGATCCAGCATTTTTTCTTCTGCTCTGGCGTCTTCTTCTTAGAGGCTTGGTCCAGCGCATCGTTGATATGACTTTTCAAGTGTCTCCACTGTGTTTCAGCGTTAGCGTGTTCGTGCGCTGCGCTGTTACTCGATATCTCTGTGAATCGTGAACCGATTTTCAAAATTTCTTTTTAATCGAATGGGTATATCCCCTAGATGGTCCCGTTGGCACCAAGTCGGGGGCTGATGATGGGATCCTGAAGAAATCGAGGGAACTCTTCAACTATTATAGGCACACCTAAAGTGGTTTCACTATTTTTTACAGCAACTCTGGTACTTCCCCTTGGAATAGCGGATCCTAAGCGAAGTCGGTTCTTTTTTTGTTTAAAATTATTAATATGTACTAATTATCAAGTCAAGTACGATATTAGAAAAAAAAATTGAATAATTTTGATCTCGTAGGTACAAACGTATTTGATACTACTGACACTTCTGTTATTTCTTGTTTATCATAATCTTTGAGTTCTGTCAAATCGTAGTTGCACCCGCGATAACGACGTATGATTATAAACTTAAGTGTTACTTTAGTAAAATAAAATTGACGCTTAATTCAAAATTCAAATTCCCAACTTGGATCATTTTTGTTAGTATGTCACTTACATCTAAATTTCTACTCCTATCGTTAGTCTATCACAATATAAATATACACATTCACAGCTAATAATAATAAAATATAAGTAGTCAATTATCACAACTTATAATAAAATGTATACTACCTTAAAATAAACCTACATTAAAATATAAATTAGAAATAATAAATAATTAAAATAATAATGATAATAATGCTGGTCAATCTAATAAAATTGTCGTAACGAAAAATAATAATATCTGTTTTGATAAAATGTCATTTCAATTAATATCGCTTAGGTAAAACATTAATATTAATATATTTATATGTTATTCAATTTTATTAAATTAATAACATTGACGCTGATTGATTAGTAACGGAACAAATTACCAAATTACCAAACGGAAATTACCAAATTATCAATCAACAAATTCAAGAACTCCTCCTCCTCCTTGATTCGTGTTCCTCAGTACTGAGGGTCGTGAGTCACATACGTCGTTATCGCGGGTGCAACTACGATTTGACAGAACTCAAAGATTATGATAAACAAGTTACCTATTAGCATTGAACCAATTTAGAACTTTAGAAATAGTATTGTTTACATAATTACAAGCTTGTTGTCTGCAAACAATACTATATCATGGTGGGTCTTCGTAAGATAAGGCAAGTCATTTATGTAGATAAGGAAGAGGAAAGGCCCCAATATTGACCCTAGTGGTACACCCATTGTGACTAATGACCCGGGTGATCGCTGCATTCACGTCTACCCTTTGTATTCTACCTTGTAAGTAGGATTTAAGTAAATCCAGAGCTGATCCCCGAACTCCATAGTAGTGCAGTTTCCTGATCAATGTTTCGTGACAAACGCAATCAAAAGCCTTGAATAAATCACAGGAGATACCTAAAGCATCTTGTGACTCCTCCCAGGCATCGAAAATATTTTTAATTAGCTCAACACCAGCATCGGTAGTTGAGCGACCCCGCGTAAAACCAAATTGCTTGTTATGCATTAGATTGTTGGTATTGTTACGAGCCGTAGGGTTCGTTGGATAGAAAATAGCCGTTAGGTAACGTTAAAGAAATTTATTGAACAAAAAGGAATCACTTAGGAACACTATTGACTTAAACAGTAAACACTAGAAAATCGACTAAACACTGAAATCACTTAGGAACACTATTGACTCAAACAATAAACACTATGTAATCGACTAAAACACTATTCGCTTTTAAACAACTTTGGTTCACTCTTTTAATCTCTCCGATGTTTATCGCTCTGTATCACAATGGAAACTGACCGCGTCCGCTACCGGTCTCCTTTTATATACGTGCGATAGTTTTTCCAGAACATTCACAGTAGGTACCTATACGGTTGGTAAACAGCAGGTATCGAGATCATTCCGGGCCGCACTCGAACATGGTTCTCCCTGTCTAACGCGCGTATAGCGAATATCGATGCTTCTCACACATTTCTCGATTGTTCCAGAGACATGATCGATTAGTGTCGTCGCCTCCGCGCGTATAGGCCGTCCCTTTCACTCCCTTCTGGAATATTCCAGGAACACGTTCGAGTCTGTTCGGTTATAATCGTATCTCTCGCTTCCACGTACAGGCTATCCTGCTCGCACACCTTCTGGAATGTTCTGGAGACAAGAGGGGTGTAACTAGGCCTGAAACGGCCTGAAAACGGGTTTTCAGGAAGTAGTGCCATATGAGTGTTAGTGGCCTGAAACGGCCTGAAAGCATGTTTCAGGCGCCTGAAAACGATGGTAACCGCGAGCAATTTCCGAATCTCTGGTATGTGTTAGGGCTTCCTCTGAAACGGCCTGAAAACGTGTTTCAGCTGCCTGAAAACGGTGGTAACAGGGAGTAATCTCCGATTCTCTGATATGTGTTAGGCCTTCCCCTGAAACGGCCTGAAAACGTGTTTCAGCTGCCTGAAAACGGTGGTAACAGGGAGTAATCTCCGATTCTCTGATATGTGTTAGGCCTTCCCCTGAAACGGTCTGAAAATGGATTTCAGCCGCCTGAAAACGCCTGTAACCCGTTAAAAATAAAAATAAACGTTCCTTTCATGTCGTCTTTACCCCGTCTCCGTAACACTGCCTCCTCCTTAGACATGCTCGTCCCGAGCATTATTAGATCCATTGTATCGTGCCAATCGATTCACATGCACAATCTTAGGCAGGTTCCTCGCACTTCCCATCTTCTTTATGCGATAAGTCACGTCATTAATTTTCGTAATTACTGTGTAGGGACCCTCCCAATCAGCTTGAAGTTTTGGGGATTTTCCTTTACGTCTTATCGGATTATGAAGCCAGACGAGTGAGCCTTCTTCAAAGTCCACGTGATGCATCTTCCTGTCATATCGTGTTTTCGTTTTGTCACTGATTTTACTTTCAGATGTTCTAACATGTTCGTGGATCTCATGTAATTTTTCCCGTAATTCCGCGGCATAATCTGTTATACTCACTGGTGGATCTGGGGGCCCACCAGTGATCATATCTGCTGGCAATCGAAGTTGCCTACCGTACATGGCCAGGGCAGGTGTTACATTCGAGCTCTCGTGTACCGCAGATCGATATGACAGTAGAAATAATGGGATATACTTGTCCCAGTCCTTTTGGTGACTATCCACTAACTTAGCTAGGTGTCTTTCCAAAGTTTGATTAAACCGTTCGACCATTCCATCTGACTGTGGGTGGTAAGGCGTAGTCCTCGTTTTATGAATTCCCATTATTCGGCACATTTCTTGAAAGAGTTGGGACTCGAAGTTTCTTCCTTGATCACTGTGTATCTCTAAGGGTACCCCAACTCTACAGAATACCTCGTTCACCAGTACTTCGGCAACTGTAATTGCCTCCTGATTAGGAATGGCGAATACTTCTGGCCACTTGGTGAAATAGTCCATTACCACCATTATGTACTTGTTTCCTCTTTCTGATAGCGGAAAAGGTCCAGCTACATCGACTGCAATCCTTTCCCATGGAGCACCGACGTTATATTGCTTCATTCCGGCTCTACTTCTGGTCTGCGGTCCTTTCACAGCTGCACACGCTGTGCATTTCCGGCACCAATCTTCTACATCCTCGCGGCAGTGTATCCAATAAAATCTTTCTTTGATTTTCATCAGGGTTCTTTTTACCCCCAAATGTCCACCTGATGAACCATCATGAAACATTTCCAATACATCACGGATCTTGGATCTTGGTACAACTAACTGTAAATGGGATTCGTCACCACGAGCATTTTCCCATTTCCGGCACAACACTTCGTTGTGCAGAACTAAACTGTCCCATTGAGCCCAATAACTCTTGGTTGTTGTGCTTGTGGAGGCGATATCACTCCACCGAGGCTTAGTACCCGACGATCTCATCCAATCAAGAATGGGCTTGATGTCGCTATCTTGTTGTTGTGCTTCTTGAATCGCTTTCCCACACCAATCTGGACTAATGGTGTCTGTCCGAAGTAACCTCACGTGAACGAGTTCTTTTTCTTCATGCCTCACGCAATATTTGCACTCATCATGACATGGCCTTCTGGATAAAGCATCTGCGTTTCCGTGGGATCTGCCTTTGCGATGTTCAATTGTAAAATCGTACTCTTGCAGTTGTTCAATCCATCGAGCCACTTGTCCTTCCGGGTTCTTGAATTGAAGTAGCCACTTCAGTGCAGCGTGATCAGTTCTAAGACGGAACTTACGTCCAAGCAGATACTTGCTAAAATGTTGTAACGTCTTTACAACTGCTAATAGCTCCCTCCGAGTGACACAGTAGTTCCGTTCCGGTTTTGACAATGACTTACTGTAGTAGGCTATTACTTCCTCACTTTCACCTTTAACCTGGGATAGTACTCCCCCAATGCCAGTTCCACTGGCATCTGTGTCCACTACGAATTCGCACTCTTGATCAGGGTAGCCTAGTATTGGAGTTTTACACAGACGGTTCTTCAGTTCTGCAAATGCAGCTTCACATTCTTCGTCCCAAATAAATTGCCTCTTTTCTTCGGTAAGTCTGTGCAAGGGTTTTGCAATATCAGCGAAATTTTTCACAAATCTTCGGTAATAGGAACACAGTCCTAAGAAAGCGCGTACTTGTGTTTTATCATTAGGTACTGGCCAATCTTGAACAGCAACAATCTTTTCAGGATCAGTTCGAACTCCATTTTCAGATATCAGGTGGCCCAAGTAACTAACTTCCTTTTTGAAGAACGAACACTTATTTGGGCTTAGTTTTAGATTAGCCATGCGCAATCTTGTAAGCACTCGTTGCAGGTTCCGGATATGATCATCAAAATCCCTTCCAATAATAATCACATCATCCAGGTATACTAGACAGGCTTCCCCAATTAGTCCAGACAGCACTCTTTCCATTAATCTTTCGAAGGTGGCAGGTGCGTTACAGAGCCCAAATGGCATAACTTTAAACTGCCAGAGTCCTTTGCCAGTAGAAAATGCCGTCTTCTCTTTGTGGCTAGCATCGATTTCCACCTGCCAATAACCACTTTTCAAATCTAACGTGGTAAACCATTTTGCTCCACTTAGTGTGTCCAAAGTGTCGTCGATTCTTGGCAGTGGGTAGCTATCCTTCTTTGTGACGTCATTTAAACGGCGATAGTCGACACAAAACCTCAGACTGCCATCCTTTTTCTTCACTAAAACTACTGGAGAACACCAAGGACTGGATGACGGCTCAATGACGTTGTTTCTTTCCATTTCCATGACCATCTTCTGTACTTCACTTTCGTACGCAACCGGAACCCGACGTGGTCGCAGACGTATCGGTATTTCTGTTCCGGTCTCAATTCTATGTTTAACTATGCCGGTCCTTCCTAGATCTCCATCGTTCATGGCAAAGATGTCCGAAAATTGCTGCATCAGTTTCCTTGCTTTTAACAGCTCTTCTGTTGACAAGGTCTCTTTGCAATTCTCGAGTACAGCCTTAGTTATACTACAAGGTTCAGAATTGCCCACATTTTTCACCACTTGCCGTTCGCCACTGTCATGTGCCTGTGAGCTTCCTGCAATGATTGCTCTCTGGAATTCGTAATCACTTTTGGGAAAACTACAATTTAGGAATACTTCCTCTATTCCACATTTGAAAATGCCGCTTTCCAAATCAATTTTGCAGTTATAGTTCTTCATAAAATCCAACCCGATAATGCAATCATCTACTATATCTGCAATTACCACTTTGTGCCGGTAGGTGTTTTTACCAATTCTGAAAGTAACGACACCTTCTCCTCGAACGATTATGTGCTGGCCAGTAGCTGTTAGGAGCTGAATATTGCCATGTAAGGGTGGATGTCTCTCATAAAAACGCTTCAGAAGTTGGTACCTGATTACAGTACGCGAAGCTCCAGTGTCCAAGGTTAACTGACACTTGGTCCCATTGACTTCCCCGTCGATGACTAAGGTATTCCCGTCTTGAGTCTGAGTGATCATGACTTTTGGGGCCTTCCTCACATTACCAGCCAGCACCCGCCCCGTGGTCCTGGCACTTACTCGTTTCCCTGCCGCTTTTCTGCGGCAGCGTCCGTCATTACATCCGCTGCGCCCGGTTCACTGCGCCGAATCTGGGCATCACTCCTTGAGTTTCTTTTAGGACATGAAAATCGCATATGCCCTATTTCCCCACATGCATAGCAAGTGGGTCCGCTTCTGGGTTTTCCTTTATCCGTCACCGCTTGAACGCGATAGGACCGAGGATCTCTACGGACTGCCTCAACTTCCAACGCATGAGCTAGAGCATCCTTTAGGGTCTTGTGGTGACCAAGGCTGACAGTTGCCTTTACCTCACGGTCTCGAATCCCATCTATAAATGCTTGCACTAACATGCTGTCAACTAGAGATGGTGAGGATAAATAAGCCTTTCTGACGAGTTTTTCTATTTCTAAACTCCACTGTTGCAGGCTCTCGCCACCCAGCTGCACTCGATCTTTCAACTGAGCTCTGTAAACGTGCTCCAGGTGTGAGTCACCATAACGCGACTCTAGGGCATTCTTGAGCCGTTCCAAAGTCACCTCTCCCGCCATGGTGTCTAAAACGGTCAAGGCTTGATCCCGCAGCCCTAACATAAGAGCAGTTACTGCCTGCTCATCGGTCCAACCGTTTGCTTTTGATACGGTCTCAAACTGAAGTTTATATGCCCCCCAGGAGGAAGTACCGTCGAATGGAGGCAACTTCAGTTTACCCGCTGGCGCACCAGATGTCACCACTCCATTCGTTTTCAAATATTTTATTTCTTTCTCTATTCCCAGTATTTGTTTTTCTTGCTTTAAAAATCTGTCATCTACTTCTATTTCCAACTTCTCTATTTTTTTCCTGAATTGTCCGCCTATCACTTTCAAGCTGTCCTCTTGGCGGCGAGCTTGTTCCTCCAACAGAGCACGCGTTTGCTCTTCTTGGCGGCGAGCCTGTTCTTCTTGACGGCGAGCCTGCTCCTCCTGACGGCGAGCTTGTTCCTCCAACAGAACAAGCAATTTATCCTCTTGGCGGCGAGCCTGTTCTTCTTGACGGCGAGCCTGTTCCTCCTGACGGCGAGCTTGTTCCTCCAACATGCGTTGCATAGCCAGTAATAGACTGGAAGGCTCTTGATCTTCGTCGATACTGCGGTTAGCGTCAAAACTTTGACGACGAGCGGCGACACGTGCTGCTTGTGCTCGCGTCTGGACTCCCGCTGTATCTCCTCCAGACTCCTCCTGTTCCTTCTTTGGTGTTAAAGGCATCTCTCTATCCCACTTCTGACACCAAAATGTTACGAGCCGTAGGGTTCGTTGGATAGAAAATAGCCGTTAGGTAACGTTAAAGAAATTTATTGAACAAAAAGGAATCACTTAGGAACACTATTGACTTAAACAGTAAACACTAGAAAATCGACTAAACACTGAAATCACTTAGGAACACTATTGACTCAAACAATAAACACTATGTAATCGACTAAAACACTATTCGCTTTTAAACAACTTTGGTTCACTCTTTTAATCTCTCCGATGTTTATCGCTCTGTATCACAATGGAAACTGACCGCGTCCGCTACCGGTCTCCTTTTATATACGTGCGATAGTTTTTCCAGAACATTCACAGTAGGTACCTATACGGTTGGTAAACAGCAGGTATCGAGATCATTCCGGGCCGCACTCGAACATGGTTCTCCCTGTCTAACGCGCGTATAGCGAATATCGATGCTTCTCACACATTTCTCGATTGTTCCAGAGACATGATCGATTAGTGTCGTCGCCTCCGCGCGTATAGGCCGTCCCTTTCACTCCCTTCTGGAATATTCCAGGAACACGTTCGAGTCTGTTCGGTTATAATCGTATCTCTCGCTTCCACGTACAGGCTATCCTGCTCGCACACCTTCTGGAATGTTCTGGAGACAAGAGGGGTGTAACTAGGCCTGAAACGGCCTGAAAACGGGTTTTCAGGAAGTAGTGCCATATGAGTGTTAGTGGCCTGAAACGGCCTGAAAGCATGTTTCAGGCGCCTGAAAACGATGGTAACCGCGAGCAATTTCCGAATCTCTGGTATGTGTTAGGGCTTCCTCTGAAACGGCCTGAAAACGTGTTTCAGCTGCCTGAAAACGGTGGTAACAGGGAGTAATCTCCGATTCTCTGATATGTGTTAGGCCTTCCCCTGAAACGGCCTGAAAACGTGTTTCAGCTGCCTGAAAACGGTGGTAACAGGGAGTAATCTCCGATTCTCTGATATGTGTTAGGCCTTCCCCTGAAACGGTCTGAAAATGGATTTCAGCCGCCTGAAAACGCCTGTAACCCGTTAAAAATAAAAATAAACGTTCCTTTCATGTCGTCTTTACCCCGTCTCCGTAACAGTATTAAAATGTTGTATTAATTGCGATAAAACTAGTTTTTCAAAAATTTTACTGAAAGTGGGTAGCACAGAAATAGGTTCGTTAATCGTAAATTAGATCCTTGTTATTGTTTGTTTAATAACATTTACCGATCAATCACAGATAGCGCCTTTGAAATTGATCATAGGAAATCGTGCGAACGTTTTTTAAAAATTGTTTTACTAAAATAGGGTACGGTATGTTACATTCTGCCCCACGATCATTGCGCAGTGCAGGAATCGAAGATTTCGAACGTAGCATTATCGTATTAGAATTAAACTGAAAAGGTTTACTTGTTTTCCTTTTATACGGAACCGAACCTAACCTACACGAACTTTTTCATGCTGTACGTACCGAAGACTATGTGTTGTCTACGTAAAGTCCTAATTAAATCTGTCTGATAAATGAATACTTCGACTTATATACCATAAGTCGAAAAATCCATTAATTTATATTAGATTGGAATCGAACCAACCTCACCTGTACCTATCTTTGTTAAAGATGACGTTCCTAGTTCACTATATCTGCACAAGTCATAACATCCAGCAATTAAATTTAGATCGGAGTCGAACCAACCTCCTTGTGATTGTCAAAACTGACATTCCCAATTTACTATATCTGCACAAGAACTAATTAAGGTTCCAACTGGTTTGAAATTTGGTCAGCATCTTAAATGTATAGAAGCGGATAACTCACGTTCAGTCTGTTTATAAACATAAAAATTATTGTTACCCAAGTAACGACTCTTCAAAGTATCTTAAAGTTGTACCTACAAGCCTAACTATTTATCTTATAATTCCTACTTCAAATTATAACTAAGATAACCTACACTATGAACCTATAACTATTCTAACAATTAGTGCTGCTGCTTTCCTAAGGCAAATAACATATTGTCAATTGTGTTTATGTGGTAAATAATTGTGTAGCAATTAGTGCTGCTCCCAGAGATAGGTAGGTTAGGGTTATTTTTTTATGACCGTAAAAACGAAACTGCTCCCAGAGATAGGTAGGTTACGGGAAAATATGGGATACGTAGTTCGAGGAGTTAAGAATTTGCTAAATAATTTTCGTCGAAACATTAGTAAACCCCATTGAGTATTTATTGTCCGGCCCCATTCATGCTGCTGCTGAAGCAATTCTCGCTGCAACATTCCGTGCCTGGGCACTATGCGGGCGGGTGAATATCTCAACGATTTTTTTCTACGGCGGAGCTGATAATGACAGTGTGGACTAATAGTTTCACAATGGTATATTTTTTTCTGAAAACCTTACACAACTTATTATTTTAAGCCAAGTCGCAAAATGTTATAAAAGTTATTGATATTTATAAAAAAAATTTTTTTTCGCCGCAATTATAATTTTGGTGTAGTGTCCTGAATCCGATTTTCTTGAATATTTTTTATAGTAGAACTATAACGTCCGTTGATTTAACTAAAACTTCACAAACTTTTACTCGTTATTAGTCTACGTTTATTATAAGAAAATAAAAGTGAAGATTAGTACCTACATGAATTCATACTCTAAACTAAGCATTCATTGTTGTCCTGGTAAAATAGTCAATTTTCGTGGTAAATTTTGAAAATGATTTTATGGTCGAACGAAACGCAACAAGGCTAACAAATGTATAGTAACCTGTTAATTCGGGTCCACTCCGGCACTGAGCGATGAAGCACGTGTCGTACCTCACTAGATCTGTGCAGCAAACGCATAAGGCCATAAGTATCTAATTTTGGTGTATTAAAATACTTTTTAATGCAATTTTGGTGGTGTATCTAACTAATGACCGAAAAGTAGTTGTTTTTGTGTGAACTGTATTTAAAGCATGTTTATAGTTTCTTTTTAAAATATTCACTTGGATCTAAAGTGAATGATACGGTTTAATTTAAAATGCACTTTTATGCAATGGTTCTAATTTTGGTGCATCAATTTTGGTGGTTTTGGTGGTAATTTGGAAACCAAAAATGATATTTATGAGCCTAAACTAAGAAATTTTGTATTTACTGTCATATATTTATATTTTGTATTCACAGCATTACTGACTAAGTGCATTGATTACCAATTTACCACTATTACCAGTAAAAATATATATAACCAAATACAAAAGCGCCTGGATCTGTCACTGAACGACCTGACTTTAACCTACATTATTTGATCATGTAATGTTTGTCATCTACCCTCAACTGGCTGAAGGAGCCATTTGAGGGTAGATTTTGTTTACTTTTATTTAAATACCTAAAGATACAGACTATAATTAAATTTATGTCAGTAGCGTAAGTATTGATTGCGAGTAAACTTATGTTTACTCTCAGAGTCAAAGATCTCAACTGTCGCCAGATTTAAGTTAAAGTGAAGTTGGTACAAATAAAATCTTCTAAACATATAACAAAGCTTGAATAAAGCTGAAGAGGGTCAAAAGACTTGCTGTACATTGAAGATATTCGAAAAAAAGTTGGCTGGGGGTACTTAAAGTCGATAACATAACACGTTCCAACAGTTTTTATAATTTCTGTCTGTTTATCTGTTTGTCTTTTTGTCTGTTTATTCAACCGCGCATCACGTGAAAACAGTTAAACAGATTTTAATGAAATTTTATAAAGAGATAGTTTGAGTCGCGGGAAATGACGTTTTCATCCCGAAAATCAACCCTAGAGGGGGTGAAAAGGAGGTTGGAAGTTTGTATGGCGAATTATTAATCACTGAACCGACGATTAAGATGAACTGGGTACATAGTTTTTCGGATAAAATCCGGATTGCAATCCCTACTCAAAGTTTGAGCGCCGGGAAATAATATACGTTAGTTTATATCCCGAAAATCTACCCTTTAGGGGATTAAAAACGGAGTTGAAAGTTTTTATGGGGAACCAATAACTGTTGAACGCTGGAGATAGTTTGAGCTCTGGGGAATGATATAGAATAGTTGATATCCAGAATTCATTCCTTGGGTTGGTTTGGTTTCCTTCCCCCCTGGTTGCTAATTCCACTCAGACGAAGTCGCGGGCAAAAGCTAGTATAAAAATATGTAAGCAATTCTGATCTGATTGTGACTGATGCTAACGATTGTAGTTTAATTGTATTCTTGTAGTATTTCTTACTGAGTTACGTTGTTTCTTGAAAGAAAAAAGATTAAGCATTGTTGATTAGCATTTTATACTTTACTTACTGTTTGATTTGGTTGTTCAGTTTTTTGTACTTTGTTATTATAATTTATTAAAAGGGATGATAATACAATTGTCTTAGATTCATTTTCATTTGATAACTAGTTAAATTTACCTTTAATTTGCAGAAATATCTAACTTTGGTGTGGGTATACAATTTTGGTGGCCAGTAAATCTAATTTTGGTGGGTAGACGCAATTTTGGTGGCAACCAAATTATTAAAATCATAATATCTCTAAAACTACTATGTATAATGAAGGGCCATTAATACACAATATCGATTGTGACTAGTTACGTATTATCGATACATAATTTAGACATAAACTACAAAAATAAAAAATCCCACCAAAATTAGGTAAATTTTGCACCTGTTGAAATTCACCCGGTCCCTACTTGGCATTTAGCCTTCCCATACATTGCCGCTCATCCTTGGGTTCGCTATACTACGCTATATACCCGGCCCTGTTATGCTGCTACTGAAGAAATTTTCGCTGCTACACTCCAAGCCTGGGCATTACACGATACTTGGTATTTGACCTTTGTAGACATTGACATTGAGTTACGTCTTATTTACGTCTTTTATCACACGCTTACCATATAGCGATCACCCCCCGTTCGAAGCACGTTTTGCAACAGGAACTCGGCCATTAGCATTCGTATGTTTAGTCGCTCTGCATTTTAGTGAGTTACTTACGTTATTACCTACGATACAATTAATCACTAACAAATTTAATGTACTCTTTTTACGTGTAGAAAGCGTACCCAAGTTTTAGAATATTGGCCTGGAAATAGTAAATGGAAATACCAAACAACCTATATACACGCGGGCGAAGCCGCGGGCACAGCTAGTAATTAATATTCGTAAATAAAAACTTCGAGAATAAGTCTCCCTACATTCTACCTTACTACTACCATGAATGAATCTACCTACACACTAACTTACTACTACCATACCCGTTTCTAATGAATGCTGCTAATCTTCATTTCAAAAAACACCCTTAAATCATATTATCATTTTTGGATTTCCATCGCGACCTGCAATCTTCATCATCAGATCAAAATTTGATCTGATGATGAAGATTGCAGGTCGCGATGGAAATCCAAAAATGATAATATGATTACGTACATTATTTGATCATCAAATAATGTACGTACATAAAATAATTTGTGCTCAATCTATCACCAGCGCAGCTATAGTTTGCAATTTTTAAAACATAACCAACATACATATGAACAAATATTGCAAGTTAAATAAAAGCTCGTAAAGTACCTACCTACTAAAAAAAAGTGCCATATCCAATATACCACATAAAACCCCTACACTCATGGGCAAGAATAATGGGTCTCCCAATTAGGCAATTTCAATACAAATGACCCGCTTACATTGCTCTCGCATGTAGTTTGTAGTGGAACCTACCTTTAAAGAATTTCTATATTACTAACGGTCACCCGAAACTTTGCTCTTGTTGCCCAACATAAACCTGATCTCCTAATACGCACGATTATTATGAACCTCAGGGTCAACTTATACCAGCAATGTAATGCAACGAATTCAGTCCGTGATTTTGGAATCGAATTTTATAAATAATAAAAGATAAGAGTTACGACAATTACCTAGCACGAATGTCCATCGTTTTTCTGTTGAACTAAACATAAACTACAGTAAATAGCTTCGTAGCCTACGGATGTTTGTAACTACTGTTGAAACTTAATAAAACCGACAGGATTTATGTGTATCACATTCCTTGAGGTAATTGTATTCACTTAACAGAACTAATATCCTAAACTAACGCCGTATCTGTATACGTATCGTAAGATAATTCGTGCCTACGTGAACTAAACTATTATAAAACTTTCACACAATATAACCCTCGTTTTAGATTTATTTTGAAGCAGTCTACTCTGCCCCCCATATTTTTAACTATTGACAAGGATATTAAAAATTTGAATACACTGCCACTGATTAAACAAAACGTACGAGCACCTTTAAATAGAAACTCTCCAATGCAAGCATTTAGATCTTAAAACAAAATAGACTGTGTTTTAGGTACTGCCCCTAGCGTGTAACCCACCTAATGAAAATTAAAGACTTGTATCTTTCATAATAAAAAATTGTCACACTTCCACATTTCTATCCATTCACAACAACAAATTGTGGGTCTATAGACCCACTACAGAGCAAGCTACTATCAAAATTAAATTACCTACCTACCTTATTTTTAGCCTAACATTGACAGAAACCAATTGATTTAAAATTTAGAACCTAACTTTAAACCCATACTGGTCACGGTACCTCCAAATTGTAATGAAATCCCTCGTCACCTACTCTATTAAATTTAAAACTCTAATAAAAGCTAAAGCTGCTATCTAAATAAAGGCGCTAACTATTGGGAAGTAAAATTTTAAACGAAAGTTAAAACTGAAAGAAAACTTTATTAATTAAAATAATTCTATCAATTAGTACAAGTAGCTTGCTCTGATATTAAATTGGCACATGATCGTATTTGTCTAGTGGAGACCCTTCGTTGTGTGTTTGCAGATTACCCAGGTTCTTTTCGAAAGGTGAAAGTTATCCTAAACATAAATTATAATAAACCCATTCGTGCATTTGCGTACACAATACCTAAATGTAAATCCTGAAACAGTCAATTAAATTAAATTACACTGTACAACATTATATTTAAATAAGTGTGCAATTACGAAAGACCAGTAAAATATAGACATATATATTTTAGAATAAAAGATGAAAAATATATTTAAAAAAATAAGGGGGTTGGGAGTAGAATATGCTCACGCCACCGCATATTCCAGTCAAAACCATCTCGTCTTTTCCACTTGTGTTCTGCCCTTTTAGGATGAGGAAAGGTTATGGGAATCCGGTATAAGCCACATTCTTCATAAATAAAGATTACCGGTTGGATTAGGACCTATCTACCTAATCATTCCCTAACCTATGTCCCTTGATGGATACAAGTACTATGGTTAGATTTAACCCTTCACCTACGGGCAATTAAATCACTCCGGCACCGCTCAATACGGGCATGTTTTGGTGAGAGACACCGGTCAGGCATAACTCCACTTACTTGTAACTTTTGAAGTATTACAGCTACACACTTCAAACTTCACACACACACTAATTATAAACTGTTTTTTTGATAAAAAATATTTGAAGCCATAATATTCACTAAATTGTCTGATTTCAAGCTATTTAGTAGACACTAAGAAATTAAAGCTATTGGAGTTACTATTCACTGATTTCACAAGTTTATGTTTAAAAACATTAGTTTATAGTATGATGAACACAAACAAACACTAAAATGACGATAATTATTACAATAATGCATAAATATCAATCATTTAAAACTTCATGTAAAATCAATTTACCACTCACGAAAAATAGTGATGTGCATCTATCGACACTATTGTCGATATATCGATCACCAAGTGTCTATGGCCTACGCCATCGATTATGGGCATAAAGATCGAACAATCTTTTACTATTGTACTTATATTGTACTTACATTATAAAAAATGTTGTCTGTCTGTAAAGGCGGCTTACGGACGATAATTTGACGTAACAACATTCAGATATCACTTTTTATTTGACATTTCTTATCACATCTATTGAAAAACAAAACCGTATAATATTGATCTCTAGAAAGACAATCGTCGTGTTTATTAGTACTTTCGTCACACTATTTTCGTAATGTTTCACCTTACAACCCTTCCTAGACAGCAACCTATATACAGCATTTTTATAAACCAAAATTAGCTAAATCGGTCAGTCTATCGGAAGTCATGTAATCACAAAGGCGGAACATGTAATTTTTTCGTGCTTTCATATAGTAAGCCTAACGAATAAGTAAGCCTAACTTGCTGCTGGAAGAGCGAGGTCTCCTGACACAAGTATTGCCATAGGTACTTACCAGGAGATCTCAACCTTTCTAATCTTGTAAACTTCTTTGTGACCAATAAAGCTATTTTCATTTTCATATCGATTTATAAGACTTTATCACGTCAAAATTTAAATTTTAATTTATCAAAGTCGATGAAATTTAGAACAACATCACTATGGACCGCCATATTGAATTCAATTATTTGCACCTCTGCAGTACGGGTGTCAACACGTTTTGACAGCAAAAAAGCGGTAATTTTTAAAATTAATTTATATCAGAGCCATCTGTCGGAACATAATGGGATTTTTTCCTGTGCTTCCAAACTTATCTTGTTGCATAATGTGACTCTTATTACCAAGACACAAGGTCTCGTTTTGTCGAAAAAAAATATTGAACACGAACAGTGCTCCGATCGTCTATAGATGACACCCGTATTGCAGAGGTGCTGCCTTGCTGGCAATACGTGTTGACACCCGTAGGTAAAGGGTTAACAGCAATTTCTCGACATATGTATAATCTGATAGGTCCGAGGCGACTCAGCAGGATCCGTTGGTTGATGATTATAATGATATTGACTCCGTACTTGATGATCATGGTATAATCCAAATGTTGAGCTGCAGCAGCAATTCATATGAAGATGGTGGCACGTCGTAAAACACGTCGATATACAGTATGTATTGCAGCATGATGTTTAATAATATCCAGTTAATGAAGAAAATAGAGCAGGTTTCCTACTCAGTACCTCGAGCCATACTTTTATAACTGCGCCTTACTTTATAAATAACCAAGACTTAATTAAAATGAATATTTTAGCCTCAAAGCATAAAAATAAAGATTTTAAAGGATTTTGTAGGGAAACAAAAAAGTTAAGCCCTAAACCTGGCGTCCCGGTGAGTGTCGACGGCATCAGCGACCCCAAAGGTATCATGTGTCATTTTCAGGTGGAATCGCCCCTTGAAGATGTTCACAGGGATATTGAGGCCGTGGTGTCGGGGGTGCCTGAGCGTGTCTCGGCAAAACAAGTTGCTCTTATAATGAAAAGTATGACAAGAGGCAAGTCACCCGGACACGACGGCCTGAGTATCGAACACTTTCAATACGCGGGGCCACACCTCCCGAGATTACTAAGGCCCGAGGGTGAACGGTAATGTATGGGAAGGTCAAATGCCAAGTACCGCAAAGTGCCCAGGCACGGAACGTCGTAGCGAGAATTGCTTCAGCAATAGCATGAAAGGGATAGGACAATACTCAACTGTCAAGTGTCTTCGCGAATCCAAGGGCCTAAGGCTCGAGGGAGCGGCAACGTATAAGAAGGCCAAAGGCCGAATACCACGTTGAGCTCAGGCCCAGAACGTCGCAGCCAGAATTTCTTCAGTAGCAGAATGACAGGGCCGGGTATAAACTTCGCGAACCCGAGGGTGAGCAGCATTGTATAGGAAGGCCAAATGCCAAGTATCGCATATCGCCTAGCCACAGAATGTCGCAGCGAGAATTGCTTCAGTAGCAGCCTGAAAGGGATCGGATAAAACTCAATGGTCAAGTGTCTTAGCAAACCCGAGGGCCGAAGGCCCGAGGATGAATGGCTATGTATGCGAAAGCCAAAACTACATAGGGCCCAGGCCCGGAACATTGCAGCGAGAATTTCTTCAGCAGCAGCATGATAGGGCCCGGGCATAAACTAAATAGTCAAGTGTCTTAGCGAACCCGAGGGAAAAAGGCCCGAGGGAGCGGCAATATATGCAAAGACCAAAAGGCCGGATACCACACAGAGCCCAGGCCAGGAACATCACAGCGAGAATTTCTCTATCAGCAGAATGACAGGGCCGGGTATATACTCAATGGTAATGTGTCTTGGTAATGTAATCTATGGGAAGGCCAAATGCCAAGTACCGCGTATAGGGCCCAAGCACGGAACGTCGCAGCGAGAACTGGTACAGCAGCAGCATGAAGGGGACCGGACAAAACTTAATTCTTATGTGTCTTGGTAATGTATGCGAAGGCCAAATGCCAAGTACCGCATAGGGCTCAGCCACGGAACATCGTAGCGAGAATTGCTTCAGCAGCGTGAACGGGACCGGACAAAACTCAACGGTCAAGAATGAAGAATAAATTGTTTATTTTATGTGGACACACTACAATTATAAATTATAACCTTATATAGATTTCATATACAAAGGAAAAAGTGGCCTAGGCCTCCGCTGCACAGGGCTAGGAATGAACCAGATAGATCATTTTATCAATTAATTTATAGAATAAAATATCCCACAAATTGAAGGTACGTATTAAGACTCCGATACGACACTTCCGACACTTCACCACACATACAGGACCTCCTAGGATCACGTGACGCTTTTCTATACAAAATGAAGTCTCGGAATTGTCGTGTCGGAGACGGTCCGGAACACCGTGCATCATCCTTTAGTTGACGACAATTATATTTCCGGTTACTTTCAACTTTCACAACGAAATTGACTCGTTCGGAAAGAGAAGTGTCGTAGAATGTATGAGCTTCCATATAAACCACGGCACTTCTCTTTCCAAACAGACTTGTTTGAATTGGAAAAAATGTTTTAAAATAAGTGGGATAAAAACTACCCTATATGTTACCCTGGGGTATAAACTACTATAATACGAATTTCATGAAATTCTGCGCAGTAGTTTTTGCGTACATCGCGAACAAACTCACAGACAGACAGACAAGAATTCCAAAAATCACCAAAATGTATTCAGTCAACGTTTCTAAGGCCCCCTAAATTAGATTTTCTCAAATATCTTCAATGTACATTTTTTTTCTCCTTACGCGTTTATTATATGTAAGATAATAAAAAAAAATATGAAACTTTCGTAATAAATATTGATAACTTCATAATTATACCTATTTCGCGTATTAGTTCGTTTTAATAGATTTGTATAGTGTGTATGTTATTATATTGCCTGTCATATTGTTGTTAAAAATATTATGAAATAATGAACTATTAAATTTCAATCGCTCCGATTTTCGTGCTTTTAACAACATTTGTAGATTTTTTGCGTACCGCTAAGACTATGTGTAGGCAAAGTGACAGCCCTCTAGAAGAACCCGTTAAAAATATGTTTACACTTTTGCACCTTACTCCTTTGTAATAAGACTAATAAGGTCCAAAAAACATATTTTTGATGTCGACTGTACAACCCCTAGCCTGTGAGCCTGCGACCATGAACCAGCGATGAAAAAGTAAGTGTAAGCAATAGAATCCCGCTTTCTACATACTGGCTAAAATCTAAGAATAAAGTTATCATAAATAAAAAAACCGGCCAAGAGCATGTCGGGCCATGCTCAGTGTAGGGTTCCGTAAACTGAGACCATTAATTTAAAAGGTCGTTTCTTACGGGAAATTTGGCGGCGCTTACATCATCAACCAATTGAATTCAATATAGTTTTCATTGAAGGTACTCATTAGGCCTCAGTTTCATGATTTTTTTCAAAATTTTAGGACCCACGATTCAAAAGTTAGATGGGGGGGGACGCACTGTTTTAAACTTTCGGAGCTATTATTTCCGAAAGTATTCGTTTTATCCAAAAACTGTGTTAAAAGACCCAAATTTTATTTAAAAGACCTATCCAACGATACCCCACACAACTTGGTTGGAACGAAAAAAATATTCGCCCCCCACTTCACGTGTACGGGAGGTACCCTAACAAAATATATTTTTCGCATTTTTATTCTACCGTTTTGTCGGCTTCGTTAATGCACATATTCAAACCAAATTTCAGCTTTCTAGTGCTAACGGCCACTGAGCTAGACCGCGGACGGACGGAGGGACGGACGGACGGACGGACGGACATGGCGAAACTATAAGGGTTCCGTTTTTGCCATTTTGGCTACGGAACCCTAAAAACTGGTGTCATTTAGGGCAGGCTACCAGGGTCGTGTTTTATAATGTTACAATTTACAACTTCGCTGCTTTTCCTATCTTTCTAACAAATCATACGTATGATTTGCTTAGGGGTTACTTAAATTTCATTTTGAAACGAAGATAAAAGTAATCACTCTCCTTAATTTTATTACCATATTTTTAATAACTTGTGGAACATATGTCAATAAAATTTACTAAGTAAGTTTTAATTATTTTCATTTTTTTGTAATTAAAAAAAACAACAACTACTCCACTGGCCTTATTCCTCAATGCTGTCAGTTCGGTTTAAATTTACGAAACCTTTACTTCCTATCGCCATTTGTGCCTATAGTACGTTGACCTTCATGCTGTAGCATTTCAGCTTAATCCCTAGTCTTGCTTACACTGGTAATATTTTAACGAAACGTTTGTTAGTCCTTTGTAAATAGACTTTTCGGAACGATCGGGCTTCGCTCGGCTCGGGCTCGGCTCTCTTCGGCTAAATACGTCGCGTTGCAACGGCTTTTACTGTGCCACATTTGGAGTGCTGATTTCTTATCTTGTATATATAAAATCATTGGTAGCAATAGCAATAGTCAATTAACCAGTCTTATTCAAGCGCCTGATTAATTTCAAACATTATTCACATATCGGAATGAAATAAACCGCAGGCGACCAGTATAAATGCATTTAACTTCAACCAGCCTCTTTTCCTCCCAACTCACATATTTGTCAACGTTATAATCCAAATATATAGTACATCAAATGCCTCGATATCGTACTAAATCCAAAACTCTATGTTTAGTGTCATTCGCTAGATTTATTAACAACTTTTTTGGTCTGCCACTCCTGCACCCCCCGGTTTAAAGCTGCCAGATTAACTAATAAAAAAATTATTGCAGTCTACCTATACACATTTCGTTGCTCTCATTATTGTGTCACATACGACGTGACCAGCTCTCCGTCTAATAGTTCAGGCACACAATCCGCCGGGATGAAAACTATCACGTACACTGCTCTCAACTGTGTACTGCCAGGAGACGAACGTAGATCTCGTCTTCCGATGCCCTGTGTTAAGAATAAACTATTCAGACGACCTGGAGTGATGTTACGAGCGCTCCTGATGATCGAGAGGCATGGCGTAACTGGCGTAAGCTCATGGAGTTCCTCTGTCCATAAGAACGACGACCGATTCACGTGTCTCTCGATTTGTTTGTGCTACAGACAGAGACGTTCTTCATCACGCATGTGGTGTACATAAACTCGGTGGATCTGCTGGCTTTGTCATTATTTTCATTTCTTGATCTTATTTATCTCATCACATTGTAGTAATCCTCTTTGGATCCTTTTATTTTTCTATAGTTTTATGTCTAATTTACATTGTCATTCCTTACGTCATGTTTTGTTGATTAAAACCTAAAGATATGGTTTTGGCTATTATTTCAATTTAATCAACAAACAAAACGACTATTAACCATGATGAAATTTCTACGCCCAGAACGGTTTGAAGGGGACCCATCAAAAAGCACCGCGACCGCAGAATGGAGACATTGGAAGAATACCTTTGACAACTTCCTTGGGGTGCAAGTTTTTTCATCCAATCGGGTAAAATTAAATGTACAAATTAATCACTTATCTCCGAATGTCTATGAGTTTATAAGCGAGTGCCTTACGTATTAACAAGCGATGAGCGTACTAGATGGAATTTACGTGAAACCCAAAAACATCCTCTACGCACGACACGCTCTCGCTACTCGAAAACAAAATAGCGAAGAAACTATCGACAACGACGAACAATTATCAAAAGACTGTAACTTCACTGCTGTAGACAGCAATACAAACCGAGACGACAACATTCGCGACGCCTTCATAGCAGGGATATCTTCAAGTAAAATAAGAGAAAGACTTCTAGAAAATCTTAGCTTAACGTTGAATGAAGCGCATAACCAAGCTCGCTCCCTAGAGATGGTAGAAGTCAACACGCAACGTTACAACAACGTCCCTGTGAATGCGACCAGCGAAATCGTACGAAATACTCCTGCCTTCAGTGAAAACACTTCCGCTGCCACGCCAGCTCCCCCAAACCGATCGAATCGAAAATGTTTCTTCTGCGGAGGTCGTGTCCACCCGCTCAAAACTTGCCCTGCCTTTGACACTTCTTGTCAGCTCTGCAATAAGAAAGGACATTTTGCTAACGTCTGTCGAAGCAGGACCCAAACCAGCGCTGCCGTATCTGATACGAATGACGTCAGTGCCTACATCGTTGCAGCGTCACCGTCATCACTACGCAGAACAACAGTGCCTACATACATCAAAGGTATCAAAGCTGAAGTTTTGCTAGATAGTGGCAGCACCAAAAGCTTTATGAGCCTAGAATTCGCCTTATGCTCTATGAAATGAAAACCCAGTCAGCAGACGATAACCATGGCTAAACGAAGTCATACCTCGCCATGCAAAGGAGAAGCAACCATCACTCTTACTTTGGGAAAGCACTCATATGAGAACGTGAAGCTACTAATAGTGGAAGACCTATGTTCCGACGTCATTATAGGACTCAACGTACTTAGTCAGCACTCCTCTGTTGAATTTGCGTTTGGCGGGCTAAAAGAACCATTGGTTGATTGCAATGTGGCCGAGGCATCTGTGCCTGCAGTACCTTTATTCGCCAGTCTAACTCCTGGATGCAAACCGATTGCGATCAAGTCACGGCGATACAGTGACGACGATCGACGTTTTATTGAAGAACCTTTTGAAGGAAGGTATCCTAGAAGAAAGTAGATCACCATGGCGAGCGCAAGTATTGATTACAAAATCTGGAACGCATAAGAAACGTCTTGTTATCGACTACTCAAGAACAATTATTAATCAATACACTGAACTAGATGCTTACCCGCTCCCTAGCATTGAAGAATTGATTTCAAAAGTGGCTAAATACTCTAAATAGTCTTTAGCGCTATAGACTTGAAGAGTGCGTATCATCAGGTGCCAATTTTGCCAGACGAGAGACATTTTACTGCTTCCGAAGCCGCTGGAAATCTCTACCAATTCCGCCGGATCCCTTTTGGAGTTACTTATTCGGACAGAAAATCTAGCCGGTACATTTGCTTATCTTGATGATATAACGATATGTGGCAAGACATTTGAAGAGCATGACACAAATTTGCAAAACTTTCTTAACGCTGCCGAAAAGTACGGTCTCACCCTAAATGAAAGCAATTCAATTTTCAAACAAAGCTCCATTAATATACTTGGGTATTCGATCACTAACAACGTCATCAAGCCTGACAGCGCCAGACTAGAGCCTCTTTTAAACTTACCTTCACCACACGACTTGCCCAGTATGCGCAGAGCCCTGGGCATGTTCGCCCACTACTCAAAGTGGATAAGTACCAAACTTTTCTGAAAAAGTACACGAGTTAGCAAAAACGAAAACGTTTCCACTAACTAACACTATGACAAAAGATTTTGAGGAACTTAAAAACTACATAGTTAAAATCATGTGTTCACGCCATTGACGACAACGTGCCATTTACAGTGGAGACTGATGCATCTGAACACTCAATTGCGGCAACAGTTTCACAAGCCGGCAGGCCTGTAGCATTCTATTCTAGAACTCTCAATCGAAGTGAACAGAACCATTCGGCCATTGAAAAGGAAGCTCATGCAATCGTTGAATCCTTGAAGAAATGGCGACATTTTCTTATCGGGAAACAATTTATTCTCGTAACTGACCAGCAGTCTGTCTCCTTCATGTTCGATAAGAAACATACAAGTCTTAGAGCATATACCTATGGAGTAAGCTTAGGTATATTTCCGCTCTGTCAACATTATTAGCAGGAAAATCTAATAGGTTTATAAAAACTATTTCAAAAATCGATTACACGCATTTCGTTCATCGTTTTCAGTGAGTAAAGAGCTCCGTGAAAATGCCTTTATGTATTGTTTTTAGGTGTAAAAAATGTTCTACTATGTCTAGTTTACAAAAATATGAAATATAATTTCACATGTAATTATAGTTTTAGTTTTTTTATCATTACTATTATGATTAAAATATTAATCCATATCGAAAATCCAGCGTCGTTTACAGAATCGATTCAAAGATAATAGTTTATTTTCTGACGGGCAGTAACTATTTTGACGTTTGACACTTATGCATATTTAACGCCCCTAAGAATTGCTGCCTTCTATATTTTGTTTGAAAATACAAGCAAAAATGATCCTTGGCTTTTTGTTTGACATTTACAAGGACTGCATCCGATAATGAACCATATTTCAACATATGTAAAGTCAACTATCTGATGCTCCATTTAGTGTCGTGACTTACTGTCAAATATGCGTGATATTTTCAAGTCAAAGGTACATCATTGGTCGTTATCAATAAGGTGATGCTGCTATAAAAATTCATTTAGAAATAAACTTTATTAACAACCGACAATGATGTACCTTTAAATTGAAAACGCCATACGTATGCTACCTCGCCCCCCTCAGATTTTGGCAGACTTTTTTGTTTGGAAAGATGAGGCGATGCGTCCTCCAGGTATAGAGCTTTATGATACAAGTAGAATTAAGAACGAGAAAATCCAACGTTGGCGTCTAGAATTATCTCCATACAAATACGACATCGTGTACAGGCCTGGTACGCAGAA
This sequence comes from Pammene fasciana, assembly GCA_911728535.1. Lineage (NCBI taxonomy): Eukaryota > Metazoa > Arthropoda > Insecta > Lepidoptera > Tortricidae > Pammene > Pammene fasciana. The sequence continues at coordinate 12,538,190 of OU452283.1, forward strand.
CCACGTAGCGGACGCTCTCTCTCGTATCTGCGCTATTGCCGACACACCTGCCAAATTGCGATCGCTCCATGAGGCACTCTGTCATAAAGGTGTAACAAGAATGGCACATTGGGTTTGCTCCAAGAACTTGGCTTACTCGATAGAAGAGATAAGGAACATGACAAAGCAATGTCGCATTTGTTCAGAGGTAAAGCCTACATTTTTAAATGCCAATGCTCAAAATAAACTTATCAAAGCAACAGCGCCCTTTGAAAGACTGAGTATGGATTTTAAAGGACCAGTGCCATCTAAAACTAATAACAAATACATATTGACAGTGATTGATGAGTACTCGCGATTTCCCTTCACATTTCCGTGCTCTGACATAAGCGCAAAGACTGTTATCAAGCATTTGGATAGCATTTTTAGCATGTTTGGCATGCCAGCCTATGTACACTCAGATCGTGGAACATCATTTTTATCGGCAGATGTAAAAGAATTTCTTCATTCCAGACAAATAGCTACAAGTCGTACAACGCCTTACAATCCTCAAGGCAACGGTCAGGTCGAAAAACTGAATTCTACGCTCTGGAAAGCGATACAGTTAGCATTAAAAACGAGAAATCTGCCAATAGAAGGTTGGGAAGCTGTTCTACCACAAGCGTTACACTCTATACGTTCGCTACTATGTACCAGTACCAACTGTACACCACATGAAAGGATGTTTTGCCATCCTCGGAGATCACCAAATGGAGAGTCAATACCGACATGGCTAACAGACTCGAGTAAAGTCTTAATGCGACGCTTTGACCGAAAAACAAAGTACCAACCACTAGTCGAAGAGGTAGAGGTCCTAGAGACTAATCCCACTTATTCGTATGTTCGGACAATGGATGGTCGCAAAACTACTGTCTAATCGCCATCTAGCGCCTCTAGGAAGCAACGGCGAAGATATCCCTGTAGCAGAGGAGTTTGAAGACGCTGAGTAGGAAAGACCGCAGTCGCCGCCAGCGTCGCCATCAACATGCTCGCGAACAACAACACCACATTCATCACGGCGAAATCGCCTCCAATTTCACCATTTACCACTCCTTCATCACAGTCGCCATCGGAGGGTCTACAAGAAGGGCCTGAGCAAACGAGCCCAGACTGCAACGAGCCTACAGTCTCAGATCCACCCCGAAGATCGGGCAGAACCCGGAACCCGCCAAAGTTTTTAGCGATTACATCCAGCCGGGGTGAATGTGGTAATCCTCTTTGGATCCATTTATTTTTCTATAGTTTTATGTCTAATTTACATTGTCATTCCTTACGTCATGTTTTGTTGATTAAAACCTAAAGATATGGTTTTGGCTATTATTTCACACATGTGCACTCAATCTTTTATATTCTTACAGCAAATTTAGCAAAAAATAAGTCAGCAAAACGGCCAATAAATAATAGGTAACACATTTTTCATATATTGCGGAAATATTATACACCTACCTACATATAATTATTTCACGTATACTAAGTAATAGTACATTACGTACCTAGGGCGGTAAAATAAAGAATGGCTCAGATCGCGGACATTTGTGGCCCAAACCGAAGGTAAGGGCTATAAACAAGCTATCTGAGGCCTTCTTTATTACCGCCCGTGGTGCGTACATAATTTTACGTCTTCTCCTGGGTGTGAAGTGAGATTTGCGGCTGCGCCCGTGGGCGGCAAATCTCACTTACCGCCCAGAGTGACGTAAATGAATTAAAATTGTTAGTAAAAATACAAAATTTGAGTCATAAGAAAATTGACAATCAAGTTTATTGACATTCTTACATTTTTTAATATCGTAATATTATGACCAGCATAATAAACATAAACTCCAGTAATTAAAAGGTAATCTTAAACTCTTTTCGCATTAAATAGCTTGCGACGAAACGAATTATGAGGATTCGGCAGAAAGGTTTATTTTATTCAATCGTTAGTTATACAGGGTGGCTCATTCAAATCGGTCAGTATGGGAATGTCTGAAACCATAAGACATACGAAGATTTGTTCTTAGGAACCATGTCACCGATTTTGATAAAAAGAAAAACTGCATTCATACATGTGAAAAAAAACTGTACCCAGCTCGGGAATCGAACCCGGTTGTTTTGAAAAAATAAACTTACACTTTTTTTATTTAAATATCGATTTTGTAGGTGTAAATGTCTCTATGAAACATGATGTCTAAAATTAATAAAATGCATTGTTTTGACATACTTTAATTTATCTATATTTTTATAATATTCAAAAACAAGTGACTAAAATGTAATGATGTGATTTAATTTTAGAATTAGCTCAACAAGCCCTTTCATTTGATACCACGCACGATAGGTTTCAGGAGAAAAATTTTTTTTACGAATCCAAAAAAAGATGACGTCATAATTCATCTCGGTATTTTTTTTTTGGTGCTACGGATCAAATTGATCCATATGGCCTAAAGATCAATCATTCCGATTTTCAAACTTTCAACACCATTTGCAGCATTTTACCGAATTTCGGGGTGTACCGCTAGCACTAAAACAATTGTCTCTAGTAGTGCGCCAGCAAGCGAGTAATGTGGACGTGCTCCACATTACTCGCTCCTGTTGGAATTGGGCCACAAACTATTAGCGCCTGATCTTTATGTAGCAGCAACACGACGAAGCGCTCGACATTGCCTGTTTCATGCAACGGGCTCCCTCGCCCTATATACGTGTCTAGCAACGTTCCATACAATCTTTGTTAAAGTATTTTAATTATAAATTCCATTTGATTACCTCAAAACTCGTATTATTTCATCAGGTTATGGGCCGTCCCATGCCTAAGGTAAAATCCACAATTCCACGGACTGATTTGACAGCTCCTGGCATACAAAGCGATTGTCAAATGTATGAAAAGAGCTGTCAAATCAGTCCGCGGATTTATGAATTCTACCTTACATAAAAAAACAATAGAAAGTTATAGTGTTTTTAAAGTGAAATAGTTAAAGCAAAAGTGAAAGTAATTATAACCTAAAACGGACATTACCGGGCATCAAGTAGGTTCATTTTTCAGCATAATTTCGAGCAAATATCATTAAAATGACGTCAAATAATGGATTATTGAGCATCGAAAAATTATCTGGAAGAGAAAATTATGCTACTTGGAGTTTCGCCGTAAAAGCTTATTTGCAGTTGGAAGAATTATGGGAGTGCATTGAACCGGAATTCGGCAAGCCAGTGGACGCAAAAAAGGATGTTAAAGCTAAGTCTAAGCTTATTTTACTTATAGATCCCATAATATACGTGCATATAAGAGAGGCAGAAACAGCCAAAGAGGTTTGGGAAAACTTAATACGAGCATTTGAGGACTCGGGCTTAACTCGCAAAGTGGGCCTATTAAAGGATTTAATAAATACTACGCTAGAAAATAGCTCAAGCATAGAAGATTATGTAAATAAAATAATGTCATCTGCACATCGTTTAAGAAATATTGGATTTAAAGTAGACGATGAATGGCTGGGAACGTTAATGCTAGCGGGATTGCCTGATGTATATAAACCAATGATTATGGCTATTGAGAGTTCCGGAGTAAAAATCTGTGCCGATTCCATTAAAACAAAATTACTGCAAGAAGTTAAAACAATGGATACAACTGGATTTTTCTCAAATTCCAAAAACCAAGCCGGCCAAGGGCAAAATAAACCTAAGGGACCGAGATGCTATTTTTGTTCTAAATACGGGGACTTAAGCAAAAATTGCTGGTATAAAAAAATACAACAGACACTAAAGATAACGGCTTTATTGCAGCTTTTTCAGCCACCACAGTCAATGACTCGCTGAACTGGTATGTAGATTCAGGTGCGGCGAGGCACATGACGCTACACAGGGAATGGCTCGAGGATGAAACAGCGCCACCTGTAACAAGCATCAGAATTGCTGACAATAAAATACTGAAAGTACAGAGTTGTGGTAATGTAACGATAAGAGTACCAGACTCACAAGGCAATATAAATAAAATACAGGTAAGAAATGTTCTTTATATACCTGATATAGGCACAAATCTCATATCTGTCAGTAAGCTGATAAAAAGTGGCTGCAAAATAGAATTTGATACAATTGGCTGCAACATATCAAATCAAAATGGTTTAAAAGTTGCCGATGCCACCGAAATCAATGATATGTATAAGTTAAATGTAATTAAGGAAAAAGTTCAAGCTATGCCCGCTATTGTCACTAATGATGATGACTATTTCCGTTGGCACCAAATAATGGGACACTTAAACTTTAAAGATGTGGAAAAATTCCAAATTGTACTACAGGTGTAAAATTGACTCTGTCTAAAGAAAACATTACTTGCATAACTTGTATTGAAGGAAAGCAGACTAGACAGCCATTTCCAAGTGAAGGCTCCCGAGCAACTGAGTTGCTAGAAGTCATTCACTCCGATGTATGTGGACCGATGCAAACTGCAACACTTGGAGGTGCCAGATATTTTGTCACTTTTATAGACGATTTTTCACGTAAAGTATATGTGTTTACAATAAAAAGTAAAGCTGAAGTTTTTGATAAATTTGTTGAATATAAAACAAGAGTTGAAAACGAACTTAATAAGAAAATTAAAACTCTAAGGACAGACAATGGCAAAGAATATGTTAACAAAAATTTTGACAACTTTCTCAAGAAATTTGGCATATTGCATCAAACTACAAACCCATACACACCAGAACAAAACGGCTTAAGTGAAAGAATGAATAGAACTCTTATTGAAAAATCTAAATGTATGATCCTAAATGCTCAATTACAGAACAACTTCTGGGGTGAAGCAGTGGTCACGGCAGCACACATCATAAATCGTTCGCCGTCGAGAGCCCTTTCCTACGTCACTCCAGAAGAAGTTTGGACAGGCAAGAAACCAGACTTAAGCTACATGAAGATCTTTGGATGCAAAGCAATGGTACACATAGGGCAGATGCCCCGGTTTTGGCCACTTTAAGGAGAGTTTGACTGTTCAGATGTCCGTCATTTTGTGTCAATAAGGAATTATGACACTCTTTATGTGCATAATCATTGAGAATTAATTACTATATTTATATGAATCTCCGCTGTTAAGATTCTGTCATTGCATCTAATTTTTTATTTAATGAAATGTCAGAGAGGGGCCCAGGAGCCACTTTTGGCCAGTTTTGACCCAGTTGTGGCCGGACCTATTGTGCCAGTTTTGGCCACATTTAAAAATATGAATGTTTCCAATGATATATCATAAAATATAATCAGACGGTAAGTTTACATTTCAGTACAACTTACCGTCTGCTAAAACTGAACAAAAAAACCGGCCACGTGCGTGTCGGCCAACGAATAATGGAGGGTTCTGTATAAAGTAGTTTTTTGAACATAACTCAAAAACAAGGTAAACCGACAATGTTCCAAAAGACCGCAGCCGCACCTTCTACAAAATGGATTTTTTTTTAAATAAAAATACACATATTTCCTTACTAACTTAAGTATTCATCGATAGAATTGGAACAAATGTGTTTTTTTAAAACGACTTCAAAAAAGGAGGTTATTCTCAGTTTGACCCGTATATTTGTTGACGATTATCTCGCATTTGGCTGTACCGAATTTGATGCGGTTTTCAAAAAAGTATTAGTTATACTCTGGAGAAGGTTTTAGTATTGACAAATGGGTCATCCATTTATAACGTAAGTCAATTTTTGCCACTTTTTGACCCCCTTCCGCCCTACGTAAGAAAAAATCCTCCTATTGTAAATAGAATTAAGGCATGGTCAATCCCCTCCCCGCCTAAATGCCGATTTTTTTGCGATTTTTAACCGCATTAATAACTATAATAGCAAAGCGAAGTAACATTCATCTCCTCCTTTTTCTTCTTCTTCTGCTTCTTCTTCTTATTATCATCATCTTCTTATTAATCTTCTGCATACTTAGTTTTCTTCTGTATATTCTTCATCGCAGTTTTCTGCATTTTCTTTATCTTGATCTTCATCATTATCTAATTCTTCGTATTCTTCTTCTTTACCTTCATCAACATTTTCTCATTTTCATCGTCTTCTTTTTTATCTTATTCTTGTTCTTCATTTTCTGAACCTCATCTGTTACTCATCATCTTCTTTGACGTTATCATCATTATATTCTTCTTCTTCACCTTCACCTCCTTCACCTTCTTCATCGACTTTTTCTTCATCAACTTTTATTTCATCTTCATCTTCGTATTTTTCTTAATCTTGTTCATTTGATTCTTCTTCTTTATCATCATTATCACTATATACTCCTTTTTTATATTCTTTGAATTCTTGTTCTTTTTAATCTACATATGCATCTTATTAATCATCATCATTGTCTTCTTATTCGTCACTTCATCATCTTCTTCTTCATTATGTTATTGTTCGTCGTGTTCTTCTTTTTCATCAACATATTATTCTTCTTCTAGACTTTTTTCTTCTATAGCATACAATCTTCCGCTTATGAGTATGTTAGTGGTGCCCTGTTATCATGACATACAGTTTCTGAACTATTTTATAGAGTATATGATGATGATGCCATTGATAATGAAGATGAAGAAGAAGAATATGAAGAAAAATCAAATAAAAGAAGAGGAAGATGAAATAGAAAGGAGATGAAGAAAAAGGCGATGTAGAGAAGGTGGCGTTGAAGAAGAAGAATATAATGATGATGACGACGAAGAAGATGACGAAGAAGCAGATGAAGACGGAGAAAATGAGGAATAAGGAGAAGGTAAAGAAGAAGACGATAAAAATTATAAAGATGTTGATGAAGGTAAGGAAGAAGAATACGAATACTTAGATAAAGATGTTGGAGTTGCAGAAGATTAATGAGAAGAAGATGACGATAAAGAAGAAGAAGAAAAGGAAGGAGAAGATGATAAAGATTTTGAAGCTAATTTGAATTTTGCGTATAGTAATTAATGCGGTTAAAAATCAGTCTAGTTGAACTATATCACTTAATAACGGATCTACGCGGACGACGTCACGGATATCCTTTTGGGTGCCATTCATTTCTTACGCAAAACAATTTAGGCGAGGAGGGGATTGACCATGCCTTACTTCTACTTACAAGAGGAAGGTGGTCAAAACTGGCAAAAATTGTCTTACGTAATAAATGGATGACCCCTTTGTCTACAATAAACCCTCTCCAGAGTGTAACAAATACTTTTCTGAAAACAGCATCAAATTCGGTACAGTCAAACGCGAGATAATCGTGAACAAACATACATACAAACAAACATACGGTTCAAACTGAGAACCTCCTTTTTTTAAGTCGTTTAAAAATATACTTTTATGTATGCCAAAAAGACGTATACGATTTTCTATGAGGGCGTCTATAATCCATTTGGTCTTAACCCAACGCACTTGAATAATTGCGAACATATTGGAGAAAAGAAAATTGTAATAATATTAAAAAATAGGACCAATACTAGGTGGCCAAAACTGAGTTAGTATGTGAGCCAGTTATGGTCATAGACATGGCCACAATTGGTGAAATTACGAAATCAAGGTGCCAGTTTTGGCCATTAGGCATACCTCAATTTCTGAAAGGCGCGCCAAGAAAGTAACCTAACATATCCTTAGACAACACTTTTGACATGTACATTAAACAATAAGCTCATAGAAATACAAAAGGGTTTCCAAAATAATGGCAGATTACGGAGCTTCCAACCTTATTGTGTTGGTTAACAAATAGCATGTACCACGCAACCTGACACAACATAGCTCCTGACAACTGAATGACAACTGACACATGACAGATGACAGTGTCATCTGTATTGCCATAATTTTCTCTTGTATTTAGTATAAGCCATAGACTTATAAAGTTGTCTATACCTTAGTTAACCCAATTCAAAATTAAAACTGGCCAAAACCGGCACAGTGGCCACAACCGGGGCATCTGCCCTACCTAAAGAGCGCCGCCAAAAGCTGGATCCGAAATCCCGTGAGTTGATTTTTGTCGGTTACAGTGACACTGTAAAGGGCTACCGTTTCATAGACCTCAAAAATAAACAAACTGTAACAAGCAGAGATGTCGTATTTATCGAAGCCACTGTAAAAGGAAACATAATTAATGATGTGTCTGCTCCTGAAAAAAACAAAACAAATAGTAATAAAATAAAATATACTGTACCTAAAGCAGATGAGAGTGTGTCTGTACCTGAAAAAGAAAAAAGGATTAGTAATCAAACTAATAATAAGCAGGATAGAAATAAAAAGGAGGAATTAAACTTACCAAAACCTAAACTAGTTTACTTACCTTTCCCTGAAGAGAACGGGAAAGAAGAGGAAGATGGCATAGAAGAAGAGGAAGATGATGATAATAATAAGAGCGCTGAAGCCAACGAACTGAACAGTACTTATATCAATGTTGATTCTTCTTCGTCAACTGTCTCGGTTTATTCAGATCCCGACGATGAGTCATATGTTCCTGAAGAAAGGATTGATATTCCACAATTACAGAAGAATCTTCGACCGCGACGTCGAGAAGAAAAATATGAAGCTAATCCGCCACAAGATAATCTGCGATGAGCATTTTAGATAAGGATCCACAAAGCCTTTCTGAAGCTCTGGAAGGTGATAACGCAGAACAGTGGATACATGCAATGAAGGAAGAACATAAGTCACTTCTTGATAATAATACTTGGGTATTAGTCGACTTACCGAAAAATAAAAAAGTAATTCCCTGCAAGTGGGTTTACAAAACAAAAACTGATGAGAAGGGCAATGTATCAAGACTGAAGGCACGACTTGTTGTAAAAGGATACCAACAGAAAAAGGGCATTGATTATCACGAAATTTACGCCCCAGTAGTACGTTACACTTCTGTAAGATACGTTATTGGTTTGGCTGTAAAGTACAGTCTAAAAATTCACCAAATGGATGCAGTTACCGCATTCCTGCAAGGTGACATTGATGAAGATATTTACATGTCTCAACCACCGTATTTCGAAGAAGGCGACAAAGTCTGCTTACTTAAAAAATCCATATATGGTCTGAAGCAGGCTAGCAGACAATGGAACAAAAAGCTTAATGCAGCTTTATTAGAAATAGGAATGTCACGATCTAAAGTAGATCCTTGCATATATTATCACATAGTCAATGAAAAAGATATATTGATACTTACAGTTTACGTAGATGATTTATTGTGTTTCTTTAATAATGAAGAATCTGTTAAAATAATAAAAGATAAACTGAGTTCTAAATTTCACATGAAGGACTTGGGTGAAGCTAAATGTTGTATTGGATTTAGAATTACAGATGAAAAGGCTTTAAAAGAAATTTCTCTGGATCAGACTATGTATATAGAAAAGATACTTACTCGTTTCAATATGAGTGACTGCAAACCAGTGTACACGCCGTGTGAATCTAACCTGCAACTAAAAAAGGCTGAAAATGATGACGATGTCGTAAAAGATATCCCATACCAAGAGTTGATAGGGTGTCTTTTATACTTGTCTCAAGGTACCAGACCTGATATAGCCTATATAGTAAACCAGTTAAGTCGATTCAGCAATAAACCAACATCTCAGCACTGGATGGCAGCAAAAAGAGTCCTAAGGTATCTAAGAGGAACACAACATTTAAAACTTACCTTTAAGAAAAATGAAGCCAATATAGTAGGCTACTGCGACGCAGATTGGGCGTCAGACACTGAAGATAGAAGATCCTGTTCTGGATATGTCTTCACTTTTCAGGGCGCTGCTATTAGTTGGTGTTCCAAAAGGCAACCTACAATTGCTCTGTCAACTACTGAGGCAGAGTATATGTCTTTAGCTACGGCAACTCAGGAAGCAATTTGGCTTAAACAATTGGAAGGGGAATTTTGGCCCGCCATGTCAGGTGAACCAATTGTCATGTTTTGCGATAGTCAAAGTGCTATCAGTATTTCAGGTGACGATATTTATCACGCCAGAAGCAAGCATATCGACATACGCTATCATTTTGTGAGAGAACGCATTGCTGACAAACAAATCGCAGTTCGCTACAAGAGCACTCAAGACATGTTGGCCGATGTTCTCACAAAGGGACTGCACGGGCCGAAGCACCAGACATTCTGACTGGCAATGGGTTTGTGCCCAGAGAAGGGTGTTGGAATTGGGCCACAAACTATTAGCGCCTGATCTTTATGTAGCAGCAACACGACGAAGCGCTCGACATTGCCTGTTTCATGCAACGGGCTCCCTCGCCCTATATACGTGTCTAGCAACGTTCCATACAATCTTTGTTAAAGTATTTTAATTATAAATTCCATTTGATTACCTCAAAACTCGTATTATTTCATCAGCTCCCGTCACCCGCGTGAGAAAGAGACAAACTGTAATTATCTAACAACGAGAGTGACGAAGAGGAAATGATTGTCAATACAGATAAATATAACAGAATGATTGTTAGGTTATCAAATAAATTTGGCAGCATTTTTTGTGTTCATTATGTTAGAGTATAACCCATCCATAGTAAAATATCATTGGCTACCCCCATTGAGTAACAGGAGATGACATCCCATACAATTTTTTTCAGCCATGAGTTTAAGTGATTTACTCGACTTTAAGTGATCAGCCTGACATTCTGTCTTGGACCACAGACATGATGCCACGCAAGCGTCAAAAATTTAAAAATAATAATATTAAAAATAATGGCTTCGTGCGTAGTATAAAACTGCACTAATAATTCTAATAAAAGTAATAGAAGCCACGGAATTACATTCTTCGGTAAATAAGCGCAAAGTTTGATGTAACACTAAATTAAAATAATTGTTGTTCGCGGTGCGACGCCATGTTGCCAATGTTCCTCGGCGCATAGATTAATGCCGCAGAAGTAACACATATGCCTACACTTATGATGTATCTATATTATTTATTAGATTCTTATATTGCATACAAATATTAACGTGGTATACAAAAAAAATCCAGATAGGTACATTTTAATGTTTATTTCGGAACACTTATTATGATTATTGTATAACAAGGGCGATTTTGCTGAAATTTGAAATGAAAGTTAATTACATAAAAATGGTACCTAATTTATGATTTAAATTTAAAACTTAAAAATCAAAATATCGCTCACATTATAGCTACTAAATATTTATATGAATTTAAGTAAATATAAAGGGTTAAGTAATTATATTATAAGTATACTTAAATGATAATTACATTCAAAATGAAACACAGCGCTCGGTCGTGTTTTTCTAAAGTACCACATGATATAAGATTGAAAATAAATATTACAAATAAAAAACAATCAGTTTCCCTTAAAATTATTTAATCACGTTTCATTACAAAATGTGTTTAGGCAGAATATGAATATTGTCATAATAGTGTAACGTCTGCTTCGCTAAAGCTAATCTCTGATTCAATGACAGCTGTCAACCGCCAAATGTGGCGCACAAACTTTGTTCTAGATAGCTTGTCTAGTAGAATACATACTAAGTCAATGGCTACCCCGCGCTGTTTAAAAGCAGCTTTATAAATCCATGGTGCATGAGACTATAGGTACTTAACAAACTCTTTGCTTCATATTAAACTGCCGGATCAAGCCTTGGTGACAGCAATTGTCATTGGGTACGTTGGATACCATTTTCTCTAAATACCATCTCCCATTTTCCGTCATAAGAAGTGAAATATGTTCAAAGTCTTGTGTTTATTTTGCATAATAAGCATATTTCTGCCGCTGGTAGTATCAAAAAATGTTACCGTAAAAGAACAAAAGAGTGAAGTCAAAGATGGATTACGTAATGCACAAAAAGAAGAATTTTATTATATGGTAAGAGATTATTTACACATTACCAGCTTTAGAACGAAAGGCGGGTTTTTCGTTAGAAATTAACTTGATAGGCAATGACTTGGGTTGGGTCTTAAAACGAGTCGCCTAATTTTAGGATAACTGATGCTCTTGGGGGGTTCTTTGGGTCCTATTAAAATAATTTATAGCAATTTTAGCCCGAAAAAAAAATGTATGAAAAATATTACATAGTCGGTCTGGAAAGAGAAGTGTCGTAGAATGTATGAGCTTCAATATAAACCACGACACTTATAGTACGGTACAGGAACAGTTTTGAACTTTTATAATTCACAAGTGCGATTTTAATTTTTAGTTAGAGAATATAATATGATTAGTCATGGTAAAAAATATTTTCTAACAGTTATTGACGATGCGCTAGGTATTATATAGATATTTGTTAATAACACAAAGAAAAGATTATCCAAATTACATTTTTCTTTACCACACTATTGCATTCAACTATTTCAATATCATCTGTCATTTTATAACAGTTTGGTCAATAGATTATGTGAGCATATTCGTAAACAATTTGTAAAAATATGCGTGACCTTGAATTCTAAACGAACGACAAATGGCTAAGACGACGAATGCTATTGACAAAACCGTTATAAAATGTGAAGTTATGTAGCAATAATAAAAAGCGATAGTCTGGTAGAGAAAAATAAAACTTGCATAATCTTTTCTTTATGTAGCAAACAAATACGTGTATTATACCTAGCGCAATGCTCACAATTGTTACAAAATATTTGTCATTATTAGTACTTAACGTATTCTAACGGGGCACAATATAAAATCGGACTTGTGAGTTTTGTCATTTTTATAGGTTAAAAAGGAGTTGTTGTACTCCACTATTAAAACGCGAGCGTGCCCCGGCAGCGGCCGGTGAGCGCCAGAACCGGCTTTTGTACCATACGATGAGGGAAAGAAGCCATAGTTCGCCGCGAACCGATATTTGGTAGTACTAGATCCCAAACCTTTAATCATAAATATTTCCGAAACCAAGCGATTCCTCGGGGTGGGGATGACTGTTGTAGAGGATCCTTCACCCTCCCCTCTACCCTCCCACCCCCCCCTCCCCCATTAAGGCGACTCGTTTTAAGACTTTTACCAATGACTTTTGACCCCTGTTTGACTGGACTTAAATCGTTGAAAAGAATTGCTATATATTAATATCGAATGGATCTTGTTAATCTTGGAGCAAAAGTACTCATGTAAATTTTTACGTCGCACAAGCAAACTAGTTCGTTTCACGTTAATTGATGCAAAATAGTTCGTCAAAAACGAAATAAATGCTATAAAATCAATTAAAAATAATTTGTTTGACAAAAAATGTATTGTTACATTGACTACTTGCAAAAATCAAAAAAATGCTTGTTTTGTATTATATTAGGTATATTATACTAAGTTTTCATATTCATTATGGGTCGTGGCTGATGTCCGAAAAGTTACAATTTCGAGCAGTAATGCTGGAAAATTTGCGTATAATATATCTCAAGACTTTCATCTAGCGAGATTTGCCATACAATCTTTTTTTTTTTTATGGAGGATCAGTGTTACTGCGTCCGTAGGAAATACCTTCGACAACCGTACACGTGATCCCTGGGTGGTGCTAACTGCTAAAAGAGTAACAATCTTGACAGCTGCACTGTCCCACCTGGACTTCGCAGATATCACTGGATTATCTTCATCATCTGCTTTCCGACTGTCCCAGAGAAGAAATGCCTATCTTTATCCAGTGACATGTAGCCATATGATAAATAAAAAAATATAAACAATAATTCAACATTACAATAAATCTGGAAATATATCAAGCTTCAATAAAACTGGTCGCCCCCACATTCCTTACAACACTAGCCGAAACCAGAGTCCTAATACTCTGGGAATTTTACGATATTTTGTAAATAACTCGAGATCAAGCAAAATTTTTTTATACAGCTTTTAGAAACAATTTCAAGGACCTATATTTTCGAATCCACTTATTTCCAGTTCCGGAAAATAGTAAAAAAAAAAAACTTTTTACAAAAAAAAAGATTAACCGACTTCAAAAAGGATAAAATGAATCATTATATTATTTATATGCGTTACCAACTGATATGTTTGAAGTCGGTGCCAAGCCAAATTTGGAAGAGTTAATACGAAAGAAGCGATGTGTTCAGTGAATTGTTAATTTTACTATATAACTAATCTAATACGGCATGAATCGCACGTAGATATACATTCGTTTCGACCATACGTTAACTGTTAGGCAAGTAGGTACCTAGGTACAGAAAGTATAATCATGCGTCCTATGTTTGTTTGTTAACACATTGTTGGAACTATCTGTATGTCGAACGAAGCTCGTGGTTCGGTTTGAATTATTTATCCTTCTTCATCTAAGGTTTAATCCGAAGTAAATTCAATTGCTAGATAAATTTTTCTATACTCATATATACCCAGTACATACGCCGTGTCAGTAAAAAGGCACGATATTCAAATTTTATATGCAAGGTCAATCTTACGCGTCTACATTTTTTTTTCTATTTGCCGCCTTTTTCTGATTATTGACCAAGCAGACGACGCATTTCATCAAAATAGAATTAGTAGTTTAGACATGAAAATGTAACACATGAAATCGCATTCACCTTTGCATTATTAGTACCGATGTTTTGTGATGTTAACACTTGAAGCTGATTTGACCGGTTTTGTAATTTGTGGCTTGGCACCGACTTCAAACATATCAGTTGGTAACGCATATAAATAATATAATGATTCATTTTATCCTTTTTGAAGTCGGTTAATCTTTTTTTTGTAAAAAGTTTTTATTTTTCAATTTTTAGTGGTTATATATCAATGATTTTATATATACTAGATAAGAAATCAGCACTCCAAATGTGGCACAGTAAAAGCCGTTGCAACGCGACGGATTTTCCCGAAGAGAGCCGAGCCCGAGCCGAGCGAAGCCCGATCGTTCCGAAAAGTCTATTTACAAAGGACTAACAAACGTTTCGTTAAAATATTACCAGTGTAAGCAAGACTAGGGATTAAGCTGAAATGCTACAGCATGAAGGTCAACGTACTATAGGCACAAATGGCGATAGGAAGTAAAGGTTTCGTAAATTTAAACCGAACTGACAGCATAGAGGAATAAGGCCAGTGGAGTAGTTGTTGTTTTTTTTAATTACGAAAGAATGAAAATAATTAAAACTTATTTAGTAAATTTTATTAACATATGTTCCACAAGTTATTAAAAATATGGTGATAAAATTAAGGAGAGTGATTACTTTTATCTTCGTTTCAAAATGAAATTTTAGTAACCCCTCCGCAAGGGTTAGACCTTGGTCGTGTTTTATAAAGTTACAATTTACAACTTCGCTGCTTGCCTCTCTTTCTAGCAAATCATACGTATGATTTGTTAGAAAGATAGGAAAAGCAGCGAAGTTGTAAATTGTAACATTATAAAACACGACCCTGGTAGCCTGCCCTAAATGGCACCAGTTTTTTTATTCATGATAACTTTATTCTTAGATTTTAGCCAGTATGTAGAAAGCGGGATTCTATTGCTTACACTTACTTTTTCATCGCTGGTTCATGGTCGCAGGCTCACAGGCTAGGGGTTGTACAGTCGACATCAAAAATATGTTTTTTGGACCTTATTAGTCTTATTACAAAGGAGTAAGGTGCAAAAGTATAAACATATTTTTAACGGGTTCTTCTAGAGGGCTGTCACTTTGCCTACACATAGTCCTAGCGGTACGCAAAAAATCTACAAATGTTGTTAAAAGCACGAAAATCGGAGCGATTGAAATTTAATAGTTCATTATTTCATAATATTTTTAACAACAATATGACAGGCAATATAATAACATACACACTATACAAATCTATTAAAACGAACTAATACGCGAAATAGGTATAATTATGAAGTTATCAATATTTATTACAAAAGTTTCATAATTTTTTTTTTTATAAATAATAAATTAATTAATACAAGAGCGACTCCATTGCTCTTATGTGCCATGTGATTTTTGAACGCCAGATGAATGACAGGTGAAATTTAATCATATATTTCTTTTAATTTGTAATACAACCTTAACAATGTTAAAAAATTCGCACTGGCCGGTTACACATTTTTTGTGCTATATTTTCGGAAAATCTTGTTTGTGTCTGCGCCTCTATTATATTATAACTCAATGTTATATATTTATCAAAATCGGACAAAAAGTCTCAGAATAATCGGTAAAGATATATAAAAAAAGTTCATAACACACCAATTCTATCTAAGGAAAGGTCCACGTATCATATGTGGACTTCATCATTAGGTACTCTCTATCAAATTGGTGGTTTTCAAGAGGGAATGCTCGAGTTGCTTAAGAAAACACCCTAATCACTATACACGTGCCTTTAAAAATTGAGGAGTTCCCTCAATTGCTCATGAATCCTGCATTAAAAAAATCTTCATCATTATCATCAAAACAATCATCATCATCAGGTCCACTGCATCAAAATGGTGGTTTTCGTGAGAAAATGCTTGAGTTGCTTAAGAAAACACCCAAATCACCATACATGTGCCTTTCAAAATTGAGGAGTTCCCTCAATTCCTCGTGGATCCCATCATCATAACAGTACCATATTAATATGGGACCACCTTGGATGTAGATCCTTTCAAACAAAAAAAGAATTACTTAAATCGGACCACGGGTCTCGGAGTAATCGGTGAACATACATTAAAAAAAAAAACACCGAACCGAATGCAGAACCTCCTTCCTCAATGGAATTGAAGTCGGTTAAAAATACAAGCCGATAAAGGTTTTTTTTCAACAGCACCATATCAATAATTTTATAACGAAAATATGTTTGTAAAAATCTATTATTTGGCTCTCAATTCGAATCAAATTACATATTTAGTGGGAAATAAGAGTATTAAATTCTCTCGGGGACTGTATTAGTGGGAAATAGACTAGCGAGAGACCGAGAGAGATGGAAATCTTTAGAGGAGGCCTTTGTCGAAAGACAAGCTGTTGTTACAAGACCCAATCGTCGGAAGAAAAAAAGAAATTAGTATAAACATGCATTTTACTGTATAATAGCAATAAAGGCTTATTTTATTTATTTATTTAAGAGTATTTAAACGAATGTATAATTTTATATTTCAATCAACGAATTCTAAGCTAAAAACAAAAACAGATTTTTTAAACGTTAATATAAAACTATAAATCGTACAAATAATTACCATATCGAATAAAAACCATATTTATATGGAAATAAGAATTTTTCATCACACCTGCTCGTAAATATGGCAATGACAATGGCCTAAATTGTTCCCGCGGGAGTATTGTCGAAATTTTTTCCCTACGGGAGTCATTTGACTCCAGGGCCGGCCCGTCCATATAGGCGAACTAGGCGATCGCCTAGGGCACTCGTGTTAGGGGGGCGCCAAACGGCGGCATCGAAAAAAAATTATAGTAATGGACGTCGTCAAGTAAATCGTTTGTCAATATTTTAAATTTTTGTATAACTGATAAATTGGTTACGTTGTCAACATACTCGGAGTAGTCGTTAGCATTAGCAGTGCAGCGTGTACAAATAAAATCTTTGGTACATAAGTCCAGTAATTTACATCTGTCCACTTGTTTGGCGCATCGTTGATGTACCCACATATGGCATTGTATCACACTGAACCCAATTAGTAGAACCTTCTGTCATCGACCCGCGCTCGCTGTATAAACAGTTAACTATTACTTGGTTGTCTGGTGAGGGTATGTCTAGAGCTGGACACAGTGGACACATATTGTGTATGGAAATGTTTCTCTCTAGTAATACAAGAAGGTACATCACTGTAAATTATTTCAACGTAAATTCGTTACGTAGCGTTAGCGGTTAAGTCATTTTCGAGTTATCCTTCTTTTTTAGGGTTCCGTAGCCAAAATGGCATAACGGGACCCTTATAGTTTCGCCATGTCCGTCCGTCCGTCCGTCCGCGGTCTAGCTCAGTGACCTAGCACTAGAAAGCTGAAATTTAATTTGAATATGTGCATTAACCAAGCCGACAAAATGGTAGAATAAAAACTGGAAAAATAAAATTTTTTTTCGTTGCAACCCAGTTGTGTGGGGTATTGTTGGATAGGTCTTCTAAAAAGAATTAGGGTCTTTTAAAACAGTTTTTGAATAAAACTAATATTTTCGTAACTAATAACTCCGAAAGTTTAAAACAGGGCCCCCCCCCCCCCCCCCATCTAACTTTTGAACCGTGGGTCCAAAAATTTTGAAAAAAATCATGACAGTCAGGCCTAATAAGTACCTTCAATGAAAACTATATTGAATGGCCCGACATGCTCTTGGCCGGTTTTTTTATATTAGTTTTTTTGATTGTAGGTACGAAGAAAACCCCCATTCTTCGTGGTTTGCGGCCCGACACGCACTTGGTCGGTTTTGGTTTTGCGTTATTTTTGTTACACGTCAAAGATCTATAGTTTACGAATAACATTGCTGTGATATACGGCCGGACGGACGGACAGACGGACATGACAAAACTATAACTATAAAGAAAACCGGCCAAGAGCATGTCGGGCCATGCTCAGTGTAGGGTTCCGTAGTTGCCGGCCTGTTACAACTCATTAATTCAAAAGGTCGTTTCTTAAGGGAAATTTGGCGGCGCTTAAGTCATTTCACTTAAGACCTTTCACTATGGGTTTTTGAGCGATAACTCAAAAACGGCTCAACCGATTTAATTCAATATAGTTTTCATTGAAGGTACTTATTAGGCCTCACTTTCATGATTTTTTCAAAATTTTTGACCCACGGTTCAAAAGTTAGATGGGGGGGGGGGGACACCCTGTTTTAAACTTTCAGAGCTATTATTTAGAAAAATATTAGTTTCATCCAAAAACTGTTTTAGAAGATCCTTATTCTTTTTAAAAGACCTATCCAACGATACCCCACACACACCTGGGTTGGAACGAAAAAAAAATTCGCCCCCCAGTTCACGTGTACGGGAGGTACCCTAACTACATATATTTTTCCAGTTTATATTCTACCGTTTTGTCGGCTTCGTTAATGCACATATTCAAACCAAATTTCAGCTTTCTATTGCTAACGGTCACTGAGCTAGACCGCGGACGGACGGACGGACGGACATGGCGAAACTATAAGGGTTCCTAGTTGACTACGGAACCCTAAAAATGAAAAAAAAATCTTTCGTTATAAGGTATTTCTCCTCCAGGTCCGTTATTTTTTCCACCCTGACATTCATCAAGAATTTCAGCTGAATTGTGCTTGTAGTGACGTTTACTGGGCTAAGGAAGGACACGCAGACCGGTCTAGTAAAACTATAAGATTTTTAGTTATTTTGACTACGGAAACCTAAAAAGGCAGATGTCCATTACGAATAAAAACGATTTATTTCCTCTGGACGCAAATAAATGCGGGTGTCATCTTTACCCTTCATTCTTTACTATGGGGGCAAATGTGGGTAAAGATAACCTATGGGGCTGTAAAAAGGGGGTATATTTTTATGTTGCACTAGATGGCAGTCTACAACGAGAAAGGGTGCAAGCGTGAATTGTAAGTTAGCACTTCCACTTATTAAGTTAAAAAGTTAGCACTTTATATTGGCGTAAAATAACAGTTACCTACGTATTCATTTGAGAAAAAAATTGCGCGTTATTTTGTCACGAATTCTCTAAAATGGGGCGCCATTTCAGTCTCTTGCCTAGGGCGCCGGGAATGCTCGGGCCGGCCCTGTTTGACTCTCGTTTTTTTTTAATTTGCAACTATGTCGTGCATCATTGCTAACTAAGGAGGTTTCATGTTCAGCCAAAAATTCAAACTGCACTGTCCCATTTCCTCTTAAATCAGGTTTATTTTGTAAATATTGACATTAATAATTTAATATTCTTGTTTATGTTTTAAAATATTTGATTTAGTTAGTTCAATAGCCGCACATACGGGTATTTCATCGATCTACGCGGCCAAATTTTTTTGTGTAAATGGCTTCTGAATGGTGTTATTAAATAAAATTAAATACAATTAAATGGAAGTGATGAATAAAAAATCATAAAAATAATTGTGAAAAAAATATATTTTATAATATTTGAGATTTATGTCCATGATGCTAAAAGTAATTTAAAGCTACAAATTCGGTCAAACAAATACATGCGAGTCACAAGTCATGCACTTGAAGTGATTTGAAAACCTAAAACCAACAATAAAACAAATTAATCATAAATAATTATATGTATAGTTTGCAATTCACAAGGCCAAAATAATACATAGCCGCGGCTAACCGCGGCTAGGTTGTTTACAGCTGTCTTCCATAAGGTATAAATATTTAAACAAATTTTAAATTTTAACCGGATCTGACCAGATAGTACATCAAAACCTTTACTAACAGAAAATATTATGCAAAGAATTACTCTCAAAAACGACTAACTTTAGAAACACCAAAACTGGATGGGTCACTAATATCTTGTAGAAACTTTTTTGACATATATTTGTTATGCATAACGATCATTAGCAGAAGTAACTTTTGGCAGAAACACCTTACGCAGAGTATGCTTTGGCATAAATCAATTCGCAGATTTTTATACTATCGAATCTTATATTGGCATAATGTTGATGTGCATAACTGTCTTCTAAACGAATAGTACTTTCGCAGATACATTTTTTGCATAATGTTTAGGCGGCATAAAGCGAGTCGGGTGTGTTGGGAACCCAAGATACCTAACACTCCTCCTCGCTTCGCTCGTCGTCGTACCTAACGGTGACTCTGGGACTGTATTTCCTTTCTGATAGCGAGTCGGGTGTGTTGGGAACCCAAGATACCTAACACTCCTCCTCGCTTCGCTCGTCGTCGTACCTAACGGTGACTCTGGGACTGTATTTCCTTTCTGATAGCGAGTCGGGTGTGTTGGGAACCCAAGATACCTAACACTCCTCCTCGCTTCGCTCGTCGTCGTACCTAACGGTGACTCTGGGAGTGTATTCCCTTTTTGATAGCGAGTCGGGTGTGTTGGGAACCCAAGATACCTAACACTCCTCCTCGCTTCGCTCGTCGTCGTACCTAACGGTGACTCTGGGACTGTATTTCCTTTCTGATAGCGAGTCGGGTGTGTTGGGAACCCAAGATACCTAACACTCCTCCTCGTTTCGCTCGTCGTCGTACCTAACGGTGACTCTGGGACTGTATTTCCTTTCTGATAGCGAGTCGGGTGTGTTGGGAACCCAAGATACCTAACACTCCTCCTCGCTTCGCTCGTCGTCGTACCTAACGGTGACTCTGGGAGTGTATTCCCTTTTTGATAGCGAGTCGGGTGTATTGGGAACACAAGATACCTAACACTCCTCCTCGTTTCGCTCGTCGTCGTACCTAACGGTGACTCTGGGACTGTATTTCCTTTCTGATAGCGAGTCGGGTGTGTTGGGAACCCAAGATACCTAACACTCCTCCTCGCTTCGCTCGTCGTCGTACCTAACGGTGACTCTGGGAGTGTATTCCCTTTTTGATAGCGAGTCGGGTGTATTGGGAACACAAGATACCTCGCTTCGCACGTCGACATACCTAACGGTGACTCTGGGAGTGTATTCCCTTTTTGATAGCGAGTCGGGTGTATTGGGAACACAAGATACCTCGCTTCGCACGTCGACATACCTAACGGTGACTCTGGGAGTGTATTCCCTTTCTGATAGCGAGTCGGGTGTATTGGGAACACAAGATACCTCGCTTCGCACGTCGTCGACATACCTAACGGTGACTCTGGGAGTGTATTCCCTTTTTGATAGCGAGTCGGGTGTATTGGGAACACAAGATACCTCGCTTCGCACGTCGACATACCTAACGGTGACTCTGGGAGTGTATTCCCTTTTTGATAGCGAGTCGGGTGTATTGGGAACACAAGATACCTAACACTCCTCTTCGCTTTGCTCGTCGTCGTACCTAACGGTGGCTCTGGGACTGTATTCCCTTTTCGATACCCATGCAACCCTGTTAGCAGAAAATAAATATGCTATTGTAAATAATATGCTATAGGACTATTATGGTACATAAAATTATGCTAAACCAAAGTCGGCCAAAGTAATGTTCTACAAAACAATGTGCTGCAAAATGTGTCGTATGCATTGTAGTAGTAATGCCAACTATAACTTTATGCAAAATTACCATTCGATCGAAAGTTTTTCTGCGAAACATGTTATGCCAAGTGTATTTCTGACCAATATTATTCTGCCAGATGAGGGTAACCCAAACCGGATGAATATATGAATAGTATAAGAAAATCATTGTTTAAATTATTAGGTTATTTTATTACCTGCTGTATCTGGATCCATGAATTTATTTTCGCTATTTAACTTGATTTAACAAGTATTCACAGTTGAAGTTTATGTTTGCACACCACGAACGCCGAGAACACACACTGTAACATTGAGGTAAATATACAAGAGGAGAAAACTTCATATCAACACAACGTTAGAAGCGTGCCACGCGTCTCGTATCACGACGGCGACGTACCGACAAAAACGGAGTGTTTATATTCTAAAATGAAGTATCAAAGTATATTTATCTCTTTTCCGCTAGGGTATTACGATTGCGCAAGGCAATATTGCCATCTTTGTCTGTCATGGATATCGTGATATTCGCTGTTTCGTACAGTTCGGTGTTGCTACAACATGAAAATATTTCCTAGAAATAATCGATAAATATTTTCAAATATAATTAAATGACATCAGTTATCTATGTTAAAATGTGTAATTTCTTAAAGTAAAATGAAAAAAGTGTCTCCACTTAGAACTTTTTCGTTAATTGCTATCAAAATTGTTACCGGTGCTCTTTAAACATGAAACAATTGTGAAAATTTAAAAATTGGCTACCATCTTGAAACCCTTGTCTCTGGACGGATTGCTTTCAATCTTTCATTTCATTTATTCATTGCAAACCATGGTTACATAGTAAGGTATTCATAATGTTTTAAGTGCATGCATGGTTACCCTGTCAGGGCATAGCAACGTAGTTGATATTCTTAAACTAATTAAAATAAAGTATACATTCTAAGTCAAACATAAAAATAGCATTAACACAATAATTACAAGTTTGATAATTAATAAAGCAATAATTATAATTAGATACATAAAGTCTAAGGAGAATTGTTTAACAAACACAAGGTCAAGATATAGATACGTCATTCTTAGATATCATTTCGTGGTCAAATCAATCATTTTTGTCTGTCATAAACTCTTCAACCGAGTAGTAGGCTTTCGCGGTTAAAAGTTTCTTGAGCCTATTCTTGTAAATATTGAATTTAGTTTCATTTCTTATATCTATTGGGAGCTTATTATATATTTGTATACACCTATAGTATGGCCCGTCCCTGTACATTTCTATTCTATGGGGCGGAATGACCAAGTTGTGACGGCGGCGTGCACTTTTCACAAATTGGAACAACTCGATGTGTTTTTTAACAAATAAACCGGCTTCGAGAATGTATATGCAAGGTAAGGTTAGCAGATTATTTTCAATATAATATTTTTTGCAACCGTCGGGTTCTTGGGTATTAACAATGACACGGAGACATTTTTTGTGTAATATAAATAAATCTTCGATATTTGTGCTATCCCCCCACAATATAATGCCATAACGCAACCAGGCATATGCATATGCGTAATATGCAGACAGTGCGCATTCCCTGTTAGTATTTATTTTAAGTACCCCCAAAGCGTATTTAAACCTAGAAAGTTTTTTTCTTGTTTCTTCTATATGTTTTTTCCAATTGAGGTGCGTATCAATAAATACTCCTAATAGGCAAAACTCGCTAACTTCCTCTATATCAGTTTCAGTTGATAAAGCGGACAGATCAAGAGCATCTTTTTGGTATGGACGAAATTGAATTAATTTTGTTTTCGTGGTGTTTAATTCCAGGGAGTGGTCGCGTAGCCAGTTGTGCACTATGTTGAGTGTTTGTTTAAATTCATTGCTTATGTCATGGTTGTTGGGGCATTTAAACAATATTGACACATCATCCGCGAATAGTACACACGTTTGTTTCATAGCCTTGGGTAAGTCATTGATATATATCAAAAATAGAATACAGCCTAAAACACTTCCTTGGGGTATTGACGAGTTTATTGTAACGGTATCTGATTTCACATAGCTGAGTTCGGCAGTAGTTTCGTTATAGTGCTGTATTTTAACGCACTGCGTCCGGTTATGTAGATACGATTTTAGCCAACTATGCGCTTCATTTCGAATGCCTACTCCGTATAATTTTTCCAAAAGAATTTTATGCGACACTTTTTCGTATGCTTTGGTCATATCTAGAAGCAGACCAATGCCATATTCTTTATCCCTTAAATAATTTAGTACTTCGTTAATATACTTATATACCGCGAGGGTAGTGGAATGGTTTTTGCGGAACCCATTTTGATTGCACTGAAAAAAAAGTCTCGTACTGGTAACCAGAATCCGGTTATCTCTACAGTGTTGTCTTGCTGTATATGTGACGACTAAACACTTTGTAAACGTAACAAAACTTTTCTGGTTATATCAAAATCGTTAGTACTACAATATGAATTGTACTGATAA
The DNA here is from genome assembly GCA_911728535.1 of Pammene fasciana. Classification (NCBI taxonomy): domain Eukaryota; kingdom Metazoa; phylum Arthropoda; class Insecta; order Lepidoptera; family Tortricidae; genus Pammene; species Pammene fasciana. The sequence continues at coordinate 12,562,499 of OU452283.1, forward strand.
CTATAAAATATTGTACTGATAACTATAAAATATTGTAATTGACATGTATCCACTTTAAAAAAGTTATGTATGGTTTTTTTTTTGTTTTGGTTTTTTTTTCTTTTTGTTTGGCCGTTCTCAACCGAAATCCAGGATTTTCCGTAGGCTTAAGCTCAGTGCACAGTGGTACCCCAGCCGGGATTTGAACCTGAGACCTCCCGATTGAAAGTCTAACGTTCTACCCGCTAGGCCACGAGCGTCTTAGCGGTGTTCCGTGAAAATATTAATCAGTATTTCAAATTGTAATACAATGCGTCATTGTTCAGATTACGATATATATTGTAAATTACACAAATATTTGGTATTTATTACGCTTGCGTTTAACTAGACCCGTCAAGTAACGTTTACAAACAAAATTTTACAAAATACAATATTTTTTGTTACCTCCGCCAGATTCTAGTAAATATAACTATATTTTTCACAACAACACATTCTTGTAGTATTGTAGAAAAATATTTTTTTCGGTGTGTCATCTAAGATCTGAAATTTCTCTAAAAAGTTGTACAACCGGTTGGCCATCGCCTTTTCAAACAGTTTTGATATTATTGGAAGGAGGGCGATCGGCCTATATTGGCTTGGGGTTTCCGGGGAGCCATTTTTCTTAAGGATCGGCTTTATTATGGCAGTTTTAAGTTTGTCTGGGAAGGTGCATTGTACAAAAGATTGGTTAATTAAATATGTTAAAATAGGTGTAAGTTCACTGCTGCAATGTTTGATTAGAATCGTATCTTGATAGGTATCTGAGGTTCTGTGTCATGTGTTTTTATACTTTTATAACGAGCCTAAGCACTTCGTAGGAGTTCTGAATAAAACTTCATGGTTATGTAAACTTCATATTAAATTTATATTTACATTTAATAATAATATAATATTAAGTGTACTACCGTATTGTATTGTAATTGTTCAGTCCGAGGTATAAACCTAACTGCGCAATAAGAAATTTGTAAAATTACAAAGAAATTAAACACCGCTATGTAACACTACTTTTTCCAATTATGATAACATTTTCATATTGGATAACTACACAAACCCGCATATATCAACTATGGAAGTAATCAGTTCATTATTTTTTTAGTAAGGAAATTCAAAATCGCGAACTTCAAAACCTTTTTATAAGATATAATATAGTATAGCATTCAAACAAACCAGAATTTCCCAAAAATACGAGAAATTCAAATAATGTTTTACTGGCAACACTAAGTCTAGAAAATGCTGCTAGTTGATTTTCGTATTTTTTCGTGCTATTTACGACAATTTGAGTGCAGAAACAGTAAACTCACTGGTGAAAGGCTATTCCGTGTTATTTGGTGTGGGTTTCAGATCGCGACGTGCAAGATTTTATGGTACATTTTTCCATTTTCACGGACCAGAATCACTGTCACCGTCAAATTGTCAACTGAGTTGACGTAAGCCTCTCACGAGCCTACAGGCTTCTATCGAGTTACACGCATATGGCCTCTTACTGCAGATCTAGTCGTATATATCAATGCATTGTAACACCTACAGGGACGATTGACTTCCGACTGTTCGTGCATTGTCAGCATACTTGCAATGTGGTTAGGATGATATGATTATGATCGCTAGACTAATCACCTTGAGACATGTACTTCTTTTATTCACCTTTCATACATTTTGTAAAATTGACTTTTGGCCGTGTAGATCGATGAAATACCCGTATGTGAGCCGTTAAAAACATTTTTAGCAATTTCACTAGTGGCGCCTTGTGTTAAAATGTTATAAGGATACGTCTCAAAACTGTCTGTGGCATACTTACGGAAGGACGGACGGACGGCCAGACGGACATGACGAAACTATAAGGGTTCCGTTTTTGCCAATTTAGCCACGGAACCATAAAAAATGATTCAACATTATAAAATATAATATAATAATAAAATTTACTAAATAAGTTTTAATAATTTTCTGAGTTTCGTAATTTAAAAAAAACAACAACTACTCCACTAGCCTTATGCCTCAATGCTGTCAGTTCTGTTTAAATTTACGAAACCTTTACTTCCTATCGCCGATTGTGCCTATAGTTCGTTGACCTTTATGCTGTAGCATTTAAGCTTAATCCCTAGTCTCACTTACACTGGTAATATTTTAACGAAACGTTTGTTAGTCCTTTGTAAATATACTCGTCGGAACGATCGGGCTTCGCTCGGCTCGGGCTCGGCTCTCTTCGGCAAGATTAGTTGCGTTGCACCGGCTTTTACTGTGCCACATTTGGAGTGCTGATTTCTTATCTAGTATATATAAAATCATTGATTACAATACATCAATAGTAGATTGTACAACAAGTGCATAAAACGCACCATTTTACGCGAGGCGTTTATCCATACGAGCGAGCTTGCGAGCGAGGATGGATATAAAGTACGAGCGTAAAATGGGTTCTATGGACGAGTTATACACTCTACTTTTTACTTCGATTGAGAGGAAATAAAAAGAATAGGAATTTCTTTCATAAGTGTTTATATTTTTTTACTTCTCATGCTCGTAAAGTTTCACTTTATGCTGGGTATAGGCGGACTAAAACTCAATTTTATGCACAAGTGCATAAAAAATTGCCATTGTCAAAATAGCCTTAGAAGAAGTCAATTTTTTATGCATTTGTGCATAAAATTGAGTTTTAGTCCGCCTATACCCAGCATAAAGTGAAAGTGAAATGAAAGAAATTCCTATTCTTTTTATTTCCTCACAATCGAAGTAAAAAGTAGAGTGTATAACTCGTCCATAAAACCCATTTTACGCTCGTACTTTATATCCATCCTCGCTCGCAAGCTCGCTCGTATGGATAAACGCCTCGCGTAAAATGGTGCGTTTTATGCACTTGTTGTACAATCTACTATTTCACACCGCCTGCTCGACAATGCCAAATTATGTATCATGAAAACCCCACCGAAAGCAAATCATTGTAGCCCACAGTGTGACAAGAAGCCACATTTTTGGAGATGTTCTGTTTATGTTACAAACCGGTAGCCTAGACCAATACAATGCTATGACTAAAGTTCCCGATTGTCAAAAGTTACTGCTTTTGTAATAAAAAAATATTGAAAATCATCTTTGCTTTAACCGGGTTTTATTACAAATATAAAAAACGAGGAACTTATAAGTTTTAGATTAATATATTTAAAAAACTCGAATAAAATTTTTAAAAGACTTCCATTTTCAATAATCGGAACACGCAATAAGTGAATCATTTCGAAGTTATTAATATTTTTTGAATATACAATTTTATTTTTTTTCTCGGAAACTACTCGATATAATACTTTAATTACTAAACATAAAAATAGCATTATATTTCTCCTACGAGTTATAAAAATATAGGAACGGTATTGCTTGGACTATCAAAGTTATCAACAAAGTTATGTTATATCCGGATTACCCGGTTTCAGGGTTGACACTAACAAATTTTTTTTGTCATAAATAACCGTTTTCTCGCACCCTGTATGTTTCTTGCAAAATGTGTACACACGAATCATCGTTAATTTGAAATCGAGATAAGGTCTATTAAGACCATTTTTGCGTAGCAACACGGGATCAGGTAGCTGCCCTCCCTGACCCAAAAAAAATCCATCCTGTACACATATTACATAATATAATAAAAATCAAGTGGTGGTTTTACTTTTGATTGGGGGCACCATTTTATTCAGTTTCAACCGACTTGAAGATTTTGAAGGAGGACTTTGTTGTTGTTTTTTTTTGCTTCTTTTTAAATGTATGTTCGTCAATTATCTAAGACGGCTGGCCGATTGGAAAATTCTTTTTCTGATGATCTGATGATGATGAGGAGACCACGTAGAAGTCGAGGGAACTTTTCATATATTATAGGCCCCACAGTGATTTGATATTTTTTACAGCAGCATTTGCTCTGGGAAAGTGTATTAGCCTATGTGTAGACCGTTATTTTTTGTTCAGAATGGTATCTTTTGTTTTAGTGTAGGTACCAGGGACCGGAAAACTCCTTCATTTGATTAATCTTTTCGATTGGGTAGCCTGGCTGTAGGTGGGCTAACATTATATTAAATGGAGTTTCCCTATCGAACGTCTTAACGAAAGACGAATAGTTTACATTTTACAATAGCTTAATCGCATTCTAAAAACACTTGATAGGGTAACCTCATTGTGAGTTTTCGATTCGGTAAGCGGCTTACCTTTGGGTAAGCCCATGATGTGCTTACCGAATTGATAGGGTTTGTAAACTACGGTATCAAATTCCTGATACAATACCGATGATGATTGGTAACCGCCCATATAACCATTTCGGTCGCAGAATCGTCAAAGTAGTAACTAAATGTCAGATGTGTCGTAACAGTGTCGTAACAGTGACTACACTTTGCGACTGTGTTCAGTTTTGGTTACTTAGTGTGGTAACAGTGTGCACACAATGTGACCAAATTTGTTTCAGTAACTAAGTGTCGTCGCCGTGTGTACACTTTTCGGTAACACGGTGTCGACACATTGTGTAGACTTTGCGACCACAATTTGTACACAATGTGTCGTAACGGTTACCGAACTGTTTCGAAACATTGTGACCGCAAATGACAATATAAAATACCTCTTGAAAGCCAAGGTTTGTCAAACTTTACCATTAGTGTCTCGTGTGCTCGGAATCCTAGTAAGTCATCATGAGCGATCCAAATGATAATAATCGACCAAAACCATATAAACACTCGTCAACATTTTATAGAAAAGTGGGAATATTTCACTTAAAAGTTCAGATTTCGTTCCGCCACTTTTTTTTCTGTAATAACGTTTATATAGTTTTTAACCACATCATTGTATTTATGAAGACCTGATTACCTACGGCCACTGAAGATATTTAAATAAAATGATATATTAGCAAAGTTATAAGACATTTAAAAAAATACGAAATTTTCATGAAAAATGCAATTCCGCTTCGGTAGGGGTGCACTTTGCGCATCCATTAAAATTAAAAGAAGACAACATTTTCATTTAATTTCAAATAATAGTTACCTAGCACCCTTCTGAATATCGCATCGTGTTTCCTAAGAGAGTACATTAAATTTCGTACATTAAATAAAAAAACGAAAACAGCCATTTCTCTGCGTTACGTTTTGCGCAACCATCATGCCGTTTTGTGGCCTTTAAGCTTTGGTAGTATTTGTATTTTGAATAGTGGCAATACCAAAGCAGCTTTGTCTATGGTCAAAAAGGCGGCAGCGGCTATATTTTTGTCAGACCGATGTCAACTTTATCCGGAGTGAAAAGTGCCACATTTTTCGCAGCGTGCAATTTTTGAGATTTTAAGATAAGTTTTAAATTAATGTCTGTCATTGACGTCATAGTTAGTGTGCACTATTAAGTAAGGCGTGTGTAATTTTCCTAGGTTATTTTAACTAAAAAAAGAGCTTATTCATAGAGTTATTATAGATTTTCTTTGCGCTACGGTCGCCATTATGCCACTTTGCGATACCAATGATATTGCGCTACCGAATAAAGGTTCATGCACACATAGGTTTGCGGTTTCCGGGTGTAAGTTTGCTATATAAAATCAACCAAATGGAACCGTGGATCACCATGGAACTATTTGAAAGTTACGTTTTCAGTCAAATCCTATGGAATCTCTTACTATTTGGCAATTTGACATGATTCTATAGTTCCATTTGGTAGACCGTTCAGCCTTTTGTCTGCAGTGATTAAAAATGTAACCTTACCATACCAAATCGTGTTTTTTTGTACCTAACTATGAGCGCCAAAATATCTCGGCTGTGGTGGGTTCTTTCCATCCCTCGGTTAACAATCGAATGTTCATTTAAAATATATTATGTCAAAATCATACAATGTATGCGCAAACCTTAACTATTTTGCGTCACTCTGCGCGACCGACTCAACTATTCTGCGTCACTCTGCGCGACCGAATCGTTGAATATTTTACGTCACCTTTGCGCTATTTGTGGCAAAAACTACGGCCTGACCCTTAAATAAATATGTCAAATCAAACAGTAATTTAATAGTAATAGATATTATGTTAGGTACAGTAAATTCCAGATGTACGTATTCTAACCTAAATTCTTTTTAGGCAGAAATGACAAAGATGTTCACAGCGCTGAAATTCCTCGATCAACTGTTGATAATGCATCTAATTGTAATGTCAATAAAATGCTGACAGCAACAAACTCGAGTGACTTCGTGGTTGTGGGCCATAACAAAATATCGTGGTCGATTACCCAACAACTTGGTACCAACAAAATCATTTTTTTGCCATTCTCCTCCATCAACACTACTTACCACGGCATGGCTCTTACACTTTGAGAATATCTGGAAACAAATGAGTACAAGGAGCCATTTTACAAATCCGGTAACTTTGTTACTACTTTTGGTCGCGCGCCGACCTGTGTCTACACAGTGTCTACACAGAGTCGTAACATTGCGACTACTTTGTGACTGGAATTTTCCTCAGCCTTAAACCATATTTTTACATCCTAATTACCAAGTTTAGTACTAAGTAAAGCCTTATTTTTATTATTTAAGTATATCATATGCATTGGAGCACTAAAAATGTAACAAATAATGTAGTTATGAACACATGCACTGAGAAGTAAATAATTTCATTGCTGGCCAAACTAAAATAATGTGGCGGCGCGTTGATAAAATAACACTTAGATAATCAAATCCCTCGAGCAGTTTCATTTCCCATAGTATTTTAAGTCATAATATAATATAAATCCAAACAATAAATACTTATTTCTTATAAATCCTGTTTAGGGATGGCGTTTTAATGTACGTCACTTATGTTTATTATTTAAGTATTTTTCCATCTGACAGTTCCTATTTGAAACGAACAAAATGACCGAATGAACGAATGATTTTGGAATAACTAGTCGCAAACTGGTAACAATGTGTGCACACGGCGACGACACTTTATGTCAAAATGTGTCTGCGTCGACGCTTCCCCATTTCTGGTAGCGGTGTCGTAACGGCGACGACACTGCGACCGAAATTGTGACCGGAAAAGACGGTGTCGACGCAAGATGTGTCTACACTGTGTCGTAACGGCGACCGAAAATGGTTGTATGGGCGGGTCTGGTCATAAAACGCCGATTTCAAAATAATAAACGTCTTTTTTTCTATTTCACTGTCGATACTAACATATTCTAGCGGCTGTTACATACGGCCATATACTTAGCAAATACATAACTGATCAAAGGCTAACCGAAATTAGACAGGAAGTAGAAGAACAACTAACTACAACTGGACAGATGATAGACACACTTACTGAACCTTGCCTTAGCACAGACACCCAAATATCACACAGCGAAGTATTCACTGACACTCAACCCCCTAATGGCAATCAGGTAAACCCTAATAATTCACAATTAGCCTATCAAGCGCGACAGATACAACCCGACACTGAACTCGAAATTGATACAATATTCTGCGAAGCTCTCGGACACTTTACAGATACAGATCCTACCAACCGACCTTTTATACCAAAACAGAAACCATCCAGAAAACTGTCTAACATAGTTGAGTATATAAATAGCAAAATTCTTGTAGAAAAGATTGATAGAGATACAGACTTCCAGACTTTGCAAACAGTTATATATTGTGCAGCGTGGACCGCCGCCAAAACTAATGGAGCTAAACTTTACTTAACACAACTGGATACATCACGCCAACTATATAAGAAAAAGAAACCTAACTGGGAACACAGATTACTAAAGAGGATAAAAAATCTTAGAGTTAAAATAGGTAGAATAACACAATATATAAATGGTAATAGAAGCAACAACCTTAGTCTGCATATAGAGAGAATTAAGGAACAGTATAAAACCCATTCCATACACGAAGGAGTAAATTCAAATCTAGTAGAGGTCCTGGACACATTAAAACAAAAGCTAGCTGTTGCCTCAAGCCGCCTCCATAGATACCAAGCTTGCACACTCCGTAAAGACCAAAATTCACAGTTTGTTAACAACGAGAAACAATTTTACCGCGAACTCAAATCTTCTAGTGCTAACAACCAAGAAAATAGTCAAAATAGCTCAAATACTAACCAGGGCCCAAACACCGAAACCTTACACCAATTTTGGGCAAATATCTGGCAAAATCCTGTTCATCACAACGCTCAAGCAGAATGGATCGACACAGAGGTGACAGCTAGCTCTGAAGTACCAACCATGGAATTTGAATTTATACCGATAGAGACATTCCACGAAGTGATACAAAAGTTACACAATTGGAAAGCGCCAGGATCCGACCACATCCACAGCTACTGGTATAAAAAGTTCACCACAATCCACCCTTACTTGCACAACCACATAAATAATTTTATTCTGAATCCAGACACATTGCCAGTATTCATCACTGCTGGAACAACCTATATGCTTCCAAAAGACCCCAATGACCTTAAAAACCCAGGCAAGTATAGACCTATTACATGTTTACAGACTATCTATAAAATAATCACCAGCTGCATTTCTGAATTTATAAAATTTACAAACACGTCAACAACCACCATATTCTTGCCGAACAGCAAAAAGGCTGCAGAAAACTGAGCCAGGGCTGTAAGGAACAATTAGTCATTGACTCAGTTATCCTAAATGAAGTCTACAAATCGAAATCTGACTTATACACAACGTATATCGATTATCAAAAAAGGCTTATGATTCCGTTCCCCATTCATGGCTAGTTAAAGTATATATAGTATAAGTATATATTCAAAATCCACCCCCATATCATTCAATTTTTAAAGACAACAATGCATAACTGGACTACACGACTAAGACTGAACACACCGGGTGGAAGAACGGAAACAGACCAAATAAATATCCAACGAGGCATTTTCCAGGGAGATGCTCTTAGCCCTCTCTGGTTTTGCCTCGCTCTCAATCCCCTATCTAATATACTGAACAATACTCACAACGGACACCCCCTTAAATTTGAACCTGACACGAGTGACAGATTTGACGGACAGATACACTATGACAAAATACATCTTAACCACCTGCTCTACATGGATGATATAAAGTTATATGCCTCACATGAAACAGACCTGGAAGGATTGATTAATTTAACTGAGGAATTTTCACGCGACATAAAAATGCAGTTTGGAATCGACAAATGCAAAATCAACTCAGTAAAAGTGGGAAGGATCTACAAACACAGTTATACACTAGAATCCGGGGAAACGATAGACCCACTAGATGAACAAAGTGGATACAAATATTTAGGCTATTTTCAATCAAAACAGATTCACCACAAAGAAACTAAAAATAAATTAAAAGTTCAATTCAATCACAGGCTTAACTCAATATTTAAAACACAGTTAAATTCACGAAATACCATCAAAGCAGTAAACACTTACGCAATACCAGTCTTGACATACTCGTTTGGCATAATTAAATGGAGTAAATCCGACCTTAAAAACCTCCAGCGGACTATAAATACCTCTCTGACTAGATTTAGAAAGCACCACCCTAGATCATGTATTCAAAGATTAATTCTTCCAAGAAAAGAAGGCGGCAGGGGAATAATTGATATAATAAACCTGCACAACAAACAAATCACTACATTGAGATCATATTTCCACCTTAAATCCAATACATCTCTTATCCATAAAGCCATAGAGCATAATGATAACCGCTTGACACCTCTAAACCTGAAAGACCGAGCCATCCAGAATACAGCAGTAATAACCGATCACAAAACCAAAATAGCCGAGTGGAGTGCGAAGTCCCTACACGGTAGGCATCGTCACGATTTAAGCCAACCCAATGTCGACAAAGTGGCGTCGAACGCATGGCTAAATCGTGGCGAGCTCTTCCCGGAGACAGAGGGCTTCATGATAGCTATCCAGGACCAAGTAATCGAGACACGTAATTATCAAAAATTCATCATGAAAAATAGAACCGTAGATTTGTGCAGAAAATGCAATAGCCCGGGAGAAACCATCCAGCACATTACAGGCGCATGTAGAGCAATAGTTCAGACAGATTACAAGTATAGACATGACCAGGTAGCCAATATAGTGCACCAGAGACTAGCAATTAAATATAACTTAATTCCCCAACAAGCCATTCCCTACTACAAACATACGCCAGACAGTGTTTTAGAAAATCAAACCCATAAAATGTATTTTGATAGAGCCATACTTACCGACCGCACCACACACTTTAACAGACCAGACATCACTGTAGTGGATAAGACCAATTAAATAAAACAGCCTTCTTAATTGACATTGCAGTCCCTAACACACATAATCTTCAAAACACAATAGCCGAGAAACTAACTAAGTATACAGACCTAAAGGATGAAATAACCAGAATGTGGAAACTAAGAACCGTTACCATAGTGCCCATTGTCTTATCCACAACAGGAGTAATCCCACAGCAGCTACATACCTCCATAAAAACTCTGTCCTTACCATCATCTTCATATGTACTAATGCAGAAAGCAGTAATTTTGAACACGTGCCGAATAGTCCGAAAGTTTCTACAGAATGATCTACAGCTCCCTAACCCCCATAATCAACGTCCACCTATTACACAAACACGGTCAGGATCAAACCAAGTCCAAAATGAACAAAATTCATAATTAATATGAAATACACTTGGCTTCGGCCCGTGTGTCTCATTACACCAGTATCCTACGGGACACTGAGAAAAACTAAGAAACATAAAAATAATAATAATAAAAAGGCGTAGGGATGTGACGACCCCATCGCCCACTGGTTTTCACCAGCGCAATCAGTCAACGCAGGGCAGCTTGGGGCGAGCTGTGGGAGAGTAGCGACTCCACGTACCTGAGTGCCCCTGGGGTGCCCTGTCGGATGGTGGGACAGGTCCCCTGCCTCTGGCTTGCCTTAGCCGGCTGTCCAGAGTGGGGTCGTTAGAGCTGCGTTCTCGAGGGTAGATGTGGAAACCTAAGTGGCGAGTTGGCTATATGTTTAAAGTCCAGTGACACCTCTCTACCCCCAGCCCCCGCACCGGTGTTGCCCTTGAGCCATCTTTGATGTCGCTTTTTATGGGGGCCCATCTTGCGAAGGGCGAGTCACCGTCTGCCGGAAATAAAATTGGATACCGTTTTATTAGGCAGGCGTCCGGTTCTTCATCCAATAGCCCATTCAACAGTCCAGACTTTTCACCCAATAGCCTAGTACATTTTAGACTCCATTAATTCTCAATAGTACACCATGGCGGGTGCTGTCTCTGCGTGCGTCCCATGACACGGGCAGGGGCAGTATCCGCCTAGTGTACCCCTCACTTTTCATTAAATTGTCGAAAGGGCCTCTGCGCGTTGGCTTCGGCTCCGCATACGCCTCCCAAAGGTCCGGAACACCATTGTTCCGTGGTCGGGAAAGACATACAAAGAAATAATAAATAATAAATATTAGGACAATCTTACACAAATCAACCTAGTCCCACAGTAAGCTCAATAAGGCTTGTGTTGCGGGTACTAGGCGACGATATATATAATAGATAGATATAGATAAATACTTAAATACATAGAAAACATCCATAACTCAGGAACAAATATCTGTGATAAATACACAAATAACTGCCCTGACCAGGATTCGAACCCGGGACCTCCTGCTTCATAGGCAGGGTCACTACCAACTAGGCTAGGAGGCCGTCAAAAATATAATATTAGTCATTTTATCTAGTAGCTTTCCAATCGACTCGGCTAAATTCGCCGATTTCTGCAAGCAGTTTGCTTACAAGTACGTGGAAGAGCACCACTATCGCTGGCACCCTATGACTGTGACTGTACATAAAGTCTTAGTCCACGGAGTCGCAATCATAGAAAACTCTTCTGTGCCAGTAGGGATGCTCTTGGAGCAAGCGGCGGAAATGCCGTAATAAATTTTTGCGACATGATCGCAAACATCATACACAGTCAGATAGGACCAAAATTATGTTAGATCTTTTTCACAGGGCATTGGTAATGGTATCTTCAGATCCAATCATTTCTGCACAACGCCAAAATCAAAGGCGAAAGATGTAACAAAAACATCCACACCCTGCTGCCGTATTAGCCATGCTGCAAGTACCGTTATTTGAACCCAATCCTAGTACGTCCTCTGAAACAAGTGATGAAAAATATTGCAACAGATCCTGTGACGATTTTGAACTGTTAGAAGCCGAAAATGTAATTTAGACCGTCGAAGAATATTAAATATTTTACTTTCTTACACTAGGTACCTAACTTGTTCTAATATCCGGATATTGTGTGACAACCCTAGCAAGACATTTCAATGTGCCATAACTTCAATAGTCCACGGCAATAGTTCATGAAATAATTATGGAACATAGAACAGCTAAGTAGCTTTTCTCAAAAATGTCCCGCAATGTTGACTTTTACGGTTTAATATCAGGCGGTGAAGTGCTTCGTTTATGGTCAGTTAAAAATTTAAAAAGTTACGGAAATTGCAGTCTCGATTTCGATCCGTAAATTTCCAATACAAATTCCATTATTGTCGAGGTACATACTTTTTTTTAAAGTAGTAACGGCTATAGAACTAGGTGGAACAGTTCCTAAACAGCCAAAATAGAGAACGAGTTACAATTATTTACAATGTTGGTACCGCGTGTTTTTAGCTGTCTCAAATAGATTGGCGTTGTTCGGCAGAAAAATACACTTCTATTGAATATTTAAAAAAAGTAAAAGGCGGTAAAGCAAATGTTTTTCCTTTTTCTATGAAAATTTTATAAGTAGCTAACGAAGTAAACGAAATACTAATAGTAGTAAAAGTGAAAGTATTTATTTAAAGAAAATGAGTTCCACTTCATGTGACGAGAATATGGAATATACGCCTCCAGAATTAAGAGCAGAGGCGAATTCTGCAATGAATAACTTGTTTCCAGCGAAATCTAAGGACAACATTTATTTCGATTGACATACCTACTTATTTTTATTTTCTTGCACCATTTTTGAGAAAAGCACTATATTTGACTCGGCGTGAAGAGCCATTGCCGGCTTCGTATTAACTTAAACGGACTCCCGTTCCGGTCGTCCGTTTAAACATAATACTCAGCCCGCAATGGGCTACTTCACCTCCTCGACAATAATGTACTATTCCGTTCTACAAAAATCACAACATAATATGGTGGATTATTCGAGAAAAATAAAAACCAAAAATGACTAATTTGGTTCTAATAACGATATGAATGCTGTTAGGACTGTACCGATTATTCTGTTGCATAGTTTCACAACATTCTCCTCAGTCACGTTGTATAATGACGAGCTGCCCCGCCACTTGGGACACACCTTCTTCAAGTGTCCTTCTTGGTTACATACCCGACAGACATAATTCCTGAATTTACATTTGTCTGAGTCATGATTTTCTCCACATACTTTACACGATACATTTGAATACGTGTTATTATTTCGACCGAACCCTCGAAGTCTTCCGCTATCCGCTCCGCTCGTGGCGCTTGGACCGCCGCCGGTCGTTATCTTTCCGCGGCTCGCTCTGCCCGCCGCCGCTCGTCCGCCATCCGTCGCCGTCCGGGCTCGGCTTGTCCGACCCAGGTGATGCACCGACGTCGTCGCGCTTGCTGGCATACTGTCACCGGTTCGATTCCGAGCACAGTCTTCTACTAGCGCCGCGTTGACCTCGGCTGCCTCCATGGACACGGCGAGCTTGTACGCCCTGTCGAATGTGATCCTGTCGTCTTCCGTGAACAGCTTCTGCCTGATATCGTCATTCATCAGGCCACACACAAACTGATCCCTCAAGTTCTCCTTCAAGCTATCCCCCGTGAAACTGCAGTCCTTGCTTAGTTTTTTAAGATCCGCTACAAAGTTAGCAATACTTTCATCACGGTTTTGCACCCGCTGACGGAACTTAAAACCTTCTGCGAGCAAACTCGGCTTCGGATTCAAATGACCTTTCATCAGTGCCACCAGTTGGTCATAAGTTTTGCTCGCCGGCTTGTCGGGTGTGCACACATTTACCATTAGTTCGTAAGCCTCGCTGCCGATCACTGTTATCAGAGTAGCCACTTGCAGTTCACTTTTCACGTCATTTGCAACAAAGTATTGGCCTAAACGGTCCACATAAAGTTCCCAATTATCATTGGCAAGGTCAAACGGCCCGAGCTTACCCACAGGCATTTCGTAAATACACCGTTTATCACAAGTTATAGGTAATTTCCACTTTCCGTATGCACTAATGTCCAATTGTTATCGTCGCCACTGAAGAATACCTGCTGATGGACTAGGGGAACCCAGGATACGAGGAGATCAGAGAAACACGTCCGTTTGGTATTGCATTTAATCGAGCGACAGACATGGTGCGAAATCTACCCTCTATTGACAAAAGCATGAGTCTACCCACATATATTACACACTCAAAGGCCATTCACTGCTCATAATCGTAGACGCTTACACTAAATGGGTCGAAATCTTCACAACTACAACAACAACTAGCACGTGGTGCACAAGGAAATTATAGGAACTTTTCGTTGCATTTGGTTATCCCCTTACCCTTGTCTCTGACAATGGGCGGCAGTTCGTTTCAAGAGAATTCGAATATTTCCTTAAGGAGAGAGGGGTGTTACACAAGACATCAGCACCATACCATCCGGCGACTAACGAACAGGCGGAACGATATGTCCAAACTATAAAAAAGGCGCTTGATAGCATGCATTCTGAGCCAGGTAACCTACAAGACAAGATACTGGCGATCAAGGAACGACTACTCAGAACTCCAAGTGCCAGCACCGGCAAGAGCCCACATGAGCTAATGTTTAATAGGCCCATAAGGAACGCTTTACACGTCCAATTTACAGCCAGACCGGAGGAAGTAAGGGTAGAGACACAAGGCAGAAGCTCCATGGTCAGGTCATTCTCTATCGGTCAATGAGTTCAGGCGAGAGATTACACAAACGGACGCTATAAATGGCAATTTGAGTAGAAGGGAAGCGCCGGTACCAGCCCCGCCCTGGTCCGCCCTAGCCTGCCGCCCTCCCAAACCCGTGTGCCCGTATGTTCAAACCAAAAAAAAAAAAACCGGGTCACTTAGAACGTTTGCGCTGTGTCTCCACACTGTCAAAACACTCCTTGTACGACTTCTGTGGCTCTCTACATGCACAAAGCACGCTTAATTACACCCCAATAAAACCCTTCGTTCGCATCTCTATTGTCTTATTGTGTTGTGCCTTCGACTCCCGACTCCCATTGTTCTCGGAGCACGGGTTCAGGACCATAATAAAACCCTTACCTTGCGACTTACGTTTGCCTTTCTCTTTTCGTGATACTACTATAGGTATTTTAATCAGGTGCAGATATAGCTCTGGAATAATCTAGACTATTCATACGTATACCATTAGGTCATACAGGGTTTCCATACCTACACTTTTTTACTATGTGTACAGTTTTCGTTTCATACAACCCTTACCTTGCGACCTTGCGTGTGCTATAGGTATTTTAATCACGTACAGATATAGCTCTGGAATAATCTAGACTATTCATAGGTATACGTATTAGGTCATACAGGGTTTCCATACCTACACTTTTTTACTGTGTGTACAGTCTTCGTTCATACAACCCTTACCTTGCGACCTTGCGTGTGCTATAGGTATTTTAATCACGTACAGATATAGCTCTGGAATAATCTAGACTATTCATAGGTATAGGTATTAGGTCATACAGGGTTTCCATACCTACACTTTGTTTACTATGCGTACAGTCTCCATTTCGATCAATAGCGATACTACGTAATGTTTGTCAAATGGTATTTTAACTTACTTCTCCTTATTCCCTTTAATATATTTTAGGTATTCATTTTGATGTCATACTTAAATTAATATTTATCAAACTTCCTGATCCTTTGTCAGTTTTAATTAAATATCTGACTTAATTAATATTTTTCAAACGTATTAGTCCTTTATCACTTTTAGATATGTTTGATATCATCATTTAATTAATACAGTTTTATTTTTGATATATATTTATCCTATCTTATTTCATACCTCTTGTAGTGAGTAAGATACATACTTGCGATCTTATCTTATAGTTTGAATTAAGCATATCTACCCAAACTTAGTACTTCTGATTTATTATACAGCTTGTTTTCACATACACATTTTAATTTGTTTTTTAATATGATAATACCTAAACTAATAGTATGTTATTTGTATTTATTTTTAAGCTTTAAATTCTCTTGTTAACTGACTTGATATAATTCCAAATATTGTGATCTAATGTGACAATATTTGTGTACTTGAAATCATTGTTATAACAGCGTGATTGTTTTATTGGCCAACCGTAGGTATATTGTATTTTATGCTCTCATGGGATTCATTGTTTCCTATTATTTTTAATATTTTGGGTTTTGGTTAAAATTACGTCTGTATTGAAGATAGAAGATGAACTTGTACAGACATGATTCAAACGGCAATTTCTGTGTACTTGCATTCATTATTATAAGGGGTTGATTGCGTTATTTATAAAGGTCCATTATGTTTCATGTTCTCAAGGGATTTATTGTTTCCTTTTATTTTTTATATGTTGAGTTTTATCCTTCTAAAGTCATAAAACGCCCCCTGAAATTTATTGTTACAGTTCTTGTGATCTAAGAAATTTATTAGACAAAGGTTTTTTCATTTTTCTATTTAAGTGTTTGTTATAATATAAAGACTGCTCTTAAACAATAGCTTTTATAATTTTTCTTTGAAGAAGGCGATCGAAGATATCAAACATATCTAAAAGTGATAAAGGACTAATACGTTTGAAAAATATTAATTAAGTCAGATATTAAATTAAAACTGACAAAGGATCAGGAAGTTTGATCAATATTAATTAAAGTATGACATCAAAATGAATACCTAAAATATATTAAAGGGTATAAGGAGAAGTAAGTTAAAATACCATTTGACAAACATTACGTAGTATCGCTATTGATCGAAATGGAAACTGTACGCATAGTAAACAAAGTGTAGGTATGGAAACCCTGTATGACCTAATACCTATACCTATGAATTGTCTAGATTATTCCAGAGCTATATCTGTACGTGATTAAAATACCTATAGCACACGCAAGGTCGCAAGGTAAGGGTTGTATGAACGAAGACTGTACACATAGTAAAAAAGTGTAGGTATGGAAACCCTGTATGACCTAATACCTATACCTATGAATAGTCTAGATTATTCCAGAGCTATATCTGTACGTGATTAAAATACCTATAGCACACGCAAGGTCGCAAGGTAAGGGTTGTATGAACGAAAACTGTACACATAGTAAAAAAGTGTAGGTATGGAAACCCTGTATGATACGTATGAATAGTCTAGATTATTCCAGAGCTATATCTGTACCTAATTAAAATACCTATAGTACTATCACGAAAAGAGAAAGGCAAACGTAAGTCGCAAGGTAAGGGTTTTATTATGGTCCTGAACCCGTGCTCCGAGAACAATGGGAGTCGGAAGTCGAAGGCACAACACTATAAGACAATAGAGATGCGAGCGAAGGGTTTTATTGGGGTGTAATTAAGAAGAATTTGTATGCACTAAGTTTACTTCGAATAAAATTTTTTGATTGATTTGATTGATTGATTGATTGATAATTAAGCGTGCTTTGTGCATGTAGAGAGCCACAGAAGTCGTACAAGGAGTGTTTTGACAGTGTGGAGACATAGCGCAAACGTTCTAAGTGACCCGGTATTTGTTTTTTTTTTAAGGTTTGAACATACGGGCACACGGGTTTGGGCGGGCGGCAGGCTAGGGCGGACTAGGGCGGGCTAGGGCGGCGCTGGTACCGGCGCTTCCCTTCTACTAATTTGGAACCGTTGCAAAAATACTGGGCCGATTACATTACGAAATTAAGACAGATTCCGGTGAAACTTGGAAGAGACATGTAGATCAGATGCTCAGTACAGCAATCCCCCGATGAAGGGATAACGAACATATCATAGAGATTTGTGGCGGAGGTTTTATATATATACCAACCTCTGTGTCTAGTGCTTTTAAAGAAATAATCACTCAAATGTAAAAGTCAATATCATGTATGTCACTTCAATAAAATGACATAAATAATATGCTCTTATTTATTACGAATAATTAGTAAATATACAACAGTAATTTTTTTATTTCGCTAAATTTTTATACTGCAAAATTTTATTACGTCAAATTTTATGTGGTAAATAATTGTGTAGCAAATGATTTGCTAAGGCAAATAACATATTGTCAAAGTTTATGCGGCAAATAATTGTGTAGCAATTAGTGCTGCTCCCAGAGATAGGTAGGTTAGGTTTATTTTTTTATGACCCTAAAAACGGAACTGCTCCCAGAGATAGGTAGGTTAGGGTTTTTTTTTATGACCCTAAAAACGAAACTGTTCCCAGATAACCCTAACCTACCTGTCTCTAGGACCCAGAGATAGGTAGATTAGGGTTATTTTTTGTATGACCCTAATAACGGAACTGCTCCCAGAGATAGGTAGGTTAGGGTTATATTTTTTATGACCCTAAAAATTAAACTGCTCCCAGAGATAGGTAGGTTAGGGTTATAAATTTTTTATGACCCTAAAAACAATACTGCTTCCAGAGATAGGTAGGGTAGGGTTATTTTTTTTTTTCTTCTTATGGACTTTAGGCGGTATTGCCTGTAGCCAATGTCAAGTATAAAAAGGCGGGAAATAAGAGCTTGTAAGATTCAATCTTTAGGTACAATGCATGGTACAATGTCTTCAATCGATAAGTATTTTGTTTAATCAAATAAGTTTTAGGCAACGTTGTTCGGTAGAAGTCGCATAAGCCTTGTTAGTTGCTATTTGTAGAGTGATAGCTCCCTACAAAAGGCTCTAGGAGGCTACAGGTTGTTCTGAACCAATCAATGGTTACACGCCTTTTAAGACTAATTCTTCATTATCCGCACACTTGTTCGTTAGATCACCGCACAATAAGCTATCTATATTACACACTGAACCACGAAAATGAACAAAACACAAATAATTAATCCCAACGAGCTGTGACCATGATGAGCTCAACCCATAGACCCCCAGGGTTATTTTTTATGACCCTAAAAACGAAACTGCTCCCAGATAACCCTAACCTACCTGTCTCTAGGACCCAGAGATAGGTAGATTAGGGTTATTTTTTGTATGACCCTAATAACGGAACTGCTCCCAGAGATAGGTAGGTTAGGGTTATAAATTTTTTATGACCCTAAAAACAATACTGCTTCCAGAGATAGGTAGGGTAGGGTTATTTTTTATGACCCTAAAAACGAAACTGCTCCCAGAGATGATAGGTAGGTTAGGGTAATTTTTTTATGTCCCTAAAAACGAAACTGCTCCCAGAGATAGGTAGGTTAGGGTTTTTTTTATGACCCTAAAAACGAAACTGTTCCCAGATAACCCTAACCTACCTATCTCTAGGACCCAGAGATAAAAATATGTTTCAAAATTATCTACGACCCGATATGGACCCCTAAAAAAATACATCGTTAATGATACTTCAATCGTGTAATTTGGTAATGTGTATTTTTTTTAATGTCTTCCCCCTCCATTCCCCCCAGATAGAGGTAGGATGCATAAATTTTGATAGGACTCGGCAGATCCTTATTCCTACTGCCAAGATAAAGTTATAAAGCAAAGTTTCATTGATGTACATATTTTAACATGCACGCCGCGCGCCCCGCCCCGCTGCACGCCTAACTCGAGCGTCCACTCAGGCCTAACACTAATATAGAGCGACGGATCGAAATTTGAAGTGACTGTTGTTGGAGATAAACAGAAGAGAATTGTTCGTAATAAGAGCGAAATAAATAAACAGTCATACATGAACATTGCATTATCAAGAACAAAAATTGTGTCTCTTAAATTCAAACTCAGGTAAATCCATTTGACCCTCTTAGCAAATAAATATCTACCCTATTACCTTCCCTTAATACCAAAATCGCGTAATGTGACAGATGGATTTACCCGAGTTTGAAATTAAGCGATTCAATTAGACCTATAGTTTCTTAAACTATATCTATGTACAAAATTGCGATACGTAGCTACTTTTATAAGTTTTAAGAGGCCTTAGTCCCGTGAACGTTCCTCAATTTCACGATTTCTTACTCGATAGATGGCGTTAGCGCTCAGTACACGGCCGCTGGCAATAACAAGGACGATACGCACGCTTCAATAGTCTTGATCGTTTTCAACTCCAATTACAAGCAAAATTATTTTTACGCATAAGATTTACAGACTTTTTATTTTCTTTTACATGGAAGAGAGAATTATACGCAACTAAAATCAATAGGCCTGTTGGAGGTACAGTCGCCATCAGATATATCGGAGCGGCCAAGGTGGTCACAAATATCTGAACAACGCCTCTATTGTCAAAGCGATAAAGTGCATGTTCAGATATTTTTGAGTACCTTGACCGTTCCGATCTATCTGATGGCGACTGTACAGTCGCCACAAATATATCGGAGCGGCCAAGGTGGTCACAAATATCTGAACAACGCCTCTATTGTCAAAGCGATAAAGTGCATGTTCAGATATTTTTGAGTACTTTGACCGTTCCGATCTATCTGATGGCGACTGTACAGTCGCCACAAATATATCGGAGCGGCCAAGGTACTCAAAAATATCTGAACAACGCCTCTATTGTCAAGGCGATAAAGTGCACGTTCAGATATTTTCCCAAACACGATGGAGTTGTGATGAGTAGATAGGCAGTTCCGGTAACCAACTCCTGACTCCATCATGAGACCCTGGACCTCATCAAAAGCGGGAGTGCTCGTCAAGCTAAGTCTAACGAGCCCAAACACGATGGAGTTGTGATGAGTAGATAGGCAGTTCCGGTGACCAACACATGACTCCATCATGAGACCCTGGACCTCATCTTACGTGATGCTGCTTATCAAGCTAAGTCTAATAACCTCAAACACGGTTGAGTTATGCCTAGTAGATAAGGAGTTCCGATAACCAACTTCTATCATCAGACCCTGGACTACATCAGGGCTCAAAGTAATGATAAGAAAGTAAATTAAACATATCATACATCAGTCATCAACTAAACCTCAATAAATAAAGTAATAATAAAATAAAGAAAGTAAGGATCTTGGTAATTCATTCGCAGTGCTGCATACTTCTCGCAACTATAGGGCAATGGAAACAGGTTACTACGTGTTGCCAATACCATAGAAGGTTACCCGATTTAGGTGACCTCTGAGTGTAGCTATGTGGCAAACTTACGTAATGCGCGCGGGACGATTTAACACAGGTCCGTCGTCTACGAGCTCTCGTTCCATACTAAGCCAGAGACGGCGGCGCGGTGTGTTTTGTCAAGTTTTGAGGGGATTTAGAGTCATCTTTAAAAAATTCTACCATAAGTAAATTTAGGGTTACAGTAATGATTTTTTTTTTCATGGTAGATGCATAGTTGAACTTTGCTATGTTTATATTTTTAGGGCAGAATAATAATAGGACTTCCGTGAATTTTTTTTAATGTAACCCTGTTTTGATCAAAAATTTACAACTATTCAGAAGGTATTTTCTCTATTATCCAAGATGAAATTTTATTTTTTTTTGCCGTGGCTGTCTTAATAATTTTGTGCTAAATGAAATTGTATTCAAATTTTATAAGAAATGTTCTCTATGTTTGAGTTATCCTAAAACAAAACAACATTTATATCTGCAAATTCCGGAAAGGCCTTCCAAGAGAAGCCATGTTTTTCATAATTCTTGCTCAAAAATGTTATTTTTTTTCCCATGGCCGTCTAGATAAAGGTACGGACTATCATATACATAAAAAATTAAGTTAAAATCACTAAGTATTTTTGCGATATCCTCAAAAGAAAATTGAGGTTTTCGCAAAATATGCGCGTTTAGGGAATAAGGCCTCTTAATTGTAAGAACGTAAAAAGATCGGTAGACAACATACGTGAATTATGTGCCTCTGCGGATATCATTGGAATCCAGGAGACATGGCTGCTCCCTAATGACATACCGTTTCTTTCCACCATACATGAGGATTTTTCATATACAGCTACTTCAGCCGTTGACACATCAGCTGGGATACTGAGAGGAAGACCCCACGGTGGTGTCGCGCTGCTATGGAGAAAGAGTCTGTTTCCCTCGGCGCGTGTAGTGGAGTGTAACAATAATAGGATCTGTGGTATTCAAATTAATATAGGCTCTAAAAGTGTTGTGATATTCAGTGTGTATATGCCTACGAATTCCACTGAGAACCTACCAATCTTTGTGGAGTGTGTGAGTACTCTACATGCAATTATCGAGGACAGTGATGCTGATGCTGCTTATATGTTGGGGGATTATAATACCCACCCTCATGAACTGTTTCATAAGGAACTTAGTAGCTTCTGTGAAGGCAATCAGTGGATATGTGCTGACCAAGAAATGCTTGGGCTTGACTCCGAGACCTATACTTATGTGAGTGACAGTCATGGATGTGAGCGATGGTTGGACCACTGTGTAGTGACTCAGTCGGCTTGGTCAACAATATCTAGAATAAGTGTTTTATATAATGTTTACTGGTCTGACCATTACCCACTAGCTATCGAATGCAATTTGGATGTAATGTAACCCATTCAAAAATATATAATTGTATTGTTGGCAAATCAAAAGTATACTGGGGTGACAAACAACCTAGTGATGTTATCATTTATAAAAGTGAATGTAATAAATTATTAAAAAATATCGATTTTCCTACACAGCTTAAAGAATGTGCAGATAGATGTGGTTGTGTACCTGATGACTATGAGCATAGGGAAATCATAAATAAGTTGTACAGTGACATAACATGTACCCTTAGCTCGGCTTCAGTTTCATGCAGTAATAACTCACTTAACAGGAGAAAGAAATACATTATGAGTTGGAACAAACATGTGAGGGAGGCTCACCGTGAGGCCAGGTCTAGATTTCTGAACTGGGTAGCGTATGGGAAACCCCGCAGTGTGCAACTATATGATTCAATGTGTGTAAGTCGCAAAGTTTTTAAAGCAAAATTAAAATGGTGCCAGCAACATCAAGAGCAAATAAAGTTGGGGACTTAGGAGTACTTAGGAGTTGGTACTTGAGTCAAGTTAATGTTGTCAGATGGGGCAAAGTAATGTCGGATGAGTACAGGTTGGAGTGCGGAGTCAGGCAGGGTGGGAGAACGTCACCGAAGCTCTTCAACCTTTACATCAATGAGCTCCTCTCAGCAGCATTCATGTCGGCTGTCATGTTAGCGGCTGACTTGAAATTTTGTTAAAAGTGTGTGAGAAATATGCTTGTAAACATGGCCTAAGATATAACGCTCTTAAAAGCGAACTCATGGTTTTTAAATCCGGGACAAAATGTCCATCTTTTGTACCGCCCCTTTATTTGAGTGGAACACCTTTTAAACAAGTCACATGTGTCAAGTACTTAGGCCACCTAGTTAATGAAAATCTGCGGGATGACGCGGATATAGATCGGGAACGTAGGGCGCTGGCGATAAGGGCGAATATGATAGCTCATAGGTTTAGAGGTTGTACAGCGCAGGTGAAAATTACACTCTTTAGAGCTTTCTGTACTTCTTACAGGTATATACCTGCAGCCTATGGGCTAATTATTCGCAACGATCGATCAGCGCCCTTCGAGTCCAATATAACAACGCATTCAGGGTGCTGTTGCGTCTGCCACGCGCCTGCAGCGCTTCAGGCATGTTCGCGGACGCTCATGTAGACGGTTTCTATGCCATTGTGAGGAAGCGTGCCGCTGCGACGCGCCGCAGAGTGCTTGACAGTAGCAACAGTATCCTGAGGGCGATAGCGGGGTGAATTTCAACAGGTGCAAAATTTACCTAATTTTGGTGGGATTTTTTATTTTTGTAGTTTATGTCTAAATTATGTATTGATAATATGTAACTAGTCACAATCGATATTGTGTAGTAATGGCCCTTCATTATACATAGTAGTTTTAGAGATATTATGATTTTAATAATTTGGTTGCCACCAAAATTGCGTCTTCCCACCAAAATTAGATTTACTGGCCACCAAAATTGTATATTTCTGCAAATTAAAAGTAAACTTAACTAGTTATCAACTGAAAATGAATCTTAGACAATTGTATTATCATCCGTTTTAATATATTATAATAACAAAGTACAAAAAACTGAACAAACAAATCAAACAGTAAGTAAAGTATAAAATGCTAATCAACAATGCTTAATCCTTTTTCTTTCAAGAAACAACGTAACACAGTAAGAAATACTACAAAAATTCAATTAAACTACAATCGTTAGCATCAGTCACAATCAGATCAGAATTGCTTACATATTTTTATACTAGCCAGGGGGGAAGGAAACCAACCCAACCCAAGGAATGAATTCTGGATATCAACTATTCTATATCATTCCCCAGAGCTCAAACTATCTCCAGTGTTCAACAGTTATTGGTTCCCCATAAAAACTTTCAACCCCGTTTTTAATCCCCTAAAGGGTTGATTTTCGGGATATAAACTAACGTATATTATTTCCCGGGGCTCAAACTTTGAGTAGGGATTGCAATCCGGATTTTATCCGAAAAACTATAGAATTGGTGTTAATAATTCGCCATACAAACTTCCAACCTCCTTTTCACCCCCTCTAGGGTTGATTTTCGGGATAAAACGTCATTTCCCGCGACTCAAACTATCTCTATACAAAATTTCATTAAAATCTGTTTAAGTGTTTTCACGTGATGCGCGGTTGAATAAACAGACAAAAAGACAAACAGATAAACAGACAGAAATTCTAAAAACTGTTGGAACGTGTTATGTTATCGACTTTAAGTACCCCCAGCCAACTTTTTTTCGAATATCTTCAATGTACAGCAAGACTTTAAACCCTCTTCAGCTTTTATCAAGCTTTGTTATATGTTTGGAAGATTTTATTTGTACCAACTTCACTTTAACTTAAATCTGGCGACAGTTGAGATCTTTGACTCTAAGAGTAAACATAAGTTTACTCGCAATCAATACTTACGCTATTGACATAAAATTATAGTCTGTATCTTTGGGTATTTAAATAAAAGTAAACAAAATCTACCCTCAAATGGCTCCTTCGGCCAGTTGAGGGTAGATAACAAACATTACATGATCAAATAATGTAGGTTTTTTTTTTTAATAAATGGCTTTCTCCCTTTGCACATGAGCAATGGGAATTCTGCCAATGACAAGTTGACGACGTTAATCACATTTCATTTGTTAAATAAATATGGGCAACGTTGTTCGGTTTTAGCCTTGCTCTTTGTAAGGGTGATAGCTGCTCCTTACAAACAACACGTGGCGGCCATGCCAGGACAACTGTCCATTAAACTACAGAGAGTTTACACGCGTTTTGAGACTAATTCTTCATTAGCTGCACACTTTTATTAGATCACCGCACAATAAGCTATCAATATTACACACTGAATTACGTAAATGAGCAAAAAATAAAAAAAATGTTTCTCAAGACGTCCAAACTACCCTGCGTTACGAACAGAAGACATAATGTAGGTTAAAGCCAGGTCGTTCAGTGACAGATCCAGGCGCTTTTGTATTTGGTTATATATATTTTTACTGGTAATAGTGGTAAATTGGTAATCAATGCACTTAGTCAGTAATGCTGTGAATACAAAATATAAATATTTGACATTAAATACAAAATTACTTAGGCTCATAAATATCATTTATGGTTTACAAATTACCACCAAAATTGATGCACCAAAATTAGAACCATTACATAAAAGTGCATTTTAAAAGTAAACCGTATCATTCACTTCAGTTCCAAGTGAATATTTAAAAAAAGTAACTGTAAACATGCTTTAAATACAGTTCACACAAAAACAACTACTTTTCGGTCATTAGTTAGGTACACCACCAAAATTGCATTAAAAAGTATTTTAATACACCAAAAGTAGATACTTATGCGTTTGCTGGACAGATCTAGTGAGGTAAGACACGTGCTTCATCGCTCAGTGCCGGAGTGGAACCGAATTAACAGGTTACTATACGTTTGTTAGCCTTGTTGCGTTTCGTTCGACTATAAAATAATTTTCAAAATTTACCACCAAAATTTACTATTTTACCAGGACAACAATGAATGCTTAGTTAAGAGTATGAATTTATGTACTAATCTTCACTTTTATTTTCTTATAATATACGTAGACTAATAACGAGTAAAAGTTTGTGAAGTTTTAGTTAAATCAACGGACGTTGGTTCTACTATAAAAATTATTCAAGAATAAAAACTTTTTACAAAAAAAAGATAAACCGACTTCAAAAGGGATAAAATGAATCATTATATTATTTATATGCGTTACCAACTGATATGTTTGAAGTCGGTGCCAAGCCAAATTTGGAAGAGTTAATACAAACGAGGCGATGTGTTCAGTGAATTGTTATTTTTACTACATATATAACTAATCTAATACGGTATGAATCGCACGTAGATATACATTCGTTTCGACCATGCGTTAACTGTAAGGCAAGTAGGTACAGAAAGTATAATCAGGCGTATGTTTGTTTGTTAACACATTGTTGGGACTATCCGTATGTCAAACGAAGCCCGTGGTTCGGTTTGAATTATTTATCTTTCTTCATCTAAGGTTTAATTCGAAGTATAATTCAATTGCTAGATTATTTTTGACCTGATAACGTCTTATAAATCGATGAACAACCGATGGCATGCACGAAGAAATGTAGCGTTCCGTTGGGGTCACGTGATAAATATTTTTGTGTATGAAGGGGACCAGGGGTTCAGAAATCACTAGTAGTAATAGAGGTAGATGAACTTTGACAAACTTGACCAGAAACATTACTAAACATTTTATCGTTGGACTAGGGTACCATGGTGTATGAGAGGGGGACAAGGAAAACTCACTAAGTACTACCACAAGTTCATAGCCATAATGAACCATACGTACAACATAACAAGGTTGTATTTTGTTTATTTTTTTTTGTAATTAGTGAGTTTTGCTTGTCACCTGACGATTTTAACCTTTTCAACGCCAAGAGCCATTAAAGTGGTCGAGTACTGTCGTGCCTACCACGCCAACAACCACTAAAAAGGCTATGGCAGACGCTGTCAAATCAATTTAACTGTTGACAGATAAGGTTTAAATTAGTATCTCACCAGTTGAAATGTTGGCGTGTATGCCACATTTTGATGCGAGAGAGAAAGCGTTGAAAAGGTTAAGTATTTGATTTGATTTTGTGTATAAAGCCTACCAGGGACTCAGAAATTCACTAGCAATAGACGAAAATTAATTTTGTTTATAGATTACCAGAAACAGACTGTTCATTTTATCGGGGTAAGTACTAGGGTGCCATGGTCGTATAAGAGGTGGGTTGGTATCCTTGGGCCCTACCGCAAAGTTCGAAATTCGACATTTCGTTATCTCCGTTTCTATCGCTCTTGCATATTCGAAAGAGAGTGACGCAAATAAACGATTTGACGATCGATGTGGTTCGCGGTTTTATGCCTGTTTGACAAGACGATCATATACATTTACCGTGAATTCAATTTTAACCTTTAGTTTGTTGTTCAGCTTGAGAAAATGTTAATTTTGAGTCGGACACATATGAATATACACTAAAGATAATTAAAAGAATACATAAAATAGTTTTACGGTTTGTTTACAATCATTTGACACTAAATAAAGAACTGCCAACTGATTGACTATTGATTGACGTGTCAACTTTCAATTTACTTTTTTACTTCAACAAAGTTGATATACAAACTCTTTCTCGCGTATTATATGTGGCCATATTTCACATGATGGCGGGTTACTCCGAACTTTGAAATTTTAAGTCGATCTCTCACACTCCTGTCAGAATACATGCTATTTTAACATAAAGCTCTATACTGGAGTAAGCTTAGGTACATTTCCCCTCTGTCAACGTTATGAGCAGGAAAATCTAATAGGTTTATAAAAAACTATTTCAAAAATCGATTACACGCATTTCAACCATCGCTGACAGTTGAGTACAAGCTCCGTGAAAATGCCATTATGTGCTGTTTTTGGATGCAAAAGGTCTACAATTACATCTAGTTTACAAAAAGATGGAATATCCTTTCACCGGTAAGTATAATTTTGATTTAATTACCATTATGTTTATAATAAACGTTTTTATCAAAATTAGAAATCAAGAGTCGTTTACAGAATAGATTTAAAGTCAATCGATTTTTATTCGGAAACCATTTTGACCTAGTGATAGTACCTATAGAGGTGTCCAGATAATAATAATACTAAGATTGAACGAGATAGTCTTATTAAAATTTCAATAGGTATGACAGAGAAGGGTGTTGGACAAACGTGTAGATCGTGTAATTTTCAAGTCTAGAAATACTTGGTTTGAACATTGTGACGTTTGACACTTACCATATTTCAAAACCTAAGGTCGACAGCCTACTGTAATTAGTATGAAAGTACAAGCAAATATGATACATTTGTACATTTGTATGGACTTCATAATGAGTTCATACGATATTGAACCATGTGTTCACATCCGTAAAGTCGACTACCTATCGGTCTAGTATTTTGTAGTTTGCATGGTCGTAATATTCCTTTCATATCTATTGCTGTGCAATGCTCGATATATTGCGATATTTCATTTAATCATTACATCAATCTAAAAATATATCAATTAATGATTAATGTATGTTAATCCGCTAGTCCGAGTTCACATCTCCTCGCTGTTTTCGCCATTGTACCGTGACGTGAAGACGGAAAGAGTGCAGAGATCTGGCCGCACCACCAAACCAACATATACTATGTTTTTTGAATGGTAGGTAATGGTAATTCACACCTCCTATGCTGATGTAAATAAATAAGTCATATGGTATTAACTAAACGACAACTGATGTAGTGACTGTTGTGTACAAAGCTGTTGGCATAAGTTGCTGCGCGGGCGCTCGGGCGACATCGACGTTCGAAAGACGCTAGTGTGGGGTTAGCCTAAGATAAATATTTGGGAAAACAAATTTTCTGCAGGTCAACTTTTTTTTAAATATGCCATTCCCACAATTGAAGATGGCTATTGTTGTAGTTGGAAACGAGGTTCACCAATGCCACTGTATATCACCAAAGTCACAGTATTAGGTATATATTCCATTTCGATAAATTTACGAAATTATTCTATGCGTATGTAAAGTGGCGCCATCTACGACATTTCAAAAAAATATATCGATATCGATATTCTCTAGCAACATGCCCCGCTCTATTATTCCGATTCGATTACATCTACAACCATTGTAGGATATCGTGTACGCACTTGTTTTATATTACGACTATTTGCATCAGTGTGAAAATTTAAATCAGTGTTGAGGTTTTTCTTTAGTATGGGTACGTAGAAATGAGAGATAGTTTTGCATTTGTGTGCACAGATTTTATATGTGTGCTACCTCGCCCCCCTCAAGTTTTGGCAGACTTTTTTGTTTGGAAAGATGAGGCGATGGCTCCTCCAGAGTATAGAGCTTTATGTATATTAACGAAAGAGAAGACACCGAAGGAGTGTATACTGTATGTTCCGAAAATCGTTATTTCCTAATTGCAGTTAATACCATTCGCATTATTTCTCACTTTATATTTTTCTCGTAATCTCCCTTTCCCTATAGCAACTTTAGTCATTCG
Organism: Pammene fasciana; assembly: GCA_911728535.1. Taxonomy (NCBI): domain Eukaryota; kingdom Metazoa; phylum Arthropoda; class Insecta; order Lepidoptera; family Tortricidae; genus Pammene; species Pammene fasciana. Next base: position 12,592,076 of record OU452283.1, read on the forward strand.
CATATTTTTCTATTCTATTTTTTTTTGAAAAACTTATTTTCCCGGTATGTTTTGTAACCATTCGCATTATTTTCCATACATTTTTTTTTATGAATAGCTTAATATCCCTATATGTTTTATGACAACTTAACTAGACCGCGGGGCTCCTATTTCTGGGCGGTTTGCCCTTCGGGCATCTGAAGCTACCTAACGAACCTAACCTACCTCTACCTACCAGTGGCGGCGGGTCAAAAATTTTCTTAGGCAAGCCGGTGTTGAATTTGGCTTAAAATTTCTTCATGAGCTGTAGGAAAACTGCTCAGGCAACCGAAACTTAGGCAAGCCGACGGGAATCGTGTTCTATGTACGCGCCGCTACTGCTACCTACCTACCTACGCTTTTTCCCCAAAGTGTAATGTTTCACGGAAATCAAACTAAATCAATAGGTACCTAGGTAGGTTAGGTTCGTTAGGTAGCTTCAGATGCCCGAAGGGCAAACCGCGCAGAAATAGGAGTCCCGCGAAGCGGGGCTCCGTCTAGTTAAGTTGAGGATTCAACATTTTAAGAATTTTCTGGTTAAGGGATATAGCCTCCTCTCCTTTCAACCATCCTAATCTTGACCCGTCTAGATACATAGAATGGGAATAATGCGAATGGTTAAAAAACATATCCAGAAAATAAGCTACTAATAAATGCACAGAATGGGAAAATATGAAAACGGTTCAAAAACATATCGAGAAAATAAGCTACTAATAAATACATAGAATGGGTAAATATGAGAATGATTATAATTGCTATTGATAAATGAAGCTTACGAGAAAAATAAAAAGTGGAAAAAAATGAGAATGGTATTAACTGCCATTTGGGAAACTACAGTATACACTCTGGTTTATATGGGAGCTCATACATTCTACGACACTTCTCTTTCCGGACAGACTCTACAAATTATTTTCAATCGATTGCAAAAAAGGAGGAGGTTATACGTTGGGGGGTAGCTATCTACAGTCGTCTACACAAAAAACTGCTAACACAATAGGTTAGGTTAGGTTAGAGCTGCGACCCCTACATTAAAAAAACTGCAACCAGAGTAGGTTAGGTTCGGTTAGAGCTGCAAACCTCTACACAAAAAACTGCTACCAGAATAGGTTAGGAAAAATTGGCCGTTATAAGGACTGCCGATGGAAGTGAAAACATCAATGTTTTCTTATTACGTTATCACGCAAAATTATAGTCCGTAAACCGCCTTTACAGACAACCATTTTTTTTCTATACTCACATGTACCCAGTACACACGCCGTGTCAGTAAAAAGGCACGATATTCAAATTTTATATGGAAGGTCAATCTTACGCGTCTACATTTTTTTCTATTTGCCGCCTTTTTCTGATTATTGACAAAGTAGACGTGTATCAGAATATATAATATATCGTTGTCGCTATTCATCAAAATAGGATTAGTAGTTTAGACATGAAAATGTAACACATGAAATCGCATTCACCTTTGCATTATTAGTACCGATGTTTTGTGATGTTCACACTTAAAGCTGATTTGACCGGTTTTGTAATTTGTGGCTTGGCACCGACTTCAAACATATCAGTTGGTAACGCATATAAATAATATAATGATTCATTTTATCCCTTTTGAAGTCGGTTTATCTTTTTTTTGTAAAAAGTTTTTATTTTTCCATTTTTAGTGGTTATATATTTATCAAAATTGGACAAAAAGTCTCGGAATAATCGGTAATGATATATAAAAAAGTTCATAATACACCCTATTCTATCTAAGGAAAGGTCCACGTATCATATGTGGACTTCATATTAGGTCCGATCCATCAAATTGGTAGTTTTCGTGAGAAAATGCTTGAGTAGCTTAAGAAAACACCTAAATCACTATACACGTGCCTTTAAAAATTGAGGAGTTCCCTCAATTGCTCATGGATCCATCATCAGAACAGCACCAGGTAAATGTGGGACCATTTTCGAGGTAGTTCCTTTCAAACAAAAGAAGAATTATTCAAATTTGATCACGGGTCTCGGAGTAATCGCTGAACATCTAACATTTCAAAAATCTTCATCATTATATTCATTATCATCAAAAATCAAAACAATCATCATCATCAGGTCCACTCCATCAATTTTGTGGTTTTCGTGAGAAAATGCTTGAGTAGCTTAAGAAAACACCGAAATCACTATACACGTGCCTTTAAAAATTGACGAGTTCCCTCAATTGCTCATGGATCCATCACCAGAACAGCACCAGGTAAATGTGGGACCATTTTCGAGGTAGTTCCTTTCAAACAAAAGAAGAATTATTCAAATTGGATCACGGGTCTCGGAGTAATCGCTGAACATCCTACATTTCAAAAATCTTCATCATTATCATCAAAAATCAAAATAATCATCATCATCAGGTCCACTCCATCAAATTGGTGGTTTTCGTAAGAAAATGCTTGAGTAGCTTAAGAAAACACCTAAATCACTATATACGTGCCTTTAAAAATTGAGGAGTTCCCTCAATTGCTCATGGATCCATCATCAGAACAGCACCAAGTAAATGTGGGACCATTTTCGAGGTAGTTCCTTTCAAACAAAAGAAGAATTATTCAAATTGGACCACGGGTCTCGGAGTAATCGCTGAACATCCTACATTTCAAAAATCTTCATCATTATATTCATTATCATCAAAAATCAAAACAATCATCATCACCAGGTCCACTCCATCAAATTGGTGGTTTTCGTGAGAAAATGCTTGAGTAGCTTAAGAAAACACCGAAATCACTATACACGTGCCTTTAAAAATTGAGGAGTTCCCTCAATTGCTCATGAATCCCATCATCAGAACAGCACCAGATAAATGTGGGACCATCTTCAATGTAGTTCCTTTCAACAAAAAAATAATTATTCAAATTGGACCACGGGTCTCGGAGTAATTGCTGAACATCCTGCATAAAAAATCTTCATCATTATCATCAAAACAATCATCATCATCAGGTCCACTGCATCGAAATGGTGGTTTTCGTGAGAAAATGCTTGAGTTGCTTAAGAAAACACCCAAATCACTATATATGTGCCTTTAAAAATTGAGGAGTTCCCTTAATTCCTCATGGATTCCATCATTAGAACAGCACCATATGAATATGGGACCACCTTGGATGTAGATCCTTTCAAACAAAAAAAGAATTACTCAAATCGGACCACGGGTCTCGGAGTAATCGGTGAACATACATAAAAAAAAAACACCAAACCGAATGCAGAACCTCCTTCCTCAATGGAATTGAAGTCGGTTAAAAATGGATTCAGGACACTACACCAAAATTATAATTGCGGCGAAAATTTTTTTTTTTATAAATATCAATAACTTTTATAACATTTTGCGACTTGGCTTAAGATAATAATTTGTGTAAGGTTTTCAGAAAAAAATATACCATTGTGAAACTATTAGTCCACACTGTCATTATCAGCTCCGCCGTAAAAAAAAATCGTTGAGATATTCACCCGGGTAGGCTCGATAGTTGCTATATGCAGCACTGGTCAAACCTACACCGTTCCCTTATGAATTATAGTTAAGTAATTTAGTAGGGTGGCCAAGTTGAAGCGAAGAAATCTTCGTAGGACTGAAAAGGTTTATACCAACAAGTGGTATCGTTGGAATCAGCATAAGCTACTGATTATTAAACTATCTCCTGTCACTTCATAAAGTGGTGGAATGAGTTTTTATGACGTCACAAAGATGGCGCGCGATTTAGGGTTAGATTTTGTCGATTATTTCAAAAACTATTTAGTCAATTTAAGCAAACAAGGTGTCATATGATTGATATTTTCATGCTTGATAAAATATGTAAATGTACCTTCAACCAAAAAGTGAAATAAAAGCCAAATTTATTTTTATTTAAATATCTAACACGCATTAATTTACATTATTAATTATGTTAAACTTTATTGCACAATAATAAAAAAATAAGTCCAAAAGGCGCACTTAATGCTTTAAGGCATTCTGTTCCAGTCAACCATAGGGCAAAACAGAAATTTGCTATGGTGTGTGCAGTGAGATAAAAGGATTGTGCAATTATTAGTTTCATATTTAAGTCCTAATTTCTAACTCAAAACATTGTAAAGAAATATTTGTAGCTAATATATATGTATATATAGTACGAGTATATGTGTATATGTAATAATCTTTACCTTTATTTAGCCATATCATTATACATTTTATCATTGAGTAGTATTTTACTGTGTTTTTAACATACTGTTTACGCTGTTGGGGCAGCTCTTGTAAAATAGTTATCATCGAGGCCGAAAGAGCACAGCGTGCTCCTGTGTCCTTGTCCTTGTCCTTAAAACAATGTAAAAGAAATCCTTCCGGTATTCCACACTTATACTATATAAAAAGTTCGAAGTGTTGACGGTTCGTCAATTTACTTACTCAAAATTGTTGTTGATAAGCACAAGCAAATACTTGAAACGAAGAGTGTATCGATACACTCTTCGTTTCAAGTACAGGTACACAGGTTCCGTCCGTGAATACTGCCTTTGCAAAACGATTTGAAGCATATATATCTAGTTTTTTTTTATAATTCCGTGACTAGACACTTAGACATTAAAGATAAACCCGTTTTTAAAGCCAAACAAGTCATTACAAAAGCAAAAGCAATGGCTAGCCAGCTTAACCTATGAATATACTGAAGATATTATCCAAATCAGAAAAAGTTAGACCTTCGTGATAGTCAAAATAAGCTAAGAGTTAATTTGATGCACTTTTACTTAAGTATAGTTATAATAAATTAGCTTAAGTAATATGTATACTTATGTATGTATGTGTTGGTTGTAGACAACATCATACTTTAAAAAATAAATCTTTAATTTGTCAACCGGTTATAGCATATATTGTCATAACATGTGATATTGGTCTCCGCGATATACGCATGCCTACTTCGAGTATCAAGGTTAACTTATATATTTATTTAAATTTAAGGAGTTCCAACAACTAACATACAAACAGAGAAGTTCGGAGTGAACGAATTATTCCTTTGCATTATGTCGAGCACCCAAAGGTTGTATGGAATAGAATGATCTGGCGTTCGCACAGCTAAAAATATGTATATCGTCGGGTAAATTAGGTACATAATCCGATATCTGCAACATTTTATTTATTTTATAAAAATAGACATCTAATATTGAAACAGCCACAATGAACTGTTGTTAGTAAACTCTAGACACCAGACACCGGCTTGGTTTTCTTCAGATATCGATACTTTTTGCGGTCTAAGAACAGTAATGCCAGTCTTGTGTTTTTTTCACATGTAATGTTTTTAATGGGATCTCATTCCTTTTTGTAAGTAGGCGTCTTTTTTCTCCTTCCACGTTCTTGCCGTGCACATTCCCATACCTATTCTCACCCATGACCCGTACGCATGCCCATATCCGAAGGTATTAATGGGCACCTAAAACTGCCTCTATTTTACTATCTACTACAACTAAAAATGTAACTTTGCAGTTCTTTATATGGGATTGCAATGTACTTTGTAAAACCAGGCAACCCGGCTGACATTGCAGTATGTTAAGATTTTCAGAGGCTTTATAGGTCTAATACTAGATGTAGTCAAAATTTGGAGCTTGTGGATTAGTTAGAGTTAGAATTCGTATGATCTGCCATATAATAGTCAGTAACAAAACTAAGAAACTTTGACTTGCAATCATTCTTAAATTATAATTTAAAATTAAATGATTTCGAGAATATGTCTTCCTTGTGATGTTATGACTTCTTTTTCACTGAAAGTTCATACTTCTAGCTACCACCAAACAACAGAATACCAGAATTAGAGGGCGTCGAAAATAGCTTGAATGGCTACGGGAAAAGGATAGTACGGCCGTGAGAGAGACTAATAATCTCACAATCCTTTTATCTCACTGCATAGCAAATTTCTGTTTTGCCCTATGGTTGACTGGAACAGAATGCCTTAAAGCATTAAGTGCGCCTTTTGGACTTATTTTTTTATTATTATGCAATAAAGTTTAACATAATTAATAATGTAAATTAATGCGTGTTAGAAATTCAAATAAAAATAAATTTGGCTTTTTTTGAACTTTTTGGTTGAAGGTACATTTACATATTTTATTAAGCATAAAAATATCAATCATATGACACCTTGTTTGCTTAAATCGACTAAATAGTTTTTGAAATAATCGACAAAATCTAACCCTAAGTCGCGCGCCATCTTTGTGACGTCATAAAAACTCATTCCACCACTTTATGAAGTGACAAGAGATATTTTCATAATCAGTAGCTCATGCTGATTCCAATGATACCACTTGTTGGTATAAACCTTTTCAGTCCTACGAACATCGAAAATAAGATAGCTCCTACGAATTGGCCTTTCCTCTAATTAATGTATAGGCAGCTAACATAGTGTTAAGTATCTACTTGCTTGTTGACTAACTTATTTTAAGAATTTTGGTCCGAAATAAACGTTTTTTAATTTTTATTTAATGCACATTAACACTTTTATAAAAAATGCATAAAAAATAAAGTCAAGTTTCCCGCCTCGCTCATGCTCTGGCGCTGCCTATCACCTCAAGGTGTGGGTCGGCTGCAGTTTATAGATGGCACTGTGAATGCTACCAAAGATCAAGAAGTCTTAAAGGCGAGTTTATTACCTTCAATATTCCCAGTTTAGAACATGAGAACAAGTACGTTTTCTAACAAGATGGTCTTTCTTGTCATATTATCAGGGGCACATAGGCGTGGTTACTTAGCGACATAACATAATTCCTACACTGAAGGATTGGCCACCTAGCAGCCCAGATTTGTCCCTGATTGATACGTTGTGGTTGAAAATGAAATAGAAATTGCGTCAGGATCCTTTCAAGTCGAAGGAATAATTGACGAGCTGGATAAACGCGGTGTGGAGTTTATTATCATCTGCAGAATGTGCAGCCAGACAAATTATTACGCAGTGGTAGACAAATTATTTTGCACCTAACACAGTGGCAAATGAACTATTTTACTTGATATTTCAATAGGCATGATGATTATTTTCATGGATGGTATCAATCAATTCGTTTTGTGGTGAGGATCAAATGTCTATATGGGGCCAATTGCGTTATAGTCCCCTCCGTTATGGGACAGGGCCTAAGTGATAGTTCAGATCTTGATACGGTTACCAACTTTTAGTATGTTGTTGGGCTCGACACCAGGACCCCAAAACTGCCGAGAGACAGGGACGTAGGTGAATTTCTCCGGAGCAATGACGTCATGAAAATGGCTGCCGCTTTGTTGTGAAAAGTGCAAATTTCATCCAAACTGTGCATTGCAACTACATGTTTGTAGTATCAGACGAAAGAAGATTAAATGTGCTATATTGTTGTAATACATTATATACTACTTAGTCCTCTCCGTTATGGGAGAGGGCTTAAGTGATAGTTCAGATCTGGATACGGTTTCCAACTTTTAGTATGTTGTTGGGCAAGACACTAGGACCCCAAAACTGCCAAAAGACGGGGACGTAGGTGAATGTCTCCCGAGTAATGACGTCATCAAAATGGCTGCCGCTTCGTTGCAAAAAGTGCAAATTTCAACCAAACTGTGCACTACACCTACATGTGTGTGGTATCAAAAGAAAGAAGATTAAATGTGCTATATTGTTGTAATACATTATATACTAGTTTATAGCTGTTAAACTGTAATATACAGATATTACAGTTTAACAGCTATAAACGAAAACCCAAAGTCAGGCTAAAAAATAATTCGGATATTTGCATTTTACAACATCAAAACTATGTTGTAAAGCTGAATAGTTGGTGTTTTTAATGCTATACAAAACATTAGTGTATTGTGTTTGCTTTGGCTACAGAATTAACATATACATTTTATTTTCCTAAAAAAAAATCTTAATTTGTCAACAATTTCTAAACTATACATTATTTTCAGAAATAATGTATGTATGTATTGTAGCAAAATTAATAAGCTTTCGATCGATGCTACGCACATGTGTGTGTGTGTCATGGTATAGCTTTAATTTACGTTTTACAAATTTCGGTAATGGTCACGTTCATGACGTCATTATTTGGACCTCAGGCACTATAGAGATGTTTTTTTGACATTTAGGGGCTCCAAATTATTTGACAAATAATATAATCGAAGCTCCTGTGGATATTCTGTACATTGAGAAAATTGTTATTTCTTCACTCTAAGGGAATAGTTCGGAACAGCTATAAACGATAACCCAAAATCAGGCTAAAAAATAATTCGGATATTTGCATTATACAACAAAATTATAAGTCAAACTTTAAAACAGTGTACTACAATAACAAAACAGTCTAGTTAAGCTATACATTGCTATAACAATTAATAAAATCTGGCTATAATTGTGGCAGTTATGGTAAAAAACATGTCGGCACTGCCGAACTATTCCCTTAGAGTGAAGAAATAACAATTTTCTCAATTTACAGAATATCCACAGAAGCTTCGATTATATTATTTGTCAAATAATTTGGAGCCCCTAAATGTCGGAAAAATATCTCTATAGTGACTGAGGTCCAAATAATGACGTCATGAACGTGACCACTACCGAAATTTGTAAGACGTAAATTAAAGCTATTTCATGACACATACATACATGTGTGTAGCATCGATCAAAAGCTTATTAAATTTACTACGATACATACATATATTGTTTATGAAAATAATGTATTGTTTAGGAGTTGTTGACAAAATAAAATATTTTTTTAGGAAAATAAAATGTATATGTTAATCCTGTGGCCAAAAAAAATTACAATACACTAATGTTTTGTACAGCATTAAAAACACCAACTATTCAGGTTTACAACACAGTTTGAATTTATTAAATTTGATAAGAACTACAAAAGTTGTGCTTAAAACTCTAAAGCACGATAATTATTTTACCTACAATGCACTCATACTATGAGAAGCTTGGGCCAGTTGGGCCTACTTATTGACTAGTTTTTTTTATAAATTTTGTAAGAATTTAGGATTCCTTGCCTTTAAAGTAAATAAAAAAACCGGCCAAGTGCGAGTTGGACTCGCGCTCCGAGGGTTCCATATACATCTCACAATTTTAACAATTTTTAATTTTTAAGACCAACTTACGCTGTAATGTACAGGTAAAGAAATATATATTATGTATTTTTTTTAGGATTCAAGGAAAATGTCGAAAATTGACCATTCCCCTCCATCTCTCGGAAACCGATGAAACTACATTTTAGAAAAAAAAACGTAATATAGTTTTTTTACCTGTACATTATGGAAAAAACGTAAGTTGGTCTTAAAAATACAAATTGTTAAAATTGTGTGATGTATATGGAACCCTCGGAGCGCGAGTCCAACTCGCACTTGGCCAGTTTTTTTATTTACTTTAATAGCAAGGAACCCTAAATCCTTACAAAACTTATAAAAAAATAGTCAGTAATTAGGCTCATGCCTCTCATAGTATGCAATTGAGCGCATTGTAGGTAAATTAGTTAGCGTGCTTTAAGTTTTAAGCACAACTTTTATAGTTGTCATCAAATTGTATAAATTCAAACTATGTTGTAAAGTTGAATAGTTGGTGTTATTAATGCTATGCAAAACATTAGTGTGTTGTATTTTCTTTGGCCACAGAATTAACATATACATTTTATATTCCTAAAAAAATATTTTATATTGTCAATAACTCCTAAACTATACATTATTTTCACAAGCATGTATGTATGTATTGTAGTAAATTTAATAAGCTTTCGATCGATGCTACACACATATTGTGTGTATGTGTCATGGTATAGCTTTAATTTACGTTTTACAAATTTCGGTAGTGGTCACGTTCATGACGTCATTATTTGCACCTCAGTCACTATAGAGATAAGTTTTCCGACATTTAGGGGCTCCAAATTATTTGACCAATAATATACCCGAAGCTTCTGTGGATATTCTGTAAATTGAGAAAATTGTTATTTCTTCACTCTAAGGGAGTTCGGCAGTGCCAACATGTTTCTTAACATAGCTGCCACAATTATTACCAGATTTTAATAATTTTTATAGCAATGTATAGCTTAATTAGACTGTTTTTTTTATTGTAGTACTTTGCTTTAAAGTTAGATTTATAATTTAGTTGTAAAATGCAAATACCCGAATTATTTTTTAGCCTGATTTTGGGTTTTCGTTAATAGCAGTTAAACTGTAATATACAGTAGTATATAATGTATTACAACAATATAGCACATTTAATCTTCTTTCGTTTGATACTACACGCGTGTAGGTGCAGTGCACAGTTTGGATGAAATTTGCACTTTTCGCAACGAAGCGGCAGCCATTTTCATGACGTCTTTACTCGGGAGACATTCACCTACGTCCCCGTCTCTCGGCAGTTTTGGGGTCCTGGTGTCGTGCCCACCAACATACTAAAAGTTGGTAACCGTATCTAGATCTGAACTATATTCCCATAAGGGAGAGCACTATTAGAGCAATACAAAAGGCAGAAATGAGATTCAAAATCACATGTTTGCACGTGGTGCACGAAACGCTCCTAACAAATTAATATATGTAGACGTGATGTTACAACTTTATTAGGGAATGCAGTACCGGTACTGTTTCATAGAACCGGGATTTTCGGTACTAGCCAATAATGGAACCGGGATTTCCCGGTAATTTCGGTACTTTCGGGAAAAATCTTCTAAAACCTCTGACGCTGATGATTTAGGTAGTAAAAATGTCATCGCGTAATGTTTTAAATAAACGCGGGCCGTCCAACCACCCGGCGCGGGCCGGTCGCCCGCCAGGCGTCAAGCTACCTGGCGCTGAGGGCAGCTACCGGATCCCGTGCTGCCCTCAGCTACGCAATCATGGCCTTAGAAGACCTTCCCTCGATTTCAAATTTATGAAGATTGGCGTTTACAGATTTTAGAAAAAACATACAGGGTGCGAGAAAAAGATAATTTTTGACAACTTTTTTTTATGCCTGTTTATCCCATTCCTATCCAGGATCAAAAGCTTTTATGAAACCAAAAATCCGGTTAGAAAAGCCACAAATCGAGGAAAGCTTTCCCCGTACATTTGGTGTGAAAAAGAAAACTTTAATTTTTCACATGCTATTTTTTTTATGTCAATCGATCCTATTTCTGTTCAGTATCAATAGTTTCTATAGGATCAACTTACGGTAATGTACCAAAAAGCCACAAATTGAAGAACAATTTTACATACATTTACTGCTTTAAAATCCCTGTTTGATATTTTAAATGCTTTTACTGTAATGAGGTCATACAGTATTATGGTCCTTTTGTCTATAGTTTACTATAGATGTTGTGATTATGTGAATGTATGAAAAAAAAACTTTAATTTGTGGCTTTTTAGTAAATTACCGTTAGTTGGCTCCTAGAAAACTATTGATAATGGATAGGAATGGAATCGATTGGCATAAAAAAACAACACGTGAAAAATTTAAGTTTTCATTCTGATACAAAATGTATGGGAAAAAAAAGCCCTCGATTTGTGGCTCCTCTAGCCGGATTTTTTTTTGGCCTAAACAATCTTTTGACCCTGGATAGGAATGGGATCCAATGGCTACAAAAAAAGTTATTTATTTATTTTATTTATTTAATAAAAGTAAAGTAAAGTCAGTTTGTCAAAAATGACCTATTTCTCGCACCCTGAATGTTTTTTCAAAATCTGTTAACGCAAATCCGGTAGCTGCCCTCAGCGCCAGGTAGCTTAACGCCTGGCGGGCGACCACCGCGACCACGGCCGCCGGTTGGACAGCCCGCATTTATTTAAAACATTACACGATGCAATATTTGAACTTCGAAGAATAAATGAACCCAAAAAAGGTATAATTTTTTTTTCCCGAAAATCCCGAAAGTACAGGGATTTTTATTTTCCAGTCCCGGTTCTTTACACGACTCGAAATCCCGGGAATTCCCGGTACTTTCGGTTCCGGTATTTCCCGGGAGCAAACCCTAAACTTTATGTTCACCCCCCTGTTGTAGTATGGAAAAATTATGAAGTTGCTTTTTTGACACTGAAATATTGCGTTTATGTATAGGTATGCAGTATAATTTTTAATCCAGTAATATATGAGTAATCGAATGGTATCACTGAATTTTATAATTTCGTACATAAAAAAAATCGTAAAACTTTGAAATTTTGCAGCGCGATATATTTCAACAAATCCAATAGATTTTTGAAATTTTCACTAAAATAGGATATATTGACCATATTGCATCACCTTAACTACATTTCATTACTAAATTCAACATCTGTCATCATCCCTATTCACCTATTCTAATAAAAAATCGTTCATTATATTAAAAGTCGCCAGGACGCTCGCGTTCCCATACAAACGTAGTTCAGTTCTCATTTTAAAACGACATGCTTTAAAACCACGAAATTTGGCATGGGCATTTAAGTAGCTCAGATATAGGTCGGACATTCATTTTCTTTGATTAAACTTGTAATACAACGAAAATAGAGCCTGTTACAGATTTTGAGATTTACATACAAAACTTATTTTTGCTATATTTTCTTTTTATAACAATTTTTAGCAACGAACTTGTACTGTTTGAATGTCCGACCTAGATCTGTACTACTAAAATGCTTATGCCAAATTTCGTGGTTCTAAAGCATGTTGTTTTAAATGAGAGCTGAACTACTTTGTATGGGAACGCGAGTTCACGCGAGCGTCCTGGCGACTCTTAATAGACGAACTCTTGAATTTGGGCTCGTAATATAAATCCCATCCAACTATTTATTGTTTTAGACACTTATAGATAACAGCTTTTTTTTTTTCAAGGTATCACTGAAAGTGATCTACGGAAGAAGCCGTAAAACCTGGCAGTTCTGCTCTGGTATTTTAATAAAAGAAAGTAGTATTCTGACAGCGGCACACTGTTTCGCAAATAAAGATAAGGACTCTAGGTCTTGTAGCAGGTACGTACATATTTCTTTTTTCTAAACATAAACGTCGTAAAGGTCGAATTACACCCGGAATTATTTCTGTGCTTAAGCATTTCAAACAAGGCGCTCCGTGCATCTACCCTGGGCGCACAGTGGGAAATCGGCGGATAAAAGTCCCAAATTGCGAGGTCCATGAAATTCATTTTAAACCTCATAGGTACTAAAAAGACACCCTAGCTAAGGGATTGCTAAAGTATGAATTCAATGAATTGCATTTGAAATTAAAATACGACAAATCCAAAAACCTCTCGGACAGTCCTGAAATTTGGTATTTATATTAATTAGAGGTCCCATTTTCATGTCCTGACCATTTAATGTTCCGGGACCTCGAGGAATCGCCAGCACCTTGGAAAATGTCGTCCATCCCGAAGAATTTCGCCTTTAACTCTTAAACCTCGTATTCTTCGGAAATATGTCCTAGGGCAACATTAAAGCCTATTAAATTCTGCACAATACAGTCATATATGTGTTTGCGAATAAATTGCATTTTCTCAGAGAAAATCCTCGTACAAGTGATATGTTTGGTCAATACCTTCCCATGGGATATTTCATTGATATGGAACTTTCAAAATTACGAATTTGACCTTAGTTTATAGAATTGTACTTGAGCTATACAAACATCAACATTTTGCCCGACTGCGCTGCAAACAAAAAGTAGGGTAATGGTTTAAAAACTAAAAATTTAGCACATCCTGTAGCCTAGGATACTAAGCGGATTTTCACAATTGAGATATCATTAGATTCCTTTTAATTTGCACAATCAGCCTATCCTTTCTTTATTACAAAAAAAATAAAATGGCGGCCGTGAGAGAACACCCAAGATGAGATCTTTTTTTTTGTCTGGTGCCTAAACTATTAAGCGGATTTCGATGAAAGATACGTCAGGGAATTGGTAATTAACACTCCAGAGTCACAAAATACACATTTACTATAATTGATGAGCCAATAACCGCTAAGGCTAACTAAAGTGACGGAAAAACCAGATTATAGGTCTTAAGTGGTTGTTAACCAGCAGTGACGGTAACGAAATTTCACACCTAGCATTTCCCAGATCTGTTACTGTGTCTGTAAATTTGAGCTTTCGGGACCCCGGGGATCGGCCGCCATCTTGAAAAGTGTATCTATTATTAGATTTTTTTTTCTGTAACAGTTTATTTAAAGTAAATATCTAGTATGGCAAAATAATAGCTCATTAAATTTCTCACAAAAAAAGTGTATGACAAGACATCACGAAAATAAATCCTTTTATTAAAAAAGTTGATCCGAATTTTACTTTTTTTGGTACCTAAGTTACTTAGCAGTTTTAAATTAAAAATAAACTAATGTGTTACACAACCACTTAAGACCTATAATCTGGTTTTTCCGTCACTTTAGTTAGCCTTAGCGGTTATTGGCTCATCAATTATAGTAAATGTGTACTTTGTGACTCTGGAGTGTCAATTACCAATTCCCTGACGTATCTTTCATCGAAATCCGCTTAATAGTTTAGGCACCAGACAAAAAAAAAGATCTCATCTTGGGTGTTCTCTCACGGCCGCCATTTTTTTTTGTAATAAAGAAAGGATAGGCTGATTGTGCAAATTAAAAGGAATCTAATGATATCTCAATTGTGAAAATCCGCTTAGTATCCTAGGCTACAGGATGTGTTAAATTTTTAGTTTTTAAACCATTACCCTACTTTTTGTTTGCGGCGCAGTCGGGTAAAATGTTGATGTGATACAAACATCAACATTATTACAAAAAAAAATGGCGGCCGTGAGAAAACACCCAAGATGAGATCTTTTTTTTTTGTGTGGTGCCTAAACTATTAAGCGGATTTCGATGAAAGATACGTCAGGGAATTGGTAATTGACACTCCAGAGTCACAAAGTACACATTTACTATAATTGATGAGCCAATAACCGCTAAGGCTAACTAAAGTGACGGAAAAACCAGATTATAGGTCTTAAGCTAGCTACAATATAGCTCAAGTACAATTCTATAAACTAAGGTCAAATTCGTAATTTTGAAAGTTCCATATCAATGAAATATGCCATGGGAAGGTATTGACCAAACATATCACTTGTACGAGGATTTTCTCTGAGAAAATGCAATTTATTCGCAAACACATATATGACTGTATTGTGCAGAATTTAATAGGCTTTAATGTTGCCCTAGGACATATTTCCGAAGAATACGCGGTTAAGAGTTAAAGGCGAAATTCTTCGGGATGAACGACATTTTCCAAGGTGCTGGCGATTCCTCGAGGTCCCGGAACATTAAATGGTCAGGACATGAAAATGGGACCTCTAATTAATATACATACCAAATTTCAGGACTGTCCGAGAGGTTTTTGGATTTGTCGTATTTTAACCGTATTATAACATAAATAGCTATTTGAACTGACGACTTCGGGTATTTAGCATTTTCGGTCGATTATTATGGTAAGTTTCAAAAATTTTTGTTACGATTTTTTTATTTCACCAAGGCAAAACCATTTGGTTTTTACTAACCCCGATGCATATGTTTTCGTCTACTCAGACCATTTTTTTAAGTTTTCCCATTTGTACAGAAAAGTATATTTAGACCAATATTCAACACCGTTTTATAATAAAATGATAATATTTAGATTATTCATGAAAATATCCTACACAAATACAATTAAAGTACAAGTAATACCATTCAGAAAAACGCAAAAAAACTGATTTTTGTATGCCGAATATTTTTATTACAAAAACATATGGTGAGACTAGGGTCATTCCTAGGAAAAGCAACATGGCATAGCTATATATTGACCGTTTAAGGGGCGGATATAGGACGAAGTCGTTTTAGACCTCATTTTGAACAACGAATTCGTATAGTTAATGTTAAGTAATCGCATTAATATGAATATCTACTTATTCATAAAGAAGCCGTGCAGAGGCTCCAATTGATAATTTATTTTTTATTAGCTTTGATTATCTATAAACCGACTCCAAAAGTACCGAAAAATAAAAATATTGCGTTCCATACGAACACGTCGCAATACGGTTTTGTCTTCGACAGTAATTCGATCGTTTTGTTATTTTGGAAGCCAGATAACTGGACTAGTGCATCGGAGCATATTCATATTTTTCCTCATAAAGATCACAAACAAATTCAATCGTATACATAAAATTTTGAAAAATTCCCATACTTTCGCCATATTGTCAAATTGTCTTAGTGACTCAGATGCCCCCCGGGGCTCCTTGGAAGCAGACGTATGTTGGATTTTTAGCCGTGACATTTCATTTTGACAATTATTCTGACAGAAAATCCCCGATATATACCCGAAGAGGGCTAAGTGAAGATCGTTGCTCGGACATCATTTCTCTTATTATTATTTTTTCATTACTAGCATAATTGATGTTAGTTAACCCAGTAGATTTCACATTTAGTGGTCGTTTTCAATTGTAGTACCCTTGCTACTTGTTTAAAATTGGTTTGTTACGTCTACCGACACTAATGCTAATTCTGTTAATATTTACTATAAGAGGCACGACCATGAAACAGATCATAAATGTTGCGAATCTTTCGTTAGACGTTAACCAATAAACGGGCTTCGAATCGTTTTCCCCACGTTCTCGCGTTTTCCTTCAGTTTCGACAGCAATAAACACAAAAGCTCTATGGCAGCACAGATAGTTTTCGATAGGTTTTATTAAAACGGTACCATGAGACACAAATTTGACTTACGTCACCGAAAATTACTGTATCGACTGTAGAAAACTCTTTCACTACCAAATTCTAGGGTGAGATGTCAAAACATGGTGAAAACGGTGAAATACATTCGTATTTATTGTGTTGTTATATATTGTTAGTTGACGAAATAATATCGACAAAGCCTTATTTTAAGTAAAAATTGTTAAGAAGACTGCACAGTTGAATAACTGGAACTAGAAAAAGAAACGGTAAAATTCAAGCCGATATGAGAAACTGACACTTCCACATCAATACCTACTTCAGTAAGAATAATTTTAGAAAATAAATCTAGACACAAGAAAGAGACTGCGGAATATATGTGTAAGCATAGCCATACAGTAGCAGGGTAGGGAACGCCTTTTATAAATAAAACGTTGACATTTAACTATAAAGGTTATATTTAAGTATTTTAAAACTTCTATACATTTACACATTACCGACACTGTAACTAAAAACTCATTGCAATTATAGATGTTGCATGTTTATGCTAAATCTTATTAAAACGCGTCAATTATCGGATATCGGTAGAAGTCTAATAATACAATTTCAATACTAGCAGTGTATCTATCATAAATCTACGAATGATGCTTTTGATGTAAAAAAACGTTTAAATTTTATAAGGAGCTACAGAGATGTGCGTAAGCGTCGACGGACCACGGGCAACAGGGCGCGCGCCCGCGCGGCACCCCACCATTCGTCAATCTCGTGACGTAAGCAACAAAGTAGTCCTCAGCTATCTGGATTTGCCACTTCAAACAATTGAATTCTGTGAATAAATTAAAATAATTTTAGTAAGTTTTATAAAAATAAAGCACCGAATGCTAGATATGCTAACAGACGGCCGTCCTGTTAACCGGAATGACCCTATTCCGATCCGGCCATTCGATATCGGGTATGTCTCTATACAAAACTATCCTGTTTTATTTACTTGGAAAACTATACATTTAGTTTAGAATAATAAAATTCTGCACGAAAATTCGTGATATTACTTTCCTTTCCAGTAATAATAAAAAAAAAATTAGAAGACAAAATCAAAGTACCTCATATGAAAAATTAATAAGGTTTTGATTAATATTATGCTATTTAATTACCAAAGAATTTTTTTATCAACGAATGACACAGCAGTTATATTAAAATCATAATAAACTTCGTTACGATTAAACAAATACATAGTTCCTCATTTTATATACAATATCTATATTTCTTTTATCTATCTTTAAGGACTTAAATATTGTAATGGATACCAAATTTCCAATGTCTTAGCTCATCCATATTTTAATAAAAGTTAATTTATTTTTATTGTTATCTTGTATTATCTATCATCGTTGCAATACGTATCTGTATTATGTCAGTAGCTACATGAATTCGTTGTAAACACGATCTTCTCTTGCCATTAACTACTTATATCAACACAAATTTTATTTCTACGAACTAGAATGTAACTAAAATATCAAAATAGACGAAATGTTATCCAAATGGTTTGATCATTTTAGCAACGCCTTATAGATTGAGAACTATCTATACGTTAACGTTAAAGTAATAAACTTTAAAACGTTAAAAGTAGATTGATGATTATTTATATTAGTTACTGATAAAATAAATAAATGATTTTAAACTGGACTTGAAAATTTATATTTTTGGTTCTAATGTGGGCTAATTTAAGCAAATGGTTTAACTATTTTTAATGAATTAATAGTGTAAATATTCAATAAGCCTGTAATGTTCTCATACAGCTGGGATTACTTTTAGCTGTCTCTCATAATAGCAGCATCTGTGAACAAAGCAATATATTTCTTAGATCAATAATATTAAAGCATTTGTGTTATCCTTGTTTAACAATCTTAAGAGATTATAACTATCAAATAAGAACTTTTAAATTGCCAAACAAAGACACCGAGATACCCAGGATACCGGATCTATAAAGTATATCAAAGACTCACAGGGCGTCCTCCTAACGTCCAACGACGACATTAGAAAAAGGTGGAGAGAGTATTACTCGGAGCTGCTAAACAATACATATCCCTGCGCCCCAATAACCGAGCTGCCTAGCAGCGCTGGCCCCTGGAATGAAGTGACCCTCGCCGAAGTAAAGACAGCCATTAGGAAAATGGCTAGCAATAAAGCAGTAGGCCCCGATGATATTCCGGTCGAGCTATGGAAGAGCCTAGGAGAAGCCGGTGTATGCTTCCTACAGATACTTTTTAATAAAATTCCTCATGGCGGCATACCTGACGCATGGAGAAAAAGTCTACTGGTACCATTTTTCAAGAATAAGGGAGACGTCAGGCTCTGCGGTAACTATCGTGCAATAAAGCTGATTTCGCACACATTCAAAATCTGGGAACGAGTGATTAATGAAAGACTGCAGAAATTAATCACCAACACAGAAAATCAGTGTGGATTTACACCTGGAAAATCGACAACCGACGCTATTCATACAATCCGACTACTGATGGAGGCTTACAGAGCAAAGAAGAAGGACTTACATATGGTCTTCATAGATCTGGAGAAAGCATTTGACCGCGTTCCAAGACCTTTGATCTGGCAAGCACTGCGCTCCCAAAAGATCCCTGAGTGCTATATAAATATTGTAAAGGATATGTACGAGGGCGTCTCCACAAAGGTACGATGTCCCGCAGGAGTCAGCGAGGAGTTCCGAGTTGAGGTTGGAGTCCATCAGGGTTCGGCAATCAGCCCTTTACTTTTCAACTTGGTGATGGACTTTTTGACAACCGGGATACAGCAACCTGCACCTAGGTGCATTCTATACGCGGATGACGTCGTCCTTATTGAAGAAGATCCAGTTATCTTAGAAGATACCCTTGAAAGGTGGAGAGCATCACTCGAAAACAGTGGTCTGAAAATTAGCAGAGAGAAAACGGAGCACATGTACTGCAATTTCTCCGAAACAACAGCACAACACACTATTAACCTCCAAAACTCCACTCTAAAAACTGTGGACTGCTTTAAGTACCTAGGCAGCATGTTATCCAGGAACTGCGATATAAATCCCGACATAACGCACCGCATAAATGCTGGCTGGCAGAAATGGAGAGATCTGTCAGGTGTTCTCTGCGATCCCAGAATGCCGCTAAAAATAAAAGGCAAGGTCTATAAAACCGCAGTAAGACCTGTCGTGACTTACGGCGCAGAATGCTGGCCGACGACCAAAGTTCAGCTCAACAGAGTGCATGTGGCGGAAATGCGAATGCTAAGGTGGGCCGCAGGAGTCACCATGCTCGATAAAGTGCCCAATGTCTACATCCGTGGTAGCTATAAAATCAGGCCAATACAAGACAAAGTAACTGAATCGCGCTTACGCTGGTACGGCCATGTCATGAGAAGACCCGATGAACACATGACAAAAAGTGCGTTAGAGCTCATATCGGGACCAAAACCTTCTGGCAGACCCCTAACAACATGGATGTCAGTTATTAGAAAGGACCTCTCTAACAATAACTTAGACCCTGCGACGACCCAGAGACGATATCTCTGGAGAAAGAGGATTAGGAGAGCCGACCCCAATTAGAAATGGGACAAGGCCGGAAGAAGAAGAAGAAATAAGCACTTTTAAATTTTAGTATAAAAATGTATAAGTAGGTATAACAAAATTGATTTTAAATCAAAGATGAAGGAAGTATGTAGATTAAAACATTACACTTTTAACAAGCTTAATAACTCCTATAGATACACCTACTAATTTACCAATCACTGCAGTAGGTATGCAGTATATTTTATTAAACACATACACTGTTCGGTAAAGCGTGATACATATGTCTAAATCCATACCTATACCTTTCATACTTATACCTTTGGTTACTGATCATCGCATTACGCGGCATGTTTCAGTTAAAGTATATTCGTTGATTCATTCATCATGGCATTACGCAGCATCTTCTTCTAAGTCGTTGTACTCTTTGAAGAGTGTCGTGGTCACTAGCAGAATCAGGCACAGATGTTGCTCGTTGCATAATTTCTCACAATTCTGGCCGGTTTGGAGTAATTCTAACAAACTTTCCGATTTACTGATCACTGCAATATGCAGCATATTTCAGTTAAATAATATTTGCTGATTTACTGATCACTGCAATATGCAGCATATTTCAGTTAAATTATATTCGTTGATTTACTGATCACTGCAATATGCAGCATATTTCAGTTAAATAATACTTGCTGATTTACTGATCACTGCAATATGCAGCATATTTCCGTTAAATTGTATTTGCTGATATACTGATCACTGCAATACGCAGCATATTTCAGTTAAATAATACTTGCCAATTTACTGATTACCGCAGTACACGGAATATTTCATTTAAATAATTCATTTAAGTACAAACAGTACAAATTGTTTACGCAAAGCACAATCGCCGCAGTGTAATTCCTCTTTATTTAAAGCGGGTCATTAGTGACTAAAATCGACCATCAAGTTAAGTTTTTACTTTTATGTTTCAGTTATTTGGCTTTGAACACTGTTTGATCAATATTTAAAATACTGAGCAGCTATTTTATAGTCATGATTGTTTTATAAAAGTTTTGTAAAACGTATACTTCAATTTTGTCAGTAAATATGTATGTAGTTACTGTTTAATAAAACTTCGTATCAAAGCGGTATATTCTACTTATATTTAAGTACTGTTTTTTTTTTAATTACGTCACTTTCAGTGCCATAGACGTTAAGTAATTAAACAATTATTTTTTTAAATTTTTATTAATCAAAGTAAATTAAGTACCTCCACAACAAATTGTGGCAACTAATAGCAAATCGATATACCGCGTGGAACCAAGAGCTTTTACAAAAACGGGGCATTGTTCACCCTTAAGAGCATTATTTTTAACTAACAAACTATGTTAATATTTTTTTTACAGTTTAAGAGATAAAGCTTTATTAAACTTCAGTACAAGAATCCGTCTGCTTCAACCCTAGCAAGTTGATCGGGCAGTGACGTCATGTCACTGCGAAGTAAATGACAACTTGTCATGTGCAAATGTAAATATTAACTTTATAACGGCAGGGTTGTCACTTATAATAAAAAGTTAAATTTTTAATGTCTTTTAGTTTTACTTGACCTACCTTTAAAATTCTAATAAAATGATTGAACATTAATTAGATAACACTATACTTTTAGCAAATATCATAGTAAAGTGCCACCCTGTATAAATAATGCTTGGTTTACCATTGAATCGCCGACAGACATTTCATCGAATATTATTTCAAAGACAACGTTTCAAGTATTTTCATTTCATCGACAAGTCATTCCGTCGATGACTCGTTACTAGGTATTTTAAACCGAGGTCTTTTAATTGGTAGTTGACTTATTTCAATAAAATTCATGTCATGGCTTTTCATTTCGGGTTTTTTAATTCAATTTTTTTTACATGTAATCATATTTATTCCGATTTACCATTGAATCGCCGACAGACATTTAATCGAATATTATTTCAAAGACAACGTTTCAAGTATTTTCTTTTCATCGACAAGTCATTAAACCACCCACGACCCATTCGGCCTTTTTATAAATAAATAGTTCTTCTAAATTTATTACGTCACATTGTCACATGTCAGTTTTGTTTTTAGGGTCATCAAAAAAAATAACCCTAACCTACCTATCTCTGGGAGCAGTTATGTTTTTAGGGTCATCAAAAAAAAATAACCCTAACCTACCTATCTCTGGGAGCAGTTATGTTTTTAGGGTCATCAAAAAAAAATAACCCTAACCTACCTATCTCTGGGAGCAGTTATGTTTTTAGGGTCATCAAAAAAAAATAACCCTAACCTACCTATCTCTGGGAGCAGTTATGTTTTTAGGGTCATCAAAAAAAAATAACCCTAACCTACCTATCTCTGGGAGCAGTTATGTTTTTAGGGTCGAAGAAAAGAGTATTCAGAGGTGAAGTTGCTAAAATGCATTGCAAAAAATTTAAAAGTTTAAGTCTTATGTAGTTATGTCTCTACACACTTATGTTTTTTTTATGCAATAAACGAGTTACCTCAATGATTTTTAGTTTATATATATTTAATCGTTGTCGATGAAATAATATTCGATGAAAAGTTTGTCGACGAAACAAGGGTACACCGTTTTGTAGTTGTGCCAATTAAGATAATTTGAAACAAATCAGCGATTAAGTAATATTCGTTGAATAGTATTTCTACGTAGTAAGATAAATTTAAATAAATAGAAGTTGAAATAAAATTACGCCAAACAATATTACTTGTACTAAAGTTTCGATGAATCGTTGTCGATGAAATAATATTCGATGAAACGTTTGTCGACGAAACAAGGGTACACCATAATGCTTAATTGATTTTTTTTTCTTTTGAAATAAATATTTTGCTTCTTATTATTTAAGTCAAGTGTAACTATGAAGCTATGGGTATTAGTCCGAAATAAAGTTTATAATCATTGTTATTTATATCCGAATCCGCAAAGTACTTATGTATAACGAGCGAACATAAAAAAGTACATAGTCAGCAAATTGTTGAATTTACCAGCTTATTTTAACAAATGTTTGATGATGATATTTAGTTATTTTATAACGTCTATCCATATGTTATAGCAACTCATGGATGTGTAGTTATTAATATCTAAATATTTGTGGATATTAATATTGTATGTAAAATACAACACAATTAAAAGAAACTCATAATAACGTAGTAACTGCCGTAGATTAAAAGTAGTTGTAAACAGTCTATATACACTTCTCCTTTACTATAATCTAATCAGTCCTCGCCAGTCTAGCGAAGTCGTCAAATTCTTTGAGGGTAGTTGTAGTTGGTATAAAATCTTATAACAGCTTGAGCGATGAAATCAAAGAGGCTGCTTCTTTTTGTATATTTTTTTTAATAGGTGCCCAATATATAATAATATTGTAATTAAAAATGGTACTATTTGTGATTTCTGATATTTTGCAATTATTGTTTCCTTTTATTTTTATAACAACTGGTGTGCGTCTTTGTATTTTATTCGTACTGTTATAATTATAATATATATTTTTTTTACATCTGTAGGTATATATGTATAGCATAAGATAGAATAAGTTTTGACCTGTGTTTTTTTTGACATGACAAAGGTTTGGGTTTGATTTGAATAAGTACATACTTATAAATAATGAGAATGAATTAACATTTGCAACAAATTTACATTTTAGATAAATATATCCCGTTAAATATTGAAGTCTGAGACACTGAACAATATAAATATTACTAATTTCAGCAGATCTACTTTGTAACAAACAAGTTTAAGTACTTCTGAGGATCCAAATTTCATGTACAAAATTAAGTACTTATCCCACAGAATCTCGGTCATGAAAAAGGTAGATTAAATTTAAGCCTTTATAAAGCATTGACAATATATTATTTCCGTCCATTATTTGATCTTTATTTCATAGAGCTAGGGTTTAATAAATAATAATAAATAAAAAATAAAAAATAAAAATAAAAAATAAAAAAGCCTTTTATTTCTTGCAGGTTAAGACATAAAAAAAATAACTAAAAATAAGCAGCAATTTAAATATTAGAAAACGTGCCGTATTAAAAAAAATCTATAGTCAAAGATAATACACAAAATGTTTTAAATCAATGTCTCAGTAATATAGTAAATGTCAAGAATAGCCTAATTAATATCCATACATTGAAATAAATATCACGGTCATGTTCTAAGTGTCATAACTAGCCTATAAATATTCCTATTTTATGTTAAATTTAAAAATTATGCATGCTTTATAAAGTACAAGATAAAAATTATAATATTCATGATTAGAAAATTAAAAAAAATTAAAATTATTCTGCAAGAACCCCTCCTGTGAAGGTGAAGGCCTCCTCCAGTGTCGACCAATGATCTCTATCTTTGGCGACATCCATCCAATTTTTGCCCCCTATTTGGGTAATATCTTGTGTCCATCTTGTTATGGGTTTGCCCTGTCTTCTGGTGCCTGTAGGTTCCCGCCATGATGTCGTTCGTGCTGTCCAGCGGTCGTCAGTCAGTCTGGCGACGTGGCCTGCCCACCGCCATTTTAACTTTTGCGCGTAGGAGAGCGCGTCGGTAACTTTTGTTTTTTGACGAATGGTAGTATGGCGGATTTTATGAATTTTCCTTATTTTCAATATAGATATAGAGCTAGGGTTTAAATTCATGTAATTTTTGACAATAACGTACATATTATTCATTCCATAAATATGTTGCATAACGACCGACGACGTTTTATCTGTATGAATATTATTTAATCATTGAATTGAATTATACTCGATCCCTAGCACACTCGCTCCGCTCGTGTGCCAAAGCCCCACGTATGCGATAACCAACATATCACACAGCATACGAAATTACAATGTATGTATATATATGTATATACCATTACTTTCATTAAATGCAGTACTACCTAATGAATATATTCAGAAATTACCACAGTTTACCCTTAACATCACAGTTGGAGAAAGGTCGTTAGCACCTATTTAATTTTTTTATAATATTATTCTTATATGTGGATTTGTAGCAATTAATAGCACCAGTACCACGTTTCAATTGGCAGCAGTGTTATAACATAAACTTCTACTCTGTTGTTTTTCTATACCTTGACAAAACATTTAAACGAATATTGCGAAAGTTAGAAAATCCCTTGAATTAGCAAAGTTGCTATAGGTAACTTGTGCTTATCATGTGTATAGTGTAACTCGCCTTCAGTTGTATTCGAAAGTTTGTATAATTAAAAGTACCTAGGTACAAAGGTACAACTTCCAGTTATTAAAATGGAGTCGCACCTTTCACGGGCATATATTATGTTACTTATACAGTGTGTTTTTTTCAATAAATAGCCATATGCTTCAGGGCACTCACTCTTAAACTAGTAAAATGAGTTGTTTTGTTTCTCACATTGAAATATAATTGTTTAGAATATAAATAAACATCATAGTGTCATTAGATATATCCGTTCGGCCAACCGACTAAATTCCAATGTATCTATCATTATGCCAGTTATTGTTAACGAGTATGTATGCTAATCTAATTTACATTTTTAAACTGGTAAGTAAATATTTTGTGTCGAAAAAACGTCTTTTAGGAATTTGTACCAAACCCTCACTACTCGGTTGCTCAGAAAATGTTTGTATGGGTTACTGTGGAGCCTATCGCTCTCTACTTTTACTTTTAAGTGATCCTTTTTTCTTTTTATTATTTTCATAATCAATATTTAACACATTAATTACAAATTTCAATTCTTAGTTAACGGTGAACGTTAATTCACTAATTACCTGACCAGTAGGTATATTAAAAGGACAATGTTGACGAGATACAATTTAAATATTTGGGTCAAACTTAGCATTATTGGGTATATTCAAAATAAGCATCAATAATATATAGAAACGCTAGTGTAGCATTTTATTCCTGAACAGTTTTAAAACGTTTGGTTCGTTTATATTAAAACGTTATTCTGTATAATATGTAGATGAACTGACAGACAATGTCCACTACTAAAGTAATTAAGATGATTATTGCCCCATACATATCCTACGTAGCACTTCTACTAACTCAAATTGATCCGAATGTTTCTCAAACTAAAATCTAAGCGTAATACCTTAATTGTTTTTGTCTAGATAATAGGAATATCATTCTGAAAGTTTAATTCAGCAACTGCGATTGCAATATTCTTCGCAGTTTCACATATCTATACTATAGTACTTATTCACTTCATGGCAAGTGTAGGGTAAGTGGACCCAACGCGTATCATTTTGGTTAAATCCATGTTAAATCAGCATAACTACAAAATTCGACACAAGGAAGTCTCTATTTTCTATAAACACTATTATTGGATGAGGCTTTACTAGCTGTTTTCAATAATAGCCTGATGTAGGCAAAAATAAAGGAGTAATTCTGCATGTAAGTACTACAATCTTTCTTCATTACATTTGACGTACACGCGTTTGAGAAGATATATTAATAAAACAGTAATTTAAGCTTGATCACGACACACACGTACAGATAACCACACTACATTTGGTAAAAACTATATGAAAATGTATATTTACCCGGTTTTGGCCTGGTTACCCTAAAAACTTAACGAGAATTCCGAAATTGTATTGTTTACCTTTCAATACATCAATTAAACGGTAACTATTAGCAATCTCTTTGTACCCACTAGCAAGGTTCAATGACTCGATATATCAACTGAAGAGCAAATCAAATTATTTTAATAAATATTTTGATTTGTTTATTTTAAGTAGTCACACTAGTCACACTACTATAATACACCGGAGGCCTAGGTCACTTTTCCTTTGTATATGACGTCTATATAAGTTTATAACACGATATATCATCGATTTTAAATAAAATACCGAAGAAAATAAAGTGTTACCTACTATCATCAATTTTGCTTATAATAAAGGATAATGATATTACAATATCATTTTTAGTAGAGTAACATCAACGTAAATATTTTAGTTAGTTCAATGACCCCTAATATATGTAGGTACTACATATCTCTTTATGAGGAGTTTTGATTCAGTTTTTAAATGCACTTATCTATTAACCATTACAATTGACAAACTTGACAATCATGTTAAAATCAAAGTAATCGTAATACACCAAAAATAGTTATTTGTGCAACAAGAGAGCAAAGTTAGTTCTTGCTTCGAGTGTTTATTTTGAGACCTGAGCAAGCGAAAGATTCTATAATAGAATCACGAGCGTAGCGAGTGATTCTAATTTAGAATCTTGAGCGTAGTGAGGGACTCAAAGGCACGAGGTGCAAATAACTTTGGTCTCATGTTGCACATACAACTTTTCACCTCAGCAGTACGAACATACCGATAATAATACAGATACGAATACCGATACAAAAAAATACTCGGTTAGAACAGAGAAGTGATTTTATATATTTTTTTTTACTTTTGACTTGTATGACTTTTCGACTTTTTTGTATTTTTTTTTACTTTTTTGACTTTCCTTACTAATTTAACTTTTTTGAAATTTTGTAACTTGTAAAATTATTAAAATTTCCGAAATTTTAGGAATTTTTGAAATTTTTGGAATTTTTGAAATTTTTGAAACTTGTAATTTTGTAACTTGTAAAATTATTAAAATTTCCGAAATTTTAGGAATTTTTGAAATTTTTGGAATTTTTGAAATTTTTGAAACTTGTAATTTTGTAACTTGTAAAATTATTAAAATTTCTGAAATTTTGGAATCTAGAAATTTAAGATATTTCGGAATTTTCAAATTTTTTGAAATTTTTGAAAACTTTTGAAATTTTTGACCTTTTTGAAATTTTTTGACTATTTTTAAATTAATAAGAGAGGAGGAGCTTCTTTTGAAAACATTGTAATCACATTGATTAGAAACTAGTGCCTGCGCCAAATCTTGTGATTAGGTTTCAAGCTAATTTAGTGTTCATCGGGGTTCTGCTATTCAAAAAGCGACGTTATGACGTTTGAAATATTATTTTCTCTTTCTTTTTACTGCAGAATTTTCAAGGTCATTTTGTCTCACTCAGTGAGCAAAATCGAACTTTGCTCACTGAATTTAGGCGGCAAAGAACCCTCGTTCGAGTTGCTGAGGTGAAAAATATATTATGGTATGACCCAATTTGAGGGTAGAAAAAAAGACCAACATAATTCGTACACGGATTGAAAATACTTATCTATTAGTGTGTTTACGATCCATATACATAATAACGATAAACGTGAAAAATTATGTTTTGTAAATCATGCGTTAATAGCAAAAGGTAATAAATATGTATTCACTATCGATACATACAAAGTAAATTAATTCAATTCGATCTCACCAGACGTTGATGCATGTCATATGTACTTAGTCGTAAAACTGTAGCCCGTTCCAAATGGGCCACCTCTGTAAGTAGGTACCTACACTTTTATTTAAATGAATTTAGAATAAAACTAATCACTGCATAGTTTAAAATAATTAGTTACGCGATGCAAATTCTACAGTGGGCGCTTTATTTTCCCGACTTCTGATTGTAAGCATAGCCATACAGTAGAAGGGTAGGGAACGCCTTTTATAAATAAAACGTTGACATTTAACTATAAAGGTTATATTTAAGTATTTTAAAACTTCTATACATTTACACATTACCGACACTGTAACTAAAAACTCATTGCAATTATAGATGTTGCATGTTTATGCTAAATCTTATTAAAACGCGTCAATTATCGGATATCGGTAGAAGTCTAATAATACAATTTCAATACTAGCAGTGTATCTATCATAAATCTACGAATGATGCTTTTGATGTAAAAAAACGTTTAAATTTTATAAGGAGCTACAGAGATGTGCGTAAGCGTCGACGGACCACGGGCAACAGGGCGCGCGCCCGCGCGGCACCCCACCATTCGTCAATCTCGTGACGTAAGCAACAAAGTAGTCCTCAGCTATCTGGATTTGCCACTTCAAACAATTGAATTCTGTGAATAAATTAAAATAATTTTAGTAAGTTTTATAAAAATAAAGCACCGAATGCTAGATATGCTAACATATGTAAGATCAATTCATTAACCGACAAATAAATTGATTTCAACCGACATCAAAATACCAACCTATCTCTAACCTCAAAATGAATATTAGGTAAGTTGTTCAAATTTTATGTCCTATAAACACATTTAATTTTCAATCATAAAGCTTCTAACTGTGAAAAATGACCAATAATATTGAAATATCTTTTACAGGTTCTTGTGCCAGTTGTGCATCATTCATCATCATCTCATCCTTGCCGATACGGCTACGCTACGGCGACTGCTGCTGGTATCTTGGGCTCCTCAGATGTGCTCGAACGTGACTCACAATCCGGGGTGATCCGCGGTCTTCGAATTATTGCATCAAAACCCAATACAATTATTTGACTTCATTAATATCCAGATTTATACAGGGCACTTTGAAATTATAATGTACATAGTTATACTAAAGATTTATTTATTGCCAAATAGCTTTTTATAGTAACATTTTCACAAACTAGAATCTTATAATTATCTACTAACAATTACATGTAGCTGATAAATATAAATAAAGTAGCAGTATGCAGCAGGTATGTGCATACCGCCCGCGTCGTGTTATGAAGACCGGCGGCCAGCAGCTGTCTTCCCCTGTGCGTTTGTTAGTAATAGTGTTTCTCTGATCGTGAGGCCGTGGGGCTCCCGGACCTCTTGATTCACGGATCAAATGCCTCGACGCCAACAATAGTTAGACGAACGACAGCTATGTTTCATAGTCTTGTAGTGCTTTCGAATATAATCGGCCGCCGCTCCGGCTTGTTTGCTGGTAAATAAATGAAAACCTTCGCCGTCGTAGCGCACAGCTTATTTTTAGGGTGTCAGCAACATCCTGAAAGCCCGGCAGATAATGTTCTTGTGATCACTGGCGTGAATACCAAGGGTTTACAACGGGTGCCCTAATCACACCTCCTGCCCGCTTCTCCCTCGACCCCTTAGTCGTCTACCTTCAAAATGTCAAGCTTGCGGGCTAATAACCAGTTGTATGGAGTGAGCACTCTATAAGGCTTATTATTTCTCTATGTTCTGGAAAACTCAGTGGTAGTGGTAGCCGGGGTTTCAACCCAAGAACTCCAGATTGAAAGTCAGCTAGACGTCTTACCGCCAGGCTACCAGCGCTTTTTAGGGTTCCGTAGTCTGTCCGTCGGTCCGTCTGTCCGCGGTCTAGCTCAGTGACCATTAGCACTATAAAGCTGAAATTTCGTATGAGTGTGTGCATTAATCACGCCGAAAAAGTGGGATAATAAAAACTGGAAAAATATTTTTATTAGGGTACCTCCCTTACACATGAAGTGGGGTGTGATTTTTTTTTCTCGTTCTAACCCTATTGTGTAGGGTATCTTTGGATAGGTATTTTAAAATCAATATAAGCTTTCATTAACAGTTTTTAGATAAAACTAATAGTTTCTTAAATAATCGCTCTGAAAGTTAAAAAAAGAGCGTTCCCCCATCCAACTTTGGAACCGTGGGTCCAAAAAAATTGAAAAAAGTCATGGAAGTCAGGCCTGATAAGTACTTTTAATTAAAACTATATTGAATAAAATCGGTTGAATTGTAACGCCGTATGGAACTGCTCGGAGGGCGACCTTCAATCGCTGCAGCAACCACCTTCACCCATTTTTGGGAAATGCAGCAGTGGTTTTTCTTACACAGAAAGTAATGATCTTTCAGATGAGCATTGGTTTCTAGAGGAGATCGATCGTACTAGAGACCTAATAAAATCGATCCCTTATAATGCTGCAGCAACTGACAAGGCCTGTCATTGGGGCTTGCAGCACCGCATTATCGTATAGCCCTAACTCTCCTCTGCTTCGAGGAACAAAGGAAACCTGGGAGATTTATCGTACTAGAGACCGATTTTTTTTTCATTTTTCAAAATTTTTTTTTAATATGCCGCCCATTTTTTTGCATTGCAGCATAGGCATTTCGTGTTCTGCTATTAAAAACGCGTCTAATTATATATATATCATCCGGGAGACTTATCGAACTAGGTTCAGTGTCATGGGCTCTTCTACTATTAGAGCTTTAAACCAAGGGGAGTGGCCATTGACAGGCGTTCCCCTCTGC
Organism: Pammene fasciana; assembly: GCA_911728535.1. NCBI lineage: Eukaryota > Metazoa > Arthropoda > Insecta > Lepidoptera > Tortricidae > Pammene > Pammene fasciana. Next base: position 12,623,250 of record OU452283.1, read on the forward strand.
CGAAAATGTATGACCAGTGGTCATACTCATTGTATGGACTGACGTTTATTTGACGTGGCTATTTTGACGTTTCGCATACATTTGACGTTCCCCTCTCCCGCAAAAATCGGCAGACTTTTTCCGATAGGAATGAGAGCGCGTCTCGCATCCGGTTGGTTTAATAATCAAAGATGATCACTGAAAGTCGAACTGTCATTGACAAAATAACCAAATAAATTAAGAATCACCTAACACTTTACATATGGACGTAGTTCTACATAGATATAGTATATACAAGTATAGATGTGCAACCGAGCGACCGCGTATGAAAGCGAGCGGGTATGAAAAAGACTATCATGACGTCATACTGTGCACAAATATGGGGTTGCCAGGGTAGCAAAAAAAATTCCACTAAAATGTCGTCGAAACCGTTGCAAGTACTTGACTCCGTAGTGACTGCAATGTGTGTCGGAGCTGTTATTCACGAGCAGCTCAGCTGAGGGGTTGACTCTTCAAGAAAACTCCTGCTTCAAGTTAACTTAATGAATTTAATATACTTTTTACAAAGCTTTAGGTAAGACAAGTAGGTATGCGTATGTGACGGTCGGTGGTTGTTTTTCGTGTGTGTGGTGCGCGCGGCGACTCCCGCCGCGGCCGTGACGTCAGCCTCCTCAGCCTTCACCCCTCGGAGACTGGTTTAGACGCTGATGCGTTAACAACCTGCCCCCCTTGAAAGCTGCTGCTTTCAAGCTCATCCATACAGGGCAGGGGGCACACTCGGTTGAGTGCTCTTCTGACCACGCCTTTGTGTGTGGAGAAGTCTGCAACCCTGCAGACCTCATCAGCCCCTGGATAGAGGCGCAAGACTCGCCCGAGTCTCCATTTCAATGGTGGGGTGTTCTCCTCCTTGAACACCACCAGGTCTCCAACCTTAAGCTCTTTCTGCCTCTGGCGCCACTTCGTGCGTTGCTGCAACTCGGCTAGGTACTCGTTCCGCCATCTTTGCCAGAAGTGCTGGCGTAGCTGTTCGATCCGCTGGTACCTATCAGGGTTTTTAAGACAAACGGGTGGTGACGGTAACGAAGTCATGGGTCGCCCCACCAGAAAGTGCCCTGGAGTCAGAGGAGAGAGATCAGTTGGGTCTGACGAGAGAGGAGTGAGAGGTCTGGAGTTCAAAATGGATTCAATATGAATGAATAAGCTGCTCAGTTCCTCAAACGTCAGACTAGCATTACCCATAATTCGTTTTAGATGGAACTTGGCTGATTTAACAGCTGCTTCCCAAATTCCACCGAAAGTGGGAGAGTAGGGGGGAGAAAATTTAAATTTTATGTGCTCCTCATTACCAAACTCATAAATTGAATTTTGAGCGGATCTTAGCATTCTACCTAACTCATTATTTGCCCCAACAAAATTAGTCCCGTTGTCACAATAAATTGTATGCGGTCTACATCTACGACCTACAAAACGACGCAGGCTCAAAATGAAGGCATTAGTGCTAAGATCACTGACTGCTTCCAGGTGGACGGCCTTTGTCGCGAAGCAGACAAAGATATTAAGGTAACACTTTGTTATGCGATTGCCCTTTCCTTTTTTACTGGAAATCATGAAGGGTCCCGCAAAGTCAAGGCCGCACACCTGGAAGGGATAAAATGATGTAACCCTATCAGCAGGTAAGTTTCCCATCAGTGGCTCCATAGCTTCTCCTCGAAGTCTTACGCATGTGACGCATTTATGGACCACTCTACGCGCTAACGATCTGCCACCTATCGGCCAGAATTCGTCGCGTAAGGAGCTAAGGAGCAACTGAGGGCCAGCGTGTAATAGACGTAGGTGTTCGCTTTCCATCAAGAGCCTTGCAAAGTGATGCTTGCCGTCCAATAGAACCGGATGTTTCTTTTCATAATTGCAATCGGCATTTTGTAAGCGACCACCTACTCTAATCACTCCGTCGCCGTCAACAAAGACAGCTAACTGTAGAAGGTACGATTTAGTTTTAAGCCGTTTTCCTTGTAACAGTGTAGATAGTTCGGTTTCGTAAGTTTCTTTTTGTGATAATTTAATTAAGTATTTTAATGCATTATTTATTTCTTCTAGTTTTAAGGTTCCATTTGTTTTAGTTTTTGGATTTTTACAATTATGAATAAAGCGCAAAAAATAAGCCACAATTCTTTTTAATTTATTGACTTTGGAATAATTTTCAAACCTTATTAAGGGTGATTGCTCAATATTAGTCATGGCAAATATTGAGCGTTCACTCTGTTCTTTCCTTTCAGGTAAATTGTCGTCTATATAACCCAAGTTTTGAGGCCAGCTACTCTCGTCATGCGTTAAAAAGGATGGCCCGTGCCACCATAAACTTAGGTCTGGTAGTTGACTGGGTTCGACTCCTCGAGAGGCCAAGTCCGCAGGATTTAATGCCGTTGGCACGTGCCGCCAAGAGTCCCTCGTTGTTAACTCATGTATGTCGTTAACACGATTTGATACAAAAGCCTTAAACAGTTTTGGTTTGTTTCGTATCCAACCCAAATTTATGGAACTGTCCGTCCAGAATATCTTGCGATCGACGGTACAACGCAAGGCACTGACGACCTTGGCAGCTAACCGCGCACCTAATAAAGCTCCTGAAAGTTCAAGTCTAGGAATAGTTAGCTTTTTAAGAGGTGCTACACGCGTTTTGGCACACAAAAGATTAACGGTGACATTGCCAGCGTCGTCCGTAGACCGCAAGTAAATACAAGCAGCATATGCTGCTTGAGAGGCATCGACAAAACAATGCATCTGAATTGAGGTAGGGTTGGGACACAAAACATGTCGATGTACCTGTAGGTTTGCCAGTACATGCACATTTGACAAAAACTTAAGCCATATTTTTTTTATTTCCATAGGTACTTCATCTTCCCAGGACAATTTAAGAGCCCATAAACCTTGAAGCAATATTTTTAGCTTGATTGTGCATGCACTGAGCAAGCCCAGTGGGTCAAATATTTTACAGGTATTAGACAAAATTACCCGTTTTGTTATGACACAGGTATTTTTGTCCAATTTTACAGAGAACTGTAAGTTATCATGTTCGGGAGACCAAATTAAGCCTAATACACTAGACTGTTTATTCAAGTCTAATGACTGAATTGAAGTACAGTCATCAGAAAAAATCCGTGCACAATTTGTTCGAAATTTGTGAATAGGAAAGCAAGCTGAGGCAAGCGTAGCCTTAACTATCTCGTAAATATGCCTTAACTCGCTTTCACTTTCAGCGCCACTCAGAAAATCGTCATAATAAAAATCATGCCTTATTATTTCCGATACTTTTTTGTCGGAACATTCATTTGCCAACTGTACGATGCACCTAGCACTTAAAAAGGGAGCCGAGCTGGTCCCATAAGTCACCGTATTTAGCCTGAGTACGTCTAATGGTTTGTTTTTATCATCCCTCCAAAGAATTAATTGCAGGTGGCGCTGAGTTTCATCTAAAATAATTTGTCGGTACATTTTTTGTATGTCACCGGACAAAACAAAATTATGTTGTCTGAACCGGATAAGGATATCAAACAATTCATCCTGTATAACGGGTCCTATATGCTGAATATCATTCAGTGATTTTTTGGAGGTGGATTTAGCACTACAATCGAAAACTACCCTCAATTTTGTAGTTTCACTTTCGCGGATAACTGCGTGATGTGGAGCGTAGTATCCGAAGTCGGGTTTGTTAATTCTATTCAAGTGACCTAGATCTTCGTACTCCCGGATAAAGTCGCAGTATTGTTTTTTAAGAACCGGATTTTTATCCAGTTTGGTTTCAAGATTCAAGAACCGTTTTTTCGCCATGTTAAAAGAATCTCCTAATGCGGTTTCCGGTTTTTCATTTAACGGCATTTTAACTAAAAATCTCCCATTATCTAAACGTCGCGTGTTTTCTAAAAAGTGTTTTTCGCAAATATTATCGTCGTTGCTAGAAAAGACATTCGGTGATGAAATTTCCTCAAGCTCCCAAAACCGTGCCAAATTTTGTGATATAAGTTTTGTGAAATTACAATAGACAATATCGTCCTCATTATCAAGATCGGGGTCGTCACCCACGGGCCCTGCAACCAACCAGCCTAAGTGTGAAGATTGAAGAGTAGGCTTGTTAGGTCCTAATTTGATTTTCTCCGAAGTCGTAATGTCGAAGAAGAATTCATTGCTCAGCACCAGGTCGACTTCTGAAGGACGATAGAACCCAGGATCCGCCAGTTGGATGCCCGCAGGTATGTTCAAGTCTGAAGTATCGACATAACTGTTAGGTAAATTGTCTATAAGATTTTCCACTACGAAACAACGAACGTTAAAGTTATATGAACTCGTTAATGAGCTAACGTTGAGTTCACACCGGTCAGAAACATTAAATGACATTTTATTCAAGCCAAACACGCGAGTCGGTTTTTTATTACTGTTTGTAAACCCTAACTTATTTTTCATTCGCTCAGATAAGAAACATCTCTGCGCGCCAGGGTCTAACATAGCCCTAGCAATGTGAGTTTTATTATTTTGCACATTTGTTATTTTAACTAAAGCCGTGCATAACAAAACCTCCCTATCGCCTACCGCGGCGCACGCGCTGGTCGCGCTAATGACGGGCGCCGGGCCAGCTGATTTATTTTCCGTATTTAAAGACGGCAATTGATTATAATTATGCAATAATGTATTATGTTTTGCCTTACAGACCTGACAAGAGCCGAGCCGACATTGCTCAGCATTATGACCACGCCTCAAGCAGTTCAAGCAAAGATGTAACTTCAAGACTTCACTTGACCTACTTTCGACGCTCATGTCCTTGAACTTGACACACTCCGTTATCCTATGCGCGTCGTGGCACACCGGACACGTCGGTGCGCTACTATTTTGTTTACGGGATGCGGTTGCAGTAGCGACAAAAGCCTTATTATTATTATTAGTACTATTAGTACTCTTAGTGTGGAGATATTTATGATCGCTTGGTTTGTCGCTCCTGCAAGCTACCACGGTTTCTAAAACATCGGCCCGGCTGCGCAAGAATTTCAAGAATTCGGATAATACAGGCAAGTCTTTTAAGTCAGCCTTATATTCTTCCCATTTTCTTGCTGTGGTGGGATCTAGTTTACTCGCGACTAGGTATATAATGACGTCATCCCACGAGTCAGTCGGGCGGCCTAAAGATTTAAGGGCGCTCAAGTTTTTTGTAACGTGATCAATTAGAAACCGAATTGATCGATGAGATTCACGATTCTGTTGATCTATGTTAAATAATGCCTTCATGTGATTATTTATAAGTAAATGTTTGTTATCAAACCGTTCACACACTAATTGCCATGCAGTTTTGTAGTTCTTAGCGGTAAACTCCAGTGATTTTATTACGATACTGGCACTGCCCTCTAAAGAGGAGCGTAAATAATGATATTTGTTTATGTCAGGGATCGCTTCGTTCGCATGGATCATGGCTTCGAAGGTGTCACGAAACTCCAACCATTTTAGGTAGTTTCCATCAAAGGAAGGGAGCGAAATGGTTGGTAACCGGATTTTACTTACGGGGCCCGAATCGAAGGTCGACTGGGCTGTTCGCGCACCCTCGGAACCATGGTCGGAGCTGTTGGAGTGAGAATCTATAATTTCCTGAGTGGCTGAGATGAGAGAAAAGAACTGTGTTTCCATGGCGTCCCTTTCTTCCATCTGCTCATCTAACTTTGCACTTTTCATTTCAATTTGTGTTTGGATCGCGTCAAATTCCGAAAATAAAGTTTGCAACCTAGCCAAACGAAGACTTAATTCTTTAATCAGTAACGTTGTTATGTTTGAAGGATCCATTTTTTGAATAATGCTAAGATAATCCTTGTATTTAGTTACACGACCCTTATAGGTCCCTCTCTGACGAACCAGCTCTTTTATAACTTCCTCTGACATTTTAAATTATTTATTTTAACTAAACAGGTACACAAATTTAATTAGGAGCAAATAAAGAAATAGATAAAATAACTTGTGCACTCAAACCCAATCCAAAAGTCTTGATAATCGAGCCAGCACTTTTATTCGCAGCGAAGTAGGTGACGTACACGCCACGTAAGCCGTGCACGCCAGCACGCCCAGCACGGCGAAGAAATGCCCCGTATACACCCGTAGCCACTGGAATGCACGGTTAGGACGATATAAGCAAAATATCACAAACGAATATCGCTGATTTAGGGAAAAAGCTAAAAGATTGAAGTGAAATTCCTAACGGGGTTCTTGTTAAGCTGGTTTTTTATCCAAGAAGAAGTATGAATCTAATATTTGAATGATGAGCACTTAATTTTTTTTACTTGAATAGGATTATGTTGCATAAAGCAAATTATTTTTGAAGAATAAAGCTTAGTTTTTATGCGAATAATGCAGTAGAAATGCAGTTGCTAGGCAAAGCTGATGCAACACAAAATGGACGCTCGCTTATCGCACTGAGTAGATACACCTATTTATGCTTGCAATTTACGTAGTTGATGGATACAAGTAGGCTTCTCTTAACTTCATGCACAGCGACGAATAAGCAGTGAATTTAATAGCTGTAGCACTTGCACTGATTTTAATCCTATTCTGACGAATTATGGGCACTTCAAGGTCTAGACGCAACGTGGACGAGCACTACTTATTCACACAAATTATGGGAAAGGATCACAAGCGTTAAGGAAAATATAGGATGGGCTACTTTCCTTATTACTGCCATGACGATGCGCTCGCTGCAGGTGCAATTGTTGCAATCCGTAGGTATGGAATATTCCGTTCGTCCGCCGTTGTCCCGTTAGATAGGTATGTGGACTTTGGTACTGTCCTGTCACGGTCGCCAATTGTCGGAGCTGTTATTCACGAGCAGCTCAGCTGAGGGGTTGACTCTTCAAGAAAACTCCTGCTTCAAGTTAACTTAATGAATTTAATATACTTTTTACAAAGCTTTAGGTAAGACAAGTAGGTATGCGTATGTGACGGTCGGTGGTTGTTTTTCGTGTGTGTGGTGCGCGCGGCGACTCCCGCCGCGGCCGTGACGTCAGCCTCCTCAGCCTTCACCCCTCGGAGACTGGTTTAGACGCTGATGCGTTAACAATGTGTGAGTCGCCATTTTGGCATAGGATCATAACATAAACAATCGCGAAAATAATTAGTCTCGAGCTCTCGAGTCAATAGAATGCTGCATTTCGGTGTTGCACAATTGGTTTGTTGAAATTAAAACATTACTTTTCATTGTTGACGATTTAAATGTTTTATTTGCATAATTTGGCTTTGAATGCAATTTGCCAATTTACGCTTACGAGTATAAGAGGGTATACAAATGACTTTTTTGAAATCGTCAAGTTTTGGGTAATTTGCGTTAAGAATCATGAGGACTAATGATTAAAACAAGAATAAAATGATCCGAACATCTTTATACAGATTCACACAAGCTAGTATCTGTAATATCCAACCTCTTTTTAAGTCTTTAGTTTTAGAAACCCTTCAAATAATAACAACGTCTAATATGTCATTAATTTTATTGTCAATGAATTACAACGATACATGTAAATAAATTGAGTTTATTTTATTGGCGATGAGATAGACGCCGAACAATTCGCGCAGTTTTTGAGCGTTCAACAAGCGCAACAAGAACAGAATATATTAAAAATTCTAAGCATCGCACTTGCGAACACCGCGACACGAACAGGAGCTAGTTCCTCACACTCGGACACAACGAACAGCGTGACGAGCGCCAACACTTCCGTGCAGGAATCTAAATTTTGCAAGTTTCTTCGTCCGTTGGAAATATGCAAATATCAAATTGCTTGAAATACCCCTATATATGGGGAAATTTTTAGGGTTTTTTTTTTTCTTGTAGGCAACCCTATAATCCGACCAATTTATTGGACTTGTATAATACTAAGCTGGCTGTCTAATATATCTGTACTACGCAATTTGACCGGTTTGCATGTCAAAAGTCACGAAGTTGTTTTGAAAATCATTTATAGATTTTTCGTGTTTTATCAAGTTGTTTTATGATACAACTAATGATTTAACTCAGCAACTTGGTTCTTGTGAGATTTGAGAAGGAAATAAGTGATCAAAATACAGAAAACTTGTACTTACGCATGAAATGTAACATTAGCTTCTTTTTGATCGGTTCGGCTTTTGCAGAATGCAGACAAATATACAGAACATCCCACCATTGTTTAAAGCACAAACAAACACCACACATCTGTTATTTGGCCGCTCATGTGCTAGAAACAAGTAATTAATAAGTAATTATTCGACAAAACCTTTGTTTACTTTTCGTCATAATACGACCAATTTGTGTTGTTCACTTGAGTTGATCAAAGTATGAAGTGTACCATAACCCGACCATGAACAAAAGTCCGGTCGGTGATAGTGACAAAACATGATACTCTTTTCTATTTCCTCTTGTAGGAATCGCAATTAGGCTATCTTTCTCTTTCAATGTCAAATAAAAGCGTGTCAGGCCCTTGTAGTTCTACGACGTTTTAAACTAGTAGTGTTTCGTTTTGTTTTGGTTTTCGTTACCTATATCCTACGACGAAATAAATATATGGACGGATGGACGGAGTGCTAATAATACAGGTAAAGTAAGACTAAATATGCCATTTTGGCGGCAAAATATGTAGGTACCTACATCAATGAAACTTTGCTTTATAACTTTCTGCGGATCTGCGGGGTCCTATCAAAATGTATGCATCCTACCCCTGGGTATGGTAGACATCATTTTAGCAGGTCCAACAACGTATCTAGGCCTAGCAGCGCTTGCGCATGCCCTTTGCTGATCTGTGGTCTATTCAGTGCGTTACAGCCGGCTGGTGATTTTTTTATTTGTAATAGCATATAAACTACATATAAAAACGAATTTCAATCGGGACGCGATATTCATTTTTTGAAGTAAGTTAGTAAGCATATATTATGAATTTATGAAACCTACAAATAGTGGGTAAATTTTTCAGAGCTGGTATGATTTCTATGCTTGTTATTGTTCACTGATCATTGATTTTTTTCTAGAGTTTAGTCCTTCAGAAAGAAGGTTCTACTGACTGACCTGAAAGCAAGTAATATCAAAAATACCAATAATGTAAAATTTACTCCGTTGATATTAATTTAAGGATCACTTTAGCTCGACGACGTTAAAGTAGAAAAACCGGCCAAGAGCACATCGGGCCATGCTCAGTGTAGGGTTCCGTAAACTAAGACCATTAATTCAAAAGGTCGTTTCTTACGGGAAATTTGGCGGCGCTTACGTCATTTTTACTTACGTCCTTTCACTATGGGTTTTTGAGTGATAACACTGATAACTCAAAAACGGCTCAACCAATTGAATTCAATATAGTTTTCATTGAAGGTACTCAATACGCCTCAGTTGCATGTTTTTTTTCTAAATTTTAGGACCCACGATTCAAAAGTTAGATGGGGGGGACGCCCTGTTTTAAACTTTCGGAGCTATTATTTCCGAAAGTATTCGTTTTATCCAAAAACTGTGCAAGAAGACCCAATTTTTTTTAAATGACCTATTCAACGATACGCCTAACAACTTGTTGGATAGAAAAAAAATTCCCCCCCCCCCCCCACTTCACGTGTACGGGAGGTACCCTAACTAAATATATTTTTCGCGTTTTTATTCTACCGTTTTGTCGGCTTGGTTTAATGCACATATTCAAACCAAATTTCAGCTTTCTAACGGTCACTGAGCTAGACCGACTGACTAGACGGACGGACAGACATGGCGAAACTATAAGGGTTCCGTTTTTGCCATTTTGGCTACGGAACCCTAAAAAGGAGCCGGAGTGAGATCATGAAGTTATTATTTTAAACTTGAGTATATTCTTCGGCCACAAGGTGAGGAAAGAGAACGTATTAGAGGGTGCGTCTCGTTTTGACCATTGACTAAGGAGGTAATGACCTAATGACCTGTCACATTTGACACATATTGACATTTTGATGGTCTGTAGAAAAATAATTTATTACTGAACACTTTGACTATTCAACCCACCGGACCGGCCATGTCTGTCATTTTCTATACAAAAAAAGTCTGCCGATTTTTGCGGGAGAGGGGAACGTCAAATGTGTGCAAAACGTGAAAATAGCCACGTCAGATAAACGTCGGTCCATACAATGAGTATGACCACTGGTCATACATTTTCGGCAGAGGGGAACGCCTGTCAATGGCTACTCCGGTTGGTTTAAAGCTCTAAGGCTGGTTGTTATTTCATGGATTTTTTTTCCCTTCTTAACCTGTATCCAGCGAAACGGAACCATAGAATGCTTTAAAATAATTAAAAACATACCTACCTACCATGAACAGTCAGCATCAATAGTATCTTCCTACACGAAAGCCGCAAAAATATGTGACACGCTCCTATTGGCTCTACAAATACTTTTATTTCGCGTGTCACATATTTTTGCGGCCTTCGTGTAGAAAGATACTATTGATGCTGATTGTACCTATTTTGCTTTCTTAGACTAAACAACCAACCGGACCTGCCATGTCTGTCTTTTTCTATACAAAAAATCTGCCGAACCTGTGGTCATACACTTTCGGCAGAGGGGAACGCCTGTCAATGGCCGCTCCGGTTGGTTAAATGCTCTAAGCGTGTATTCATTTAGGAAGTAGCCTTTTTGGTATACACAATCTGTTTCGTTTTGCATGAAGGGTGTGAAGTCGTTACGTCACGTCAAAAATCTATACAAACGAGACACGCGAGACACAATCGAGCTTCCGTTAGCGAATTGCGTAAAGGATAATTTAAGTCATGGTACGGCTGTAACTTTTAGTTCTATAAGTGACCGCTAGCGGCTCTGTACAAATTCTCCATACAAATAATTTACAAAGGTGTGTCGACTTGGGTTAAATTGGCAAACTGATGGTAGTGATAAAGGTACTACTAGCTCGTGTCTACTCAGTACTCGATGTTTCGATGACAGCGGGCTGACATGATAAATGTCACATTGACGTATCACGTTCGGATACTAGTAACCATAGGCGGTTATCACACTGCTGCGGATCCGCATGCGGCGCCGGTACGCGAGTGAGACAGCGCTCTGCATGTGTATAGCGCTATCTCGCTCGCGCACCGGCGCCGCATGCGGATCCGTCGCCAGTGTGATAATCGCCATAGACTTGTACTATTTACAATTATTCATTTCACATTCCGTTTTGTATTGTTTCATGCTTTTTTTGTTTTCTTTTGTTTATTTTTGCTCCCTGTTTAAACTTTCTGACCTTAGGGTGGGTTGCACCACTGACTGACAAAACTGTCAAACTTTTCATACAAGATTTTTTTACGATTACGTTTACGTTCACAGACAGTTTGGTGCAACCGGCCCTTATTCTCTGTTATATTAGTTTTAAGACGTAACATTTTTGATACATGAACTTTATTATTGTGTACCGTTCGGTCGACCGGTGGGCCAAGCAGGCTCGTAAAGTAGTTTTAGTGTAATTAGCTTGTACTCATATTCGTATACACATATATATTTATATATATATACTTATATCTTATATATTTACATATTTATATTTAATATATGTCTATCAGTGGATCCAACGATTCTTTCTATTCTGCTTGCGATTTGTCTTCATCATTTCATTCAACCGACGAACCGATCGAGCCGGATACTCTTGGCTCATTGCTGAGATGTGAGTTCCAGAAACATCCTAATTTCTTCAACGTTTGTCATATTAATGCGCAGAGCATTTGTAGCCACTATTCCGATTTCCTTGACACCTTTTCTTCTTGCAATGCTCATGCCGTCCTCGTTAGTGAAAGCTGGCTTAAACCCAATATCTCTTCGGTATCTTATTATAGACTTCAGCCCATAACGGAGGTCACCGTTGGTAAAATAATCAAATCAATTAGCACTCAGGCTCAAGGCACTGACGGCATTTCTCTTGATATGCTTTTAATGACCCTGCCACGCACTTTGCCTATCATTACAGCCATTGTAAACCAGTCGATTATAACAGGCATATTCCCTGAACTTTGGAAAAGTGCTGTGATCAGGCCAATACCTAAACAAACATCTCCAACAAGCTACAAAGATTTGCGACCTATCAGTATCCTTCCTGTAATGTCTAAGATATTAGAAAAAGCGGTGTGTATGCAACTAGTAGAATATCTGGAAAGTAACAATATTCTACCCCCCAGACAGTCCGGCTTTAGGAAAAAACGTAGTACAGCAACAGCCCTTCTCGATGTAGTCGATGAAATTCGTGCAGCACAGGATGCTGGGAAGGCCTCTATTCTGGTTCTGCTGGATTTTTCACGCGCATTCGACACAATAAATACCTTGTTATTATTATCGAAACTGTCGTACTATGGATTTGACCTCAGGACAATAAACTGGTTCGCATCATACCTTGGCGAGCGCACCCAGCAGGTTGAAATACGAAACTCTGAGGGCTCATCAATCGTGTCTGAAAGAATTACAGTCAACAGAGGTGTCCCCCAGGGATCCATTTTGGGGCCCATCTTATTCATACTATACACTGCGGACATACTAAATAACATAATCAACTGTAAATATCACTTATATGCAGATGATCTACAAATGCACATCTCGTTTAAGCCTGAAAATACTGATATAGCCATTGCTAAATTGAATCAGGACCTGGATCAGGTCGCATACTGGTCTAAGAAAAACTGTTTAGTATTGAATCCCTTGAAGTCAAAGTTTTTAGTGTTAGGTACTAAACTTCAAATGGCAAATACGATACTACGCAACCCACAGGTCTGTATTCTGGACGACAGTGTTTCTCGTGTATCTGAGGCCAGAAATCTGGGAGTATTGATGGATGGCAAACTAACATTTGAAAACCACGTTCTGGAGACAATACGTAATTGTTTTTATCGCCTTAAAGTCTTGTACAAGATCCGAAACTTTTTAAGCACAGACATCCGAATAAAACTTTGTGACACCCTTGTATTGTCTAAACTAAACTACGCGGATACAGTTATCGGACATTGCTTGTTATCTCGTACAAAATCGCAACTACAAAGGCTCCAGAATGCCTGTGCCAGATTCTGTTTCCCGATTCCACCAAGAGCTCATGTAACACCGTTTTTAAACAATGGCAAACTACTCAAGATGGAGGCCCGACGAAAACTTCATTTTGCTACACTGCTGTTCGGGATCGTCCAGACCAAACAACCTTCTTACCTTTTCGAAAAACTAACATTTTCCCGTAGACATGTAAGGCAAGCCCCTCGCCTCCTCTGTCCCCAACGCAGTGGGTCAGCTAGTTTCCGCGGCAGCTTCCGGTACGCAGCTACGCGCTGCTGGAACAATCTCCCTCCACCAATCAGAAATGCCAGTTCGCTGTCAATGTTTAAAAATAAACTAAAACTGCATCTTCTCAAGGAACAAACGACCTCCATCTAGCCGACCTACTTATATCATATATAGATATATATCTATCTACGTCAATGCAACCTTTCTATTTATTTATATAGTCTATCATTATCCGTAAATTTATATTTTTTATTTTCGCAATTTCACAACACGCACCATGCATTCTGTTGTATTTCGCTTTGTATAATCTATGTTTTGTATTGTTTTGTGTTTGTATTTTCATGTCAATGGGTACACTGAAAACCAGCGTCGTAACACTCTAGTGCTGCGACACATGCTGAGTGTTATCCTTTTCAGAAACCATTCATAGCATTGTAACCTCTATTTCACTAGTTTATGTATAATCTTATATTGTTGTGTCTGTGTTTTGAATAAATACTTCATTCATTCATTCATTCATTCATTCATTCATTCATTCATTCATTCATTCATTCATTCATTCATTTATAGTCTCCCTAGTTTTGTCCTGTTGCGAAATGATCGCACCGGTAAGCGTGGCGGCGGCGTGGCCATTTATCTGCGCTCTGACATCTCATACAAAATTATCAAGTCTTCTCCCTCCCTTTACTCCAGTTCTATGGGAAATCTAGTACTTGAGATTAAGTTGCGTGGTGTCAGCATAATTCTAGGCGTGATTTACTGTCCACCTACTATTGATTATTTTCCTGTGTTTGAGGACCTTCTCTCGGATGTTGGTTCAGAGTGCACACATCACATAATTATGGGTGATCTTAACACCGATTTATTGAGGCATACATCTCGATCTCGCCGACTAAGATCTATTGTAGAAGCGGCGGATTTTGCCTTAGTGCCTTTGCAGGCTACACACCACAATTCTGACTCCCCCGACACGTGGCTGGACGTGATCTTGACGTCGTCCCCAGATAATGTAGTTAATTCAGGCCAACTACTTGCTCCCGGCTTCTCACAGCACGACCTTCTATTTCTGACGTATATGATCAAACAGCCAGAACAAAAGCCAGTCGTCGTTCATTTGCGGAGCTTTGCCCGTCTCGACGTAAATTTGTTAAAGCAGGATGCCGCCTCTGCCGACTGGGCTGCCACGTTTAAAGCATCAACTGTAGATGATAAAGTAGCCAATTTCAACTCCACTCTCTTAAATTTGTTTGATGTACACGCGCCGGTCCGTGCAGTGAGACTTAAGCGGCCGCCTGCCCCGTGGATTACAAGGGGTGTTCGAATGGGATGTCAAGGCGGGACAAAGCGTTTCGTAGGTACAAGCGGGACCGCTGTGAGGAGAACTGGAGTCTTTTTAAAGCTGCCAGAAACCGATGCAACCAAATGATTAGAGCTGCGAAGCGGCGATACATCCACGACAACGTTTTGAATGCCTCCCTTGCTGACACGTGGAAGTTTTTGAAATCATTAGGCATTGGCAAAGGTAAATCCGATATGGATTCATCTCTCTTTACTTTGAATGAGCTCAATTTTCATTTTTCTCACAGTTTTTTTTAAACCCTTTAGTTAAATTTAAAACCTTATTGCTTCCTTCACTTCGCCTGATATCGCTCCTTTTTCTTTTTCCCCTGTCACTAATGAAGATATTCGCAAAACAATTATAACCATTAAATCTAAGGCAATTGGTCACGACAATGTAAGCCGAATTATGGTTATAAATGTCCTCGATTGTGTTCTGCCAGTTATAACTCACATTGTTAATGCTTCATTACTCTCAGGGGTTTTTCCATCATGCTGGCGTAGAGCTTTTGTCATCCCTCTCCCTAAAGTCAATAACCCTAGTTCTTTAAATAACTTTCGACCTATCTCCATCCTTCCATTTTTGTCCAAAATTCTAGAGGCCGTAGCTCACAAGCAGATCACACATTTTGTTCACAGCAATGGTCTTCTATCTCCACTTCAGTCTGGTTTCCGTTCTGGACACAGCACGACCACTGCGCTTCTGAAAGTCACAGATGACATAAGACTTGGCATGGAATCTACTAAAGTTACTGTTTTGATACTGATAGACTTCTCCAATGCCTTCAACGTCGTGGACCATGACCTACTTCTAGCCACTCTTAATAATTTGCGGGTTTCTTCTGATGTGACGAAATGGTTCTCTTCCTATCTTTCAGATCGAGTCCAGGCAGTCCAGGCAGATAATGCCAATTCTCTCCCCTTTCTCTTTTCAATATTCATTAACCTTATCACCGCCAAGATTCGTAGCTCTTACCATTTGTACGCGGACGATCTGCAGTTGTATGCACAAGCTGACATCGAGGACTTAAACTCGGCTATTCTCTCTATTAATGCAGACCTGGACCACATTGCCGAATGGTCTGTCAGTTTTGGCATTCATGTCAACCCAGCTAAATGTCAAGCCATAGTCATAGGCAGCCAGCGGCAACTTTCCAAGCTGAATACAGTCTCTATTGCACCCATTTTATTTGAAAACACTGTCATTCCCCTAAGCACAAGAGTTAAGAATCTCGGTCTTATTTTAGATTCTAACATCTCCTGGAATGATCAGCTATCGGAAATTAGTCGAAAGGTTACCGGATCGCTTAGAGCCCTCTACAAATTAAAGAACTTTTTGCCAGTAACCACGAAAAAGATGTTAAGTAGTACAGGCCTTAGTGTAGCCAATCACAGATAATGGTGATGTGTGCACTACCAATATGACTCAGGAATCACTTAATAAACTTGACCGTCTCCTCAACAACTGCATAAGATTTATTTTCGGCCTTCGTAAGTATGATTGTGTCTCCTTCTACCGCCGTCAGCTCAACTGGCTCTCTATTCGTCGTCGCAGATCCTTCAGGCTCCTGTGTGCCCTCTTTGCAATCCTGTTTGAGCCTTCTGCTCCTGGTTATCTTAAAAGTAAGTTTCTCTTCAATACCCCTCGCCCAGGGTGTGAGCTGCGTACATCCCGTATTCTCAATTTCTCGATACCGTCTCACCACACTGGGTTCATGACTAATTCCTTCGCCGTCCAGGCTATTCGTGCCTGGAACTCGCTTCCCCTCAACATCCGACAAGCCCCAAGCAAGTTTGCTTTTAAGCGGATGTTACGAAAGCATCTTCTACCACAAGATTCAGAATGGTATCCATCAATATAATTATTATATATATATATATATATATATATATATATATATATATGCTTCAGTGGAACTATTGGAGTGCCCTTTTTGCCTAGACAATAAATTATATAAGGGGCAAAAGGGCCTAGCAATCCATGCCGCCCGGCGACATGCGACGCGCATTACTGCTCCGCTGTCTACCGCTTCACAGCCTTCGCCCTCGACCGCCAACGCTATTGCCTCCAATAGTTCCACTCTGCTGGCAGAAAGATTGAGTTATTTAAAAAAACACGTTCCAATCGTAAAGAGAATACCCCGAGGCGCCCGCAGAGCTGTGGCTGGTTCCCTTTCAGATTGCGTGGCCAAGGTTGTCTCTGAAAATTCTCCCATAGCATGGGAACGCCTGCTCACGTTCTCTTATTCCATCCTACATGCCGATAAATATAGCAAATATTCTTTGACTAGTCAAATGGTTTAAGACATTTATTCTCATAAGAATATACACTATTCACTTAAGATGAGAATTTACATTCAATTATTGTATAAAATTACACGATGTGTATAATTTTTGCATCTCACGGAAGCATGGACAGATTAATAGGATAGCTATTTCAAAGCATGTTAAGGTTGTTATTAGAACAGCACCTGCGCCCGTGCGATGCAAAAACCGTACATTGGTTCAGGGCTTTAAAACGTTACCAATTCACATTATAAAATAACGTTAGGTAACGGTAAAACCATAAAAATACCTTAGTACCGGTAGTAAAAATGTAACGTTACTTAATAACATAACTTTATGGTAACGTTACCCAATTAACGTTACTTTTTATCGGTAAATTTACTTTACATTGCAGGGCTGGCTAACGTTACCCAATTCACATTATAATAACGTTAAATAAGTAACAGTATTTTAATCAGTAATGCTACGTTGCCACACCGCCCTACCAGAAACGCGCGCGCCGCGCTGCGCTAGTTGATTCGCATTGTTGCCACTTCGTGCACTGGCCTCCGTGACTCGTTGCCGAGTGTCTTGAACCCTACACATTTCCCTCGAGTCGAATGCGGGTGGGTATTGCGCGACGTTTTGTGTTGACTGTTGGTTGGTAACAGTTTGTGACTTGGCTGTGATTAATACAGGGTGTAACAAAAATACTGGTGATCCGCTTAAGGGCTTAATTGGTATCGTATTGCCAGTAAGAAAAAGTAGGAGAAAATTTAATGTTAGTTTAAAAATTTAATAATGTTAGTTTTAAAATCCAAGATGGCAGCCATATACTTTTTTCTTAAAAATCATCATGGTAGTCGCTTTCGAATAATTCGGGTGTGCAGATTATGAAAATAATGTCTGTTTTAAAATCCAAGATGGCGGCCATCGACCTTTTTCGTATAAATCGTCATGGTAGTCGTCTTCGACTAATTCGGATGTGCAGATTTCAAAAATAATGTTAGTTTTAAAATCCAAAATAGCGGCCATATACTTTTTTCTTAAAAATCATCATGGTAGTCGTTTTCGACTAATTCGGGTGTGCAGATTTCAAAAATAATGTCTGTTTTAAAATCCAACTTCCAAGATGGCGGGCATATACTTTTTCGTGAAAATCATCATGGTAATCGTTTTCGACTAATTCCGGTGTGCAAATTACGAAAATAATGTCTGTTTTAAAATCCAAGATGGCGGCCATCGACCATTTTCGTAAAAATCGTCATTGTAGTCGTTTTCGACTAATTCGGGTGTGCAGATTTCGAAAATAATGTTTGTTTTGAAATCCAAGATGGCGGCCATATACTTTTTGTAAAAATCGTCATGGTAGTCGTTTTCGACTAATTCGGGTGTGGGCTGTGCAGATTTCGAAAATAATGTCAGTTATAAAATCCAAAATGGCCGCCAAATACTTTTTTAGTAAAAATCGTCATGGTAGTCCTTTTCGAATAATTCGGGTGTGCAGATTTCGAAAATAATGTGTGTTTTAAAATCCATGGCGTTCATGCACTTTTCTTATAAATCGTTAGGGGTCTTTTGGATTAATTCGGGTATGTAGATTTCCAAAACAGGGACCGTTTTAAAATCCAAGATGGCGGAAATAAACAATTTTGTCAAAATCATCATGGTAGTCATTTTGGCCTAATTCGGGTGTGTAGATTTCGAAAATTAATGTCTGTTCTGAAATCCAAGAAAGCGGACACTTTTTTCAAAAAAATCGACATGTTAGTCGTTTTTTATTAATTCGGGGCAGTAGAATTCAAAAATAAAGACAGTTTTAAAATCCAAGATGGCGGAAATGGTCAATTTTGTCAAAATTGTCATGGTAGTCGTTTTCGATTAATTCAGGGGTGCAGATTTCGAAAATAATATCGGTTTTGAAATCCAAGTTGGCTGTCATACATTTTTTCGTAAAAATCGTTATGGTACTCGATTTCGACTAATTCGGGTGTGTAGATTTCGAAAATAAAGTCTGTTTTAAAATCCAAGATGGCGGCCATGCACTTTTTCTTTAAACACGTTATGGGTCTCGTTTCCTGTTTATTCGTGGATATAGATTTCGAAAATAAGGACCGTTTGAAAATCCGAAATGGAAAATACTATTTTGTCAAAATCGTCCTGGTAGTCATTTTGAGCTAATTCGGGTGTTTAGATTTCGGAAATAATGTAGTATTGAAATCCATGATGGCGGCTATACATTTCATTTTTTATCATGATGATTATGACAAAATTGTATATAAACTTTAAAATGGTACATATAACGACTTAAAAATATCCATAACGATTTTTAAGAAAAAGTCATGAACGCCATGGATTTAAAAACAGACATTATTTTCGAAATCTACACTCCCGAATTAGTCGAAATCGAGTACCATTACGATTTTTACGACAAAAGTATATGGCCGCCATCTTGGATTTTAAAACAGACATTATTTTCGAAATCTGCACACCCGAATCAGTCGAAAACGGCTACCATGACGATTTTCACGAAAAAAGTACATGGCCGCCATCTTGGAAGTTGAATTTTAAAACAGACATTATTTTCGAAATCTGCTCACCCGAATTAGTCGAAAACGATTACCATGACGATTTTTACAAAATGTTGGATGACCGCCATCTTGGATTTTAAACCAGTCATTATTTTCGTAATCTGCACACCCAAATTAGTCGAAAACGACTACCATGACGATTATTAAGAAAAAAGTATATGGCCGCCATCTTGGATTTTAAAACAGACATTATTTTCGAAATCTGTTCACTCGAATTAGCCGAAAACGACTACCATGACGATTTTTACCAAAAAGGTGGATGGCCGCCATCTTGGATGTAAAAACTGACATTATTTTCGAAATCTGCACACACGAATTAGTCGAAAATGACTACCATAAGATTTTTAAGAAAAAAGTATATGGCCTCCATCTTGGATTTTAAAACAGACATTATTTTCGAAATCTGCACACCCAAGTTAGTCGAAAACTACTACCATGACGATTTTTAAGAAAAAAGTATATGGCCGCCATCTTGGATTTTAAAACTGACATTATTTTCGAAATCTGCACACCCGAATTAGTCGAAAACGACTACCATGACGATTTTTACAAAAATTTGGATGACCGCCATCTTGGATTTTAAAACAGTCATTATTTTCGAAATCTGCACACCCAAGTTAGTCGAAAACTACTACCATGACGATTTTTAAGAAAAAAGTATATGGCCGCCATCTTGGATTTTAAAACTGACATTATTTTCGAAATCTGCACACCCGAATTAGTCGAAAATGACTACCATAAGATTTTTAAGAAAAAAGTATATGGCCTCCATCTTGGATTTTAAAACCCAAGGCGAAAGATCACCCTTAAGGCGTTTTTACCTTTTTAACCGTTTGTGGTTTTCTATCAAAAAGTGGGTAAGGAGTGAACCGGCTATTAGACATGGCAACTTGCAGGGCCCAATCTGTTGTGTACCCTGCCTCTCCCTCTCCCTCCTTCAGCTCCCTACGGGCCCTACCTTTAATTATACCTACCAACCTGACAGATTGGGCCCTGCAGGTTGCAATGTCTAATAGCCGTTTGAGTCGGATTGAAGCAAACATCGTAAAACGCTTCTTAAAAGTGAAAAAAAAAGTAATAAAGGTGGAGCGAGAAAAATACATATTGAATTGGATAATGTTTGACTGAAAAACAAGAAAGTTGTATTTATGCAGTAAAAATGAGTTCAATAAGTGTAGAAAATGTTATTAATACGCTGGCGCCCACCGAAATTCAAGAAACGGCACAGACATAGAAATTAGTTACCAGTGAAATCGCGTCCTAAATAAGAAGGTCCATGAACAGTGATATTTTGTATACAATATAATATCCGACAAACAATTCATATTATGGAAGGATGGCGAAAAGAAGCATTTATTTGCAGAAAGTTACATGCTCGTTTACTTTATCGTGCTTGTGAAAAGCATATGAACCGTCAATATACCTATAAATAGTATCTATTAGAGTGTTTGTATATGCCAATTAATTTTTTATTTTATTTCCTCACAGTAGTCGTGAAAAGCACTATGTAATGTCTCGGCCGAAAGCGCTATAGGTGGACTCGTATCTTCGAGGGCCTCCCCTGGCGGGTCGGCCCTCGAACTAACTCGATCCACCTATAGCTTACTTTCCAGCCTCTACAACAATGTACTATTATTAGCTAGGTTTCATGCGATTAATTAATATAATTTTTTTAGTTTATATTTGTTACGTATTTTCATGTATAATTCTAATTTATAGAATACACCATAGTTTGAATTTTTGCTTTAAATAGTATTTTAGGACGTATCTGACGTGTAAATTATAAATTTAACTAGAATTTAAGTATATGTACTATTCCGTTCATTATAATAGTAGGTATTTATTCATTTGCATAGTACCGTCAAGTCTGGCGACTTTGCCAAGGGTTACTAACTTTGCCACCAGCAGAGTGCCTAAGGTAATCCTTTCATACCACCGACAACGTATATTTTTTAGTGTTGTGCCTACTTTTAGTAGAAAATATGGTTATCAATTGGAAAAATTATTATGAATGCGACAACACCACGGCAACCATTTTCTTACCATTTCAGTTCCAAATTCGTCACTCACATAATCATAAAAGTTAGTGCTCAAGAACTTTAACAAGTTTAGAGTATAAACATCGCATCCAGATACATAAAATTTAGATATTACGTTATTTAAATGGTAAGGAATGAATTGATTACCTTATAAATGCCGTAGTGTTTGAATTGAGTCCCATAATTGTTTTGGCAAAGTTACCAGACCACGCCGACTAATATGGGAGGGCATCTTTGCCATGTTTTGTTGCGGCCTAGGGTTGGTACACAAGCATAAAATTTAAATTACATTTTTCATAAGATAGATACTTTTTAGGGTTCCGTAGCCAAATGGCAAAAAACGGAACCCTTATAGATTCGTCATGTCTGTCTGTCCGTCCGTATGTCACAGCCATTTTACTCGGAAACTATAAGACGTATCATTATCAAATTTTTACATAAAGTGTATTGTGTGTACAGCTACTTAGTTTTGTAGAGAAATTGCTAAAAAAATATTTTTAGGGGGGCACTCCATATGTGTAAGTAATTATCAAAAAAAAATTTTTTGACAAATATCAACATGATGCACATCAATCGATAGGTCTCTAAAAATAACAATGTTCAAATAACTGAGGTTTCTTTGAACATTTTTTGATTAAGTGGATATTTTCAGAAATAATCGCTCCGTAAGTCATAAAAATTGTGTCCCCTCCCCCTGTAACTTTTGAACCGTAAGTCCATAAATTATGAAAAAAATCAAGAAGATACGCCTTTTAATATTCTTTCAACCAAAATTATTTTGAGCATTATCGGTATAGGCGTTTTTGAGTTATCTCCAAAAAACTACAAACTTAGGCAGATACGACCTTGCGATAATAATTTATTCGATATGGTCTAAGAGCTGGCCACGTCAGATGTGACACAATAATGAGAGTTTTGTAATCAGTCCAATAAGATTGCATAACAATCCCTATTGCTAGATCCGGGCATCTGGCAGCTTTTAATGGGTGGAGCACAGAGTGGCAGACCAACAAAGTTTTTAAGTTATACCGAAATAGGTAAAAACTGCTGAAGTTGTATCATTTATAGAGAACAGGGCCTATATTTTAACATTAGAATCACAATTATTTGCGATTGGTTTTGTTGTTAACAATTGTATACAGAGTGTACTGTCCGCGCGCGAGAAGCGTGCACGCGTAAGGAATGTGAGGAATGTTGGGCGTCATGACCTAGTGTTGCGGGTTAGTCGATATTGCATTATCGATTTTGTGTAAGTTATTTGCCGCCGTTAGCATATACGTAGATCTTTATGAAAATAGTGTACATTATTAGAAAAAAGAAAACACTCGTTTTACAACATTTAATAACATTTAAATAATAAGTATATGAAACCTTAACAAGTACTTAAGTAATACCTACTACCTACTGAGAAACAACAAAAAATCTAAACCTCATTAATCTTTATATAAAGATAGTTATGTTCACATACCATTGAATCCATAATGTAAGTTCCATAACACGGTACATGAAGGTAGGTATGCAGGCTCATGTAGTAACAAAATCAACATCACTTTCACTATCATCACTTTCAGAAAAATCCGAACTTGACGAATTCGATGTACTGCTCTCCTGGCGAACTTCGATAATGAATGAGTCAATTACATCCTCCATTATGCCATCACGTTGCCAGTAATATTCCTCCAATACTAAAACATGATCATCATAACCACACCAATCTTCTTGCGTTACTTGGGTGATAGCTTGTTACGTAATATCTTTTAGTCTAGCCAAAGAAAAGTCAGAGGTTACGTTATGTTCCCTCACAAGCCTCTTAACTTTTGCCCATGCGAGCTCTATCGGATTTAAGTCGCACATATACGGCGGTAATCGCAATACATCATGGCCGTGACTTTTTATTAGTTCGTCCATTCTAAATGTCTTTTCAGGGCTCTTATGCAGTTCAACTAAATCAGATAAGTCAGATTTTCTCATACTAAGGTCTGCCTGTATATTATTCTTGGCAAGCCAATCTATCTTGGCTTGTTTAGTACTGGATTTTGGCGGGGCTTTATTTTCCTGAACACTATGGTAAGGTGCGTTGTCCATCACAACAACGCTGTTTGCAGGTAGGCTTGGCAATAACATTTCATTCGCCCATTTTTCGAAGTTTATGCTATTCATTTGTCCGTGATAGTCACCGCTTGCTGTGCCAGCTTTAAAAAGCAGTTTTGCGCCGTCTAGAAAGCCACTTCTTGATCCTGCATGGACTAAAATTAACCTATTCGAAGAACTCGTATCAGTCATAACCAATGGTCGGCGGGGGTGAGCTGTTTTCATATTAATTTGACACGACATACGTCAAATTACTATGAAAACAGCTCACCCCCGCCGACCTCTGGTCATAACTGCATTTATTTTATCATCGCGCCAGCATTTTTTGAACGTAAGGTTGTTATCAATCCATGTTTCATCTAAAAAAAAAATTTGGCGATCGTTCCTTCTAAATTGACGTATTTTTCTTAAATAAACTGATCTGGCATACGACACGTTTTCCCTCTCTATAAGAATTCTCCTTTTGTTATGGCATTTCTGCCACTTATATCCCATCTGTTTCAATAACATTCTTAAGCTAGTAACACCCCAAGGGAAATTAATTTTATTTCGTAAAGCTAATGAAAGCTTTTTACAAGTTGGGACAATTTTTTGGTTTAAATAAAAGTCTTCAATACATCTATGAATCACTTGACGATCAAAGTCATCTACACTTACAACATTCTCTCTCGTACATATTCTGCCTTTTTTAGATGGAGATTTCAAACATCCTTGCAGGTCTACGGGCTCTTTTTTAATTTTAGAGAGCACTCTTTTTGACAAACCTGTGTAATAAGCAGCACGATCAACTGCTTGGTTAACAGTATACATGTATTTGTTAAGCCTTTTTTCTTCTTCACACTTCAAAAGTATAATATGTTTGGCCATATTACGGGCTTGACTTCGAATCGTAGACGATTTTTTTCTCTTCCTGTTGGCGTTAGTACAGGCTATTCCCTTTCCGTTCATCTTTTTTATTATCACATATAAAATTACTTCAAGCTTATAGGTTCACAGTGTTCACACACAATTAAATTGTTTTACTTTATAAACACGGGAAAATATGAAGTACCAAACACACCATTAAATTAACACAATACTAAGTTAATACTCTAGGAACACTGCCGATAGGATAGGTTCAACTAGTAAATAAGACGTGGAGTTAATGACTAAGACACATTTAAAGAGCGATAACTGCATATTGAGGGTCCCATAACGGTCAAGCAGATGTTTTAGCGTTCTCACACCATAATATGCCGACAAAAGAATTAAGACAATACCCTAAAATATAAAGATAATAAACACATAAAATAATATTGCATACTTACGGCTTTTTACGAAAGGTAATGTCAATTACTCAAACGTGCAGATTGTTGCGTAACAGTATAAGTTACAATTTTCATTTAACTACTTATATTTATATAATATAAAATCAGTACCATTAACATTAACGTTATAATCATTGGGAGACTGCATATTCACAATAAGTAATCGACAAAGTCTCGATAAGTGTGCTACTGTGCACTGCGGCCAACACTCGTATAGGGCGAGTGCGGGACATGTGGCGACGGTCGGGCGCGGCGCACACCCTCCCGCTTCCTCGGCCCCCGAGTGCACGTTACTCCCGCGCGGACAGTATGTTTTGTTTAAGTACAAAAACACACAAAGTTAACTGTGACATACTTATTTTATTGGTAATAATTACTACATATAAGTGTTTTGTTTCGATAATACTTTTGTTAAGAGGCGACGAGGCAGTTCGTGACGAAGCCCTTTTTTAAATATCTATCATCAAGTTTAAATAGGTTCCTAGGTAATCACAATTATTTACGAGTGGACCTGTGATAGGCCTCTTAAAGAGTTTTCTATGTTTCGTTTTTGATAATATTTTAATTAAGGTGTCTTTTATGTTTTTCCTGAGTACTTATGTAACCTGATTACTCGTATGTAACAAAATAAATAAGTACTTAAATAATTAATATTTTTTCATTTGTGTCAACCCTGACCACATTCACTGACTTTCTATGAAATTTTCTTAAATGGGTGATCAACTTTGCCACTTTTGCTGTATCTTTTTTTGTAATAATATATCATTAAGGATCAAATTCCGAAACTATTGTATCCTAAATACTGAATATTCTTTACTAATATTGTAAATACAACTAAATTAATATACAATGTAAAAATGCAGTTGGCAAAGTTGCCACATGGTATAGGTAACTTTGCCAGTTTTTTTTTTACTCGTAAAAGCTTATTGTTGAGTAATTTGAGTACTACGAAATAGCAAAATTCGGCACGGAGACTCACCTGATGTGAATATCAGCTTCTAAGGGGCGCCCCCGTGTCTTGGTTCCTTCGATATATGTGCTGCAGTGTTCCACAGGTTCAGGATATGGGTCCGTTTAACGTGTACTTGCACCGATTTTGGATTTTGTTAAAAGCTCAAGCAATTCGGTTTTGCGAGCCGTGCGTGCGCGCGGTAGCGGTTTTTGGTGAAGTCATAGAAGAAGTGGCAACACTGAAGTTTTCGGTGTTGCGCGCTTTTAGAAAAGCGTTCCGTTTTAGGCGAGTCCCGTTTGAACTTGCTATTCGATAAAGTTTTAACTAGTATAAACTAATTAATGAAAAAATACGTTGTATTTGTGCTTGCATATATAAAAGTACGGAACATGCCGCCGACCATAAAATAATGCTTATTTTATCTAAGAACTATCATAAGAAAATACTATGCTAACTTAGGGCTAACTATGTAATGCTATACCTAAGAAAATGCCTACTCGATAGGCAGTGGGCAGACCTTAACGACAGGTCGCTTAGTGAAAGAATTACCGATGCGTACAGTTACGACTCTGGTAATTCCATCGGCGCCGGGATGCAGTTTGTGCACGCGCGCTAGACGCCATTGCAATGGTGGTAGTGTGTTGTCGATCAACACGACTACCGAGCCCTCACGAAGGGATGGGTTAGTACTGTCGTGGAACCATTTTCCTCTTGGCTGTAACTGGTGTAAGTATTCTACGCTCCAGCGTTTCCAAAAGTGTTGAACAGCTTGTTGGATAACCTGCCATCGTGAGAGGCGGTTTGGGTTGTCGTTAGACAAATCAAATTCTGGCAAAGCGGTTAATGGTTCCCCGATGAGGAAATGACCAGGTGTGAGGGGTAATGGATCTGTAGGATCATTACTAAGTTGACAGAGAGGCCTAGAGTTAAGACAGGCTTCAATTTGACAGATCAAGCTATTAAATTCATCCTGGGTTAATTTTAGTGTACCTATGACACGGTGTAAATGTCTTTTTAGACTACCTACGGCTCGTTCGACGAGACCGGCAAAGTGCGAAGCATACGGAGGATTGAACTGCCAGGTGATTTGCATGTTTGTCAGCTGGTCGTTTATAGCAGTCTGATTTGATTCGTTTCGCAGAAACGTGAAAAGTTCGGTAAGATACCTGTCGCAACCTACGAAGTTCCGTCCGCAATCGGAACAAAGCGTTTTGCAATAACCACGTCGGGATATGAATCTACGCAACGCGTTTAAAAAGGATTCGGTTGAGAGGTCGGGAACTAATTCCAAGTGAATTGCCTTCGTTGATTGGCATACGAAAACGCATACATATGATTTAAAAACTCTAGCGTTACGAAGTTTACTTGATTTAAGAAAAAAGTGTCCCGCGAAGTCAACCGAAGTGTGCAGGAAGGGACGAAGTGATCGAACCCTAGCAGAAGGTAACTGAGCCATCGATGGCTGCGGTGCAACAGGTCGAGCACGAACGCAAGATACGCAGCGTCGGGTGCGCATACGTACAGCATCGCGAGCACACAGGATCCAGTAGGTCTGTGCGAGAGCAAACTGCAAAGTTTGAGGTCCTACATGTAGATGTGTTTTATGATAGAAATCTATAAGAAGATTCGTGAAGTGATGTTTCTTAGGTAACAGGATCTGATGCTTGGCATCATACGGTACATTAGCCCGATTTATCCTGCCGCCGACCCTGAGGAGTCCGGCATCGTCCAAGAAAGGTTTAAGTTTCTGAAGACGTTTTGTGCATCGATCGTCGTCCTTAAGACGCGAAATGTCTTCTGAGAACTGCTCACTTTGAACAAGTGATATAATTCGACTGAGAGCCTGGTTGGTCTCAGAAACTGTGACATGTTTTGTCACAGGAACAGTGATTTTACGGCATTTCTTTATGAACCGTAACATGTAGGAGACGACACGTAGCATCCTTGGTAGCGATGAGAATCGCTCAATGAACTCTAAGCTTTTAGGTTCATTGGTTTGAGTGAGAAGAACATGCTTGCGGCGTTCTTCGTCAGTGTGACACTTGACGTTAGTGTTGGGCCACTCAGACTCATCTTTAGTGAGCCAAGCTGGTCCCGTGAACCACAGTTGATGGTTCAACTGAGATGGGAGAACACCACGAGACGCAGGGTCTGCGGGGTTGTCCGCTGATTGAACGTGATGCCACTGCGAGGCAGGCACGTTGCTTGTTGTCTCCGCGATGCGGTTAGACACGTACGTACGCCATTTGTCTGGTGATGAACGCAACCAGGCAAGGGTTATCGTAGAATCGGACCAAGCATATACTTGGTCGAAGGTCAAGCTACTACTGTAAGTAGTGAGGATTTTTCTTATCAGTTTTGATAAGAGATGGGCTCCGCAGAGCTCAAGTCTCGGAATGGTGAGACGTTTGAGAGGCGCAACTTTCGTTTTTCCCATAAGAAGATGAGCGCTGATGTTACCGTCCGAGTCAACGACGCGAATGTAGACGCAAGCAGCGTACGCCTTTTCCGAGGCGTCGGAAAAGCCATGAAGCGACACTTGATGAGTGCTAGGAAGCACATGACGAGGTAGCGAAATGTTTTGCAGTAACGGCAGTTCGTCGATGAACCGAAACCACAGATCACATATACCCTCAGGGGGAGTTGCATCCCAGCCTGAGCCAGAAACCCATAAAAGTTGGATCAAATGCTTAACAAATAAAGTCACTGGACTGAGATATCCAAGAGGATCATAAATCTTAGAGATTTCTGCTAACATTATACGCTTTGTACATTTGCGTGAATTATTTGCTACTCCATCTGTTTGGTAAGTAAACACATCAGACTTGGGGTTCCACTTGAGCCCTAAGACTTTGACGGAAGTGTCGGTGTCAAGTGCTGAAAGTATAAGAGCGTCATCATGATTTGAATCTTCAGTGTTCAAATGAGATAAGAACTCGGAACTGTTGCTGGTCCATTTGCGGAGTTCGAAGGTTCCTGCCTTGCAAATGGAAGTGAGCTGATGTTGAAGAATGAGAGCATCTTCGACCGTATCAGCCCCAGAAACGACATCATCTACAAATACTTCGTTAAGAAGTACTTGTGAGGCAAGTGGGAAGGCAGCAGCTTCATCAATTGCTAATTGGCGAAGCGTGCGTAAGGCTAGAAAGGGCGCTGAAGCCACGCCGAATGTGACAGAGCACATGCGATATTCCTGAACAGGATCGTGTGGAGAGAATCTCCAAAGAATTCGATGTAAGTCACGGTGTTCCTTGCAGAGACCAATGTAGCGATACATCATTTTCAGATCAGCCGTGAAGACAATTTTGTGAAGTCTATACTTCAGCAGAATCTCAGAAATGTCCTGATGTAATTTCTGACCTGTCAGAAGATTATCGTTAAGAGAACGACCTGATGTAGTCTTGCACGAAGCATCGAAGACCACTCGATACTTGCTAGTTGCAGCAGAATTTTTCACCACAACGTGGTGGGGGATGTAGTAGGGGGGAGTCACAGTACTGGCTGAGTCAGTGACAGGCTCCATATGTCCCAAGTCTAAGTATTCTTGAAAACATTTGTTATAGTTCTCACGTAGGGCAGGGTCGCGTGACAGTCGTGCCTCTAGTTTAGACAAGCGCGAGAGAGCTATGGTGCGAGATTCGCCCAAAGGAGGAGCATTTTCCTTAAAGGGCAGAGAAACTGTATATTTCCCCGTTTCATCTCGAGTGTGAGTATCAACGAAGATAGACTCACAGCGCAGTTCATCTTTCGTAAGATGTGGATGTTCGGGTATGGATTCCAATTCCCAGAACTTTTGGAGTTTGATGTCAAGTTGACATGTAGTCAAGTTGACACTAATCCGTTTCATGGTTTCCTGAGAAATTCTGCCACCGATCATGTATCCGAAAATACTATTAATGGCCATGGGTGTGCCCAATGGCCCCTTGATGTTATCAAGCAGCAGTATACAGTCAAGGTAGTCTGCCCCTAGCAGGAGCTCGACTGGACGCGCAGAACGCAGTTCTGGGTCTGCCAGTTCAAGATCTTGCAGATGCTTGAACTGCTGAATATTGTCGATGGCTTGAGGAATATAGTTCATATAGCTTGTAAGCTTAGGCAGAATATAAGCCTCAATATAAAGCTTCGGCTCTGGTTTGTTGTGGGGTGTGACCTCGCACAACACGTAACCACGCGGCTGCACATCGCCACCAATGCCGGTGAATGTGGTACCCGGCTGAGTGGGGTGCCGCGGCAAGCCGAGACGCTGGACGCACGACTCAGATATGAGCGTGGTCTGCGCTCCTTGATCCACAAGGGCGCGAACAGACCGCGGCATGTAAGGCCCATGGTACATGGGTCGTAGGTTTACAAGCGCAGTCGTTAGTAAGACTGTACAGTTCTTACGAGAAGGATGCCCTGTAGCTCCATGCAATGGAGTGGGCGTGGAGGTTTCCGCTACCGAGAGTAACTCAGGGGAAGAAGAAGGCTCCGTAGTCAGTAAGACGTTTGGAGTAGACGCTGGCACATCTTCATGTAATGAAGAGTGGTGCCGTTGAGAGCAGACGCGGCAAGTATGACGCGACTTGCAGTCTTTGGACTCGTGACCGATAAATAAACAATTATTACAAAGTTTATTTTGTTCAACGAAATGTTTCCGTTCATTTAGAGTGAGCTTATTAAACTTCTCACATTTATATAAAGGATGTGAATTATCTTTACAATACGCGCATTTAATTTTATTTAAATAATCCACCGCAGTTGTAGCATGAACACTCATCGAACGCGAGTCGCGCGAAAACGAAGTGTTATGGCTCCTCTACATGATGGGCCATCATAGGGACGCAGCTATGCGTTAGAGGGAGCTAACGATATTGGGATCTCGTTCCGTCGTATAGCTGCGTCTCTATGATGGCCCATCATGTAGAGCAGCCATTAGAAGTACGCGGTGCATTATATTGCACGTCGGAGTGCGCGCGAGATAACGCACGCTTTCCCGCCATAGCATGGCGTGATGACGTCACTGGTGCCGGGCGGGCCGAGCCGGCCGCTCCGCCAGCAGCAGCGAGCGCGGGCGCGGCGCGCGGCGCCGGCGCCGCGGAGGTACGCGCGGACGCGGTCATTATTTCCGATGCCGCTAATTCCTTATCAAGGAAGTCGAGTAATTCGGTCACGCTTGGAATTTCATTCGACGATTTTAATGAAAGTTCAAAACGCCTACGTATGCTAGACGTAATTTTGCGTAGCAAAATATTCAAAAGAACGAAACTCCAATCATCTACAGGCAACCCTAATGATTTTAAAGCCGTAATGTTCTCGTGATAACAATTCATCAAGTTACGTAAACTCGATTCAACATTTTTGTCATTAACCGGTTCACAGTCAAAAATGTTGTCAAAATGTTTCGTCGAAATAATTCGCTTATTTTCATAACGCGTAATTAAAACCTGTAAGGCATTTTCGTAATTAGAATCCGTAACAGGGATAGATTTGATGAGATTATACGGTTCGTCTTTTAAAAACAGTAACAAGTACCGGAATCGTTCAACATTTGTTAAAGTTGCATTGTCATGTACCAGCGATTTAAATAAATCAAAGAACGCATTCCATTCAGTTAAAACACCTGAGAATGTTTGAAGAGATAAGCGAGGTAAGCGAATATGCGATTGCGTTGATTGCTGAGTGCAGCAACCCGCATGTGACACCCCGTTCAATCCGCCGCAGACGGACGTAAAGCTTTGTTTACGCTCTTCCTTAATCGTATCTAAGGCAACTTGAACCTTAAAGTACAAAGAATCGAACTGATTTCTCACAGCTAAATTATCATCGCGGTTGAATGACTCATTCTTTGCCGATAACTTTTCAATCTTCGCTTGAACTTGAAAGAATGATTTTTTAATTGAAGCTAATTCTTTTACGCGAACTCGAAATTCAGCTATATTGTCAGAACAGTCTACAATTTTTTGAATATTGTTAATAGCTAAATCACGCTCGAAAGTTAATTGTTCAATCTCCATAGCCGTCATTTTATAAGAACTTGCTTTATTGTACTGTGTAAGATAATAAATGATCACGAGATAAGCAATTACTTGCAAGTTGTAAATAAATAAAATTATGTATGTGTACGTTGTACGTTATGTATTTAAGACTTCTAGAATGGCTAAGTACTAGTTAAATGTTAGTATGTAAGTAAAATTTGTATATAGTTGGTCGCAAATTAAAAATAAAATGTAATTGAACATGCAATGTTAAGTACAAAGATAAAATACCCCGTCGGTAGAAGCCGAGCTAAAGGAATGTGAGCTCTGTGCCGTACGCAATACGAGCGACAGATCGGTAATGTAGCAGTACAGTTACCGTGCTTTTGGTTGTTGGTACGTTATACCTTAACCAGAAATACACCAAGTACGTAAATACCAGATGTATTTGTTTTTTGTACGTTGCGTTGTACAAAATAAAGAAATAATTGCGACAAACTATATAAAGACCTATGCAATAGGCGAATTCTACCACGCGCACCGCTATGCCTACCGCCCGGTTCGCGGCAGAAGTAATCGAATATAATTTCGTAAAAAATGCTCAAAACCCTATGAAACTATATATAATTAGAAAGATCTCGTTGAGATCGAACTGTACACAGCGGTATTTCTCAGAAATATTCAGCAGAATTTTCGGAAACTCGATATTTATGTTTTTGAGTGGAGGTAGGTTCTCGCTAACTCACAAAATTATGAACAAAGAATATTATTGTAATCGATTGCAAGCACAAATATAAACGTTAAACTAGATAACCAGACGCCAAAAGGGCAAAATATCCGGTTCGAAACAAGTATGTTGAGTAATTTGAGTACTACGAAATAGCAAAATTCGGCACGGAGACTCACCTGATGTGAATATCAGCTTCTAAGGGGCGCCCCCGTGTCTTGGTTCCTTCGATATATGTGCTGCAGTGTTCCACAGGTTCAGGATATGGGTCCGTTTAACGTGTACTTGCACCGATTTTGGATTTTGTTAAAAGCTCAAGCAATTCGGTTTTGCGAGCCGTGCGTGCGCGCGGTAGCGGTTTTTGGTGAAGTCATAGAAGAAGTGGCAACACTGAAGTTTTCGGTGTTGCGCGCTTTTAGAAAAGCGTTCCGTTTTAGGCGAGTCCCGTTTGAACTTGCTATTCGATAAAGTTTTAACTAGTATAAACTAATTAATGAAAAAATACGTTGTATTTGTGCTTGCATATATAAAAGTACGGAACACTTATTATCCGTCATTTAATTTATAAACCATCTTATTTATGCACTCGTTGATAAATATATTATGTGTCGGGTCATTCATACTTCAGTGGTTTCATATGAATTCTGGTTAAAAATGTACTATGACTTTTCAACACCTGTGAAAAGTGGCAAAGTTGCCAGACTTGACGGTATATAATTGGTATTTTATCTATTACATATCGTTTTAATTTCTTTTTAAATATGTTTAATGAAGGACTGTTTTTAATATCAGGAGTAAGTTTATTAAAAAGTTTCGCACCCTCGTTTAATATACTTCGTTTTCCGTAATTTGTTATATTTGTTAGAGGCAACTTCAAGTTAAATTTATTTCTAAAGTTATAATTATTATGTTTATATGAAAATGTAAGCTTTGTATGCATGTTTTTATGTAAAATTTTATATACCAGGATGCATGTTTTAAATACGTAGATTTGTCTAATAGTCATAACTTTTAATTCTTTATAAAGTTTGTTTGTAGCAGTAAAATAGTTATACCCAAATAATACTTTAAGCAGTTTATTTTGTGAAGTTTGCAACTTCTTTAAGTGCGTGGCAGCCGCAGAACCCCAGATCTCAATTAAATATTCTAGATGTGGCTTCACTAGAGAGTTGTAAATTACGTACCGAACATTTTTTGGAAAACA
The DNA here is from genome assembly GCA_911728535.1 of Pammene fasciana. NCBI lineage: Eukaryota > Metazoa > Arthropoda > Insecta > Lepidoptera > Tortricidae > Pammene > Pammene fasciana. The sequence goes on from OU452283.1 coordinate 12,656,936, forward strand.
TCTCACAATATGGCGTAGTGAACCAGTCAATGAAATTATTTTTTTCCTTACACTATCTATTTGGTGATTCCAAATTAGGCGCGGATCAATTAATAGGCCTAAATATTTTTCTAATGAAGAAAGTCTGAGTATTTCCCCATTGATGTGAAGTGGCTCGTAAGGTCCAATAGTTTTATTTTTAGCGGAAAATATCATATAGCTAGTTTTTGTCGCATTAATAGTGAGAAGATTTTGCTGGAACCAGTTTGATAGTTTGTTTAAATCGCTTTGAGCGCGTATCGTAATTTCGTCTATAGATTTTCCAAAGTACGTCACACAAGTATCATCTGCGTAGAGAGACACCTGTCCCTGCAGGTCAAGTTTTGTAATATCGTTTATATAAGTTATAAATAGCAGGGGGCCTAAAATGGACCCCTGCGGAATACCAAATGTGAGTTTGCGCGCAGTACTTATCAAGTTGTCAATTTTTAAAACTTGTTGCCGGTTTTCCAGGTAAGATTTGATCATCGCGAGAGCTTTTCCTTCGACTCCTATATGTTCTAACTTTTTTAGCATCAAAAAGTGACTAATGGTGTCGAATGCCTTTTTTAAATCTACAAATATACATAATCCTATGTTTTTTTTATCTATATTTTGTCTTATATCTGTAACTATATCTAAAGTTGCTGAGAGAGTATTTGATTTAGCTCTAAATCCATATTGGCGCTCGCAAAGAAAGTTTATCGAGTTGAGGTATGACTGTAGCCGCGTATGTATATTTTTTTCTAATATTTTAGAAAGTATGGAGAGAACTGATACTGAGCGATAATTTCCTGGGCAGGTTCGACTTCCGGCTTTGAATATTGGCGTTACTTTTGCTATTTTCAAACTGTCTGGAAATGTACCTTGTTGCAAGCATAAATTAAAACAGTCTGTTAATTTATCAATGATTAGTAGGTCTTTAATGCATTTAATGCTCTTTGTGCTTATTTTGTCTATTCCCGTACTTGTGTTAGGATCAAGCTTGTCGATAATTTTACGGACTTCAGTGACAGTGCAAGGCTCAAATTCTATAAGATTTTTGTCGGGTATAGGGCGATTGCATAATGTACTAGTGTCTATGGTTCTGTGATATACATCCGGAATTTTGTTTGCTAATATTGAACCAATGGTAGCAAAATACTCATTGAAGTATTCACAGATGTCTAGTTGATTTGTTATCACACCATTTTCAGTGTCGATACTTGACGGTATTACTGATTCCTTGAACTTGTTTTTGGATAAATTATTTATCAAATTCCACATTTTTTTTGGCTTGTCATTGAATTTAGTAAATAACTGTTGGTAGTAAGTATTTTTAGTTTTCTGTATTGTGACTGTTACTTGATTCCTTTTTTTTATAAACTTCTCTTTCAATTCCACATTGTTTACATCTTATTTCAATTGGCGCCAGTAATAGTTCCTTTCATTTATTCCATTTATTATTTCTCTATTTATCCATTCGTCCTGTGGGGGGTTTTGTATCTTCATCTTCACTATCATACTTGATTCTATCCTCTCTTTGATTATTTTTTCTAGGTCTTCGTAGTGTTCACTTCCTTCAATTAAATTTGTAAAACTTTTGTGTAGTTTCTCATAGTCGATGGCTTCGTATTTTAGTTTAACTCTTGGATTATGTTTCATTTTCTTGATTTCTAAGCAAATCTGTTTATGATCAGATAATGCTGATTCGACTATCGTTATTTCAAACCGTTCTTTTCTTAAACTTGTTGCTACGTGATCCAATATCGTGTTCGTTGTAGTCGTCGTCCTTGTACCAAACTCTGGGTCAATTTTGTTAAGTACTGTTACTCCATTTTCTTCTATTATGTTTAAGTATTCTATCGCCATACGGTTTTTTTCCAGCAAATCAAGATTGAAGTCTCCAAATGTAATTACTCTCTGGCGTTGCTCTAATTTCTGATTATATTCCTGCAAGAATGTCTGTTTGAATAGCCAGGTCTTTTTATGCCTCCAACGTGAAGAGCAAATTTTTCGAGGTAAATCCACAAATAATTAACATCGTTACTATACGAGTTCTCTGTTACTTTGTGCTTAAGGCTCTTATGGACATAGATTGAAACTCCTCCTCCTATTCTTTCCGGTCTGAAATTGTAGCAATGTACATAGTTGGTGATATTTAGAAGCTTTGCATCGTGATCTGATTTTATCCATGTCTCTGTAATGATTATAATATGGATGTGATCCGTGAAAGACTTTAAGATACACTTAAGTTCATCCAGTTTTCCTCGCGACAAAAGACTTCGAGCGTTTGCATACAGGAATTTAAGTGAGGTGCTGCTCATCGATATGTTGTCATAGTTGTCAGATAGTTTGTGTATAATATCATTATTACTCGTATCAGAGTAAATGTCTTTGCTTTCTAGTTTTTTGACTTGTCTTCGACGATTTGTGGAGTGCCTTTTATGTATTTAATGATAAGATTCTGCTCACCATTTTGTTGGCGTTGTTCCAAATGTTTTTTAAGTTGTTTTAGGTAATCCTGTTGATGCGGAGTTTTGTCCCCATAGATTTTTATATGATCGTGACCGATGCTACCTCTATTTCGCAATATTTTCTTTACATCACTTTCATTATTAAAGCTCACTTTGACAGGTCTATTTTTGTTTTTAATGTATTTTCCAAATTCCCAGAAATATATCCATACTTATGGCAATGTTATGGGGCACCTACAAAATTACGTTTTGGGGACGAAACCATTCTGTCAAGCACTGGATGCCAACAGGGCAACCCGCTTGGACCCACAATTTTTAGTTTAACAATTCAACCAATAATTTTAAAACTTATCTCCAGATTCAACTTGTGGTACCTAGATGACGGCTCCCTATAGTCCTCTCCGTTATGGGAGAGGGCCTAAGTGATAGATCAGATCTGGATACGGTTATCAACTTTTAGTATGTTGGGCAAGACACTAGGGCCCCAAAACTGCCGAGAGACGGAGACGTAGGTGAATGTCTCCCGACTTTACGTAGTCAAAACTAGGAACGCTTATAGTTTTGCCATGTCCGTCCGTCCGTCTGTCCGCGGTCTAGCTCAATGACCGATTGCACTAGAAAGCTGAAATTTGGTATGGGTGTGTGCATTAATCACGCCGACTAAGTGGTAGAATATAAACAGATTTTTTTTTATTAGGGTAACTCCCCTAACATATGAGTTTTTTTTTGCTCCAATCATGTCGTATGGGGTGGGCTTAGATAGGTATTTCAAAAATAGTAGGGGTCTTCTAAAACATTTTTTGGATAAAACTAATAGTTTCGTAAATAATAGTTCTGATAGTTTAAAAAAGGGCGTCCCCCGTTCAAATTATTTCGTGGAAATGAGTCTTGATAAGCACTTTCAATGAAAACTATCATATATATAAAATCGTTAAACCAGAACGGGATAAAAAACGAGCGAAGAAGCGAGATGGCGCCTTACAAATTTCTAAAAAAGTTTTTGACACGTATCTCGAATACGGCGCACGTATGATAAGAAAAAACTGTTTGAATCTATTATCTACATATGAGATTAGAACTAGAGCATAATAACTATCGCTTTCGATGCGTATTTAATTTACAATAAGCAAAAGAAATTTTCATAACATTCTTCATTTTACGACTATCGGCTATTGTCGGGAACTCTCGGTTGGTTTCGTTTCGAACTTCAAATAACCAAAATTATGTTTGTTATGTTGGTATGCAGTGATTTCGGCCTTTTTTACTCGAAATAAAATAAAAAGTGCTGTCAATGTCAACCATGGTATATGAGTGACTTCTGTCATATTTATGATTTGTATTAATATATTACTAATAATTTGCATTTCGTTGTCTTAAATTTCTTTTCGAGTTTTATTATTCAGTTTGACTTTTACGGCTTCGGCAACCATTGCAATTCGTCCGGGGAACGGGCTGCCGAGTAAGGCCAAAAAATAAAAAGTTGATACGTTTTTATGAAGTCCATCAGTTCAAGGGATGATTTTAGAGATATAATCAATTCGGGAACTGTTTTCTCGCGTAATACGATACGACTCGACCAGGTAAGATTTTTTTTCCTGCTGAAAGTCACCATCAGATATATCGGAGCCGGAGCGGATAAGGTATTCACAAATATCTGAACCATGTAAATTATGTATAATGTAATTAAAGTGCATGTTCAGATATTTTTGAGCGACCTTGGTGGCTACGATATATATCTAATGGCGACTACACATTCATAAAGCAAATGTACAGTCAGTATGAAATAGATAGTGACGGCTAAAGTAGCCAAATATATCGTAATATAACTTTGTTACCATAGAAATAAGGATGTGTTCCGATATAACTATTTGGCGATATATTTGGGTATTGAAGAGACCAAAGCGGCTGAGCTTCCGTGGCTCGGACACAGAGAGAATGGGAGAGGATCGTGCCGTGAAGAAAGCGTACTTGGGACAACGAAATGAGAGACACCCGATTGGACGTCCTAGGTACCGCAGAAACGACGTCGTTGCTCAAGACCTGCTCAACCTCGGCCATAGCGACTGGCGAGAGCTATTGCAAGACCGAGAAACATGGCGTGATCTGATGTCAGAGGCCAGGACTCTTTTTGTGGGTCGTTGCGTCACCGTAGTAAGTATTATTAATATCCGGAAAGGAAAATGGGGACTACTTACGTTTGTATGAAAAGGCGATTTATGGGCGGTGGTCGTCCACATTCATCTTAAGGCGGAAATTAATCTAATGAACGTTTTTGCTGACTGGAATTATATGAGCTTATAAAAATAAATAAAAATTTAAAAAAATACAATCTTGCCTTTTTTCAAATGACATTATTTATTGAGAAATATGCGAATTAAGTGATCCAAATAACGGTGATAAATAAGAAGTCCCTATCACAGAGTTATGAACCCTGGCAGGGTTGAATACATAATATTTAATGTCGATATTTAAATAAACATAAGACAAACTCTTTAGGCCCGCCTAGTATTCAATAAAATCGGTCGAACCGTTTTTGAGTTATTGCTCAAAAACCACGTAATGAAAGGACGTTAGTGACGCGTAGTAAAATGACTTAAGTGCCGCCAAATTACCCCTTAATAAATGACCTTTTGGACGGATGTTTTCTAATAGGCTGGTAAAGTACGAAACCCTACACTGAGCAATGTGCGTGCCCATTGAGGGTCCAAGTTGGAATTTTGAGCTTTTAAGCTTACCAGTCTTTAGTAAAAGTTCTCAAACCATTGTAAATTCAACCAATAATTTGTAAAAGTCGTTACTCAAAAGTTACGTTCGGTTAAAGGTGGACCCTCAGTCGTGCATAACAGGTATTCATATCTAATAAACTACTTAAAATGTATAACTGCTGTAAATGACTACTTTTAGTAAAAGATTTGTAAAACTAATTTCATTAATCGTGACTCGAATCCATTCTGCTGACTTAATACGAAGAAATAGCATGCAGAAGGTGGTCTCTCAACTGGACATTAGAATTTATTAGAATATCACATTATGTGAGAACAAGAATAATATTTAAAATGTATATGTGACTGAGAGTTAGTAAAAGTACTCGAATCATTGTAAATTCAATGTTTAGTTTGTAAAAGAAGTCATTCAAAAGTTACAATCGACTAAAGGTGGTCCCTCAATTGAAACGTTTGTCATAAGTAAAACTCAATTTACAAATCACTGGGTTGGTAATTAGACAATTGCTATAGTCTATCCTTTAGTTAAAAAAAATACTAACTATTGCTCTATCGAACAGTATAAACAAATATACCGTTTTATTTTAAATAATGATCAAACTCCTGCGAAGAAATACTACGGTGCAGGTGACCACATATTAGTATTATATGCGTACATCACTGAGCATGGTCCGGCATGCTTTTGGCCGGTTTTTAATATTTATTTGCCTTTATTTCATAATTTCGTTGCATTTTATTCAATCTGAAAGTTTAGTACCAAAGTTGTACCCTGCCTTAAAATGTAAAAGTGTAGTCGTAGTAAAATATAAAACAGTTGTATTATATACGTACATTACATACATAAGAAGTCAATTCATAATAATATTATGATTCAGAGTGGAAAACATATAATTTTTTCTATAAAACCCATATTAAATAGCAATTTTATTACTTGTGACACTAAACTTTAGTAAACCCCCAAAGTTGTACCCTTTCTTTTTGCCCATACAAAAATCTAAATATATAAAAGAAGAAACTGACTGACTGACTGACTGACTGACATATCAACGCACAGCCTAAACCGCTGGGTCTAGAGTTTCCAAATTTGGCATGTAGGTCCCTTATAAGGTCTAGGGGTGCACTAAGAAAGGATTTTTCAAAATTCACCCCGTAAGGGGGTGAAATGGGGGTCCAAAGTTTGTATGGGGAAACAAGATTTGTTAAACTATTTTATTTGAAACTTCACCGGAGTATTCCTAACGATAAATGAGTAAACACGTGTTTCAGCTTTTTTGAAAATTTAACTCCTTAAAGGGGGAAATGGGGATGAAAAAGTCTGAAAATCAATATGGGTATCGTTCCTATGGTTTATCGGGTCGCTGATTACGAAAACAACAACCATTTTATTAAACAACATGGCAGGTGTAAAATATCATCCCCCAGGGGGTGAAATGGGGGTCCAAAGTTTGTATAGGGAAACAAGATTAGTTAGACTGTTTTATTTGAAACTTCACAGGAGTAATTCTAACAATAAATATGTAAACACGTATTTCAGGTTTTTTGAAAATTCAACTTCTTAAAGGGGGAAATGGGGGTGAAAAAGTCTGAAAATCAATATGGGTATCGTTTCTATGGTTTATCGGGTCGCTGATTACGAAAACAACAACCATTTTATTATACAACGTGGCAGGTGTAAAATATCATCCCCCAGGGGGTGAAATGGGGGTCCAAAGTTTGTATAGGGAAACAAGATTAGTTAGACTGTTTTATTTGAAACTTCACAGGAGTATTCCTAACAATAAATATGTAAACACGTGTTTCAGGTTTTTTGAAAATTCAACCCCATAAAGGGGAAAATGGGGGTGAAAAAGTCTTAAAATCAACATGGGTATCTTTTCTATGGTTTATCGGGTCGCTGATTACGAAAATACCAATGATTTTATGATACAACGTGGCGGGCGTGAAATATCATCCCCCTGTTGGGGTGCGATAGGGTTGAAATTACTAAATATCAATATGGGAGATGGGAGTCGATTTATGGTATTTTGGGACGTTAATTAAGTACGAAAATGGCATCAATTTCGAAATTTTTTGTTAAAGAAATAATTTTACCTCCGGGAAAGGACATAGGGTAGTTTCTATACCGAAAATCAGCCCTTAAGGGGGTGAAAAGGGGATTGGAAGGTTGTATAGAGAATTTTTTACCGTTGAACCGATTTAAATGAAACTTGATATAATAGATAGTTTGAATCCCGGGAAACGACTAAGGGTTATTTTCATTGAAAAAATTAACCCGTAAAGGGGTGAAAAGAGGGTTGGTAGTTTATATAGGATTTTTTCACAGCTGAACCGATTTAGATGAAACTTGGTATACAGATAGTTTGAGGCCCGGGGAGAAAAAAAATTGTAATTTTTCGCGAAAACTACCCTTAAAGGTAAAAAAGTTAAGGGTGAAACGGGGGTTGCAGGTTTTTATAGGGAATTTTAAACCGTTGAACCGATTTAGACGAAACTTGGTATATAGTAAGTGTGAATCCCTGCAAATGACTAAGGGTTGTTTTCGTTCCAAAAATCATCCCTTGAAGGAAAAAGGGATTGGAATTTTGATAAGGAAATTTTTAACACTTGGACCGATTTAGATAAAACTTAATGCTAATTAGCATACAGATAGTTTGAGTCCCGAGAAGGAACATAAAATTGTTTTTACCTCGAAAATCAGCCCATCAGAAATGAAAAATCAAAATACAAATAACTTTATCGTGTGGCGTATCAAATAAAAGGGACTTAATGTGAGGATCTCTAATTAGTATAATTTTAACATACATAACTTTGAAGTTATTAAAAAAAAGGTGTAAATTAATCCATATCGGAAACTGTTCGACAGAAAATTTTGCAAAAATTACAGATATATTAGTTATTTACGTATAAATTACAGGAAAACTAATAAGAGTGCAGTCAAGCACCAGTCCGACTTAAGACAAAAATAAATAAATCGGGGTACGTGTCCGATTCGCACTCAGCCGCCCTATTAATTCTCATGAAATCATGCTGAACGTCTTTTTTCAAAAATGTAATAAAAAAGTTGTTCGTACGAAACCTTTGAGGCGCAAGTAAGACCCGTACTTGCGTGTTTTTTTTTAATTTTCTTAAATCGTTACTTAAAGTGGTGAAATGGGGGTTAAAAGTTTGTATGGGGCATTTTAAAATGTTGAACCGATTTAAATGAAACTTGGTATGGAGATAGTTTGGGTCCCGGGAAGGGGCAAAATTACTAATTTTACGCAAAAAAGGGGGAAAAACAAAGCTTACGGGGGTGCATAGCAAAGGGGTTGGAAGTTTTATATAGAATTATTTTCAGTTGAACCGATTTAGATGAAACTTGATATAGAGAAAGTTTGAGTCTCGAAAAACGACATAGGATAGTTTTATCCCGAAAATCAACCCTTTAAGAGGTGAAAAGGGGGTTGAAAGTTTATATGGGGAATTGATAACCTCTGAACCTATTTAGATGATTTGGTATAGAGATAGTTTAAGTTCTGGGGATGGATACATAATAGTTATCCCAGAAGTCATTCCCTAAGAGGGTAGAAAGGGGGGTCAATTACTAATTCTACGCAAAGGAAGTCGCGGGGAAAAACTTTTATTCAAGAGTAGAAATCTGCATTAATCATAATGTACGCGGGCGAAGCCGCGGGCAACTGCTAGTAATCATTAAAGTACTAAACTTATTTGTCGAAAAATAGACAAAAGTATTGTTATATTCCGCAGATTCTTATCTAAAATGGTTCATATTATTATGTTTGTGTGATATTATTCAAATTTTTTTTTATTAAAGTTGATTTATTGGTATTAAGGTTCAATACATTTTTATAAACAACATTAAAAATGCTAAATCAAATTTCACATTTAAATAGTACATTATTGCAGAGAACGGGAAAGGGAAATTCGTGGATGAGCGATTTTTTCGGACGAAGCGCAGCTGAGTCCGAAAAAATAAGACGAGTCCACGAATTTCTATTCCCGCCGAGGCATATATAGTGCTTTTCTCTAAATGTGCGAGGAAATAAAGTAAAGTAAATGAAATAAATTACAGATTTTGGTTACGTTATTAGCGTTCAATGTCATGAATTAGCTTCCCTCTATCATCATCATCATTTCAGCCGAAAGACGTCCACTGCTGGACATAGGCCCCCCTATAGCTTCCCTCTATACATTTTTTTAAAGTGTTAAGAACTATGTATACTGCCAATTTTCAATCAAATAATATTTAAAAATAAATTTTCGTCAAAAGCTATTTAAGACAGTATTAAATATGCTCCTTTTATGCAACAGATACAAGATTAAACCTTAAAAATAGTTGTTTTGTCTATGATTGTATTAAGCCTCATTCGCACGATCAGACGCGGTGCTATGACAAAGAACGAGACAACCAAGGTTTTTGATCTAACTATCTCGCTCTATCCTACAGTTTGAAGGGATTGCCGTTCAGACGGTGCATAGACGTCGCTTAAGTATTGGCTGTTTGAAATGATATTTCTTAGTCGGATGAAAAGTTTAAAAGGTAAAAAACAATACTGTTAAGTTTTTAATACCATAAAGCAAATTCGGAACGCAACGGTAATATTTCATAGTTGTCACCTCTTTCATTCACCTCATTTTCATCTATATATTTTTCGTCAGGGGTATTTTGGGGCATGTACAAAGCGTTACGTTATGTCAAGAAGAAAATTTAAATCAGAAGAAACGTTGTGAAAAATGTGCGGACAATATTGAAGTGAAAAATATAAACGAAACTATTAATTTGTGAGGAAAGGCTAAAGCCAAACAATAACCTGTGTATCGGAGCGCATGCGGGTGAGTGCGTAGGGCTTATTTTATTATTATTCTTTTGGTTTTCTCATTTCCACCTTTTCTGACCGGATCAGACCGTCCGAGGTGCCGAAAAATAAACGAACCAGCGCATAAGTATTTGTACCAGACCAGGGAGTCCCAATCTCCCTCTCCGCGAGGGGAGAAGGCTTATTTGGAAACATTTGGAATACTTTGATGGAAAACACAAAGGCACTGGAAAAGATGAAGTTTCCTGTTGATTCGTGGTGCTATTTATTGTTTTATATCAACTTCCAAAAGTTAGACACTAATCTAAAGAAGCACTTTGAAGACAAGCACGCCGACAAAGAGTTACCAACCTTTAAGGATCTTTTAAAATTTCTGGAAACTGAAATACGGATTTTGGAATCCAGTGCAGATCCACAGGCTGGCACATCTTCAGCGGCTAATAGACGTAGCGGAAATAGCCAGAGCTATGCGGTGAAAGCTCATGCGACTTTTCAGAATGCAGGTTCAACGTCGGTATGTAAATTATGCGGAAGGAGCGGACACTTTATTGCTAAGTGTGAAAAATTCTTGGAAATGAAACCTGCGGCTAGGAAACGTCAAGTGGTATCACTTAGATTGTGCTTTAAGTGTTTGAATGGTCACAATATTAACCAGTGTACTTACAGTAAAAACTGTTATAAGTGCAATTCGACCAAACACCATTACTTATTGCACTTTGATCTACCGGTAACTGGCTCAGACCGTGATCAACGCTTGCCGTCGAACAATGATGCTGTTACAACTGGAAGGGTTCGCAACGCTACCTCATTTTCTCCAAGTACTCCTATAGTGAGTGCGCCCTTGTCCAGCGGTCTCTCAGGAAGTGCGGTCCCTGCAGTCACTGGACAAGCGGCTTTACATGTTAATACGCCGAGTATGTGTCAGCGAAGAACACTCCTTGCAACGGCGATAATAAGAGTACTGGATAGCAGTGGCCGCTACCAACAGGCGCGGGCCATGCTGGATGGAGGGAGCGAAAGCACATTTGTTTCGGAGGCGTGCGTGCAAAGGTTGGGTTTAAAGCGGTTTAAGCCTGACATGGCTCCACTCACAGGACTAGGCTGTACTCCTATAACTGGTCATAGAGGAGCGGTTAATTTGACCATGGCACCTAGGTTGACGGATCAACCCGTGCTCGTGACTACAGCTACAATCTTAAATAAACTGACCAATGACTTGCCCGGATTTCCGTTACCTGCTCAGTTAGTGGATAATTATCGGGGGCTGTATCTTGCGGGATGATCAGTTCTACGTAAGTCGAGAGATCGACATTTTGATTGGTGAAGATCTACTTTGCGACATTGTGTTGAGTGGACGAAGACGGTGTTTGGATATGTACTGTCAGGTCCAGTCACTCTTTTGGCACCTGATCCATATCCTCAAGTGACTTACTCCACCCAGGCTTTATTTTGTAGCACAAATACAGACCAGATTTTGGAACGATTCTGGGAAGTGGAGGACATTCCAAGTAAAATAGAGGGTCCTAAGGATCTAGAATGCGAAATGATGTTTAAGGATACTCATCAGCGGACTAAAGAGGGCAGGTATATAGTACAGTTACCCTTTTTATCTGATGCTCCGAAACTTGGGAGCACAGTGATGATGCGATGACGGCTTGTTGCGAAGGGTAATGAAGCTTTTAGAGCGAAGTATATTGGATTTATGCGGGAATATTTAGAGACTGGACACATGTCTCTTTGTGATGGTAAACCACAAGATTACATCAACGGCACTCACGTGATACCTCATCATGGTATCTTTAAGGCAGATTCAGACAAGATCAGGGTCGTTTTTGATGCTAGTTGTATTTCAAGTAATGGAATTGCTCTAAATGACTGCCTACATGCAGAACCAAAACTGCAGCGTGACATCGCAGATATAATATGTAGGTTTCGGTTACATCCTTATGTTTTTACAACAGACATCAGGATGATGTTTAGACAGATTTTGATTGCTGAGGAAGATCAGCAATTCCAGCTCATTTTCTGGAGGGAGTCTCCAGATTTACCCTTGCTGGTCTATCGGCTTAATACTGTAACGTACGGCATGAAGTCGAGCCCATACCTCGCAATCCGAACGCTAAGGCAGTTAGCAGACGACGAGGAAACGCAGTATCCGGCGGCGGCGAACCTTCTCCGCTCATCAGTTTATATGGATGATATTTTAGGTGGAGCAAGTTCCATAGAGGATACGATCAAATTGAAGCAGGAACTGACAGACTTACTACGCTCTGGCGGTTTTGAGCTGAGTAAGTGGACGTCGAACAGTAAAGAAGTCTTACAAGACATTGAAGAGGAGCATTTAGAAAAACCTCGAAAAATATTTGATAATGCGGAAGGGCCTAGTTTCTTTAAAATTCTAGGTATTCAATGGGATTCCAGCAGTGATAGTTTCTCATATCGTACCAAGCTGGACGATACTGGTGGGTGTACTAAGCGCTCAATTTTGTCGACACTAGCTAGGGCATTTGATCCATTAGGATGGATCAGTCCGGTAATTTTCCAAGGCAAGGTCCTCATGCAGCAGCTGTGGTTGAAGAATCTATCCTGGGATGCGGAAGCCCCGGAGGACGTGCTTGCGGAATGGCAAGGTATTTTGAAAGATATGCCACTAATTACACAACTTCGTCTTGAGCGTTTTGTCTTATGTGACGTTAAATCCTGTTCCCTGCACGGATTCTCAGATGCATCAGAACTTGGATATGGTGCAGCGGTATACTTGCGGACTGTAGGGCATAATGGAAGAGTCAAGGTTAGTTTGATAAGATAAGATAAGATAAGATAAGATAATTTATTCCATGACAATTTACAATCGTGTCGGAAATATACCTAAAATTACATTCAACTTATAACTAATTCATAAGTTAACTTCTAAACTAACTTACAATTAATTACAATTCTATTATTAACATGCATAACCTTAAATAAAATAAAAAAATAACAATGACGGGCTGAAATTTGATAATAATTAAATTGATAAATATATAATAGATGTCAGTTAAATTACATTAAACATATAAAATGCGTGCATTAAGAATCACTAATGAATTCGTCAACATGGTAATAACGATAATGGCTAAATCACGCGTTGCGCCGATTAAATCCAAACTAACCATACCCAAACTTGAGCTTAGCGGTGCTATGCTACTTGTCCGGCTTCTGAAATTCGTTGTTGCTGCCATCGGTGATGATATGACGATAGATGACATTGTTGGATGGTGTGACAGCACAATTGTGCTCTCATGGCTGAGGATATCGCCACATTTTTTGCAAATTTTTGAGGGCAACCGAGTTTCACAAATTGTCAATTGCGGTTTAGACATAGTATGGAGACATTTACCTTCAGAAATGAACCCCGCTGATGTCGCGAGTCGCGGCTGTCGCGCATCGGATCTGCTTCAGCACCCCTTGTGGTGGGGGCCTGTATGGTTGTCAGGTGATGCGGACACCTGGCCCATAAATATAATGGGAAAAGCGGAAAATCCATTACCTGGATTGCGGAAGGTGAAAATAAATATCCGGGCATTAGTCGGTATCGCTGATGATCACAATATTTTTACTCGGTTTAGTAGACTGAATATGTTACTGGCGGTCGTAGCATATTGTTTCCGGTTTATCAACAATTCCAGGAGTCCAACAAACAGAGTGGTTGGAGTTCTAACAGTGTCAGAGCGACAGTTCGCTTTGCAGCGATTAATTAAGTTGGTTCAGCAAGTGGAGTTTGCAGATGATATCAACTGCTTAACTCAACATAAACAATGTTCTACGCGATTACGTCGGCTTGGGCCATTTATTGGGGATGATGGCTTACTGCGCGTTGGAGGCCGTTTGGAGCATTCAAATTTAGCATTTGAGCGGAAGCATCCAGCGATTTTACCGAAATCACACGCTCTAACGGTTTTAATCGTAGATTATTTTCACGTATTATATTGTCATGCGGGAGCTACGGTTCTGATGGGGGTATTACAGCGGCAATTTTGGATTCTTTCTGCAGGGCAAGTGATTCGTACGCGAATTTATAAGTGTATGAAGTGTTTTAGAACAAAGGCCAGGTCTACAGCGCCAATTATGTCAGCGTTACCCTGGGATCGGGTTAATGTGACTGGTGTATTTCACACCGTACAAACAGACTTCGCTGGTCCGTTTAACATTAAACATTCACGTTTGCGGAACGCAAAGATTTTGAAGGCGTATCTTTGCGTATTTATTTGCTCTGCATCCAAAGGGGTTCATTTAGAGTGCGTCACGGATCTTTCAACTGAAGGTTTTCTAGCGGCTTTGACGCGCTTCACATCTCGGCGAGGTATGCCGAGTGTGATACGATCAGACTGCGGAACTAACTATACTGGCGCGAATAGGTACCTGGATGATGTGCGGAGATACTTGACGTCTGAGGAAGTACAGAAAGGGCTTAGTGATGGCGCAGCTAAGCAATCTATTACGTGGCGATTCAATTCTCCAGCGGCGCCTCATTTCGGCGGGTTATTTGAGGCGACTGTAAAGTCGGCTAAGACGTTACTTCGACGCGTGATAGGCGAGCAGATTTTGACGTTTGATGAACTGGTAACGGTATTTACTAAGGTTGAAGCGGTTCTCAACTGTCGCCCGTTATGCCCACTCTCTCAAGACCCTCAAGAACTGGAGGTTCTGACCCCAGCACATCTACTCATAGGTAGACCTCTGCTGTCGGATCCGGAGTACAATTTAGAAGATATTCCGAGTTCAAAGTTGAGCCGTTTTAACTTAATCCAGGCTATATCTCAACGCGTTTGGCGAAAGTGGAGTGAACAATATCTCCACTCTCTCCAAATGCGACGAAAGTGGACATCGCCAACTGATCCGCCTAAGCTAGGAGATCTGGTTCTGATTAAAGAGGAGAATTTGCCTCCACTTCGATGGAAAATGGCTAGAATAGAACAGTTGCTACCCGGTAAAGACGGTGTTGTCCGGGTAGTAGGTAGTAGTAGGTTTCACGAGGCCGGTCGTCAAGATTTGTAGGCTCCCTCTGGGGGATTAAAGGATTCCAAACTGTTTTAGTTTATTTTAGTTTAGTTTATAGTTAAGTATTTTTCTTTGTTGATAAAGGCTTAAGCCTTTCTCGGGGGGAGAATGTTAAGTTTTTAATACCATAAAGCAAATTCGGAACGCAACGGTAATATTTCATAGTTGTCACCTCTTTCATTCACCTCATTTTCATCTATATATTTTTCGTCTGGGGTATTTTGGGGCATGCGCAAAGCGTTACGTTATGTCAAGAAGAAAATTTAAATCAGAAGAAACGTTGTGAAAAATGTGCGGACAATATTGAAGTGAAAAATATAAACGAAACTATTAATTTGTGAGGAAAGGCTAAGGTCAAACAATAACCTGTGTATCGGAGCGCATGCGGGTGAGTGCGTAGGGCTTATTTTATTATTATTCTTTTGATTTTCTCATTTCCACCTTTTCTGACCGGATCAGACCGTCCGAGGTGCCGAAAAATAAACGAACCAGCGCATAAGTATTTGTACCAGACCAGAGAGTCCCAATCTCCCTTTCCGCGAAGGGAGAAGGCTTATTTGGAAACAAATACAGTAATGGATTTTACTAGTCAACGCCTAAAATATGTATACACTTTGAAGCTTATTACAATGGAGTAAGGTGCAAAAGTGTATACATATTTATGGCGTTGACAAATTACTTCACGGCCGCTAAAACAGGTAAATAATGGTTTTTATTTTTTTAAATTCGTTTTGGTAAAAAATGAAGAACTTCACGTACTCATTTTGCTACAGTAAGCTGAAAATTTCCGAGCACATTGGAGAAAAAGGCTATTAAAGAGCTACCTCATCAAACTCAGCTAAATACTTAAATAAATGAAAATCTACTTTAAAAATATAGCTTGTTATTATAATAATAAGTAATAGTATTGTTAACGTTTTAAACATAACCATTTTGAATTTGCGCACCATCGGATAGCGTTGACCATTGGTCTGCGCCTGTAGCCTACTTAAAACGAGATGCAAGACGGCGCTTCACCAAAGCGCGAGCGAGACAACACGCACCGATCATCGAGCCCTTTCAAGGACTCCATTTAAACGTGTTCGCATCTAAATTGTGCATCTTAATCGTATATCCTTAATGGATAGTCCAAAATTAAACTTTAAAGTGTTATAGTGACTATTTTAGCCGGCCGGCACATAGAATTTCGAATCCCGTGTGTGAAACGTGAAGAAAGGGACGTTGCAAAGCGCCTCTGTTACGTGGCTCCATAGGACCTGGTTTCCATAATCAGCGCTCAGGTTAGTGGCTACAGTGTATATCCGTTTCAGTTCTAGCATCGAATTCTAGTGCTTGTGCTGTGTGTTCATTCTCAAAATTACCCAATTGTAGTAAAAATAACAAGACAAACTTCAAATTTGCTACAAGTATATTATATGTTCAAATAATTAAATAAAAATTGTCTTAAAAAAATAGAAGCATGTCACATTGTACATAATTACATAAACAGTACTAGATACATCTACCTATATATTTCACTGAAAAAATAATTATAATAAAGACTGTGCACGTTGAAATCCGGCCACGCATGGCATGGTACATCTCCCTTTCGGATACACATTTCCAAGCAGTTCTTTTTTATAAATAATCTCTAATCATAGTAGTATATAATAAAAATATTAAAGTTGTATGGGCTTGTCTCAGTTTTTACTGAAGGTATTTCATCATATCTTTAATGTTTTGTCCAGCGTTTTTTGATAATCTTCACTCGCTTCCTGCTACAATACCACAATTGTATTTATATTTTCACAACCGGTTTTATGGTCAATAGAATGTCATCTTACAAAAAAAAATGTTTTGAAACTCTATTCTACTTGAGGTAGTCAGGAAAACTTTCTACTCCAAGCACTGAAAGTAATTTTTATATGGCAGCCATTTTTTTGTCAAAAAGTCAAACTCACCAAAGTTAGAACACCTCCGAACTATTTCAATCTAAATACACTTGGAAAAATGTTAGCTATGGTAGAGAATGCCTTAAGGCATTAAGTCCGCCTTTTGTACTTTAAGTTGTTTCTTTTGTGCAATAAAGTTTAAATAAATAAATAAATAAATAAAAGAGAATTTAATAAGGTATCATTTGATTCATCTTATTTATAATAAAAAACTATTTTTAACAGGAAAATTTGGTAAACACTGTCAGAAAACTGTGGACAAAAAAATATAGGCACTATGGAATATATAGTGATCAAACTCATAGACAACGTAACGTTTATATTATGTTTTAAACTTTATTATGTAGCTTGATAACCCCAAATTATTAATTAGAAGTGTTGGTTGAATATGCACATTCAATAAAAAGATGTATCACACCATGCGCGGCCGGATTTCAACGTGCACAGTCTTTATTGTATTGGATCGAGAAAAAAAAAATATTAACTCGAACTACGCATCTGTTAACGCAAGTCGCTTCCGTACGATTTATATCCGTGTTTTAACTTGCACGGGAGTGCGCTCGATCCATGCCGCACGGTGCGCCTGAGTTAACCGTCGACAAAAAAACAAAACAAGCCTTTCAGGATTGTTTTCAGTTCCAGGCGTGGAGAGTTAACCGTCGACACCTGTAATATGTCTGTCACTGGTTTCTGCCAGCTTTTACTCATCGGTGACATTCACCGCGGCGAAGATTAGGTATCTTTTCCTTCCCATGGATCTGGCATGCAGGCATAGTGCATTTAGATATTTAATGTTTACTTTACGAAGATTAGTTTATGTTTTAGTAATGTTTCTTTTCGCAAACAGCGTCTGGTATTTTTAAGTTAACTTAATGTGTCCTGTTTTGTTATTTTTAAGTTATCTTAATGTGTGTTCTGTTTCGTCTAAGCTTATTTTAAGGGACATCTGTTAGAAAACATCCCCACCTATGTTGCTAATAGAAAACATACTTAAACGAGTGTAACTCAAAAACAAATGTTCCCTTTCTCCAGAAGCTCGTAGGAGTTAGGGAGGCGAGGTAGCTAAATGGCGTAATTCAACGGCGCCGTCGAGACCTATCAAAATCGAAAGATAAAATAATTTCGAAAAGAAAAGCTCGTATGGCAAAAACCATTCGAGTGCGTCAGATATTCATACTACGTATGCCCCGAGTGCCTCTGATAACAACGGTATACTAATCTGCCGGTTTGCGTGGTGGGGGTAGGCATATAAAGTAGTCAAAAATGCAAAAAAAAAAAATTACTCGAGCGCGTCAGATTTTCGGAAGGGGTGTTAAGTAGGCCCCAAGGAAGCTCCCTTTAAAAAAACTGACGATTTCGGCGTGACGATAAGGTACGATGAATTTTTGAAAATGCAAAAAAAAAGTTTTTTTGAAATACTCGAGCGCGTCAGATTTTCATAGGGGAGGTTTATCTCGGTATCCTGAAAGCATATTTTTTTAATCTGACAAAAATGTTGGTGGGTTCTCTTAATCTGACCGGGAGTTTGAGTTTTTATGGAAGCATCCAGTCAAAAATTTTAACTTTGGACATAAATGTAAAGAGACCTCTTTTGTGTAAAATAAAATTACCTTTTTTGTTTATTTAAACTTTTTTTTGTAAAATGTATCGTTCGCGACTTATATGCCGTAACGCGTTCTTAGGAAGACGAAATGGCTCCTCCACACTTCCGGTCATGCGGAAACCAGCTGCAGATTTTGTATTTTTAGTAAGTTTTAGATTATATTCTTCAAAATAAAAAAATAAAATATCGCGCTCGAGAATGCCGGATTAACGTTTTTTTTTACAAGTTCCCGACCCTATAATTCTGTGGCGTCAAGGACTTATCGTCAGATTAGTTAAATTTAGTCTTTAAACACTAAAATCAACCCCCAATATCTTAATCTGATGCGCTCGAGTATTTCAGACTATCCATTTTTTTTTACTAATCTGATCGTCTATCCTAGGCGCGCGTCACTACATATAGAGCTAAATACTTTACACGGTTGTTCTATTAGGTCTAAGGTATCTCTCATATCTTAAACTGCCACGCTCGAGTATTGCCGAAAATTCCCATATTCGCCTCCCTAACTATAGAGTTAAGACTAGTTTATAATTTTACTAATAAATTATTTAAACTACTTACGAGGCGTTGTCAATACCTAACTCCCGCGCGGCAACATTGTTTACCTAAACGAGTTGCTATGCCAAATTTTTGTTTCCACCTCCCACCTGTTAGTACAATTGTACCCTTTTGCTGCGCTCGCTATTTAAGTGTTATGCGACTTATGCATAACTTTGTCATTTACGCTCACTAGTTAAGTTCACATTTAAGTTTACTATTAAGTGCATGTTTTCTCATATAAGTGAATTACAGTTATTCTTTTGAGAAAATAAAATATCTTTAAACCGAATATAACCTAAGTGTTAATTTTCAAATTAAAATAAAAAATATTTAAAGTTCGAAGTTCAATTTTATTTTATGTCTTTTCTAATACTTTAACACAACTAATTATGATAATAAATTAGTTGTCCAAGTTACATTATCTTATATCTCATCATCTCTTTATCTTATAATTCATCAATAACTTTAAAAATCCTTTGTTCTCTCTTTTGCATGTTGTACCCTCAAAATCTTTTAAACTATAAATGCTACACAGACATGAGGCACGTATTATGAATCCTGAATGTTATCAGATTAGTTTTATATCAATCACTCCGTAAATTCGCAGTAGAAGTATGTTTTTCACGACCATAAACTTCAAATGCGATTTTCTCAACTTGTACATTTCGACAGTTTCAGATTAAAAAAATTATAAAAAAATAGTGATTGTACTTATAGATCTGGGTATTTTTTCTTTAGATAGGTAATTTTATCTAGTTTTAGGAACTATCAATAACTCTATATCCCGAAATTTGTACCTTTTCAGATTCACAGTCACATATAGTGTTAAAATAGTGATAAAAAATTTTTTTAGTACAATCATCTTACATTTAGTTCTTGCTGTAAATTTTTCAGTCTGCTTATTAACAGTATTTTGTCTATCTAAATAAAACTGCAAATAACTAGCTTCTAAAACTTTCTAGAAATATGGGACTACCCACTTCATGAAAATGTTATACATTCCAGATAAAATTATGATTAATTTTAATTAAATTGTTTGTGATTACATGCCCAATTGGGTTTACCATTGAATTGTCGACAGACATTTAATCGAATATTATTTCAAAGACAATGTTTCAAGTATTTTCATTTCATCGACAAGTCGCAATCGTCGAGGACTCGTTACTAGGTAATTTGAACCAAGGTCTTTTAATTGGTAGTTGACTTATTTCAATAAAATTCATGTCATGGCTTTTCATTTCGGGTTTTAATTAATTTTTTTTACATACTACTAAATTTGCTTGCGGCACTGTATTTTCTATATAGGGGATCAAATAATTTACAAACACTAAGAAAAATAAAGGGCCAAGTATCGAGCCTTGCGGGACTCCACGTCTGATCAGCACTGTTTTTGACCTGACCGCCTTTACCGTATCACCCACAATCGCACTTAGTTCAATAAATTGTTTTCTGTTCGCTAAATACGATTCGAACATTGTGTAAACATTGTCTCTAATTCCATAGTGCTCTAGTTTTTTTAAGAGAATATTGTGGTCTACGGTATCGAAACCTGAGCTAAGATCTAAAAATATTCCGGCTACTTTATGTTTGTCATTCAAGGTTGTCACATACATTACATCATGGATTAGGGTGCCTATAGCTTCGTTAGTACCGAATTCCCGAGTAATGACGTCATCAAAATGGCTGCCGCTTCGTTGCAAAAAGTGCAAATTTCATCCAAACTGTGCACTGCACCTACACGCGTGTAGTATCAAACGAAAGAAGATTAAATGTGCTATATTGTTGTAATACATTATATACTACTGTATATTACAGTTTAACAGCTATAAACGAAAACCCAAAGTCAGGCTAAAATATAATTCGTATATTTGCATTTTACAACAAAATTATAAGCCAAACTTTAAAGCAATGTACAACAATAACAAAACAGGCTCGTTAAGCTATATATTGCTATAAAATTTATTAAAATCTGGCTATAATTGTGGCAGCTATGTTAGAAAACATGTTGGCACTGCCGAACTATTTCCTTAGAGTGAACAAATAACAATTTTCTCAATTTACAGAATACGAGTATCCACAGGAGCTTCGATTATATTATTGGTCAAATAATTTGGAGCCCCTAAATGTCAAAAAAACATCTCTATAGTGCCTGAGGTCCAAATAATGACGTCATGAACGTGACCACTACCGAAATTTGTAAAACGTAAATTAAAGCTATACCATGATACATACACACATGTGCGTAGCATCGATCGAAAGCTTATTAAATTTGCTACTGTACATACATACATTATGTGTGAAAATAATGTATAGTTTAGGAATTGTTGACAAAATAAGTTTTTAGGAAAATAAGATGTATATGTTAATTCTGTAGCCAAAGGAAACACAATACACTAATGTTTTGTATAGCATTAAAACACGAACTATTCAGCTTTACAACATAGTTTTAATTCATAAATTTTGATGACAACTATAAAAGTTGTGCTTAAAACTCTAAAGCAGACTAACTATTTTACCTACAATGCACTCATACTATGAGAAGCATGGGCCTAATTATTTTAGGGTTCTTTGTCATTAAAGTAAATAAAAAAACCGGCCAAGTGAGAGTTGGATTCGCGCTCCGAGGGTTCCATATACATCACACAATTTTAACTTACGCTTGACCGCAGACTTTTTAGTATTTAATATAGTTCTTTTCCTGTACATTACAGAAAAAAACTCAAAAAAGTCTGTGGCCAAGCATAAGTCGGTCTTAAAAATACAAATTGTCAAAATTGTGGGATGTATATGGAACCCTCGGAGCGCGAGTCCAACTTACACTTGGCCGGTTTTTATATTTACTATAATGGCAAGGAACCCTTAATCCTTACAAAATTGTTAAAAAAACTATTCAATAACTAGCTGTGCCCGCGGCTTCGCCCGCGTGTATTTAGGCAGTTTGGGTTTTTTATTGACTATTTCCAGACCAATATTGTCAAAACTTAGGTACGCGTTCTACACGTTAAAAAGTACATTATATTTGTTACTGATTAATTATAGTATGATAACATAAGTAAGTCACTAAAATGCAGAGCCACGAAACATACGAATGCTAGTGGGCGAGTTTCTGTTGCAATAAATAGATTTCAAACCATCAGGCCTCTATGTAAAAAGTGTCTCATAATATGTATTGATAACTTATTTATCAAGATATTTTATTGTCAAAAAAAAGTTTTAACATAAACCTATTGACAGGTGGCGGTGCCAATTTTTTGAGAACTGACCGTAACCGTATCCAGATCTGAACTATATTCCCATAAGGGAGAGGACTACTAGGCGGGGATGCCGCTATTGTCTCACAAGACCTGCATTTAATTATAAGCAAATTTTCAAAAATCGGGCTTTCTTTAAATTTTGCTAAGTGTGAAATTTTCATTCTCAACACCTTCCATCAGATAGAAAGAGTGATGTTATCACTAGCTTTAACACTATTTTGCCAAGACGTCACTTACACTTTTAGGGTCACCAATTTTCGATGAAGCAATCAATCCTGTCATAAATTCCAAATTAAACCAGTTTAACTGCGCTTCAAGTCTACTATTCGAAATAAATCCCCACATGGCCTTATTTATTATCCGTTTCTGCCTTTTCACCCCTAAATTCACATACGTAAGTATCCGGTCCGATGCTCCCCTATATGGAAATACCCCGCAATCCTTTCTTCAATTGACTGCGTCCTCCAGACAACCTTATCCAAAATTCTGAATATTACCTTCGATACAAGATCATGGTCCCAAGCGGTGCTCCCTGTGCGATTCGGCGGCCTGGGTGTCCGCTCCTCGGCCAGCGTGGTCTTGCCGGCTTTCTTATCGTCCGCCTTTGGCTCTTTTTCTCTCGTCGGAATAATCTTAAATCTACCACAGATTTCCGTCGCAGAGATTACGAGCCTGGCGGAGGCTGAGAAGTCTTGGTGCAACTTGTGCCCGGGAGCGGCTGCCCCAGCAACTAAACATATTCAGCGGGCTTGGGATACCCCTCGCTTAAAGGCAATCCACAATGTGTGGGACGCTACGTGCGTTGACACGTTCGCCGCGTCCCACATCCAAGCAACCCGATCATTAGCCGGCGCTGCTGCTGATCAGGCCCAGGTTCTCAAGCGCCGCAAATACTCCATCCTTCTAAAGGATTACGAATTTGCGGCGCTTGCAGTCGAGACTTTGGGTCCCTGGTCGGCAGACATGAAGACTTTTATGAGGGCCCTTTCGTCCCGGTTAATCCACGCCTCAGGAGACCCCAGAGCTGGCTCATATCTGTCACAGCGAATTAGTCTCGCGATTCAAAGGGGAAACGCGGCTAGCGTGATGGGGACTATGACACAATCTGAGCTGCGGGATGGGGTATTCTTTCTATGACTGAGCTGGTACTGTTGGTAGGTAAGTACGTTATCTTTCTAGTTTTTAGTTTAATTTCGTTTTATATAGGTTATTTATTAGCTTAGCTATAATCATGAATTGTTATTTGAATAAATAAATATACAGGGTGTCCTCAGCTATTGAACAAAGCCTGAAGCCCCATGTAGGTTTACTACCCAGTAATGATCTAACATTAATATTTCTTAATTAAAACAAAAGACAAAAAAATAAAAGTTTCAAATAAAACTTATTTTTAATAATCGACAACAAAAAGAAACATACTGTATTTAACCATTGACACTGTTATAAACAAAACATGTTAGTGTGACATATTCGCGTCACATCCTGACGTGATGTGTCATTGTTCACAAAGCCAAGTCTGTATGTGTCTGTCTGTGTTGACAATGTTGACACCACGTGATTTAACATAAAGGTGCGTCCACACTTGAGACCAAACATGCCTTGATCTTGAGCGACATGCGATGAATCAGTTTGTGACACGTCAAATAAAAAAAATGCGTGACAATGCAGACCAGGGGGTATTTTTTAATCTCACTTGGGTGACATCAAAGTCATCGGTGTCTAATATCTCCGGGGATTATGATGTCATCATTTACCAAATGACCTTATTGTACAATCAACCTAACCATTTACGAGTATGCCCTAACTGCCTACATTTTGAAGAGCAAAACCACAGTAGTAAAAACAAGTAATAATAAACATTTTAATAACGAAACAAAAGGTTTATTAGTTTAAATTTTCAAATTTTCAAAATGCCCGCCGTCGCGTTGAACACAAAGATTTAATCGGCGCTCAATGTTGCGGCGTACTCTGCGTAATAATCCATCTCGTAAGGCAGTTTCTTTTAATCTATCGAATGCTACCACTACTCGGTTTTGCAAGTCTTCGATGGTGGTAACTTCGGTTGCATACACCTCTTCCTTTATCAAACCCCACAAGAAAAAATCAAGGGGAGTCAAATCTGGAGATCTCGGTGGCCATCTTTGAGGTCCAAATCGCCCAATCCATTGGTTTCCAAACATCTGGTTGAGACGCTGTCTTGCCTCTACCACCGAATGTGCCGGTGCTCCATCTAGCTGAATCCACACACGGCGAAGCCTCTCTAGACAGATGCCGTCTAAGTATTCAGAGACAGGCCCATTTAACAATTCCATAAACCGACCACGATTCAGCGTTCCATCAATAAATATTGGGCCGATAATGCTGTCACCGTGTATGCCGGCCCAAACATTTAATGAAAACCGGTACTGGAAAGCAGATTCACGGCACACGTGTGGGTTTTGTAAACTCCAGTAGTGATAATTGTGACGGTTCCACATACCATTTCGTGTAAATGTGCTTTCGTCCGTCCAAAATACATCATTGAGAAATCCAGGAGTTTCTCGGATGTTGTCCTGAAGCCACCGACAATACGCAAACCGTACCGGTTTATCGCGGGGTAGGAGTGCTTGTACCTTACACAGCTTAAAAGGGTGCCATTTTTCCCGTTTCAACACCGAATGTACCGCATTTCGGTGAACGTTATACAGACGCTCTGCTCGCCGTACGCTCGATGTTGGAACACGTCGAAAATGGTCCAGGATTTGATCTTCTTGTCTAACCCGTAATTGGCGAGCAATTATGCCCTCATGGTCAAATCTTGGGTCCACTCGCCGATTGTTTCTAATCCTATCCATGGCGTTTGTAATAACACGAGAGTTAACGGGGCATGGTCTATTTGCTCCGTACCTTTCTCTGTAAGTTCGTAACGCGAGGTTAGCATTTTGGTGACACTCACCGTAAATTATTATCATATTTAAATAGTCTTCAGCAGTATAACGGCGTGCCATTTTTAACAAATAATAAAGAAGTAATTTATTTATTTCGAATAATTGTTTGGCAATGATGACATTTGTCAATGTTTGTCACGAGTCAGAATCTTATTAGTGTCATAAATAAAAAAGTTAATCAAGAAGGTTGAATTATGGTTTGATACTGTTCTATGAGGGCAAGGAGCTACTGACACATACAGGTTGTTCCAAAGAAGAAAATCGAAATTTGTTAATTTCTTGGTAACTGCTACCTCAATTGCTACGATACCGCGTATATTGGGCTTAAATATCCTAACGCATATGTACACTTCGGCTTTGTCGATAACATAAGGACACCCTGTATTATATATTTAAAAAAAAATAATATATAAGACAATTCACAAGGATTGTAAGGAATCCGCCAAAATAAACGTGTTGTGTTGCTCTGAAAACAAAGTTTTATTTAACCAAAAGTTTACATTTTGATAGAAAACTTATTATAAGAATAAGAATAAGAAATATTTATTAGCAGAAAAACAAAACTAATACATAAAACATAAATTTATTTTGATTAACAGAATTCTGCTAAAAGGTCTTCACTCAGCTTGATGTCCCGCAGTGAATCCTAAGACACACTACGTGATGCTGATTTTCAGTGAAGCCTGATGGTAAAACTAAAATTAAAACTAGAACTAAAAGTAACTGGATGGCAGAAATAACCAAGAAAACATAACAAAGTGAGGAAAAATATATCAAAAGAACAGCGCGCGCCTTTGTGTGTGTGTGTGTGTGTGTGTGTGTGTGTGTGTGTGTGTGTGTGTGTGTGTGTGTGTCTTATGTGAGGGAGTGTGCACGGTTTCTTAAGTGCTTCATTTTTTGTTTATCTAGTAGAAAATTCCGAAGTTTAACTTTAAAAGAGGTGACCGATATTTATTAAGCCTTAAATAAGAAAGAAGAAACGACATATAAGTCTATTAATTGGCATGTCGATTCCCACTTTACACTTTTAACTATTTTATTTATAGTATTTCGATCTCCGGTTTTATAACCTCACAACAGCACATTCGCCATCTTTAGCAAAACAAAACTGTTTTACCGCTGCTAAGTAAACTTCTTCTTTACCGACAGAGTCGTGCCTTGTATAGCCCGTTAAACGAAGGAAAACTTAGGGGAAATAATTCGTGTATAGCTGACTTTTGGCATAGTTGTAGATAAAGATGTCTTACACAACATACTAAAAGTACTCGTGGCTAGAGGCGCCGCTAACGGGGAGAGGGGGGTGTAAAGGTCCCTTTTTTTGGCTTTTCATAAATAACTCAGTAGCGGTGGCTCATACGACAAAATGTTCTTCTACTTAATTAATCCACAAATAATTTTCTACAAAAAAGGTTGTTTACACTTTTTTACTGGGATCAATGTATAATGAGATTTCGAGGAAATACGATAATCACTTTTTGAAACTTTCGGAGCTATTATTTACGAAACTATAAGTTTTGTCTAAAAATTGTTTTAGAAAACCCATATTTATATTAAAAGACCTATTGAACGACACCCCACACATTAGGGGTGTTAAAAAAACAGAATTTACCTCCCACTTCATGTGTTCTAGCTAGGGTCTTAAGCTCAAAACCTCAAATTTTTATGCACAAGCATACAATTTGGCACACTTGTTTATTTGTCCCCAGAAAACCCGACTAAGATCGGTAGCCAAAGGTACCCCCCCCCCCTTCTGGCGCCGGGGAGGGGGGTTTAAAATACCACTCCACCCGGCTTCATTCAAAAAATTCTAACAGTTCACGTTTAGCTAATAGGTCAAGTTTGGTATCATTTTCGGATAAAATAACCACGTAGAATTCGTTTCTGCTATTAAAAAATGCAATTCACGAAGTAATTTAAAAAAAAACATACGAATTTCGAAAATCTCAACAAAAAATTTCATATTCCAGTCATCATAAATATAAATTTGCTAGTTTCTTTCACAATTTAAAAATACAATATTAAAGCATATTTCACGTAGATTCAAAAAAATATAACATATGAAAACCTTTACTAACAGGAAATAGCATAAAAAAAATATTTTACGGCGCGCGTCGCGATATTATTTTTGCCGCCGTCGGCATCCGCGGTCAAAATATCCAAATAACGCACTGTGGATAGGTACCATGTAAACTTGTTATTTATTGAAATCAATTGTATATATAACAACTGTACTGGATTGGGCACTTTTGACTTCCGGTGGAATGGGCCAAGGGACAGTCGGGACCTATCGCCAGGGCACTAGCTAACCTAGGGAAGTCAGGGAGAAGACTGCAGGTAGCTATCGAACTCCCGACTCAGAGAGACTAGCCAGAGGACAGAGGTGTACCTATCGCTAAGGCAGTCGCTAGCTAAGTGATTTAATGCGGCGCAGGCGGTGGCTTTTATACGGTCCGGTCGGGCGCTCGGTGACGTCGTCGCGTGCGCTCGGCGATCCTCGGCGGCCGTGCAGAGTGACGTAGCGGTGTGCGAGCGAGAAAGTATTCGAGCCCGCGCGCCGTTGTAATTTGCATTGTTATAGTCTCCCCCTCTGGTGCTCGATGACGTCCCGTGAGAGTACCAGGACTACGTATTGTTATAGTCTTCCCCTCTGGTGCTGGATGACGCCCCGTGAGAGTACCAGGACTACGAATTGTTATAGTCTCTTCTTTTGTATCAGTGTAGTTTTCCTCCACTGAGTTCCACAAGCGACTCGCATACTCAATAGGGTGTCGGTGATCACCCTCCCCCTGAAGTGAAGCTGCTCCGGTGGCATAACTACTTGTGTCGGTTCGTGCTTCTAAGTCGGCTTGTTTCAAAATTGACAGAGGTTCATAACATTTTGTTAAGTTGGGTAATGGTCTAGACATTTCAGCGAAATTCTGGATAAATCTTCTGTACACTGTTTGTAACACTGAAACCAGTTGTGTCAGGATCTGAAGTTGATTTGTGACTACCTTCTTTGTAGATATCTCGCTGACTACCTCTTTATTTCCATCGTAGTGACCCATCTTGCTTGTAGGGTACTTTACAAAAAAAAATGTCGGGTAGATGTAACTTATTTCTCCAAACGAGCGGGTAGTTATTTCGTTGGGCGCCAATGTACTGGATTGGGCACTTTTGACTTCCGGTGGAATGGGCCAAGGGACAGTCGGGACCTATCGCCAGGGCACTAGCTAACCTAGGGAAGTCAGGGAGAAGACTGCAGGTAGCTATCGAACTCCCGACTCAGAGAGACTAGCCAGAGGACAGAGGTGTACCTATCGCTAAGGCAGTCGCTAGCTAAGTGATTTAATGCGGCGCAGGCGGTGGCTTTTATACGGTCCGGTCGGGCGCTCGGTGACGTCGTCGCGTGCGCTCGGCGATCCTCGGCGGCCGTGCAGAGTGACGTAGCGGTGTGCGAGCGAGAAAGTATTCGAGCCCGCGCGCCGTTGTAATTTGCATTGTTATACAACGATAAAAATTGTACCTGAAAAATGTGGTATTCCGTCAGAAAAGGGTCTTTTAGTATAGGAGTTGTGTGCGTAACCTCTTTTCCTTGTGCTAAAATCTTGGGTTTATAAGTGGTATTTATGAAGCTATCAAACGGGTCCTTGAACCAGTTGCTAGGAAAACAGCCCCTCTGGACACGAACAGAGCTATAAATTATGGATAGCCAAATGCAACTCGACCGATGGGTTGTACAGTATACAAATCTCTATTCGAGTCCAGTTGATATACATCCGGAGGCTATCCAAAGCATGCCCACACTAGCTGTTATGACAGAGTTAGATAATCTACTGCCTGTAGAGGAGTTTGCCAAGGCTATTAAAAGGCTGACGTGCGGTAAGAGTCCTGGCGGAGATGGCACTCAACCCAAGCCGAAATAATAGAACTCGAATGCATGCGACCACTTGTGTTGTACAATCTGCTGTGAAAATGCTGAGAAGCGGGAAATGTGCCAGCTAGCAAGTTTTTTGACCAAGTCGTTCTTTTAAGACTCTAAAAGCTTGCAGAACGCGTTTATCCTGAGTCGCAGTGTGGCTTCCGCTTCGACCGTTCCTCAGTGGATATGATTTTCACCCTTCGTAAAATGCAGGAGAAGTGTCGTGAACAAAATACCCCCTTGGTTATGGCTTTGTCTACCTTAACAAGGCGTTCGGTACAGTCAGCCGGGTTTATACTTATAAACAGCACTCGAGAGCATTGGGTGTCCATCAAAGCTTCTGAGGCTAGTTGTATCCTTCCACGAAGGTATGAAGGGCACAGTAGTTTTTAACAGAGCGTCATCAGCGCAGTTCGATGTCTCCAGAGGAGTGCGACAAGGCTGTGTCTTGGTATATACTTCTCGCTTATATTAAGTACCGCTTTCATCAATAACCAGCAGGATATCCATCTGCATACGAGGGCCGACGAAAAAATGTTTACCATCTCGCTCCTTAAGTCAAAAAGAGACCTCGAGAATCTTTTCGTCGACAGTCTTCTCTATGCCGATGACGCAGTCTTCGTTGCTAACTCCAGTCCATGGTGAGTCAGTTCTATCAGGCTTGTTCCCTTTTTGCCATGTCCATAAACACGAGGAGGACTTCCGGAGCTCCCTCTATTTCCCTCAATGGCACGCTTTTAGAAGTAGTTGACAGTTTTTGCTACCCAGGGTCGACCGTCACGAACAACCTGTTGCTCGATGCGGAGGTCAACATTCGTATCGGTAGAGCGACAACCACATTCGGGAAGCTTAGTACTCAAGTATGGCAAAACAAACATCTTAGAATAAAGACCAAGATGTTAGTCTTTCAGGCTTCCATTTTAAGCATACTCTTGTACGGAGCTGAAACCTGGATGACGTATGCAAAAGTCGAACGTCGTATAAACTCTTTTTACATGTGATGCCTACTCAAGATTTTCGGAATATGGCAAGACAGGGTGACAAACGAAAGGGTCCTAGAAATTGCACAGCTGCCTAGCTTGAAACGCGTTTCTCAAGCAGAGACGACTGCGTTGGCTAGGGCGGTATGTGGCCAAAAAACTTGCCAACTATACTCAATATGGAGATACCGCGGTAAATGTTGCAGTCGCCGCGGTCACCTTTCCCTTTGTATAGTGTGATATTGGCATCACGCATATCCTGAGGCACATTTCCGGCTTCTCAACATTTGCACAGAAGATTGTATACAAGTGGTCGCATGCATTCGAGTTTTATTATTTAGGTTTGGGTTGGGTGCCATCACCGCCGGGGCTCTTACCGCACGTGAGCCTATTAATAACCTTGGCAAACTCCTCTACAGGCAGTAGATTATCTAACTCGATCATAACAGCCAGTTTGGTTTGGGCATGCTTTGCACAGCCTCCGGATGTATATCAACTGGACTCGAATAAAGATTTGTATAGTGTTCAACCCATCGCTCGAGTTGCATTTGGCTATCCGTAATTATAGCTCCGTTCGTGTCCAGAGGGGCTGTTTTCCTAGTAACTGGTCCAATGACCCATTTGATAGCTTCATAAATACCACTTATAAACCCAAGATTTTAGCACACTTTACAATTGATTTCAATAAATAACAAGTTTACATGGTACCTATCCACAGTGCGTTATTTGGATATTTTGACCGCGGATGCCGACGGCGGCAAAAATAATATCGCGACGCGCGACGTAAATTTTTTTTTATGCTATTTCCTGTTAGTAAAGGTTTTCATATGTTATATTTTTTTGAATCTACGTGAAATATGCTTTAATATTGTATTTTTAAATTGTGAAAAAAACGAGCAAATTTATAATTATGATGACTGGAATATGAAAATTTTTGTTGAGATTTTCGAAATTCGTATGTTTTTTTTTAAATTACTGCGTAAATTGCATTTTTTAATAGCAGAAACGAATTCTACGTGGTTATTTTATCCGAAAATGATACCAAACTTGACCTATTAGCTAAACGTGAACTGTTAGAATTTTTTGAATGAAGCCGGGTGGAGTGGTATTTTAAACCCCCCTCCCCGGCGCCAGAAGGGGGGGTACCTTTGGGTACCGATCTTAATCGGGTTTTCTGGGGACAATAAACAAGTGTGCCAAATTTTATGCTTGTGCATAAAAATTTTAGGTTCGACGTTTTTATGTGGCTTAGGATCCTCACTATTCGGGAGGTACCCTAAAAAATTATATTTTTTCAGATTTTGTTTTAAAACTTTGTCGGCGTGTTCAAAACACATACTCATACGAAGTTTAACTATACTAGTACTAACCATCACTGAGAAGGTTGAAGAGGGTATTTTTTTACTTTTTATTTTTTATGCCACGAGGGTGGCAAACAAGCATACGACCCGTCTCATGATAAGCAGTTCCCGTAGCCTATGGATGCCTGCAATCAACTTCCTACCCTTATAGTTTCGCTGTCCGTTTGTCCCAGTCTGTCCGTTCACGGCTTTGTGCAGTGATGGTTAGTACTAGAATAGTTAAACTTCGTATGAGAATGTGTTTTGAACACGCAGAGAAAGTTTTAAAACAAGATCTGAAAAAATATTATTTTTTAGGGTACCTCCCGAACACATGAAGTGGGAGGTAAATTCTGTTTTTTAATCCACCCCTAATGTGTGGGGTGTCGTTGAATAGGTCTTTTAATATAAATATGGGTTTTCTAAAACAATTTTTAGACAAAACGTATAGTTTCGTAAATAATAGCTCCGAAAGTTTCAAAAAGTGATTATCGTGTTTCCCCGAAATCTCATTATACATTGATCCCAGCAAAAAAGTGTAAAGAACCTTTTTTGTAGAAAATTATTTGTGGATTAATTAAGTAGGAGAACATTTTTTCGTATGAGCCACCGCTACTGAGTTATTTACGAAAAGCCAAAAAAGGGACTTTACACCCCCCTCTCCCCGTTAGCGGCGCCCCTATCCATGGGTACTTTTAGTATGTTGTCTAAGACACCTTTATCTACAACTTCACCAAAATTCAGCTATACACGAATTATTTCCCCTATGGAGCAGTTAGTGGGCTTCCTTCGGTGAGCTATTAGGTATTTCTTTATATCTCCCCTCCACGGGAGGAAAATTTTCAAACATGCTGGGTACAATTACTATTTTGTTATTTTTTTTTATTCATGCAGATGCTGGAATGAGTTTCGTGATATGGAAAAGATTTGGCTCCAACTTCTTATGGCCTGTATCAATTCTATATATAGAGTTTGAAAAATTTTTTTTAATAATTTCAAAAGGTCCAATCTTTAATTCATCCAGTTTTTTCCTGTTCAATTTGTGACGGTTGAATAATTGACGGTTTCATGTCGGATGTTTTTTTGACATGTACGCGTAAGATACGCGTACATGTAAAAAAAAAACTCCTTTGATATTGAATTTTCTAACGATTTGGCCTGATTTACGGATTTTGATTTGCATTGTGATTTGGATATTATTAATTAAGCAAATTCATAGACAAAATGCTTAATTCAGTTCAGGTGTGTGGTGTGCCTTATTCGATATGGTTTGACATAAGTAAAGGAGTAAGTAAGAAGAGCCTTCTTGCCCATCACTAGTAAATTCATCATTCAGAGACAATTTCAATATGGCGGTTTGTTTACATACTTAGCAAGTTCCATTGGCGAAGACTTTAGAACTCTACTTCAATACATTTTTTACAGTGTTATTGAATGAAAAAAAAAAGAAAATAATACAGATTTAGTTTACCAGACTATACATTTTCATTAAGACCGTTCCAGTGACCTTTATAAATTAAATTTTACAAATTAGAAATCTCTTCTGCCTGTTAATCATTTGCATGAAACAATCACCAAATTCGAGACCGTTTAAAGGATTTGTACTGCATAAAGCCACCATTATTAATTTAACCTAAGTAGGTAAGTAACAATACTAGCTGAAAAACATATCTAAGCTTAATTCAAGAATTATATCACCAAAATAAGTAGTTTCACATTTTTTTTACAGATTTAAATTAAATATTCAATACATTATGTTTGGGCCATTTTATCATAATTAAAAACAATGTCTTTTTTTAATAGGCCTTTAACTATGTGTAGTAAAAAATTGGTACAGCCGCCATCAGATGTATCGGAGTGGCAAAGGTGGTCACAGATATCTGAACAACGCTTCTATTGTCAAGACGATAAGTGCATGTTCAGATATTTTGAGTACCTTAGCCGCTCTGATATATTTGATGGCGACTGTATTGCAGGGTCAAACATTTATTTGGAGCAGTGCCCTATACCACAAAACTTTACAAGTGCACAATTCTACAAAATTGTTAAATTGTAAACAAAAAAATGTACCACAATCATTACAAATATGTTTTCACCTCACTAGCTCGGAAAGCCCTTTTTGTTTGTTTAATATCTATTGTGAAAATCGCTTTTTATCCACATGTGGTGAAAGAGTTTTGACATAAGTGACAAGTGGCTTAAGTGACATTTGACAGCTAACAAAACGTAAAACGTTAAAAGTGCAGAATTTTTAACATCGCAATTAATGAATTGCATCGAGTAAAAACACTTAATACAGTCTTACAACTTTATTTTAATTCATAAATATCAGCATTCAACATTAATCTTCATTCTTTTTGTAAAAACGGATAAATTGTTCTGACAGCCGAATAAGTCTACGTACGAACAAAACGCATCTGACATTTAATAAAACCTTTTACGTCAAAACTTTTCATTGCAATTCATCTCATCCATCATATCAACGTTAAATATTCGCATGTTTTTCTAGGTTGTTTTGTTAAAAATTAGTGATTCGAGTGATGAAGAAGTATTAAACACCTGAGGAATTACGGGAAACCGAGCAAAATGCACCCTTTTTCTTATTTTCCTCGCTGTAGTGAGGTGAAAAGTTTTGTGTTATACACGGGTGAAAGTTATTTTACGTCTCGTGTATTAAAGCACTCGCTACGCTCAGGATTCTATTTTTGAACCACTCGCTTCGCTCGTGGTCAATAATAGAATCCTTTCGCTAGCTCGTGTTTCAAATAACACTCGCACGTAAAATACAACTTTCACCCCTTGTATAACAAATAACTATTTCGTTACAATTTGCGGTATACAAATGTGTCACTTTTTTTAAAGCGTATCACAAAGAATAAAGGTATGTCATGACAGCTACATAATTGTAGGATTGTTGATTTGTAAATATACAGGTCAATAATTGTAATGTTACAACTACAATTATATATCCGATCCGATCCAATGCTGCGTTTCTTGGTATGCGGGCTGGAATATTTATATCCACTGTTTCCCAATATTAAAGCATTGGGGAAAAGTCTCCATAATCCCATTGCTGACATAACGATGAGCGCCTTAAAACCCGCGAATCATGAACAGCGCCAGGCCATCGTACATTCACATAAAAAAGATCTCAATTTGGTCCACAGACAACCATTACATTTATAGAATGATCTCCGTAACGATCAACAAACCCAGCTTCATTTTGGTATGGTGCATCTATCGGTATTAATGATCCATCTATAATACCTGCGACCCTGAGAAAATTTACATGTGATGGTGCAATAAAATCTACAGAAAGTGAGTTTCCATTTGTTGGCCATCTTACTTCGCTTCCTAGTAATTTGTCCACTATTTGTGTGCATACGGCGTGAACGAGACATTGTCATTTTCGAAACACCATGAGCATCGCCAGTGACGTGATATTGGGAACCTGAGCCTAACCATCTTAAAACAGTCAGTAACTGTTGTTTAGGATCAAGAGCGTGACTTTTTCGCGTCGGATGTCTAAGATTTCCAGCTATAGTCTGTAGGAGATATTCGACGGTAGATTTACTTACTCTGAGTCTCTCATTAAATGTAAAATCCGTTATGGTCAAACATAAATTTATACGTTCTCGATATGTCCTAGGACGTCGCACTATTAAATCTTCTTCACTGTCACTTCTACTTGGACTAAACATTTCGTGGTACAAAAAGTTCGTCGCTAAATGTGATAAATTATTATAATTTTATTATATAGCAATCATTGACTAGTATTTAATATAGTTGTAAGAGGGTGTGACAAACGTTTAGAGAATTGTTAACTTGTACGTACAATTCTACACATATGTATAATTATTACTACAATCTAATGTAGCACAAAACAATTGTCAGCTACAAATTTGTACGTTTTCCGGAAAAGATATGTAACGTATGTAAAGTTTTGTGATACGGTAAATTGTAGATATTTGCTACAATTTACATATTTGTAGGAATTTTCCAGTACAAATATGTAACTTGTAAATTTTGTGGTACACGCACTTGTATTATGATAAATTTGTAACTTGACACTTGTCAAATTGTAATTGTAAGTTTTGTGGTATAGGGCACTGGAGTTCGTGAGTTCAACTGGTCTTAAAATTCAAATTGGCCAAAATATTGGTTTTATGTTTGATATGTTGGTTATTTGAAGTGTTCCATAGGTACCTTGTGCCAGAGTTTGGAGCGATGGGATGGGATGGGATGGGATCAAAGACATGATCTTAGTGTGCATTTTACTTGACGCTTATCTATTTGCGATTATAAAGTTCATAAACAACGGGTAGATTTTTATTAAAGGTATTACGCCCGCCTGTGTATTCGATTTATTATAGTCTAACTTTTACGGCATATGTTATATCAATGTACTGAAAGTGTGTTTGTGCCATTTATATACATTTTGTGTAAGGGATTTAAAGTCATTTGCTATTTATTAATATGAAATCAAATATTCCTTAAAATGGTCTTAAAATTTAAGCGCCTACCGGGTCTTAAAGTTGGCATGTAGTTATAATGTAGGTTATCTACAGTGCACCATAGCATGTGCTAAACATTTGGAACGTTAGGCTTAAAGATGAATTCAATGTAATTGTTGTATATTTTCAAATGACTCAATACAATCATATGGGTGAATCAACTTTTAGAAAAGTTTTTTTTTTAATGAATACATTGTTTAAAATTCGGCTACCTACATGTTTGATTAGTCATGCAACCAAGCCAACACTTCAGTGTATAAGTTTACGTGTTTTTATTTATGTGTAATGCAGCAACGCTTCTATCATAAAAAGATAATAAGTGTCTTAAAAGTTGATTTCCCCACTTCTTGATCTCCAACATATCTACATCTACAAAACTACTCGTTAAGAATTTTGATTTCACAGTATGGTGGGCTACAGTACTATAACTAAAATCATACGAAAGTATACGAAGCATCTAGGTAGTAAATAAAATTAATATAATTTAATATGGGATACAGTTTTGGATTTATTTACATGAAATTTTTTAGAGATAACCGAAACAACTCTTAAAACGTTATTCAAACATTATTTTCGTTCATTTCTACCTAAGTTGGTTCGGCTAGTTAACTTTCCAAAACACGTATCTCAATAATACATTGCAAAAGTCATTTAATCATTTTAAATCAAACATAATAGGTACGTCATATGTGACGTAATCAGGATAGACAAGGAAAGCAAGATATAATATGTTATTTTTAATACAGTTGCTCAAAAAAGTGCTTTTCTTGTAGTGGTTTAGCGTGCGGAAAGTTTGATATCGCGCACTAGTGCTTTTTACTTTTCCAGCCAATCACAGGTAATGACAGTGACAGACATCCAATCACAGCGCCGCACCGCACCGCGCGGAGCGTTCGCATACATGTACTAAAGTAACCTCAAAGTGAATAATTGTCAATTTTATAATTTTTACGCAACTGTATTAAAAAACGTCGTTCGATACTCGTGCGTAAATGTCATTCTTCACTCGTCCCGAGTCTTGCTATCTCGGTGCTCGTGAAGTAATGACATACTTTCCGCACTAATATCGAAATGTACTATTCTCCGTCTTCTTACAAAGGAAAACAATAAAGTTAAAATTTCTTAAATGACACCTCCTTTGAGTTTGTTTCCGTTGGTTAGTATATCGAACTAATAATGGCAACCTATAATAGTACATTTCGATATTAGTGCAGAAAGTATGTCATTACTCCACGAGTACCGAGATATCTTGCCATTTTTAGCAACGACAACGAATGTCAGACCTAGATCTGTACTACTAGAATGCCCATGCCAAATTTCATGATTCTAAAGCATGCCGTTTTAAAATGAGAGCTAAACTACGTTTGTATGAGAACGCAAGTTCACGCGAGCGTCTTGGCGACTCTTAAGCGAGAAAAGATTATTATACGGGACTGTTTTACAAGCCCACAAGTTGCAGAGACTGATATAAAATGACGTATTATACGAAAAATTATTACACGTGATCTCAGTAAATGGGTTTTACCGTAATATTTTTCCAGCATATACATTTGTAGTCAAGAAATAGTACATTTCGATATTAGTGCGGAAAGTATGTCATTACTTCACGAGTACCGAGATATCTTGCCACGAGCCGTAGGCGAGTGGCAAGACTCGGGACGAGTGAAGAATGACATTTACGCACGAGTATCGAACGACGTTTTTTAATACAGTTGCGAAAAAATTATAAAATTGTCAATTATTCACTTTGAGGTTACTTTAGTACATGTATCCGAACGCTCCGCGCGATGCGGTGCGGCGCTGTGATTGGCTGTCTGTCACTGTCATTAGCTGTGATTGGCTGGAAAAGTAAAAAGCACTAGTGCGCGATATCAAACTTTCCGCACGCTAAACCACTACAAGAAAAGCACTTTTTTGAGCAACTGTATTAAAAAAAACATTAACGGTCAATGACCTGGCCCCCAAAAGTGTGGTAGTGTGCGTGAAGTGTAGTTGTGTATATAATGTGTATCAGGGTAATTTGACAGAATCAGAAAATTCTCCCACCTGTACCCGACCCTTAAAGACTTGGCTAAAAGAGTCATTGACTCGACGGGTGACCGAAGGGCTGGCAGCTTCCTCGCGCAACGCATAAGTATTGTGATACAGCGGGGAAATGCTGCCACCATCCTCGGCACCATGCCGAAGAGGCCCAATTTTTTGATATTTTTTAGTTTTATTTAATTCTAGTTTTTAGTTAAGGTTTATTTAAATAGGAAAGTTTTATTTATAATTATAAGTCATATTTGTAATTTATTTATGTACTTGTACCTGCCAATAAATCTGTTAAAGACATAAAAATATGTTATTCTCATTTTAATTCACCACTATATTCATTAGCAAAAAAAAGACTAGTATTTATTTAGGTAGTGAAAACCACTGGCATAGGAGTATAGTAGACCGGTAGTCATGGTGATTTGTGTTGCCACATTCAAACATGTGTGTGTTTTAACTACATACATAAAACTGTACCTACGCATTAAGGGTTACACGCACATGACGCCAGCATGACGCACATAGATCGAGTCCACTACGTGCAGTCTTGTATTCTGGTGGTACACATCATTGTAGTGTGTGTACTACGCCGTGCCCACACACATGTATATTAGCCTAGTATATAATGACAATGTACACTTCATTTAGCACAGAATAAATCCATACTCCAACGCAAGTGTTTGCTTTTACGTCCCACATCACGTGGCGATCCTGCCAGTGCGGCCTTGCGCTGCACTGGCGGCGCGCTGCGCCGGCCAGAGAAAGACGGACTCAACGGTGACCTTGGTGAAATTAATTTAAAGGATCTTTGCGAGTTTACGTGGACTTTAAATCGGACACTTTTACCATTTAATAATATGAAAGGAAATGAATAAATGTAAGTGAAGATTATTTACAAGGACTAAGACATACTCGTAATGTATCGACGGATACTCTAGGAAATAGACGTGTGCGCCGCCACGCCGCGCCGCCGCCGCCGGCCATTTTTACCCACGCCGCCGCCGCCGGCCAATGATCGGCGTGAAATCGGCGTGGAATAACATGCTAACTCGCACTTGCTATTTACATGCTCCATTCTCATTAGGTCAACTTTTGTGTTAAGATCCTTGAGAAATCGAAGGAACTATTTAAATATTCTAGTTACACCTACTGTAAATTGTAATTTGGGTGTATTTTATAATAGCTCGGATGTTTCAGCTCTCTGCAGTGATATCATAAAGTGCATGAGACAAGATAATTAGTACAAAAAGTACGAATCGATGTCAACTTAAACTATTTTGTTATATTGGTTTAATTTGAAAAGTAACTCTTTTTACGCACACGGGGGCGTGAACGATTGGACGTAATAACTAACCCAAACAATTTAAAATACTGAAACCAATTAGTTAATCTGTTGATCAATTGATCAAATCCATGGAAGTACGAAGTTTTGGGCTGGTAAAAGACCTACCTATATCTTTGTCTTTTAGAACCAACATACAATTTTCTCACACCAATTCCAGATGCAATATCCGTCGGCTCTGAACTTATTAACGTTGGGGCTTTAGTGTTATAATTGAAGTCGATTTTCAGGAAAGGCTATTTCTATATAAATGATATAATTAAATAAGAAAAATGTTTGAATTCATGTCTTGTATTTAAAATGTGCAAATTATGCGAGACAATCGTGAGTTTTCATAGAGGTATTTTATTTACGCTGTTTATGCTTTATTAACGTCAAACTGAGAATAGGGCGCCCTGGCACTCGACGTAGTTGCCTGGCTTAACAACCTCAAAGCTGTTGGTGTAGTTACTCTGATTAAATGATTTTAAGCATGCCATACGATAAATAATAAATAAAATTCTCATCGCATGATTTAAAGCATATTATATGTTTGGGATGGTCCAATAAATAATCAGTGGGCTTCAATTTATAGGATTTGTTGCCAAACTCCTCAGTAATATTGAAATATATACCACGTCGAGGTCACGCCGATAACGCCGATTACGCCGCCGCCGCCGGTCGAAAAATGACCAGACGCCGCCGCCGATAAATTTGCTATCGGCGCACACCTCTACTAGGAAATGGAAAAAAAAACTATTTAATTATGTAAGCTTAATTTTAAGAACTGTTTGTTTTTGTAATCACTATTGTTTAGATATATTATGTATCTTTAAGGTTTTAGGTTACCGATTATTGTTTTAGGTGTGTAAGTTCGTCATCAAAGCGCGATAGATATAAGCGTAGGTACCTAATTGATAAAAAAAAAACATAAATAATTATTACCTTTGTTTATACGTAACATAAGTGACAAATTACATACAAATGAAATATCATTCGGGGTCAACTTTAAAATATTATATTTTCTTTATCATACTTGAAAATCAAAATTGTGAATGAATTTTTGGAATTAGCAATAAAGTAATATAATGTAAGTAATTATACCAATTATAAATCAATATATCTGACAGATTATGTATCGCGATTTAAAAAGTTTATGTTTCAATATTTCTACAAGCGCATTTAAATTAGTTCATTTGTTTAATTAAATTCATCTTTACTTTCTTATTATTAAGTATTTGTTACGTTTGTGTTTATGCTTAACTAATTAATTTTATTTACCTTACTTTTTGTAAGTAACAAAAAAAAAAGATTATCATGTTTATGTGTATTTTACAGTAATCTATTTTTTTTTTCTTCAACGGGGAAGGTGTAGTGTGTGTACTACGCCGTGCCCACACACATGTATATTAGCCTAGTATATAATGACAATGTACACTTCATTTAGCACAGAATAAATCCATACTCCAACGCAAGTGTTTGCTTTTACGTCCCACATCACATCATAAATTGATTATAATTACACAATAACTCAGTAAACGCTTCCGTGTTGCTGTTGGTGTTCGTACCGTACCTCCTTAAGCCAAAACGTCATATCTTCATACGGTACTTTTATCATATACTTATGATTTTTTACTTTAACACGTTCACTGCGTTACGGGGCCTTCTGAACCCCGTACGATGCCATCATTCAGTGCGGAGGCTAAAAATCATGCCTGGTGCGGAAGCTATATATTTGGTGTTTTTATGTCTATGGTGGTGACAAATACATATTTGAATTCCTCGTTTGAAGTAGAATTAAAATACACATTAAAAATGCGGTCGATACGGGGTCTCATGAACCCCGTATCGACCACAAGACAAAAATAATCTTTTAGTGCGTTACGGGGTCCTAAGAACCCCGTATAGGATTTAGTTGACCCGTACGGGGTCAACGGCTCAGTGACAGTAGGTCAAAAATAGAAGCTAAATTAAATAAACCTGGCAAAAAGGTATAGGAACATCAATTATCTGTGTTCTACGTGTAACCAACAGGGTAAAATGGTTGAAAGAAGTCAACGAAGCCTTGTTCAGAAGATAATAATATCAATCAAGACAAAAGTCCGTAAATTCGTTCGTAACATTCATAAATGTATATAATTTTATTAAATACCGTCAAGTCTGGCAACTTTGCCAAGGGTTACTAACTTTGCCACCAGCAGAGTGCATAAGACTTTGACACCCCAGTATTTATTTTCATATTCATATTCATTTATTTCGTAAATGCACATATACAATACACGTCAAAAAGCAAACTTAATACTAAAATAATAATTAATACTAGGCACTATATATATATAAGAATAATTTGCAATTTGTAATACAAAATTCCACATGTCAATTCAATATAATACAATTCAATACAATTAAGTTAATTTTAGGTTGGGTATTAATTCTCTGATGTCAAAGAAGGCATTTTCGATTAGCCATTTTTTTAATTCTTTAAAAAATGCGTATTTATTTTCTAGGTTTTGTATATACTTTGGGATGGCGTTATACAATTTTGGTCCGATTATATAGGTTATCTAAGTTTATCTAAGAAATTGCATTTTTCACAGCGACATATAAGAGAAGCCCCTCGTCTTATCTTTCCACGGCACAGCACAGCTGCATTTCATGGCAGTTTTAGATATTCCGCCACGAAATGCTGGAACAACATACCACCACCCATACGAAACTCTATATCTGTTAATTCTTTTAAAGTTAAATACAAAAAATACATTTTAGATTTGCAGAAATCTGCTTAAACTGTGCCATATTTGTAGTACTAAATATTTATCATTATCTTGTCCCTCATTATTTTGTTGTTTTGTTTATGGTTAGATTTCTTTATTTTTATTCATTAACTGATTTAAATA
The DNA here is from genome assembly GCA_911728535.1 of Pammene fasciana. Classification (NCBI taxonomy): domain Eukaryota; kingdom Metazoa; phylum Arthropoda; class Insecta; order Lepidoptera; family Tortricidae; genus Pammene; species Pammene fasciana. The sequence goes on from OU452283.1 coordinate 12,699,232, forward strand.
GTGCATTTCTGACATACCTGTATACGATGCGATGCCACTAGATAGGCATAATGTTTAATATTTTATACTGGGCAGAATGTTGTATGTTTTATTTATAAAACATGATTTTAGTTTAGTTTAGTCTAAGTACGGTTACCACGGAAGACCAGCGTCAAGGTCCCTCAAAGGTACCTTGACATAATGCTGAGTGGAGACCATTTCATTGACGACTTTTAAACTGTTTATTTATTTATTTATTTAAACTTTATTGCACAATAAAAAGAGTACAAACGGCGAACTTAATGCCAAAAGGCATTCTCTATCAGTTAACCGTCGGGCCAAACAGAGATAAAAAGAAGATAATAGGTGCGGGAAATTATTACAAACGTGGGAAATTCTAAACTGAATATAGCTGCTAATTCTAAATATATATGTTAAATATAAACTAATTCATAGATACATAACCGTATCATTTGCATAAATAAAACAAATATATATTATAATAACAAGACGGGCCCGCGGCTTCGCTCGCGTATGTAAAATAAAGAGTTTATCTTATGTTTACTCAATTACCGTCACCTTATTATGTTATCTATCATTAGGTAACCTTCAGCATTCAACCCTGCTAGGGATCATGACTGTCATACTTCTTATTTGTAACAGTTGTATAATGTAACTTTATCTGCACCCATATCATAAACCCTCCATGATGCGTTCAAAAACCGCACGTTATAACCACCATAAGGGTCACAACACACCTAGCGGAATTCCTCGCGGAATTAGCGGAAGTAGTGGAAATTTGTCTATGGTAGCGGAAATTTTTTCTATGGCTTCCATACAAAAAATCTGCTACTATAGACAAATTTCCGCTACTACCGCTCACTCACTTCGTTCGTTTCATAAAACCACACTCGTGTTTTAAGGACCCCTATTACGTAACAGTTACATAAACTACTATAGTTCGCTTATTTCTCAATAAAAAAACCGGCCAAGTGCGAGTCGGACTCGCGCACCGAGGGTTCCGTAAAAACCTAAAACAATTACTATTTCTTATGATTGCGTGGACATGAAAGTTTCGTTTTGCTACAGCAAAAAGATATTATAGAGCTGAGTATATGATATGAATTTCAATTTAATACCTCTACGCGTTTACGAGGAAACAGGTAGTAAGTTTAAAATTTAAAAAATATTTTAAGTAGGTACTATTTTACTAAAAATGTCTACTTTTGTAATTTTTCCTTTGTCTGTGCTACATGAAGTTTCTTCGTGCCACGTTTCAAGTTTCTGAGTTTACGGGAAGTACCCTTTAGGTTTTGGGTTTCTTGCGAGTACTCAGTTTCAAAATATGCAACTTATCTATTTCTTTTGATTGCTTTGACATAAAAGTTTGGTTTTGCTACATCTGAAAAGTCCTATAGCCCTGAGTATTTGACATGAATTTCAACTTAATAACTTCAAAGGTAGTAAGTTTAAAATTTTAAATATATATTTTTGTATGATTTTACTTAAAATGTCTACTTTTTATAATTTTTCCTTTGTCTATGCTATATGACGTTGCTTCGTGCCAAATTTCAAGTTTCTGAGTTCACGGGAAGTACCCCGTAGGTTTTGCGAGTGCCGAAAACTCTAAAATTTGCAGCATAAACGACTGTATCTTTTGATTGCGTTGGCTTTTAAGTTTAATTTTTGTACAGCTTCAAGGGACAATAGACCTGAGTATTTGATATAAATTTCAGCTTGATACATCCACGCGTTCCTGAGAAAAATGGTCTTGACAGACAGACAGACCGACAGACAGACGGACAACAAAGTGATCCTATAAGGGTTCCGTTTTTTGACGTGATAACGTCTTGTAAATCGATGAAGACCAATGGCATGTTCAAACAAATGTAGCGTTCCGCTGGGACCACGTGGTCAAAAATTTTATGTTTCGATTGTACTAGGGCATAATGAATACATTGGAGTAGGTGTAAGACCGTAAATCCGCTTGACATCTAATCTGATTTCGTCGAGTCTTACAAGTCGGGGCGTGGCCTAGTGGGAAGAAGTTTGTCTGCTAAATGATCGGCCTGGGTTCGATCCTCGCGTATGGGAACATTTTATTTTGTTTTTTTATTTTTTCTTTTTTTTTTTTTTTTTTCGTTAGCCTATTTGGTGTCCCACTGCTGGGCAAAGGCCTCCCCTCTCTTTCCCCATTCGACCCTGTTGGATGAAATTTTCGACCACTCTTTACTATTTTTTCTTAATCTTGCTTTTATTTTTGTTATTTTTTTTTTATTGTTGCTTGTTAGTTTTATGTTTAAGATATTATCTTGGATGTTTTTACTTTTATTTCTTTATACATGTTACCTTACGTAATTATTTCTTTGTACAGTCGCCATCAAATATATTTTTTTCTTAATCTTGCTTTTAATTTTGTTAATTTATTTTTTTATTAATGTTGCTTGTCAGTTTTATGTTTTAGATATTATTTCTTGGTTTTATTTCTTTATAACAGTGTTTCATCACTTCTTGTATATTTTTACTTTTATTTCTTTATACATGTTACCTTACGTAATAAACTAGAACATTTTTATTTACATAATTAAATATACAGAGGGACTATAGTACAAATATTAAACTAAATTAATAACTAGCTCAAATCTAAACTAGGCCCTTGCGGCATTGTACCCTTACGTAATTAGTTCTTTGTACAGTAGCCATAAAATATATAGGAGCGGTCAGGGTACTCAAAAATGGAGAGTTATAATTAAGAGTCATTTGTAGAGTCAAATAGGTAGAGCCCAATGTAGAGTTTTATGTATGGTTGAGTTGTACAGTCGCCATCAGATATATCGGAGCGGCCAAGGAGGTCAAAAATATCTGAGCAACGCCTCTATTGTCAAGGCAATAAAGTGCATGTTCAGATATTTTTGAGCACCCTGGCCGCTCCGATATATTTGATGGCGACTGTATGTAGAGTCAAAGTCAAATGTGTAGTGCCAAAATGTAGAGCCATAGAGTACAAAGGAAATGTCACATCGTAAATCCGATTGACAGCGCCATCTATACATATTAACTCGAAACCTGGATTTTATGAGATCGATGGTATGATGGTATGAAAGATGGATTATTAATTCTTTATGTCACCGATAGGTGGCATTGTAATCAGTTTTAAGTAAATCTTGTACAGTCAGTAGCAGAAGTAGCTAAGTAGTGCTCTCCCTTATGGGAATATAGTTCAGAGCTGGATACGGTTACCTTCTTTTAGTATGTTGTTGGATACAACACCAGGACCCTAAAACTGCCGAGAGACGGGGACGTCGATGAATGTCTCTCGAGTAATGACGTCATAAAAATGGCTGCCGCTTCGTTGCGAAAAGTGTAAATTTCATCCAAACTGTGCATTGCACCTATACGTGTGTAGTATCAAACGAAAGGAAATTAAATGTGCTATATTGTTCTAATACATTATATACTACGGTATATTACAGTTTGACAGCTATAAACGAAAACCCAAAATCAGGCTAAAAAATAAATCGGATATTTGCATTTTACAACAAAATTATAAGTCCAACTTTAAAGCCGAGTACTACAATAACAAAACAGGCTATTTAAGCTATACATTGCTATAAAAATTATTAAAATCTGGTAATAATTGTGGCAGCTATGTTAAAAAACATGTCGGCACTGCCGAGCTATTTCCTTAGAGTGAAAAAATAACAATTTTCACAATTTACAGAATATCCGCAGAAGCTTCGAGTATATTGTTGATCAAATAATTTGGAGCCCTTAAATGTCGGAAAAATATCTCTATAGTGATTGAGGTCCAAATAATGACGTCATGAACGTGACCACTACCGAAATTTGTAAAACATAAATTAAAGCTATACCATGACACATACACACATGTTTGTAGCATCTATCGAAAGCTTATTGAATTTACTACAATACATACATACATTATTTGTAAAAATAAAATATGGTTTAGGAGTTGTTGACAAAATAAAATATTTTTTTAGGAAAATAAAATGTATAGATTAATTCTGTGGCCAAATAAAATACAATTCACAAATGTTTTGTATAGAATTAAAAACACCAACTATTCAGCTTTAAAACACAGTTTGAATTTATAAAATTTGATAAGAACTATAAAAATTGTGCTTACAACTCTAAAGCACACTATAGTTATTTGTTATACAAGTGGTGAAAGTTGTATTTTACGTGCGAGTGTTATTTGAAACACGAGCTAGCGAAAGGATTCTATTATTGACCACGAGCGAAGCGAGTGGTTCAAAAATAGAATCCTGAGCGTAGCGAGTGCTTTAATACACGAGACGTAAAATAACTTTCACCCGTGTATAACACAAAACTTTTCACCTCACTACAGCGAGGAAAATAAGAAAAAGGGTGCATTTTGCTCGGTTTCCCGTAATTCCTCAGGTGTTTAATACTTCTTCATCACTCGAATCACTAATTTTTAACAAAACAACCTAGAAAAACATGCGAATATTTAACGTTGATATGATGGATGAATTGAAATGAAAAGTTTTGACGTAAAAGGTTTTATTAAATGTCAGATGCGTTTTGTTCGTACGTAGACTTATTCGGCTGTCAGAACAATTTATCCGTATTTACAAAAAGAATGAAGATTAATGTTGAATGCTGATATTTATGAATTAAAATAAAGTTGTAAGACTGTATTAAGTGTTTTTACTCGATGCAATTCATTAATTGCGATGTTAAAAATTCTGCACTTTTAACGTTTTACGTTTTGTTAGCTGTCAAATGTCACTTAAGCCACTTGTCACTTATGTCAAAACTCTTTCACCACATGTGGATAAAAAGCGATTTTCACAATAGATATTAAACAAACAAAAAGGGCTTTCCGAGCTAGTGAGGTGAAAACTATTTTACCTACAATGCACTCATACTATGAGAAGCTTGGGCCTAATTATTGACCAGTTTTTTCTAAATTTTGTAAGGATTTAGGGTTCCTTGTCATTAAAGTAAATAAAAAAATCGGCCAAGTGCGAGTTGACTCGCGCTCCGAGGGTTCCCTATACATCACAAAATTTTAACAATTTGTATTTTTAAGACCAACTTACGCTTGACCGCAGACTTTTTAGTGTTTTTTTCTTTAATGTACAGGCAAAAAACTACATTTGGTTTTTTTTTCTAAAATGTAGGTTCGTCGGTTTCCGGGGGACGGAGAGCAATGGAAAATTTTCACCTTATTTCTTAAATAACTTCAAAACTATTAAAATTTAAATTATAAAAGTTATATATTTGTAGTTTTCACATCAAATCCTTTCATTTGATATATAACAAGGTATAGTTTGTAAGTAATTTAAGAAATAAGGCGAAAATTTTCCATGGCTCTCCGTCCCCTGGAAACCGACGACACATTACTGGACATTTTAGAAAAAAATACGTTATATAGTTCTTTACCTGTACATTACAGAAAAAAACACTAATAAGTCTGCGGTCAAGCGTAAGTTGGTCTTAAAAATACAAATTGTTAAAATTGTGTAATGTATATGGAACCCTCGTAGCGCGAGTCAACTCGCACTTGGCCGATTTTTTTATTTACTTTAATGACAAGGAACCCCAAATCCTTACAAAATTTAGAAAAAACTAGTCAATAATTAAGCCCAAGCTTCTCATAGTATGAGTGCATTGTAGGTAAAATAGTTAGTGTGCTTTAGAGTTGTAAGCACAACTTTTATAGTTCTTATCAAATTTTATTAATTCAAACTGTGTTTTAAAGCTGAATAGTTGGTGTTTTTAATGCTATACAAAACATTAGTGTATTGTATTTTATTTGGCCACAGAATTAACATATACATTTTATTTTCCTAAAAAATATTTTATTTTGTCAACAACTCCTAAACTATAAATTATTTTCACAAATAATGTATGTATGTATCGTAGTAAATTCAATAAGCTTTCGATCGATGCTACACACATGTGTGTATGTGTCATGGCATAGCTTTAATTTATGTTTTACAAATTTCGGTAGCGGTCACGTTCATGACGTCATTATTTGGACCTCAATCACTATAGAGATATTTTTCCGACATTTAAGGGCTCCAAATTATTTGACCAACAATATACTCGAAGCTTCTGCGGATATTCTGTACATTGTGAAAATTGTTATTTTTTCACTCTAAGGAAATAACTCGGCAGTGCCGACATGTTTTTTAACATAGCTGCCACAATTATTACCCGATTTTAATAATTTTTATAGCAATGTATAGCTTAAATAGCCTGTTTTGTTATTGTAGTACTCGGCTTTAAAGTTGGACTTATAATTTTGTTGTAAAATGCAAATATCCGAATTATTTTTTAGCCTAATTTTGGGTTTTCGTTTATAGCTGTCAAACTGTAATATACAGTAGTATATAATGTATTACAACAATATAGCACATTTAATTTCCTTTCGTTTGATACTACACACGTATAGGTGCAATGCACAGTATGGATGAAATTTACACTTTTGCGCAACAAAGCGGCAGCCATTTTGATGACGTCATTACACGGGAGACATTCATCGACGTCCCCGTCTCTCGGCAGTTCTGGGGTCCTAGTGTCGTGCCCAACAACATACTAAAAGTTGGTAACCGTATCCAGATCTGAACTATCACTTAGGCCCTCTCCCATAACGGAGGGGACTAAAGTGGGTAGGGTGTTCTAAATGAACTACTCACTCTCTTATTATTTTAACAATAAAGTCGTGTCCAGCTCATTTTGAATACCCTACCCGCTTACCTACTTTTGCTGCTGACTGTACTATATATATATCTAGGTAGCAATAAGTAGAACCACTTTTCAAATATACAATTCTATTTCAGTTGATAGATTAACAGAAACATGACTGTTCATTTTATGGAGGGACTAGGGTACCATGGACGTATAAGAGGTGGGTTGGTATTTCACAAACGTACGGTCTGAGAGCAAGAATATAACTAGAGACCGCATACGTGTACCACCGTAAGGGATAGAAGTGTTTCTATCCCTTACGGTGGTAACATCCGCAACGCGACTAATTTGGAAACGCATTTCAACTTGCGTAACTAATCTACATAATTTAGTCGGTTTCATTGTTACCCTTCAAAGAGCGGTGAAGGGAAACAAACGTTTCTATTGTACTTAGGGCCTTTTGGAAGTAATCAATAATCACAAGGGTGATTCTATGATAAGGATCAACGATAATAGCGCCTTCTCTGTCATATCTATGGAAAGTGTAATAAGACAATCCCGTTCAATCTTGGTATTATTATTTCCGTGTCAGGTCTACGGGTGGTATGTCTATGAAAAAAACGCATACGCGATGAGGGACAGAGAATCATTGCTTCTCATTTGCACGCGTACGAATGTCTATGCGCACATCTCTTTCATGACTGTATATGTGTGCGTAATGTTAACCACCCTGGGTCCGGCAGGCACTCACACACTTGTAAATATGCTGCTATATCTTAAATAGGCTATATCTTCATGTGCATCATGGGTAAAAGAAATAGGTACACCAATATACTTAAGACAGGCGTGTAAGCGAGATTTCCATATTTTGCGCATTGCACAAAGTGTGACAGAGACCAACTAATACCATTTAGAGTAGTGTAGGCGAGATAGGTAACGAATGATCGTTTCAATAAAACCAGTATAAAATAATCTACGATTACGCATAGTTGTTACGAATCTAGGGGTCTCTGCAATAATGGTTTGTAAAAGAGACGCGTTTGGTAAGCGACTCACTGAGGGCCTGGTACTTTAATTTCGATCGCCTAACAAGCGCGCGACTAAAATACACCAATGTAAAGGTGACCTCTGATTATGCATAGTTATAATGGTATGAAAGATTTACTTATACTGGACAGCTTGTAAGTGTAGGGAATCAGCAAGATGCCTATTTGGTAATAGTGTTTTTCTTTTTGCCATCAAACACGCCAGCGCCAGCGCCGGTCATGAACGCGTGATAGACAATGGCACGGCGGACAAAGCGAAACCAGCGTTTCAGGACACAACACACCTCAGCTGAATTAAGGAAATTCATAGACAAAATGCTAAAATTTGTCTACGGTTGCTTAAATTTGTCTATGGCCTGCATACAAATTTAAGCAACCATAGACAAATTTAAGCATGTTGTCTATGAATTTGCTGAATTCAGCTCAGGTGTGTTTTGTCCCTTTAGTGCCCCTTGTATACAAAAAGAAACCGCAAATCGATGTACAGTTTAGCCGTTTGGCACACGCATACTAGAGGTCAAAACAAAATTTTTCATCCGCAGTTCTTAAAAAAAAATCCCTTAGGAGGGGGGTGGTGATTCATCATTTTTTTTGTATGGGAAACCAGCCATATCGTATCTGGGGGAGCCCAAACTTGGTATGTTTTGAAAATTATTTTTGTTTTAATTTTTTTAAAATGGCTGAAATATAATGATGTGGTATATTATTAGAACCGCCTCTGTTGAGGATGCGAGTTCGCGGTGGTAGTTGTTAAAATAAACTATAAATGTTCCGAATGTAGTTGTTATATTTCAAAGTTCTATAATGTTAATTAATACACTAAAATGTTATAAATGTTAAATATGTAATAAAATGTATGAATGCATTCGATCGCTACGACGTCTATAATGCACTGATTTACATAGGCGGCCGCATCGCCAAACTAAACTGGGTCGCGTGTGGCCGTCACGTGTTCAGTCCATGTGTACTGAACATCTTGCCGGGGGCAAAAGATAAGAAATTACAAAGAAAGTTAGAAATGTTAGAATATAAGATAGTAAACTAAAATGAATATAAATCAAGAGTGACTTATAAAAATGTTGCTTAACAAATGTAATAAAATTATATTGTTTTAAAGTCTTATAAATTAAGTGTTCCATTTACATAGAATCGTCACTAAACGCGATTTTTCTCAACACTGGGGTCGTGCCCCTTTCTGTATACACAACACTATCGCGTTCGTTTATTTTCACTCGCGCACTTTCACTTGTTTCACTAGGTTTAACACGTTCAGGGCTGTGCGCGGAGGGTTGAGGACCAATACCGTGGCCGTTAGGTACTTCCGCCATCTGCGTTGTCGATGCTGTTGTAGTTTCTCGTTGAAGCTTCATCCTTCGCCAGCAGGTGAAGAGTATAGTGATCACTCCAACTATCACAATAATGTAAATAAGAGCATAATGATGTATATCGTGGAAAGTTATCCCGTCTGTCAATGGTTGTTCTTCTTTCATACTCTTAATTTTCTGTTCTATGCTTTCTCTTAATATTGTGTTGCTCGCTTCCGTGGTCATTTCCGATTCGCTGCTCTGGACGGTTATGTTAATCACATTGTTAATTGGGGCGATATCGGGAACATCGACATCAGGTGTTATGTGGAGGGCGCTTTCTTTTCTCTTTTGGGTGTATACAGTCAAATTTTCGTTTTTTATGAGACAGTCTTCGGGAATGTTGATAATATTCGCGCCAGTCAGCTGATGCGCCGATACTTGATCTTTGCATAAGGTTCGTAGGTGACAATAGTCACAGCAGAAGTGAAGGAATTGGTTTATTTTAGACAGACTTATCCATCTGTTTTGACATGTCATAAGGTTCGTTTTACAACGATCTACAATGTTGGTTTCTCTTACGCAAAAGTCTAGGTCGGTCTTCATTTTATAAATAGGGCTGTTCAACTGGCATAAATATGTTTTCGAGTCACGTGACATGCATCGTTCTAACTCGTTTGTTGAAATAGGCAGATATGAATCTTTTTGGAGGTTCATTGCGATATGGCTTGCAATGGGTATCGCTAGGAGCATATTTTTACCTACTTGTTGTGGTATGGCTTGAATCTTATATAAATCGTAGTTATCCCTACTAATTAGTGGGACACGTATCTCCAAAAGCATATATCGTTTTGTCATGACGCATTTTATACGCAGTAAATGGTAAATGTTTGTTAAATCAAGTTGGATGTTATCTATGGGTAATGTAAGTTCTTTATCCAACTGTCCGGAAATGACACTTAATTCATTTTGTAATTGTTGAGGACTTATCAAGTTCACGTTTATGTGTCCATTGTGAATGTCTGTAATTGTATCCAGTAGTGACATTTGAATACTTTTTATATGGGTCAGTATGTTATTTGCGGCCATTGCTATTAAAGTGAATTCTGCTGTTACATCAAGTTCATTGACTTGCCTTGTTATTGCGAATGAGTTCATTTCGAGACGATTTAAATGAGTGTTGATAATCTTATGTTGTTTTTGTATAGTGTTTTCTGTTCTCTGCAGGAGATTGTACTCTGCTACCACGACAGAAGTTTGATTTTTCCATAGCTGGGCCAAATGTCGTTGATTCTCTCTGACTAATCCAATGTCTCGTTCATATTGTTCTGCGAAACGACTGTCTAGTACTCCGAACAGAGTGTTAGCGATATTGCCTACGCCGTTAATTAGGCCGCGCCTCCTACGGGCGCGTGTTTGGATTTGTTGTTTCAGCAATACTTTGTTGTTATATTCCAGCTCTTCGTAGCCGTGACGTAACTGTAACATGATGATTTCGCAGTGTGACGTTGGTTTTATTTGTGAACATATGTTGTCTAAATGTTGATAATATTTTGTAAATGCTAATGTACCTTCCCAGTATGGGTCCATGTTATAGTAGGCTATTATTTTCCACTCATCTCTGATTATCTGCATGTTGGCAACTTTGTCAAAGTAAAGTGCTTGTGTTTTTGTTAGTTGGGTTGTTTGAAGACAGGTTCCTTGGGTAAATATCGTCATAAAATAAATGACCATCATAATGAGTGATAAGACATACGGCCGTTGTGTTTTTGTTGGGTTTCGTTGTTTGTTTTTCTTTTCCACTTCTTCCGATGTAATTGTGGACGATTGTTTGTCAATAGGAAGAAGCGATATTTTTGTTACGGGTCTTTTTAGGATGCCGCTTTTTGTTTTTAAGGTCACCACTCTTACAAGGCCATCCTGACCGGGATGTACGTCAATTACCCGCCCTAGAGCCCATTTTCCGGGTGGAAGGTTGTCTTCGTGGATTACTACCATGTTTCCGGTCTCAATGTTTTGATGGGGTTCTTGCCACTTCGTTCTTGCTGTTAGTTGTGTTAAATATTCTGTTTTCCATCTCTTGAAGATATCTTGAAACAGTTTTTGGCTCAAATGCCATCGGGTGCGTGCGTCTTCGGTTGTGTCTATCACTGTTACACCGGGTCGTCCTGGAGATAGGAAGTGCGCCGGTGTTAAGAAATCGAGGTTGTCGATGTCATCGTTAAGTGCACACAAAGGTCTCGAATTTAAGCAAGCCTCGGATTGGGCCAAAATTGTGGAATACTCTTCGAAGGTCAATTTTTGTTCACCTATAACTCGTTTTAAATGATGTTTAAGGCTTCTGACAGCTCTCTCCCAGATTCCGCCGGCACTTGGCCACGCTGGTGCATTGAAGTGCCACTCAATGTTCATTGTTGCAATCTCGGCTAAAAAATTGTTATCTGTGACATGCTGCAGGTGTTGATATTCCTCTTGTAACTTTCTGTTTGCTCCAACAAAGTTTTTTCCATTGTCACTGTAAATATGACTAGGAGCTCCCCTTCGAGCGGCCATTCTCCTCAGTGCTGCCAAAAATGCACTGCTTGTTAAGTCTGTTACCAATTCCAGATGTACGGCCTTCGTCACCATGCATATAAAGATGGCTATATATCCTTTCAACGTTCTTGCTCCTCGTCCTTTGCTCGCCTTTATATCTACAGCTCCTGTATAGTCAACGCCCGTGTGATAAAATGCCTTAGCGGGGTTGCACCGGGCTGCGGGTAAGTCTCCCATTAATTGTTGTTGTCTCTTTCCCTCTTGTTTACGGCATGTTACACATTTTCGTAACTCCTTTTTCACTGTGTTGTATCCTCCTGTGATCCAATATTCCTGCCGTAGGGCGCTCAAAGTCAGTGTAGCGCCCCCGTGTAATGTTAGCTTATGCATCCGGTCTATAAGCAAAGTAGTTAGGCGAGAATTTTTCGGTATTATTTTTGGATGTTTCATCTCTTCACTCATGCAGGCTTGCTCCAGGCGACCTCTTACACGTAAAATTTGTTGTTGATCAAGAAAAGGATTTAATTGTTTTAATTTGCTTTGTGACTGTACACATTTATGCTTGCGTAAGTGTTCTAATTCCTCTTGAAAGTCACGTTGCTGTACATGTTTAATTATTGTTAATTTTGCTTTCCTTATTTCTTGCAATGTCAGGTAACTCGGCCGCTGTTTATGTTTAGGAGTCAACGCTCTTTGTATCCATGCTAAAATCTTTGTTATTTTGTCGAATGAACTATATTTTTGTAATAAATTATCAATGATGTTTTCGTTACTGTCCGATTGTTGTACGATGTTTGAGAGAAATATTTTTTCTTCGTGATCTGTTTTGAATGTTTGTCTCTCAATGTCTTCCGGCTGGAACGTAGCTAGCCATGTAGGCCCCGTTTTCCATAAGGATTGCTCGTTTAGTAGTTGTGAGGCGTACCATCCTCGACTTGCTGCGTCCGCTGGGTTTTCCTTTGTATTGACGTACTGCCATTGGTTGGCGGGCATGATTTCGGTAATCTGTTTGACTCTGTTGGCTACGAAGGGCTTCCAGCGGTTCGGTTCACCTTGAAGCCACCCTAAACACACCTGAGAGTCGCTCCACCCGTATGTGCTTGTTTTATGATGTTCGAAGGCTCGCTTTACTTTACTCATAAGATTTGCCAGCAAATGGGCACTGCTCAGTTCGAGTTTCGGTAATGTTATTTTTGATTTTAATGGTACTAGTTTTGTTTTTGCTGCGACGAGTACTACTTGATTGTTGGTGCGTGCATATATGACGCATGCGAAGGCGGCTAGGGATGCGTCGCAGAATCCATGGAGTTCTATGACGTCATGTTCTCGGCTATTCAGCCATCTCGGAATTTCGTACTCGTTAAGTTTGCTTAGGTCAGCTTGTACTTTGTTCCACTCTTTACAAATGTCTTCTGGTACTTCGTCGTTCCAACCGATGTGTGATTTCCATACATTTTGGAAAAGTAATTTTAATTTCGTTACTACTGGTGCTACCCACCCTAACGGGTCAAATACTTTTGAAATTTCTGACAAAAGAGTTCTCTTTGTCAGTTTGTTGTGTTGTGTAGTCTCATATCGGAATGTAAACGTGTCTTTAGTTGGATTCCAGCATATCCCGAGTGTCTTGGGAATGGCCTCAGACTTAAAGTTAAAAACCACGCTGTTTTGTTGATCAGTTATATTTGTTAATAACTCTATACTGTTGGCTGACCATTTGCGTAGATTAAATCCTCCCTTCTTCAATAATTGGTTGAGATTGTTAATCATATGTTTTCCTTGTTGTATGGAGTATGAGCCATGTACCAAATCGTCCATATAAAATGATTGTTCTAAAACTTTGGCGGCTTCCGGGAAGTTGTCCCGTTCGTCCTCTGCTAGCTTTCTTAATGTCATCATGGCAAGGAATGGGGCGGCCTTCGTCCCATATGTCACTGTTGTTAGTTCAAACGATTGAATGGGTTGTTTTGAGGATTCTCTCCAAATAATTTTTTGTAAGCACGTATCGTCCTCGTGAATTAAAATCTGTCTGTACATTTTTTCTATGTCAGCGGTGTATGCATACGGGTATTGTCTCCACTTCAGTAGTAAGAACTGTAAATCTTGTTGTAGGTTGGGCCCTTTGTACATCAAGTCGTTAAGGGAGTGACCTGAAGACGTTTTTGCTGACGCATTATAGACTACTCTATAACGTGTTGTTGAGGACTCGATGCGCTCGACTCCATGATGAGGTAAAAAGCATTCGAGTGTCTTGTTGTTGTTGGCTGCTCTCATGTGTTGTAACTCGGCGTACTCATTCATAAATGTTTTATAGTCAGCTGCCAACTTAGGCTGTTTCTCAAACTTTCGTTCCAAATTTCTAAATTGAGCGAGGGCCATTTGTTTAGATGTACCGAGATTGTATTCAAAGTTTGGCTTCATGGGTAGCCGCACCTGATATCTTCCGTCTTCTTTCCGAGTAGTTGTTTCCTGGAAATATTGTAGGCATTTTACATCTTCCGCAGATAAATCTTCCTCCTCTGTTATGTCTTCTACTTCCCAAAATTGTTGTAAGTCTTCCAGATTGTCTATAACTACGTTACAATAGAAAGTCTCGGTTCCGTAGTTCATTGGTTTTCCACTCAAAAGCCACCCTATTTGTGTTTCTTGTGCTAACGGCTGTGTTTTATCCATTCCTCCATAATTCTTGATCCCGGGTAAAATTATGTGAGCATGAATTTCCGCTCCCAGGATCAGGTCTACTTTCCTACTGATGTTGAACTCAGGATCCGCCAATGTAATGTTTTCAGTTATGGGCCACGATGGTTTGTTAAATGTTTTGTTGGGCAGATCCTTAATTAAATTATTTACTATTGTTACTTCTGCGTTAAATGTGTAGTCGCTATGGTTCGACTTACAAGTTAAATGCATTTTTCCTTTGAAATTATTTTCTTGCTCGCAAATTCCAAAGAGTGTTCCTCTATGTTTCTCTCTCTTAATTCTCAAAATCTGGGCGGCTTGTTCAGATATCAACGAAAGTTGGCTTCCTTGATCCACCATTGCTCTCATGTTGTAATAAATTCCGTCGGCACCCAATACTTGTAATTCGGCCGTAGCCAAAAAAGTCTCCGATTGTTTATCTTGTGCTTGCGCTACCTGCGAAGTGCTAGCTTGCTCCTTGTTTGTTGACGTCATGGTTGCGTTGGTCGTTGACCTATTCAATGCCTCATGTAAAATTGTGCTGTGTGCCGCTTGACAGTTACGACACTTTTTTGCTGAGGTACATGGTTTTCCATTATGCGCATACAAGCAGTTAATGCATAAAGCCAACCTCTTTACTGTATTTAATTTTTTGTCATTTGGCATTTGTAAAAAAAACTTGCAATTATAGATTCCGTGATCGCCTTTGCACAATGGACATTTGAAACTTGACCCGAATGTTTTAGCCACCGCTGCGTAATTCCCGTGGCTCTTATAATTGTTATATGTATGTACTGGTTTTCGATAAGATGAAGAATGTTGTTGAATGTTTGTTGATTGTTGCGTGTTGAACCTCTGTTGTCCGTCTTGCCTTCGACGAGCTGACGTTTCAAGTGTTGTAAATTTGCTCTCTAGGAAGTCCAGAAGGTCCTGTAATATGGGCATGTCTCTAGTGTTTTTAAGGGATTCCAAATAGTCTGTGTATGTCTCCGAGTCTAGCTTTTGGCCTAAAATATGAACCAAAATTGGATCCCATGTTGTTGTATCGATCCCCAGATTTTTTAT
Organism: Pammene fasciana; assembly: GCA_911728535.1. Lineage (NCBI taxonomy): Eukaryota > Metazoa > Arthropoda > Insecta > Lepidoptera > Tortricidae > Pammene > Pammene fasciana. The sequence continues at coordinate 12,714,518 of OU452283.1, forward strand.
GGCATTGAACGTTTCCATGGAAACATCGTGTAGTTTTTTAATTTGAGCCATAGAATGTTGTTGAATGTTTGGTAGACCGAATAAAATGTTCATGTGAGATGTAAAAATCATTCTCTTGTTATCATAGCGATGATTTAGTATCTCCCAGCACGTCTGATAATTGTCTGATGTTATTGGTAAATGTTGAATGAGCCTTTCAGCCTCACCTCTGAGTTTTGCCTTCAAAAATTGCATTTTTTGGGCATTCGATAATGCCGGATTCGCATGAATTGCTTCTACAAACAAATCTTTAAACGAGACCCATTGATGATAGTTTCCGCTGAAGATTGGTATGTCTAGTTTGGGCGTCGTCTTCTCCCTGTGAGATACTGCCCACATCTTAGTGTTAATTGTTTTCTTCAGCGTGTTGTATTGCTTCTCGTAATAATCAAAACTTTCATCATATGTAATGTTTTCGCCATTTAGCTCACTGTCGATTTCCAGATGCAGCGAGTCGATCGCTTCCCACCTAGTGTTTAATGTCTTGAGGGCGTCCTCATACTCCCATTTTGCCGACAATGCCTCTACGTCAATGTTAGTCACTGTCCTTTGAAATGCTCTAAAGTTTGCTTCCTGCTTTCGCAGCGTGTCATCGATCCGACTGTATACTCCATGACTCTTGTAGGCCTCTCCTTCTTCTGGTCGCTTAGACGCTTGCGCTCCCTTTGCCATTCCCTGCACGTCTAGCAACTGAGCACTCTTACCTGCTCCCTCCAATGTATATTCCTCCGATTCCTGCACTTCGCCCTTTCTGCCCATCCTTACAGGAGTAAAACCCTTGATTCTCCGAAGTTCTTCGTTAATCAAATGTTGACACTGCTTATATACTTCTTCAGTCGATTCGTAATGTTTCCCCGTGAAGTAGGGGTCCGTCCGGGGTGTATCCGTACATATCCGATCATGATTGAATTGAAATTCTTTCCATAACTCTTCTACTTTGGTTAATTTCCGTCTGAGATACTCCGCGTTACTCTTCCTTTCGGCCCCGTCTTTCTTAAAATTTACTAAAATTGCTTGGATATCCTGTGCTAAAATGTACTGCTTTTTTACGTCCGACATGTTGCCTTCAAGTGTGCCCAAAGCTTAAATATGGAAAGATCTTACTTGAACATCTCCTGTTGTTAATGTCACCTCCGATGCCACTGCTGCAATTCGTCTTCCTCTGCTGTTGCTGCTACCACCGTAGCCTGCACCGCTCAAATGTTCTGCTAGTTCATGCACTCCACTCGCGGATACGTAGCCCGTTGGTCCAAGTACCGACGCGCGCGAAGTACTTTGTTCGAAGGACCAAAATGTTGAGGATGCGAGTTCGCGGTGGTAGTTGTTAAAATAAACTATAAATGTTCCGAATGTAGTTGTTATATTTCAAAGTTCTATAATGTTAATTAATACACTAAAATGTTATAAATGTTAAATATGTAATAAAATGTATGAATGCATTCGATCGCTACGACGTCTATAATGCACTGATTTACATAGGCGGCCGCATCGCCAAACTAAACTGGGTCGCGTGTGGCCGTCACGTGTTCAGTCCATGTGTACTGAACAGCCTCTATTAGCCCTTTCATATGATACCACACACGATAGGTTTTTGAAAAAAAAATTTCTTTTTCCCATACAAAAAAAATGATGAATCAGCACCCCCCTCCTAAGGGAAATTTTTTTAAGAACTGCGGATGAAAATTTTTGTTTTGACCTCTAGTATGCGTGTGCCAAACGGCTAAACTGTACATCGATTTGCGGTATTACTGTAAAATTAGACTCGTACACCGTGCACTACTTAGCCAAAACCTACGATCGTCATTGCCGACTAGTCGGCCGATTAATCGGCAATTTGAAAACCGATTAGTCGGCCGATTGTGTAGTCGGCAAAAACCCTAATCGGCCTATCTCTAATTTTCTTATTACGTTATCATGCAAAATTATAGTCCGTAAACCGCCTTTACAGACAACCACTTTTTCCTTTTGAGGTACGGAACCCTAAAAAGGAAAGAACTACCTTTTACATTAGATCCATTGATTTTAAATAAAACTTGTGTACCCAAAAGTTTGTTTTTCAAAGTACTCAACCTTTCGATTTGTTCACGTTTGTATTTTTTGCATAAATTGATATAATTTATTCCTATACAACCTCGGAGCATCACGGAGGATTTCTCTCCGCGGTATTGACCTTAGAGGATACCGCGGTGGTAGGCGCCGGCATGCCACGGCATCCACCAATATGCAACTCAGATTTCAGGACTTAGAATTTTTTATATTTTTTTATTTATTTCGCATTTTTGATTTCGCTATCTTTTTGATTAAAACTTTACAAAACACATTTAGATAAGCATCTTTTATTGATTACAATTTTTTGATTAATTTGCCCGTTTAAGAACTAAAGCGGTCCAAAGTTGCGAGTTTGGCCATAGGGTTACTACGAAGCAAAATTAATATTGTACATTAGATTAAGTCGGTTCTGGCGCTCGCCGGCCGCTCCCGCGGCACGCTCGCTTCGCTCGCTCGGCTTCGCGCGCTGTTAGGTCTAGGTTCACTTAACACACTCCTCCTCACTTCGCTCGTCGTCGCACCTATCTTGGCTCTGTGACACGACAGTCTTCCGTGATTATAATTACCAAATGCCAATTGTGTCCATTTAGGAGCCAATATCTTGGTAATTATCAAGTTAAGAGAAAAGTTGCCGATACAATACATGCTTATTTTAGCGTCTTCTATACGATAGCATCATAAAAAATAGGTGTTATAATCACACCACCCCCATTAAAAATTTCCGAATTTCCAAAAAGACCCAGCAACCCCATTTGCTACACCCCAACCAAAACGTCCGCCTGCGGTATGGTCCCCATTACGCTGGCAGCGTTAAATCTCTGTACAGCTAATAATATATGCGGGAGAGGTAATACGCTCCAGATCTACGATCCCCTGTAGTTTCGACCAACCGTGTCGACAGGGGGCCCCTGATACTGATGAAACACTGCATGTCGGCCGGCCTGGGGCCTAGTGTCTCTAATGGTAAGTTAATACATATAATTCTTGGTATTTCCACTATAATCACTTATAATTATTTCAGGAATCATTTCAGGCGGCCGGAAATGTAGATATTTTAAATAATCAAAACAAACAATAATTATGATATGACACAAACATCAATTTATGTTCATTTGACATTTCTCACAGAGTAGGTACCTTACCTATTCATTACCTTTATAAGTCACTTGTGTAGACAAAGGTTGACAATGGGTTGACAGCACTTTTAATTTCATTTCGAGTAAAAAAACACCGAGATATCTAGATACCAACATGACAAACATAATATTTAGGCTACTTGAACTCACGTCAAATAAATTTGGGCTACTTAAACGCACTTCAAGTTTAGCGAAACGAACCGAGAGCTGCCGGAAATTACCAATGGTCGTAAAATTAAGGAGTTTATGAAAATTTCTTTAGCTGATCATTAAATAAATACGCAGCGCAAGCGGTAGTTTTTATGTTCTTGTTCTATTCTCATATATAGATAATAGATTTAAACAGTTTTTCTTATCATACGTGCGCCGTATTCTAGTAGAAGAGCCCATGACACTGAACCTAGTTCGATAAGTCTCCCGGATGATATATCTATAATTAGACGCGTTTTTAATAGGAGAACACGAAATGCCTATGCTGCAATGCAAAAAAATGGGCGGCATAATAAAAAAAAAAATTTGAAAAATCAAAAAAAAATCGGTCTCTAGTACGATAAATCTCCCAGGTTTCCTTTGTTCCTCGAAGCAGAGGAGAGTTAGGGCTATACGATAATGCGGTGCTGCAAGCCCCCGTGACAGGCCTTGTCAGTTGCTGCAGCATTATAAGGGATCGGTTTTTTTAGGTATCTAGTACGATCGATCTCCTCTAGAAACCAATGCTCATCTGAAAGATCATTACTTTCTGTGTAAGAAAAACCACTGCTGCATTTCCCAAACATGGGAGAAGGTGGTTGCTGCAGCGATTGAAGGTCGCCCTCTGAGCAGTTCCATACGGCGTTACAATTCAACCGATTTTATTCAATATAGTTTTCATTGATAGTACTTATCAGGCCTCACTTCCATGACTTTTTTCCATATTTTTTGGACCCACGGTTCCAAAGTTAGACGGGGGGAACGCTCTTTTTTTAACTTTCAGAGCGATTATTTAAGAAACTATTAGTTTTATCTAAAAACTGTTTATGAAAGCCTATATTGATTTTAATAGAGCTATCTAAAGATACCCTACACGATAGGGTTAGAACGAGAAAAAAAAATCACACCCCACTTTATGTGTAAGGGAGGTACCCTAATAAAAAATATTTTTCCAGTTTTTATTATCCCACTTTGTCGGCGTGACTAATGCACACACTCATACGTAATTTCAGCTTTATAGTGCTAATGGTCACTGAGCTAGAGCGCGGACAGACGGACAGACGGACAGACGGACAGACTACGGAACCCTAAAAAGCGCTGGTAGCCTGGCGGTAAGACGTCTAGCTGACTTTCAATCTGGAGTTCTTGGGTTGAAACCCCGGCTACCACTACCACTGAGTTTTCCAGAACATAGAGAAATAATAAGCCTTATAGAGTGCTCACTCCATACAACTGGTTATTAGCCCGCAAGCTTGACATTTTGAAGGCTAGACGACTAAGGGGTTGAGGGAGGACTCCATCCCGTAGTGTTTGAATTGAGTCCCATAATTTTTTTGGCAAAGTTACCAGACCACGCCGGCTAATATGGGGGGGGGCATCTTTGCCATGTTTTGTAGCGGCCTAGGCACACAAGCAAAAAATTTAAATTACATTTTTCATAAGATATATACTTTTTAGGGTTCCGTAGCCAAATGGCAAAAAACGAAACCCTTATAGATTCGTCATGTCTGTCTGTCGGTCCGTCCGTATGTCACAGCCATTTTACTCGGAAACTATAAGACGTATCATTAACAAATTTTTACATAAAGTGTATTGTGTGTACAGCTACTTAGTTTTGTAGAGATATTGCTAAAAACATATTTTTAGGGGGGCCATACATGTAAGTAATTGTCAAAATTTTTTTTTTTGCCAAATATCAACATGATGCACATCAATCGATAGGTCTCTAAGAATAACAATGTACAAATAACTGAGGTTTCTTTGAACATTTTTTGATTAAGTGGATATTTTCAGAAATAATCGCTCCGAAAGTCATAAAAATTGTGTCCCCTCCCCCTGTAACTTTTGAACCGTAAGTCAAATAATTATGAAAAAAATCAGGAAGATACACCTTTTAATATTCTTTCAATCAAAATTATTTTGAGCATTATCGGTATAGGCGTTTTTGAGTTATCTCCAAAAAACTACGAACTTAGGCAGATACAACCTTGCGATAATAATTTATTCGATATGGTCTAAGAGCTGGCCACGTCAGATGTGACACAATAATGAGAGTTTTGTAACCAGTCCAATCAGATTGCATAACAATCCCTATTGCTAGATCCGGGCATCTGGCAGCTTTTAATGGGTGGATCACAGTGACATATCAACAAAGTTTTTAAGTTGGAAAAAAGTAATACCGAAACAGGTTAAAACTGCTGAAGTTGTGTCATTTATAGAGAACAGGGCCTATATTTTAACATTAGAATAAAACACATCGTGTATTATTGCGGAAACAAAAACAGTAGGCGAGTAACCAAAAATTACACTAAAAGTTTAAATAGGTACCGTCAAGTCTGGCAACTTTGCCACTTTTCACAGGTGTTGAAAAGTCATAGTACATTTTTAACCAAAATTCATATGAAACCACTGAGGTATGAATGACGCGACACATAATATATTTATCAACGAGTGCATAAATAAGATGGTTTATAAATTAACTGACGGATAATAAGCTTTTACGAGTAAAAAAAACTGGCAAAGTTACCTATACCATGTGGCAACTTTGCCAACTGCATTTTTACGTTGTATAGTAATTTAACGGCCGCCATAAGAATGAAATAGATTATATCTTAACTAACAGAAGCAGAGACTTTCAGGATTGTAGAGTAATAAGCAATCTTAATTTCAACAGTAACCACAGAATGCTTAGAGCTCGACTACTTCTAAACACCTCCAAGAAAAACAGACCCTTTAAAGTGAAGCAAACTATCGCCACAAACCTGGAGAACCCGAAAAGATTGAAAGAAAAATTGGAAAATTTCATAGTAAAGACAAACGACCTTGGGATAGGAGAAAAATATAAAAGATTTGAAGAACTACTTACAACAAAGAAAATAAAGGGAGAACACAAAGAGAAAAAGGTGATAAAATGGATAACAGCCGAAACCATGGAACTACTTAGAAACAGAGCTGAACTAATATCTATGCCTGAAAAATCAAAGAGCCTAAGAAGGGATATAACAACCCTGAGTAAGAAAATCAAATCAAACATGAGAAGGGAACGTCAAGTATTTAGATCGCAATTGCTGGATAGATGTATCCACAAAACGGGAGGCATCAAGAAAGCGGTCAGAAAATTAAAGGAAAAAATGGATTGGATTCCTAACATCAAAGACGGAAATCGTAAATACAAAACGAGTAGACCGGATATATTGTCAATAGCTACTAACTTTTTCCAGGAATTGTACACAAAAAAGAATACTTGTAAAACCAATGTAAACCTAGATGACGAAGATGAGGTACCATACATAATGTCAGCAGAAGTGGAAAAAGCGCTAAAAACCCAAAAAAAAGATAAAGCTACTGGCTCAGATGGAATCAGTAACGAATTCCTCATAGAAAACAAAGATCATCTTGTACCTATTCTTACACATATTTTCAATGAAGTGCTACAGAAGGAGTTGATACCTGACCAATGGTTGTCATTGACAATAATATTATTGCACAAGAAAGGGGATAAGAGCAACATTAACAACTACAGGCCTATAAGTCTTATGTCGAATATTTACAAAGTATTTTCCAAGGTCATTCTCAACAGAATAAACAAACAACTTGACGAGCAACAACCAAGAGAGCAAGCGGGATTCAGAAGTGGATATTCGACAATTGACCACATACATGTTGTGAAACAACTATTTGAAAAAGGGAAAGAGTTCCGTTTAACATTTTACTGCTGTTTTGTAGACTACAGTAAGGCCTTTGATTCTCTGGATCACAATGCAATTTGGCAAGCCCTTCAGAATCAAGGCATTGAAAATAAATATATCAGAATACTTAAAAACATTTACGAAAACAGTAAAGCTAGAATTAAACTGGAAAAAGAAGGCGATGTATTCAAAATAGAAAGAGGCGTACGACAGGGCGATCCCATTTCTCCTAGACTTTTCACAGCTGTCCTGGAAAACATTTTCGTCAATCTTGACTGGGAGAAAAGCGGACTGCTGATCAACGGTGAATATTTGTCTCACTTGCGATTTGCAGACGATCTAATTATCCTAGCACCATCCAGTGAAGCGCTACAAGCGATGCTTAATGATTTAGACAAGGAAAGTCGGAAAGTAGGATTGCTGATGAACACAGAAAAAACAAAACTTATGACAAATGGAGAAAAACAAACTATTCACATCAATAACAACGTTATACATTACGAAAATGAATACATTTATTTAGGACAGATAATCTCACCAAAAGACTCAACTTCTAAAGAAATTGACCGACGCATAGCAAATGCTTGGAAACAGTATTGGAGCTTAAAGGAGATCATGAAAAACAAAGAAACGAGCGTGAATATTAAGCGGAAATTATTTGACACTTGCATCTTACCTGTACTCACACATGGCTGCCAAACTTGGGCGACCACTAAAGCCAACATCAGAAAACTTGCCATATGTCAAAACTCCATGGATAGGAGCATGGTAGGAATAAAACTTACAGATAAAATAAAAATAACGTCCATTAAGAAAATTACCAAAACAAAAGATGTCACAAGAACTGTTAAATCACTGAAGTGGAAGTGGGCAGGACACACAATACGTGGTAAGGGAAAATGGTCAAATTTAATAATGCACTGGTATACGAAACATATAAAAAGAAGAAAAGGAAAACCATCCACAAGATGGGTTGACGAGATTAAAGCCATTGCTGGCGGCACATGGGCAAAAGTAGCAAAAGACCGAGAAAAATGGTCACAACTGGAGGAGGCCTTTGTCGAAAGAGGCACACAGACAGTGAGGCGAAAGTAGTCTAAGTTATTGATATATTTGTTTGTATAAACTGTCTGAAATAAAGGCTTTTATTATTATATTATTATTATAGTAATTTAGTTGTATTTACAATATTAGTAAAGAATATTCAGTATTTAGGATACAATAGTTTCGGAATTTGATCCTTAATGATATGTTATTACAAAAAAAGATACAGCAAAAGTGGCAAAGTTGATCACCCATTTAAGAAAATTTCATAGAAAGTCAGTGAATGTGGACAGGGTTGACACAAATGAAAAAATATTAATTATTTAAGTACTTATTTATTTTGTTACATACGACTAATCAGGTTACATACAAGTACTCAGGAAAAACATAAAAGACACCTTTATTAAAATATTATCAAAAACGAAACATAAAAAACCCTTTAAGAGGCCTATCACAGGTCCACTCGTAAATAATTGTGATTACCTAGGTACCTATTTAAACTTGACCATAGTTATTTAAAAAAGGGCTTCGTCACGAACTGCCTCGTCGCCTCTTAATAAAAGTTTTATCGAAACAAAACACTTATATGTAGTAATTATTACCAATAAAATAAGTATGTCACAGTTAACTTTGTGTTTTTTTTACTTAAACAAAACATACACTCTGTATACAATTGTTAACAACAAAACCAATCACGAATAATTGTGATTCTAATGTTAAAATATAGGCCCTGTTCTCTATAAATGATACAATTTCAGCAGTTTTTAACTATTTCGGTATAACTTTTTTCCAACTTAAAAACTTTGTTGGTCTGTCACTCTGTGCTCCACCCATTAAAAGCTGCCAGATGCCCGGATCTAGCAACAGGGATTGTTATGCAATCTGATTGGACTGGTTACAAAACTCTCATTATTGTGTCACATCTGACGTGGCCTCTTGCGTGGAGCTCTTAGACCATATCGAATAAATTATTATCGCAAGGTCGTATCTGCCTAAGTTCGTAGTTTTTTGGAGATAACTCAAAAACGCCTATACCGATAATGCTAAAAATAATTTTAATTGTAAGAATATTAAAAGGTGTATCTTCTTGATTTTTTTCCTAATTTTTGGACTTACGGTTCAAAAGTTACAGGGGGAGGGGACACAATTTTTATGACTTTCGGAGCGATTATTTCTGAAAATATCCACTTAATCAAAAAATGTTCAAAGAAATCTCAGTTATTTGAACATTGTTATTTTTAGAGACCTATCGATTGATGTGCATCATGTTGATATTTGGCAAAAAAAAATTTTTTTTGATAATTACTTACACATATTGAGTGCCCCCTTAAAAATATTTTTTTTAGCAATTTCTCTACAAAACTAAGTAGCTGCACACACAATACACTTTATGTAAAAATTTGATAATGATACGTCTTATAGTTTCCGAGTAAAATGGCTGTGACATACGGACGGACAGACAGACATGACGAATCTATAAGGGTTCCGTTTTTTGCCATTTGGCTACGGAACCCTAAAAAGTATCTATCTTATGAAAAATGTAATTTAATTTTTTTGCTTGTGTACCAACCCTAGGCCGCTACAAAACATGGCAAAGATGCCCTCCCATATTAGTCGGCGTGGTCTGGTAACTTTGCCAAAACAATTATGGGACTCAATTCAAACACTACGGCATTTATAAGGTAATCAACTTTTATGATTATGTGAGTGACGAATTTGGAACTGAAATGGTAAGAAAATGGTTGCCGTGGTGTTGTCTCATTCATAATAATTTTGCCAATTGATAACCATATTTTCTACTAAAAGTAGGCACAACACTAAAAAATATACGTTGTCGGTGGTATGAAAGGATTACCTTATGCACTCTGCTAGTGGCAAAGTTAGTAACCCTTGGCAAAGTCGCCAGACTTGACGGTACCTAGGTAATCACAATTATTTACGAGTGGACCTGTGATAGGCCTCTTAAAGAGTTTGTTATGTTTCGTTTTTGATAATATTTTAATTAAGGTGTCTTTTATGTTTTTACTGAGTACTTATGTAACCTGATTACTCGTATGTAACAAAATAAATAAGTACTTAAATGATTAATATTTTTTTCATTTGTGTCAACCCTGACCACATTCACTGACTTTCTAGGAAATTTTCTTAAATGGGTGATCAACTTTGCCACTTTTGCTGTGTTTTTTTTTTGTAATAATATATCATTTAGGATCAAATTCCGAAACTATTGTATCCTAAATACTGAATATTCTTTACTAATATTGTAATTACAACTAAATTACTATACAACGTAAAAATGCAGTTGCCAAAGTTGCCACATGGTATAGGTATCTTTGCCAGTTTTTTTTTTACTCGTAAAAGCTTATTATCCGTCATTTAATTTATAAACCATCTTATTTATGCACTCGTTGATAAATATATTATGTGTCGCGTCATTCATACTTCAGTGGTTTCATATGAATTCTGGTTAAAAATGTACTATGACTTTTCAACACCTGTGTAAAGTGGCAAAGTTGCCAGACTTGACGGTACTGTTAAACAAACATGTACCGTCAAGTCTGGCAACTTTGCCACTTTTCACAGGTGTTGAAAAGTCATAGTACATTTTTTACTGTTAAACAAACATGTACCGTCAAGTCTGGCAACTTTGCCACTTTTCACAGGTGTTGAAAAGTCATAGTACATTTTTAACCAGAATTCATATGAAACCACTGAAGTATG